>OX578134.1:7048506-7674756 GCA_951213105.1 Amaurobius ferox | reverse complement strand
ATAGAAATGACGATGCAAAATACATTTAATTTATTGCGCAAATTCAGCTAATAAATAAAATGATATCAATAATAAGAAGATTTGAAGGTCCAATGAAAGAAAAGTGAGAAGCTATAACTCGAAATCCTGACTTTCTAACAAGCTTACAAAATAAAAGTATAAATCAGCAAATCTTCAAGCAAATTGAAAAAAATATAAATTTCGGATCATCAAGTCAAAAAAAGTATCAAAAGACAATGGTATGGAATCGATAAAGAAAAATAGACGAAATCCAAGCACAAACCCTTGCACAAGTGGATAAGGTCTAGGCCTAAATCAGGATTTGTTCACTTCTTCAAAACTCTTTTTCAAGTCCAAATGTCTTGTGGAAGCAAGCACAAAAATGTATGTTTCTGAAAAAATAGATAGATTATATCTATAAACTATTTCTACTCCAAATATTTCTAGTCCAAATAGAAATAGTTTATAGATATAATGTATCGCAAATGACATCAGAGACTGATGATGTAATATAATATTTAAGAAATAACGATGCTGCTTTAACGATGTCGCTCAGCGAAAAAATGTTTTTTTTTTAAAGATTGTCCCCACCATCACCCGTTGCATAAATGCACCGCGACAATCTCCATATTTTTCTTTTTATTTATTATTTATTTCTTCTGTATTCAAGGTTTTTAATTGTAGTCCCAACCAACACCCGATGTATACAATACATCACCACAATTCAATCCATAATTCAATCATTTAAAATTTTTAATGACCATATGCTAAGTTCTTAACTCCATCATTTAAAACATGACGTGTATCAACATAGGTGGATAATCCCATTTAACTTCGCCACGATTTCTATTATATCTTCGCCTTGTTAGATAGTTATAGTAATCTTGATGACAGATTAATTTTTCCTCCACCACTCCAACCACCACCTGATCACCCCTTCAATCAAAATCCAACTGCTAACACAACAAAATGAAAGGTTTGGGTTGAGTTGTAAGAAAAAATGACGTTTTCAAAAAATTATTATATGCATTTCAAGTAAATTGAAATTTAAAATAAAATGTAATTTATTTTGAAAATAATTTTTATTCCAATAAAATGGATGAGTAATTTATTAAAAAAAAATGGGATAATGGGTGGTTTGTTTTAGTTTAATGATGTTGACACTAATAATTAAAATTTAGGATTAAAAATAATGTATTCCAAAAACAAAGACACTCATTATTTAAGTTTGTATATATTAAAAGCCTTTTTGTTATAAACACCCATATAATATTATAATTATAAACACCAATAATGCCAATAATCCACTGTTAAAATAAACTTTAAACTGAATAAAATGTTTACAAATTAAACAAAAATTTAAACACAATTCTAGAATAGAAGTCGAAGACCTATTAAATCAGAAAAATATATAGATCTTTTAAATCAGAATAATTAAAAAAAATATAAATAAAATACACTATAAATGTATAAATACACTTATAATACGTAATGTTATAAAAAGAGAAAGAGGAGTTTATGTTCTTAAAAGAACAATAATGAAGTAAAATAAATTCGTATCTTGATACGGGTAAACCGCTCCAAAGAAATTGCTAACGCATCAAAGTGAAAGATTTGGGTTGAGTTGTAAGAAAACATGACGTTTTAAAAAAATTAATAAATGCATTTCCAGCAAATTGAAATTTAAAATAAAAAGTAATTTATTTCGAAAATAATAATTTATTCCAATAAAATGGATGGTTTGGAAATAACAATTAATTATTTGACAGGCGTAGATATCGAATCAGAACCGTGACGTCAGAACCTCGCCAACCTCCCCTCTACCATAGAAACGCCGTGACTCTACGCGCGCACGTGGTTGAAAAATCGATCCCTACTTTCGCAGTTTGGCCGAGAAATTGAAAATCATTACTTCCTAAAAATCCGGATCATGCGTCTACTTTTTCTCATTCCTGGATCAGATTGGGCTTGTAAGAAAGCCTGATCTTTGAGCTTTCTAAAAATCTAAATTATTAGTCGAAATTGTTGGAACTTTTCCCGACGCGAGAAATTAAAAACGAAAGTTCGCTTTTTTGAGCGCCGAAAGTGACTCTTTTGTTTTAAAATCTTAGAATTATCAGAAAATATTAGAATTTGTCCCTGAGATTTGAAATTGATATATTTTCACTCGCAATTGTCTGTTCTTTCTGATTGTGGGATTTGTTTTTTTCTGAAATATATGGATGATGGAGAAAAAAGGAAAAAAACGGTCGAAATCGCATAAAACATTAAATAACGAAAAAAAATTTAAAATTTAAAAATCGGTTTTCACGTGTCACGTTCCCCCCCCCCCCCCCCCGGGTCTCCGATTGCCAAATTTCGTAACTCTGCGACATGAGGTCGCTGAGTCTATAGTGTTGTTGTTGTTGAGACCCAGACCGTCCGACCTACCAGAAAGGTGTAAGGTAACCGTTTGGACAGCCGGAATGTGAGCGTATAGTGCGTGTGTGAAGCCGGGAAATGAACCTATATAGTGTGTAAGACAGACAGACATTGTCTTTTATTATATAGACTAGCCGCCTTAGGTGACCAACCTGTTCAGTATCCTTAGAAATTCTGACAGTGGCAAACACGTTGGCACCATTACCCCGTGGAGTAAACAAAGTTTGTTTTAGTTTAATGAGTCATCTAGAGTAATTAAGTCTTCTTAATTTAAAGATACATATATGCATTTTTTTAATGATCTTGTTGAATTAAAAATAAAAATTTTCTTATTGACCAAATTTGGCTAAGGGGATCTTATAAAAAATTAAAAAGGGTACCTTTTTGAAAATTCATGGGAGGAATATTTCATTAAAGTAGTCTTATTGCCTACCTTACATTCAACATTTTTGCAATTTACATTGCCCACTTATCTCCAACAGGTAAATAAGTCAAGCGCCACCACGTATTTCCCCTATTCAATTTGGTATTATTAGAGCCAGAAAAAGAATATCCATCAAATTAAAAGAAAACTATAATATTTAAATCCCAAGAATATAATAAATATGAACAAGAAGGAGATTATCTAGGTAATATAGAATACAAAGAGGAAGATATTTACATTCATTGTGATATAATTAAAGGAACTCAAATAAATAATAAAGAAACAGAAATAATTCATACATTTATAAAAACTAATATACCTGGTAGTAAAATTGTTATAGAATTTGATTATTCTATATATTTTAATGTTAAACGTAATAATATAAAAAGTATTAGAATTAAAATAACTAATGAAGATAATGAATTATTAGATTTATAGCAAAAGAAAATAAATTATTAGATTTATATGAAAAATCTCATCCCGAAGGGTGATATTTTATCATTTCCCCCTTCGAACGTCTTTCTGTGCAGTACATCGATAAATGAACATTTAGAGAAAACTCTATTCGTCTTGGACTTTTAATCAGATGAGTGGCCCATATTCCAGAATATATCACATTTAAAAGGAAGCGTATATAACTTATTCAAAAAATCGAACATTTTGGTGTGCGGCACCCTCTAAAGTAGCAAATATTGGAAATCTGAAATTGCACACTTTCTTCCTTTCAAGCTATTTACTCATACAACAAATTTAAAGATTTTATCCTATGGCAAAGTATGCTTTTACTATCATTTCACCTTTCGAACGTTTATCTGCGTGGTATTCCCTCAAATGAGCATATTTGAAAAACAGTATTTATCAAATGATTAGCTCATATGCCAAATTTCAAGCTGCTATGACATTGTAAAGGAGGCGTTTTCATTTGTTCGTCAAATCGAATATTTTAGTGCGCGGCACTCCCTACATTAACAAATGTTGGAACACTGAAATTGCACACTTTCTTCCAAATCAAAAATCTACCCGTACACCAAATTTGAAGTCTCTATCTCATCGCGAAGCAAGCTTTTTCTATTATTTCACCTATCGAATGTTTTTGTGTGGAATCTCCCCCACCCTCACTTAAATGAAAATTTCTGAAAATCTCCATTATTCTTGGGTTTTTTATTAGATGTTTCACCCATATATGAAATATTTAGCCTCTATCACGTTTTAAAAGGGCGTTTCTCCTTTATTCCGAAAATCGATCATTTTGGTGTGCCGCACCCCTAAAGTACAGAATATTAGAAAACTGAAATTGTACACTTTCTTCCAAATTATCTACCCGTACACCAAATGTTAAATTTCTATCTCATACCGAAGCATGTTTTTTATCATTTCATATTTCGAACGTTTTTCTCTGGAGCACTCCCTTAATCGAACACTTCCGAGAAACTCTATTCGTCTTGGGTGTTTTCATTAAACAATTTGCCCATATACCAAATATCAAGCCTCTATCAAAAGTTAAAGGATGAATGTCTCATTTATTCGGATAATCGAACATTTGGGTTTGCGGCACCTTCTAAATTAGAAGATATTGGAAAACTGAAATTGCACATATTCTTCTTTCGGAACTGTCTACCCGAACACTAAATTTGAAGTCTCTATCCCATCCTAAATCATAGTTTTTCGTCATTTAGCCGATCGAACGTTTTAGTCTGGATCACTCTCTTAAACGAACATTTTTGAAAGCCTCTTTTGTCTTGGATGTTTACATCAAATGATTCGACCTTATACCAAATAGAAAGCCTCTATCACGTTTTAAAACTGGCGTTTCTCCTTTATTTCGAAAATTAAACATATTTTTGTGCGGCACCCCCTTAAATAGAAAATATTGGATAACTGAAAGTGTACACTTTCTTTCTTCCAAAATATCTACCCGTATACAACATTTGAAAGATCTATCTCATTGCGGAGCATGTTGTTTTTATCATTTCTCCTTTCGAACGTTTTCCTCTGGAGCACCCCCCTTAAACGAACATTTTTGAAAAACTATATTCGTCTTGGGTGTTTTCATCAAATGATTAGTCCATATACCCAATGTCATGCCTCTATCAAATTTTAAAGGCGCCGTTTCTCATTTATTCGGAAAATCGAACATTTTGGTGTACGGCACTCCCTTAAGTAGAAAATATTGAAAATCTGAAATTGCACACTTTCTTCCTTTCGAACGGTTTACCCATACACCAAATTTGAAGTCTCTATCTTATCACAAATCATGTTTTCCTATCATTTCACTTTTCGAACGTTTTGGTGTGAAGCACCCTGTAACACAATATTTGTATTACATGTTACATTCCAATTACGGATGCCAACCTAGCCATTTCGAAATTCCAATTGCGGATGCCAACCTAGCTAATGAGCTATTTAAATGCTGCAGAGGGAGCCAATGGCAATACAAACATAAATAAGCAGCGCATCCCCTTCTTCACTTCAACGAATCAACAACGACACTACAATGTGAAAAGAAAAAGGTTTGAGAGAATGTTCTAGAACTTTCCAGGAGATGCAATTTCGACAGCGTCCTAGACGCACCTGAGGTTTTTTTTAGTCGACTTAAAACTCTCGAACGAGTCAGCATCATGTTTTCTTGGGTTTGTGAAAGTGTCTAGAGAATGTATGCAATAAAATGCTAGCGAGAGCAGTTAGATGTGTAACGGTTTTCCTACATCATTGAAATAGCACGAATATGCACGTAACACAAAGAGAAAAGGTAACCATCTTTCAATTGTCACTATTAGCACGGAAGGCACACCTTTAACGATTATTAAAATAATTGACTACCAGTTCATATGAGTATACCATATGAACGAGTTCGTAATATTGAACTATAAGAACTATTCTTTATCGATTGTTTAAAGGAAACTGTTTTTTAAGAAATTTAAATCAAAGATATTATGTGTGGAAATATATATATAGCTATTAATGTAATATTGTCAGTATTATGTGTCTTTTAGTAATTGATTTAATTATAGCATAGTTACTCCAGATATAATAGATATCTATTAAGTAAAATATTAAAATAAATTGAGCAATTAAGCATGAGTGTTTCTTTATGTTTTGTGTGTTCGTAGTCCGAGCTTGAGAACCGGGAGCTTACATGCTCCACCCTTAGTGGCGGCATCATAGGTAAGTCCTATACTGGTAAATTTTGATAAGGACAATTTTACCTTATGACACACCCCTTCTAGGGAACCTTTCCGAAAAATTCGAATTTTTCCATTGGGTTTTATCAAACGACCGAGCCGTGTACCAAATTTCAAGTCTCTAACTATTCGGGAAGTACCTAAAAACCGTGACAGACAGACAGACAGACGGGCAGACGGTCAGTTAATTTATATAGATTACAACCAGTGAATACTGGAACCCTATTGATTTTAAATGCAATCGAACGTTCAGAAGAATGCTAAATGCTTTAACGAAATTTTGAAAAAGTGTCATCAAATAATCAAAATATTCAATAATATTATATAAATGGTCATAATTTCTTAATGGTAATGGTTTTTGTAATGGTAATTTTTCATTAGAAAACTAATGACACAACTTTTAGGACTCTCGCCCTGTTCTCGAGATATTGAACTTAAAAAAAAATCAAAACTGCATTAATGTAATATTAATATTAATGCAAATATTTATGAAATGTGTTCATTTTTCTTTTATAATATTATAAGCCAACTTTGTTTGTAATATTCTCGTTTATCTAATTAGTTCCAATCGAGAGAAAATAATCTTTGGATTACATTTTTGTGTTATAATGCTCTACAATTTGCCAATATAGTCATTTATATATCAGAAACAATCTTCTCTTCGACTGTTGAAGCACTTGGTGATGAATTTAGCAAATCCGATGTCTAATTTTGCGATATAACTTATATTTAAGATTAAATTATTTACTTTAAGATATGGTACATTTGATATAACAAACACAAGTATATTTGATATGTTAACAATTTTGTATTATATTATAACGTAACCACTTTGCCTATTTCTAGAATGGTAGTTTCGTCTTTTAAAAGAACTTGCCGAGTGCATCTAAGGTCTTGTTACGGATCCTATTTCGTACGGAAATACGTGTGACGAGAGCAGTTGTTCAAGTTATTCATTCTTTCAAAAGAAGTTTGATTGAAATAAACAACCTTATTTCTGTCCAGCAAATAAAATATTTCAGGTGGAAAAATTCACTTTAAATTTCTCAATATGTTGTGCTTCTTAAATACGATAGTTCGTGGAAAAGAGGACACAGATAATGGGACAGACAGATGAATTTCTTTTCATACTAAATTGGATTTCTTAGTACTAGGCAATTTACTATTATCCAATTCTTTCAAATTTATATATATATATATATATATATACATATATATATATATATATATATATATATATATATATATATGTATATATATATATATATATATATATATATGTATATGTATATATATATATATATATATATATATATGTATATATAAATATATATATATATATATATATGTATATATATATTTATATATATACATATATATATATATAGAGAGAGAGAGAGAGAGAAAGAGAGAGAGAGAGATTTTGATTATATTCGATATATAATGCGACATGATATTTTTGCCAAAATTGGAATGTGAGGTTCTTTAAATATTATGTTCAACTATATACAGCATCAAATCTGAGGTGGACAGCACATGACTTTCTTGATATAATTCAATGAATTTACTGCTTTTACAGTAAAAGGAATAGGTTATTCTTGTAGTATTTATATTCTTTCTAAGATATTGAATTTTCGTCATTTGGTTTTCATTTTCATTGATTTACCGCCACTTTTATCTATTTGGCGAGATTTTTATCACTTTGGCAACATTAAAAAAGTCACCAAGTTGTCGACATTCCGCCAAATTCATCGCCAAAATCTCAGCAAGCGTTACGAACGGAGAAATACGTTATTCTTATAGCATATAAATGACTATTGGCGTTTAAATGCATAAGTATTATTCAAAGTATATTTTCTCATGAATGAAACGAGTTAGATCCACGAGAATGATGTCACCAAATTTTTGGCGTGAATATTACATATGAAAAGTGAGCATGTTTTTCAACAGTTAATATATGCCAGCGTTCAATTAAATCATGCCAGCGTTCTAAAGTTTATGTCAGTCGTTTTCTAAGAAAAAATTAAGTAAGAAATGTCTATTTACGTAACTTTATTAAAGATTTTGAAATTTTGATGATTTTTTCAAATTTTCACTCGAAATTGTAGAGGGGTTCTGAACATTTTATTGTGTTTAAAAACAATATTCTTCCAGTATTCACGGAATATAATTTTTATACCAATTATCTTTCAAACAGCTCCATTAATTCGTGAGATATCGTCTTCACAGTCTCACACACACACACGCAGCGTGATATATATATATATATATATATATATATATATATATATATATACCCTCAGAAATGGTTGATTAGTGATCAGGGATGCTTAAAACATGCTCTCCCGTTGAAAACTCGAATTCGAATGTTCGACCCCGCCACTATACTTTCCTTTTACATTATACTATATATAAGGAAAGTTATATATGTGTATAAGGTTACATATACTTCAATATTTTAAATATGATACTTCAATTGTTTAAATAATGTTAATTCTATGAATTCACTTTAAAATTTAGGTGAAAGTGATACCCCCCCCCATTTAGAACCAAAATTTGGAACACATTTCGTGTTATGTCGATAATGTATTGGAAACTTGTATTTCCTTATGTTCGAAATCTCAAACTGAACCCTTCTTTTAAAGTTTTTTGCACACTCTATAAATATACATATAATGTTTGAATATAGTAAAAAATTCAGAATGAAAATTATTTTTTATATTTTTCCTCGAATCGAAGAATATTTTCGTTCTCATATAATAGTCTTCGAATGGATGGAAAATCTTGTTTTGCAACCAATTTCGTCTGGAAATACGTGCGACGGAAAGAACGGCGATCTTTCTTTTTCCTTTTCTTCAAAAGTAGTTTGATTAAAATAAACAAGATTATTTCTTTCCATGGAATAAGAGATTTCGGATGGGAGGTTTTCTTTTCACTTGCCCATCACTGTGTGCTTCCGAAATTAGATCGTGGAATCGGCAGGACAAGAATACTGCAACAACAAAAGATCGTTTCTTTACAGTAGGTTCAATTTCCTATTAAAATAAAAATTCTTCCTGTGACGTGATTCAACGTTACTTTTCATTAAAGATACTATCAAATCTAATTTACTTCTGACAATAAACATAAATACCCATATTTAAACAGCTTCATTTTTAACACATTACCACATTATTGAAAGTGTTTATGATTTTGTTCATTCTGTCAGTCTGTATGTCTGTTCGTTAGCAAGGTAACTATCATAAAAATGACTTTATAAAAATGAAATTTTAGCATGTTGTTGAGACGGTCTGTGGGACCTATGGGAGTATAAATGAATAATATCATCCAATTAGTTTTGGATTCAACTCAGGTTGAAAAAGTAAAATGAATTGAACCCTATGAGACCCAATTTTTCAAGCATTTCTTAAGCGGATTTAAAATTCACAAATTGCTTCGAAAGTTTTAGGAAATATACACATTATCACATAAAAAACACAAAATATGTCTGCAAAATATATTCGGTAGTGTTTTAAATAAAAATTAAAATAATAATTACATCCATATCATAATGAGAGATCACGTGACCCACTTCAAAATAAAATATGGCATCCATCTTGTATCAAAATCGTGATTTTTAATTTTTTTAAATTTATATATTAATGTTGTATCCGTCTTAAAATCACTTTAATTTAATTTAATTTCTGTGTATGCACATTCTTAAACAGCGCAATTACAATATATTTGAGTTTAAATGATTAATACCATCCATCTTGTGTCAAACTCGTGATTATTAAAGTTCTTTTTAATTTCTATTTAGTGTTGTATCCGTCCTAAAACCGCTTTATGTTTTATTTCTTTCTGTGCATCTATATGCTGCGACAATGCAATTACAATATTTGTGAGTTTAAATGATCATCTAACTTTGTTTATTTCAACAACGAAGCCTGATTTTCACGTATGGAGAATGCAAACAGATCAAGATCTAAGATGAGTTGTGTAAGACTTGCTGAATTTCTTTAACGCAAAAGTATCGAGCTCTGAAGTCTGCAATGAAAGATGAATGAAACATTCATTGATTTTACATAGAGAAGCAGATGATTCCATTTTCTATTTCGATGAAAATTAATGCACGGAGATATACAGTACTTTTACCATGATTTTAAGTTTTAAGTAAAATACATTATTTTAGAATTGTGATAATTTTAAGAGTATCATCGCTGAATAAAATGAATGGAAAAAAAGTTTATGAATGAAATTTTCACTGCTTTTAAATAGAGAGCCAGGCGATTTACATTTCGATGACGTTATTTGAATAAAGCTCATTTATTTTTGATGAAGTTTAAAATATAATAAATTGTAGTATTATGATAATTTTAAAAATATTATTATAATACTTATCTGAGGAATGATAACGACTCCCAAATATTTTTTTGTTTAAAAAATAGCCAAAAGCCACACATAGCAAGATCAGAAGAATAGGTTGGAAGTTCTATCACTTTGAGGTTTTTTGTTCAAGAAATTCGACTGTCATTCCTGTTGAATGAGAAGATGCATTATCATGGTGAAGCATGAGTACCCTAACATTCACTTCCTGAAGAATTTTTGGAAAACACTTAGTGGTATACCAGTTAGCTGTAACTGTCTTCTGCCCTCTAGCTTTATGGCTTTGACCAGACCTGTACTTCTGAAGAACACGACATACATTACTTTCTTCAGTTGCTCGTTGTTTTTTCACCATTGTTGGTTGTGGTCTTCTTTAAAGACCCATACTTTACTTTCTTGACATGTAAGGGCAAAAAACGGTATGTATGTTTCAACACAAGTTATAATTTTAGAAATAATGAGGTGTACACCATCATTAAGTAATTTTAGGGTTTCTTTTGGTGTTCATTTAAATTATGGGGGAGCCAACGACAAACTAATTTTTTCATATGCAGTTCATCATGAATAATTTTATGTATAGCTGCGGATCCAATGTTAAGTTCCGTCTGTATTATTTCGAAGGTACAGCTATTATCATAAATGAAAAATTTTCGAATAGTCGACACATTATCTTGTACTACAGCTGAAAAAAGGTCTTCTTGTGTGTTTTTCATCCAGGAGAGAATTTCAACCTTTTCGAAACTATGTAAACCATCTGATTACAGCGGCATGAGATGGAACATCATTTCCCTATGCTAATTGTAGATGTTGAAGACATTCTTCTCGCTTTAGCCTCACTTTAAAATCATCGAAAGTCATAGCTTATTAATGCTCTCGCGTCAATTCCATTTTCTTTTCTTTCAAAATTTATTCTACGATATCTAAATTGTAATTGTTGCAATAAATTATCGCCTGCGGACATAAAATAGTTCAAATTTAAATATCCGACCAATATTTTTTTTCTAGCGCATATCGTCTGCATATGTCTCAAAATTTTCAGTGTGACCCTCGTATTCCACAGAAATTATAAGAACGAACAAATTCAAATTCAAGATTGGAATCTCATTGCAGCTGACAACTTCCATGGACCTGCTTCGCAGCGATCCTCTACAGTTACAGCAGAGTTCTGTAACTATGATTAACTCTATGTATGAATAAACGACAATGCAGAACAAACAAAAGACTAGAAAACTTAAAAAAATAATCCAAATTCTGAATGTACGTAACTACTAATTTAATTAGCAAATAAGTAAATAATGGAATCAGTTCATATCAAAAATACATAAGCCATTAGAAGAGAAAAATATAGAAGCTTTATATGAAGGAGTCTTCTAATTTTGAAGTTAAGTGTGACTGCATCAGAAAAGTAAACATATTACATTGTTTTGTAAATAGGTTTTTTGTTTTTCTCTTTATCTTTTGTTTTATGCTGTTGCAATTGAATATTTCCATTCAAGCCTATGTTGACAGCAAATTAAGCGAATTGTTGTAATAAATATGTCGAAGGATACTTTATTCAGTAACTAATGCTTGAATCGTACCAGCCCTACAAGTTCACAGAAATGTAGTAAAAAAGTATGATACATGACTTCAATTTCAGCCATTATTTTAATTGCTCATACTTACTTGATTTTGCTGCTGGTATTCCATTTTGTTAGTTAAGTAAAACATTAAATTCGAGATTACGTATTGGACCGTACAGATGAAGTATATAATTCAAAAGCAAATGTATGACGCAAAGGCACAAGTTTCCAATAATATTTTAAGATAAAGATTACTTTCGAAATGATTTCGCTAACATATTTTTCATATTTGTCGAATTAGCTTGCACTAATGGGAACTGGGTCTTTTATCCGTCGGCGACTGGGATCGAGGCTCATCAAACTCTATTTCCGGACCTGCGCCGTGAGTGGTTCTGCCGACCTTTCTCACTGGTCCATGCGTAGTGGACATAACACTTTTTGCCTCCTTTTCCAACGGCAAAAATCGCGAGGTTGCCGTGAAGGTTTTAGCTGAACCTGCCTATGCTGTAAAGCGACTTAGGTTAAATTTTTCTACAATACAACGTTCGCCCACATACTGCACGACTTTCTCAACAAAGTTTTCGAAGATTTAATACTTTCCCATGACCATCCAAGTCCCCAGACCTCTTACCAATAGAACACGTCTGAGACATGCTGGAACACAAATTATAGCATTCTCAGAATACCAATGAATTGGTTGACCAGTTGCAACATTTGTAACAGAATCTTCCGCAGAGGGAAATATGCAATTTAATTGACTCTATGCCACACCGAATATCGACTTGTTTTTTAGGAAGGTTTTACAACTTAAATAGTAATAAAAAAAAGTATTAAAAGTAAACATTTTACTAAATTAATAGTATTTAATAAAATGCCATATTTTTGTTGCCACCATTTCTTAATAAAACGTTTTTTGCTCCCAAATTCTAATCATTTGCATATCTCCTCAAACAATACATACATGCCGACTTTCGCAGATGTGTTTAAATTTTTTAAGGGTGTACATATTTCTTTCAACAGAGTGTATTTCGGTTTAATTTTGAAAGTAACGGTATTGTAAATAAAGTATTGAACGTTAACAAATTGCGATACTTTGATCAGAATTGTGTTTTTAACAAATCGATTTAAAAGTATGTATATATGTTTACTCATGTAAACTACTCATGAATATAGTGCACACGTTCAGTACGTAGTGCAAAAATACAATAAGTTGTATTTAAAACCTGAAAATGCACTCAAGAATCTACTCCTCTTAATAAACTATACAATAATAACCATACTTATGAAAAATATTAGAATTATAGGGCGTAGAAAAGTTGACATTGAGTCAAGTCGATAATCCAATTAGAGTTGACTAAATTTATGGCTTTTAAGGTTTTACATGAGATCAATGAGCTTTCAATTAATTTATATCCTTCTTCATCAGCTATTGGAAGTATTTGTTTCATGAAATGTTGATATCTAATTTCATAAATATAATTAGAATAAAATTGAAAAAAACATCTTGTTCTTAAAAATTGACGAAATAATATTCTGCGATTCTAAATTTAGAACCTCCCAGCAAAGACGATTTATGCAATTATGAGTTTAGCCGCTGTAGCCATATATAGTCTAATTTTATCATTTCTTATGAAATTTGAATTCGGCTACGTGGTAGGAATGAATCTGTCTGTTCTTATCGATGTTCGTAAAACCGTGGCATTTACAGTTTTTTATTTGCATTACAGCTCTTCGTTTGAGTAACAATAAGTAACAGTAAGGTGTATTTAAGGTGTATTTAAGGTGTAATATAACAGTAAGATGTATTTATTGCTCTTCGACCACAGAACTGAGGAATATTTATTTCTGCCTTAGGCGCTCTCCTGTTATCACTTCATTTAAAAAACATATTTACACCCATTTCGCTATTATTTTTAGAAGTTATCCCATTCTCCCAGTCTAACTTAAAGCATGTATTTATTGCCCAAAACGATACAACATATAACCCTACCTGCCAAAGTCACAAATCATATGAATATAATAATTAATTAGATTCGTCGTTATGTATACTTAGCTACATATTACTGGTCTTATCTTAGTTTGCCATAATCTTGAAATACCGAAGATACATTATAGATGGGTAATATATCTCGGAGTAAATTTGGATAGATATAATTCATATTTATCTAGCACGTACCAGATATAAAAAAACATTATGGACTCTAAGTATAAAATTCCCTATTTATATAAAAAGCATTATCAAGAGCATTTTCACGTTTTACTGGTTACAAAAAGGCTGATCTAATGCTACCTGAATGAAATGGTACTCCTAAATTTATGACTAGATATGATCCCAGTTTATTTTGCCAAAAGTTTATTTTGATGCAATTTTTTATATAAAACTCTTATGTATTTTCTTGTATGAATTGAATACTATTTTCGCTAAATTACACACAATAATTAAATGTGTATTTCGCTAAATTACACACAATAATTAAATGTGTATCTGTAATATGCAATGTTAATTTATTTACGCTAGAAATTAAATATAACTACTCTTCAAAATTGTAATATAAATGTGAGATCTCGTTCTCACGGGGTTGTGATCTTACACCCTCTTCAAGGGGTTGTGACCTTACACCCCAGTTGTCAACATGCATGTCATAAATGCCGCGGCATTGCACTCCTGGACGCCAGCACTGACTGAAGCCAACCTCCGGAGTGACGATAACAATCATCACAAGATTGTATTATTGGAAGAACTTGCAGTATTGGAAGAAGTAGTAGTATTGGAAGAACTTTTGGGGGATGGCAACACTTCCTCGCCTAGGGAGGCGGTATGGAGCCATCAGCGTCCCCTAGAGGGGAAAGCGGAATTAAAATTGAAACTTGGCAATTTTCTCCCCTGCTAAAATTTTTGTTTTTCTAAGGTAATTAAAGGGCGTTAATTAGAATTGAGCTAATTAAATTATGTGATTAAGTATTAAATATCCCTCCGCCAAGGGTATGGCAGGGGTATGGCAGGGGTATGGCAGGGGTATGCCAAGAGCATGCCAAGGTACCTCCATAGTTATTTTAAAGACGGTAACGAAGTTAATTGTGAGAATTCCGTATGATGAAGGTAGATACTCGATAACTTCTTAAAATACAACTGTAGGTTTTCGAACTTGAATTTCACAAAAAGGTCTCAAAAACATTAAAAATCAGCCAAAATGTGCGTTTTTTCATTAAGCTGAATTTTGTGGATTGTCGGATTTCTCTATGTGAAATAACATTGGTTTTCACACTTTTGCACATTTTTTACAAAAAAAAATCAGCTCTAAGGACTGCGAATATCTGAAAAGCCCACTCTCATTTCGGATAAAGCAATTTCTCATGCTTTAAATATCTCCCTCCATCCGCACAAAAGGGTCGGGTAGGGGCGTTCATACCTATATCATTTTTACGAGTCTTAAACGTGGAGGGCTCTAGTATATACTAATGTTTTGGAAAAGTGTGGGATTTAGCGAAATAAAACACACGATGTGTATAAATTGAGACATTAGCCCTTTTTTCAAATACTTATTTTTAAAATAAGTATATTCTCTGGTTTTTTTTTCCGGATTTTAAGAATGTGGGATTCATAAAATTACACACTTAAATATTTCGCGGATCGCTAATAAACAGTCTACGAATTCCCTCATTGGGATATACATCCTCTCAAATGGAATCATTCATCGAATAGAGCCATTCATCGAATATAGATAGTTGAAAAACACGCATTCCTGGCCGCATTTTTGCAAAAGCTCACATTTTTTTCTTTAAATTGCAAAAGTGTAAAACACCTATGTTAAATCCCATAGAGAAGTTAACATATGTGTGTTTTTTTAAAAGCATGAAACTTACATTTGCTAAAATTTACAAGTAAAAAACTTATATTTGCGAAGTTTTGTTAGTAAAAATCAGGTCTCTCTTCTTGCCACTTTCATATACTAATTTAAAAATAGATCCAAATCTTAAAATGCACTCTCTGAAGCGCTGGCCTAAATTCCCCAGAATCCCTTGCGATCTTTAACTTTTGTTATCTCTATAAAACATACCTCCTCACAAAATCTAACTCGCTTCATCCTGACTGACCCCTTTGAATTTTAAGACTAAACTGAATACAGGATACATAACACTACTCACTTAGGTGTTTTGCCGATAAACGAATTTCCACGATTATTAAACCACCTCCAATAGAGTCAATCATGGAATAGAGTCGATCATCGAATAGAGTCATTCATCCAATAGAGTCGATTATGCCATTCTGCAAATTCAAAACACTAATTCATGCGATTTTTCTGATTCAAAACACCAATTCATGCGATCCTGCTGATTCAAAAACACCAATTCATTAAATTCTGCTGATTCAAAACTTGAATTCATGCGATTCTGTTCATTCAAAACACCAAATCATGCGATTCTGCTAGTTCAAAAACACGCATATTTGGCCGCATTTTTGCAAAAACACACATTTTTTGTGACAAATTTGCAAAAATGTTAGAACCTATGTTAATTCCCATAGAGAAATCCGACATTTAAAAAAAACAAATCGGCCGATTTCGTATTTTTCAAAAAACACATTTTTGGCCAATTTTTAGCAAAAATCACACATTTTTTTGTAAAAAAATGTGCAAAAGTGTGAAAACCCACGTTATTTCTCATAGAGGAATCCGACAATCCACAAAATTCTACTTATTGAAAATACGCACATTATGGCCGTTTATAACAGTTTTTGAAACATGAAAGCACATTTTTTTACTAAATTTTGCGAAAAATTTGTAAAAGTGCGAAAACCTATGGTGTTTGTCATAGAGAAATAGACTGAATTCATGCGATTCTGCTGATTCAAAAACACGCATTTTGGGCCGTATTTTTGCAAAAGCACATATTTTTTGCGAAATGATTGCAAAAGTGTGAAAACCTATGTTAATTCCCATAGAGAAATCCAACATTTTTTAAAAAGTCAACCGATTCCGCATTTTTCAAAAAACACATTTTTAGCCGTTTTTTTTTTTTAAAAACCACACATTTTTTTGTAAAAAATGTGCAAAGTGTGAAAACCCATGTTATTTCACATAGAGATATCCGACAATCCACAAAATTCATCTTATTCAAAAAACGCACATTTTGGCTGTTTTTTAACTTTTTTGAAAAATTTTTGTGACATTAAGTTCGAAAACCTACAGTTGTATTTTAAGAAATTATCGAATATCTCCCTTCATCATACGGAATTCTCACAGTTAACTTCGTAACCGTCTTTAAAATAACTATGGAGGTACCTTGGCATGCTCTTGGAATACCTCTGCCATACCCTTGGCGGAGGGATATTTAATACTTAATCACATAATTTAATTAGCTCAATTTTAATTAACGCCCTTTAATTAGCTTAGAAAAACATAAATCCTATTAGGGGAGAAAATTGCCAAGTTACAATTTTAATTCCGCTTTTCCCCGCTAGGAAGCGCTGATGGCTTCATCTCAATAGCTAAAATTAGAAATATTTAATTTGTAAGCTCCAACTTTAAGTTTCGCCGCTAAGGGGCGCTGATGGCTCCATACCGCCTTAGCCGTTGCCATCTCTAAAAAAGTTTCTCCAATACTTAGAAAAAACTCCTTCGAAAAATTTCATTTCCCCTTTTACCCCTCGTACAAGACTACGAAAGCGTTGCCACCTGAAAAAAGTTTCTAAAATAATTTTAACCCCCACATTTTTTCATTTCCCTCCTATTTACCCCCGTCCAGGATAACAAAATCCAATATGGCGGCCATACCGCATACCGCAAATACCGCCTCCGCTGGTGAACGTCCATATTATCTCTACTTCTACATAAGTTTGTTAGATTCATTTTTCATCATTAATAATAGCTGAATAACCTATTGTAGAATTCAGTATATAGGTTCAAATTTAATCAATGCCAAATATAAGAGTTAGTAACACATAAAAATTTCGTGGCTACACACACAAACACACTAAATCACATTAGGATACGATAAACTTTCAGGTCCATCAAAATACTAAATACCACTAAACTTGCAAGAGAACTTCATGTGCATTCACCTCTCATAGATTCAAATTCTGAAGCCAGTTAAAAGCGTTCTCATTTGTTATATTGTCTGTTATAATTTATCCCACAATACCCCTAAATTTAATAAATTATCACATTTTTTACTATTAAGGACTGACCTTTTATCTACATAAGTTTGACATCTTCATTTTTCATGATTAATAATAGCTGAATAATTTATTGTGGAATTCAGTATGCGGGTTCAAATTTAATCAAAGACAAAAATAACAGTAAGTAACGCATGTAAAAATATCGTGGCTACATACAGACACACATATACGGTACATCAAATTAGGATGCGAAAAACGTACAGGTCCATCAAAATGCGAATTATGATATTTCATCATCATAATAAACATTTTGCTTTACATTTGTTGCAGAGAAAGTTGAAAGCCAATATTTTAAAAAGCTACATATTTGTTATTCTAAAGTAATAAAAATCTATATGGAAAGCCACCAGACACCATATATGTGCTATACAATGTTTTCATAATAATTTATCAGATGATAATAGTGTATAGGCTACAAGGAAATAGCTTCTATATCACTGCCAGAAACTTGGGTTTCTAAATAAAGCACGTGATATCGATGGGTAATTTATCTTGACATATTTCTTGTTCAATAAAATTGTGTTTATGTAGCACGTAACAGATATAAAAAGAAATATTATGGATATTGGTTCGTAAAAAGTTGTGGTATATATAGAAAATTATCATGTAATCTTGTTTATCGAGCAGTAAAATACTGATTTTCTCCTATTTGTGGAATCTAAAAGAATTTTAATGTTTGTAGAATATAGTTTTGGAAAAGATTTTTAAAGTTGTTTGAAACAAGCTTTAATAATCTACTTTTCCACCATTATTATTTTCATAACCTAAAGTTATTTCTCGTGTTGAAAAAATTATTGTCATAGTTCTCGAACTACTAAACGGAAAAATTTAAATACCCAAATTTGTAATTATTTAAGGGTTTTCTTTATATTTAATTTTATTTTTTTTATTTTCGACATAACACCTCAGAGATAAATTATATAATCACACATAAGTTTTCGTGATAGGTGTCAAAACATCAACTGTCGGATTCATTGGACCTACACGGATTGAGTGTCACTAAATACAAATCAAACGATTTTTAATTAATGTGTCTATTAATATGACTATTTGCATAACAAATATTTTGCAAATTGAGCAAATTGAGTGGTGGGATGATATTAATCGAGAAATATTGGAGGTATATTTATTCCCGGAATAAAATATCTAGAAAGATCTCTTTTTTATATTGTGCCGAAATTCACAATCATAGTTACGAAAATAACTAGTTTATATATATATATATATATATATATATATATATATATATATATATATATATATATATATATATATATATATATATATGTATATATATATATGGTTATATATATGTATATATATATATGTATACATATATATATATATATATATATGTATATATATATATATATATATATATATATATATATATATATATATATATATATATATACTCATTCAACTATATAAATAAAATTTAAAATCTGTCTATATATGTGTGTGTGTATTTATGTTTCCCTCATCATAACGGGAAAACGACTGCAAAGATTTTTATGAAATTTTGTGTGTAGCCATGAAATAGCCCCACTTTACATTTGGACCATGTTTTGCTCCTCTTGGTCCAGGAGTTGTTGAGGTAATAATGAAAAACTTACCTTTCTAAAGTGTTGCATTTTCCATCTAAATCCATATTTCCCCCAAACCCAATAGATTGGAAATCGCTGATTTCAAACATGAAGGTAAATAGAAACATTATTTCCAAGGTTTATTTTCCACAGGTTCTTATCCCCTCACTATCTCTGCCTCTCTCGAACTGAATTGCTCCTTTAAGTAAAACAGGTTAGAAATCCCTGGTGTAAAACATGAAAATAAATCATTATATCTAATATCACCATGATTTATTTTCCATAGCCTCTTAGTCAACAATGGTAAATATGACGACGCCAAAATGGCCAGTTATTTAATCACGAGCATCCTATGGGGAAGATTCTTTTTTAAATCATGTTGCGCAGCTACGCAGTTAAATCGAATGTGTTTATCCGACAAGCGATTTTCATTTATTTTTTATTCCGATTAAATAATAAGGAAATAAATATGAAAATATTTCTTATAAATGAACGGTATTATATTTCTGAATAATTTTTGTATTAATTGTTTACTTTGTGTTTAATGAATATGGGAATTGTTAATATATTAGATTTCTTACATCATCTGTTTTATTTTTGCAATTAGTTTCCAAACATTCATTTTTTTATATATTGTGTTTTGCTAATTAGTTTATATATTCTGTTTAGCCAAATTACTTATATATTGTGTTTAGCCAATTGTTAAAACCGAATAAAAGTATTACTGTTACATCTGCCGATCCGGTGGTCGAGCGGTCAGGGACAAGCGTTACCGCCTGATCGCTGGATTGCCGGGTTGTGGGTTCGAATCCCGCCAACGGCCATGGATGTTGTGTTGTCAAGGCAAAGTCAGACTTCTGCCCTTGGGGTGCCTCAATATAAAAGAGAAGCTGCAAATTTCTCCCCTTCGCCATGGGACCAGGGGTCTATTGGACGTGGTGCATAGGCGCTCCTTCACCACGGGGGAATAAGTAACAACAACAACAACTGTTACATCTTCTAATACCATTTTAGCGTTTTTATTTTGTTACACACAGGATCAGGATGATTTACTCCTCACGCCACCTACGAATTTAACAGAATATCGCCACTTTGCTACTCGTTCTTAAGTGTTTCCACATTGGAGGAAATATCGCCAAGTCAACAAAAATGGCGCCAATTTGATAAAATGGTTGCTAAATAAATGAAATTATTTGTGTTTTGTTAGGAGATAGTAGTACTATAATGATGTTTCGGTAGCGTTTGTCTGTCAGCCCTACTAACCCACTTAGCGAAAAATTTGGCGACTTTTCAAAATTCGATAAATATATTACGAAATAAAAAAATGTCTTTATTCAGCCAGTACATGTGTAAGGATCTGGCAAGAACGAGAAACAAGTAACCAGCTCCGTAACATCGTTGAACACCACAGCCATAGATGTGATAGTGTTATGGCATGGGAGGGATATTACGCTGAGATATTACGCAGATATATTACGCCTTTGAGATATTACGCTGAAATAGACGTGCTTACAGGGGATGTTGTGACGGCGGAAAGGCTGTGTAATCAAATTTTTGAACCCTTTATAGGGGAGACTACGCTGCAGCGGTGGCTTTAGAATTCATTTTGATGGAATTTAATGTTCCTTCGCACAGAGCAAAGCTGGTTGACAAATACCTTGAGAGAGAAGATGTAGTATCCAGTAGTCAAACGTATTCGCCGAATCTCAATCACATCGAAAATCTTTAGTACGCATTTGGAAGAGCTCTTTCTACCCGTCTACTTCCCCAACTAGTCTCTAACAACTGAAAAATGCCCTTCTACAGAAAATACATTTATTGCCCTTTGCTTAATTTATTGCCTCTGAGATATTATGCTGAAATAGACTTGCCCTCTGCTTAATTTAATATTAATTTAATACATTTATTGCCCTCCACATAATATGGCATGGAACGTCGATACAAACCAAATTTAAAGTCAGGAGAGGTCACATCACACCCTATATTAAGGATTATTTGGTTTGTTTGTATAGCATATAAAACCTATCTGAATGTGCTAAATGTGAAGTAAGCATTTATGAGTGTAAAATATATCTAAATTTACATTATTTAATTTTAATATAATACTTATAAATATATTACTTAATTGACTGCATTTTTATAAAATTTGGAGTCAATTAAAATAGATCTTTTGGAGTTACGTCAGATTTACCATCGCGTGATCAACTTTTGGAAGGCAGTGTGTAATATCCTTGATATGGTACTATAAATGAAGTCATATATTGCAGATATCTAATTCATAATTTGTATTCTAATGTAAAATTTAAAACGTAAAAAATAAATTGAACGTCCATTCACACTCAGCATAGAAATATAGGCTCCATGACACCATATTTCTTACAGTTTGAACATGATACATACAATGCATTTCTTTTATTATTTTCATCTATTTTCGCGTTCACTTTCATTAGTTCCATTCGTTTATTTCTTATATCTATATTTTTTCATTTCGTAATTGAGTTTATACACTACAAAACTGCTGTATTTATGAAGTCACCAGCACGTGATAGTCGTTTGGCATATATGGACTAAAGGCATATTTTGTCCCCTCGGACTTAAGTGAAAACCCTGACGTGTTTTTGAAACAATCGACAGATTTTTATATTTCATGTTATTAGTATTTCAGGTTGCAATCTCCTTATTTAATAAAGCATTATCATTTGTGAGCATAATTCATTACATTTTGAACAAATTAACACTTTTATTGGAATTTTATCCAAACCAGTTATTTCCTTACTCAATTAAAAAGTATTTTTAAACTATGTGTCAAAACAAACATTTAAATTGAAAAAAAAGTTAAATATAAAAATGGATTTTAATAATAAAGGGGAATAATCATAAAATAAAATCTTTATTTTAACGAAGAGAGCATTTTTGATTTCAGAGCAATTATGCAAAGAAATAGTCCGTAGGCTGTTTCATTTTACGCCAATGTGGTTCCCTAATTACTTCGTTTTGGAGTAATTACGGTATGAATAATAGCATCATGTTACCTCATTACTATTAACGACGAGTGCAACATAATTTGTTATTTGCCAAGGAAAAATGAGCGATAAAAACGTAAGAATAATTATTTGTATCAATAATTTACATGAAATGTGTAATAAAGATGAACCTCATTCATATTTTCATTCTGTTGAAAAACATATACATATTTTAATCACAAAAATAAATATTATAACACTATTAAAACTGCAAAAATAAAAATGCAACAGAATTTACCTCTAAACAAGTTACCTCCTCTTCTTTTCACTCCTCTCCATGCAAAATATATAAATTTTTAATGGAACACATGTGTTATAAAATATATATGAAAAAAACATTTTGCAAAATATTGATAGCGTATTGATAGCGTAAACATTTTACACAATATACAAGAGGAATTTTTTAGATCTTCGAGCTGTGATTAAAATAATCAAAGAATTTAATTAGCGTTTCAATAATATACAAAACGGCATATTTGTGTGCGGTTTCAACCAAAATGATTAAAAGAGTTTCAAAAACAGTCGGAATTTTTAATATTTTGGGTATGTATATTTTATATATTTGCATATTTTTATATTTGCATATTTGTATATTTTATATATTTGCTTATTATGTATATTTACATATCTGTATATGTCGTATACATGGTTTTGCATATTTTTGCTTTTTTAGCTATTGCCAAATGTTTTTCCTGTCAAAGATGGAAGAATCAGTTGTGTCGTAGTTAGATGTAGTGCTGTAATTCTTCTACAAATAAAAAATTTCAACCATATGTCCTTTTCATTGACTAGAGAGCTCTGTGTGGACTTTGACCTTTTCGGTGACTGTGTATCCTCTTAACCTGATATTATCGATAGTTCTCAGGTTAGTTTTGCAAATACTAAAATCAGTAGCAAAATGTGAAGTAAATCTAGAGAGACAATGTCTACTTAAAATTTCGCTAATAAGTTATGTTTCCGATCGTTCAGTATTTTTAATAAGTGCATAAAAATTTTAAATAAGGTGCATTTAAAGTGAGAGTTGATTCATATAAGTTTGTTAAAGTAGACACTATCTGTCCAAAATCTATGTCTACAACGTCAATCCCAGTCTAATTTCTATTAGCCTGGCCAGAAAAGTGTCCATTTCGTTGGGAAATAGAATTATTTGGGCAATAGAAACACGATCACTTCATTATTTATACTCGTATATCATATATGTAACAATCTGGTTATTTATTGTCCTATAGTTCGAAATCAAACATTCTTCGCCACACCCCATTTGCGTGTTTACCATATACACCTTAAAACTTTTCTAAAAGGTCATAGTCCGTGGTATATGTGTCTTACACCTTCTAATAGTAATTATGCAAATGTAAATTAAAGATAATTCTTGGACAGTTCTTATATAATTCTTGTCTAAATGCATATGTTATCAGTTTAGTGCATGTTGCTAGTTTTATGCATATTTTATCATTTAGAGCATAGTGTTGGTTAGCAGATTTTGAAACATTTTAGTGTTTTAATATCCATAGTTTATTTATACAAATAAGAGTACTATATGAATTATGGGTTGAAGATGACAAAACATAGTGAACGTGAATTTAAACATGTAATTTTCAAAAATTCACTTTTTCAAATCCAGAACGGCAAAAGAACTTAAAATTCCACCGCTGCAAATAAATACCTTCAAGGAACTTGTATTTTGTTCGTAACTCATTTCCCCTTCTGCCAGGAGAAACTTGGAGGAAGGGCTGCAAGCAGGTACGATAGGCGTTTCTCTCCTTTTCCAGAAAAATGGGGATGAAAAAGACTGGTACAGCAGTTGAACCAGCGCCGCTAGGTTAAACTTGACTTTTCCAGCTTCATTTATACCGAACTACATTGTACAAGATTTTTACGCCGAATATGTGGAAGTACTGAAATTGACGCACAAATGAAGCAAAGTTCGCACAAATGCGGCAAATAACAAGTTTTCTTGCTACCATTGCTGTTAATGATTATCCCATGCTGATGAGGGCATGATTAGGGCTATACTAAGCTGCGAAAACTAAGTTAAAAATCACATGACCCCGCCAGATAGCGGTGTACTCCAAAATAAGGAAAATAT
The DNA here is from genome assembly GCA_951213105.1 of Amaurobius ferox. Lineage (NCBI taxonomy): Eukaryota > Metazoa > Arthropoda > Arachnida > Araneae > Amaurobiidae > Amaurobius > Amaurobius ferox. The sequence goes on along the minus strand of OX578134.1, from coordinate 7,649,926 downwards.
TCCCAAATGGTTCATGGATGCTGTTATCTGCAATGGGTGTGTTTTCAATATCCGATCGTTAATGTGAACTAGTGTGGTAAAACTTGATGAAATAAATCAATCCAACTAACCGCCAACTGACAAGTCAACACCAAGTCAATTGACAACAGCTAACATGTAAAATATTTGTTCAAAACACAGAATAACAAAAATATGATGCAGGCAGCATATGACTTTCTTTGCAGACTCATATTTACGTACTATTTATTTCTTTAATAATTCATTAAATTGAGTTTAATTGACAAATTAACAGTCACAATTATTTTAAATAACACAGAATTTGCACTTTTAATTCGATTTTGGTTTTCATTAGGTAGAGATGAAAACCAAATATTTCAAGATATAAATTAAGTATGTAGCTCGTAGATAAAACTTTCAGATTCGTTTAATAACTTATCCCCAAGGTCGGTAGTAGTCTACTGATAAACATATATGCTATAGACATTATACATACATCCACATTTTATTATAAGAAACATCACTTCTCTAAATAAACTGGCGTAATTATTGTGAATAAAGATTGAATAATTTGTGTAAATACATAAAACATTAATCTGTTGTCATAAATTGGGAAAAATAATTTTATAGTTTTTATACAAAAACTTTATTATAAACCATTTTTAATTATCACAATTCAAATTTTAAAATATTAACAGATCATTACCATGTATAACCAAACCATATTTCAGATTAAATTTTTAAAACCAGTAATAACGCTAATATGTAATTATAACTTTCTGGAATTAAAAATGCATATTCAACCAGAGTTGAAATAATCATTATAAATAAAAATGAATGTTAAAGAATGTAAAGAAACATAAAATACATTTTAATGATGAAAGCAAAGAATCACAAAATCAAAATTTTATTCGAACATAAAAGAAAATTTGCAATTCCTTAGCAATTATGCAAAGAAATAATCCCAAGGCTGTATCATTTTATGAAATGGGTGTTCTTAATTACTTCGTTCTAGAATAATTGTGTTATGAAAAATAGCGTACGGTTTCTTAATTACTTTTAACTGCAGGTGCAACTAGATATGTTTTTTGTAAAAGGGGAAAAGAAATATGAAATTTATATGAATAGTTTATACGGTGGGGGAGTAATAAATATGAATGTATGTAATAAGAATATCCTCATTTCCAAGCTTAAAAAACTAAATCTGTTTTAAGGACGTTATTGTTTATTTTTTCATAAATAGCAAAAGGTTACATATCATCTGTCTGGATATTACACATATACACATACACGCACACATACACACACATATATACATGCAATATATGTATATATATACATATATATATATATATATATGTATGTATATATATATACATATATATATATATATATGTATATATATGTTTATCTATATATATATATATATATATATATGTATATATATATATATATATATATATATATATATATATATGTATACATATATATATATATATGTATATATATATATATGTATATATAGATATATATATATGTATATATATATATATATATATATATATATATATATATATATATATATATATATATATATATATATATATATATATATATATATATATATATATATTATAAAATACAATCATGAAAAGTTAAAAAATTCTAGAATAATAAACGTTATAGCCCTCTATAAACAAATAGGAGTCAATATTACTGTGGTCAAATTTCCATATTTGGTGCTCATACCAAGGCTACATAAAAAACCTATTAAATTTAGACCTGTCACTATTGGCTGTAATACCTACTTAACCAAAGCAAGTTCAAATTTATTAAACCGTTTGACACGTGTTATGAAGAAAATACGACTGGAAGGCTCTGTTATGATCAAAAACAGTTACGAAATCGTTAACAAATTGCAAACTTGTTCTGAACGGTTTTATTTTAGAACGTACGATTTTAAGGACATTTTTAACAATATCAATTTACAAGATCTTTATGATATTTTAATGGAAATTTATTTTACAACAGATTTACATAAGCTTTATGAAACCAACAAGTACAAAAACCTCCTAAAAATCGTGATTTTTGAGAACGTCGTGTATAATGAAAATGCATTTTTTCATCAAATCAAAGGCATCCTAATGGGAGGTGGATGTTTTTCTCTTCTAGCTGATTATTATTTACACGCCTATGAAAAAAGCACTCATTTAATCAGTGAAATTCCATTCTTCTGCTTCGTTGATGACGTTATGATTGGATTGGATAACAAAATTACCAAGTTTGATTTTACATTTTATCCATCATGTCTAGAACTAATCGAATCAGAATCACGTTAGGCGGGGGAAGTGTACTTTCTAGACATTACTATATATTATGATTTTAATAATAAATTGTGTTACAAGTTATATGACAAAAGACATCAATATTATTTACAAAATCAATTTTTTCACCATTTGGAACACTAATCTGAGTTTAAGAGTACAACGTAATTTGATCGAAAACCATTTGAACAAATACCGACAATTAAATTCTTCTATATCACAGTTTAATAAATGCTTACTGCAATTATTCATTAGAACTGGGGAACATTCATATCCCTTACGTTTTATCAAACACTATTATGATAATTTTTGTACAAAATACAGTAATGAAAAATATGTTAACTTTATAGATTTACTGGAATACAACTTCACTCTTATCTGAGATACTCTGCATCTCTTTTACTGAAAGCTCACGTTATTCACTGTATCGTGTCTCATAATAACTTCCTCTCCGGTGATTTTTTGGACTTTGTAGCATATTTCTTGTTTCTCATTTGGTTGGTTTGTAAATTTTTCATTTTTTACTGTTCCTTGTTTGGTGTTGTCTGGGATTCGGTAATTTTATCCCCACGTACACGTTCGATTGTTGTTTCGGGCGTGCAGTGTTTCTGGGAGTGTTTTCTAGAAATCAAAGCTAGCATCTAACCAGGAAAAGGGGTCACAATCCCCCTTGACCTATCTGCAAAACCCCGTAAACGCAATCATTCTAACTTCTTATTTCGTTATTTGTATATACATATATATATATATATATATATATATATATATATATATATATATATATATATATATATATACATATATATATATATATATATATATATATATATATATATATATATGTATATGTATATATATATATATATATATATATAATTATTTATCTTTGATTGGATAACTCAATTTTGAGAATTCACCCTTCTTATCACCTAACTTACCACTTGGCCTGAGTCTAATACTGTTTACTATTTTCGAATGACTGTTTTCCACTTTTCCTGAGTCCTATACTGATTACTATTTTTGAAAGTCTCCATACATATTATGCATCGTTCAAATGTATTCATTCCGGTGCCCACTCGCATTGACGAAGTGAGGTCAAATGCTCAGTCGCTTGTTCAACTTACACGCGGTAGCAATGCTTGCGAGTTCATATTTCTGTTCGAGGAAGTATTATTTTTTTGATTTGTAATTCAATTGATTTATTTTTCTCCTTCCACTAGCAAGTAGACAGCTCCAATGGTGTCTATAGTTAAATACTATCGCCATTGTCAGAAACTGGCTATTCTATCGGTTTTAATTCGAATTGTATGGCTATACTGATGAGAATACAGTTTCGAACTAACCGCCATTTTTGTGTAGTATCAATTGATTGTTCACTATGTCTTCATCTTTTAACTTGAGCTAATTATTATTGCCTTTTCTCATTTTTGCCGTGTTTTATTTTTATTTATATTTATATTTATATTTATATACTTTTACTTGTGAATTTTGTATCCTAATATTCTTCTCATCCCCCTTTACCATTTTAGTGATATGTTACCTTCTATCTTTATCCTTAGTCTTGGTCTATAGTTACTCATTTGTAACAGATATGCTAGTGATGGGTGTTTTTGTACATACAGTAGTTTATGCGCAATTTTCGATTAAAATCTTTCAATTTATATATATATATATATATATATATATATATATATATATATATATATATATATATATATATATATATATATATATATATATATATATATATATATATATATATATATATATATATATATACTAGCCGAATACCCGTTGAAAATCAACGGTCCCACAACAAGCAATCCCCGAAGAGCGTATAATTTTAATAATTCGCTTTTCACATTTATGGTGTGCGTAACCCCCCGTAAAGTGGAAAGTATAGGACATAAAAACATTAACATTTATTAAATGAATATTTATGAAAAACGCTATTCATCTTGGAGTTTTTATCAAATGATTAGAGCAAATACCAAATTTCACGCCTCTGTCAAATTTTAAAGTAGGCGTTTCACATTTATTAAACAAATCGAACACTTTGGGGTGTTGTTGTTGTTGAGACCCAGACCGTCCGACCTACCAGAAAGATGTAAGGTAACTGTATGGACGGCCGGGAAGTGCCACCCAATTTAGACCGGAACCCAGTGGGGGAGGCATCCACAGGGACCGTACCCTCCTTCCCCTACCACCAACCTCTCGGAAGGACTTACGGACCCACATGTTTAACGTGATCGTACTCCGCATGAACATGGCGGCATTTGTGGTAGCGTGCAAATACACTTTGGGGTGTGACACCCCATGAAGTAGCAGATATTTGAAATCTGAAATTGCATACTTTCTTCCTTTTGAACAATATCTCCATACACAAATTGGAAATCTCTATCTCATCGCAAAGCATGTTTTTTCTATCATTTCACGTTACCAACGTTTTGGTGTGCGGAACCCCTCTAAATTACAAATATTTAAAATTTTCTATTGCACACTTTCTTTCTTTTGAACTATCTACATAAACACCAAGATTGAAGTTTCAATCCCATCTCAAAGCATAATTTTACTATCATTTATATTTTCGAAAGTTTTCGTAGGGAAAATCTACCCCCTTAAATGAACAGTTTTGAAAAACTCTATTATTTTATTTCTTACTAGATGATCGTCCCATATACCAAACATCAAGCCTCTTTTACATTTTTAAATGACGCGTTATCATTTATTCGAAATTTGTGTTTGCAACATCCCCTAAAGTAGAAAAAATTTAAACTAGAATTGCACATGCTTTTCCTTTCGAATTATCTACCAGTACATCAAAATTGGAGTTTCTATAGCATCTCTAAGCATGGTTTTCGTCATTTGACTTTTCAAACGTTTTTACCTAGAGCACCCCCCTTAAGCGAACATTTTCCAAAAACTATTTTGTCTAGGGTGTTTTCATTAAATGTTTAGCATATATACCAAATGTCAAGCCTCTGTCAAATTTTACGGCAGACGTTACTCATTTGTTCGCAAATCGAACATTTCGGTGCTCGGCACCCCCTAAAGTAGCAAATATTGAAGATATGAAATTGCACGCTTTCTTCCCTTCGAAAGGTATACCTATATTCTAAATTTGAAGTCTCTATCTCATCACGAAATATGCTTTCCTATCATTTCACTTTTCGGACATTTTGATGCGGAACAGCCCCTCTACAGAACATGTTTGTCTATTCGGGAAATGTTCCATCATTTCACCTTTCGAATGATTTTGTGTAGAGTACCAACTCCCTTAATATACATTTTTGAAAATTTTCATCTTTCTTGTGTTTTCTATCAGATGATTCGCTCATATACCAAATATCAAGCCTCTATCACGTTTTATAAGTTGCGTTTCCATTTATTCCGAAAATCGAACATTTTGGTGCGCGGCACCCCCTAAAAGAGAAAATATCAGAACTCTAAAGTTATATACTTTATTTTTTTTTTCAAACAATCTACACGTACACCAAAATTGTAATCTCTATCTCATCGCGAAGCATGTTTCTTTTACCAACTCTTCTATTGGAAGTTCTTCTCTGGAGCACCACTTAAACGAACATTTTTGATAAACTCCAAATGTTATGTTTTATATCAGACGATTAGTCCATACACCAAATTCCAAACCTCTATCAAATTTTAAAGCAGCCCTTTCTCATTTATTTGACAAATTGAACATTTTGGCATGCGGCACCCCCTTAAATAGAAAATATTGGAAATATGAATTTGCTCAATTTCTTCCCTTCAGACGATTTTTTCTCTGGAACAACGTCTTAAGCGAACATTTTTGAATAACTATATTTGTCTTGAGTGTTTCTATTAAATGCTTAGCCCATATCCCAAATTTCAAGCCTCAATCAAATTTTAAAGAAGGCGTTTCTCATTTATTGGTTAAATCGAACATTTTGGTGTGCGGAATCCCCTTAAATAGAAAATATTGGAAAACTGAAATTGAACAATTTCTTCCTTTCCAACATTTTTTCCGTACACCAAATTTGAAGTATCTATCTTATCGCAAAACATGCTTTTCCATCACTTCACATTTCGAACATTCTGATGTGGAGTACCCTCTCTTCAGAACATTTTCGGGAATAACTGTTTTTCCAGGGGGGTTTATCGAACGATCGACCCGTGAACCAAGTCTCTATCTATTCTGGAAGTGCCTAAAAATAATTACAAATTACAGACAGTAACAATAACAGTCTGTAACAATAATTACAGACAGACAGTAACAGTCTGACAGTAACAGTCTGTAACAATAATTACAGACAGACAGTAACAGTCTGACAGTAACAGTCTGTAACAATAATTACAGACAGACGGACAGACAAACGGACACTTGGCAATTAGTGTATACTATCCGATAACCCGTTGAAAATCAACGCAGTAAGTAATCCCTGAATAATATAAACTTTTGAATAATTCGCATCTCACATATATTTGGTAAAATGAATACTTTGGCGTGCAGAACCCCCCTAAAGAAGAAAATATTGGAAAACTTAAATTGCGCACTTCTTCCTTTTGAACTATCTACCCATACACCATATTCGAAGTTTCTCTCGCGAAGCATACTTTTTCTATCATTGCATTTTTCGAACATTTACTGTAGAGCACTACTATAAATGAACAATTTTGAAAAACTCAGTTGGTATTTGCTTTTTCATCAGATTATGGGCCCATATACCAAATATCAAGCCTCTACTGGATTTAAAATGGAGCGTGTCTCATTTATTAGCAAAATTGAACGTATTGTTGGGCGGCACCCCTAAAGTAGCTATTAAAGGAAATTGCACACTTTCTTACTTTCAAACTATTTACCCGTACACCAAATCTGAAGCCTCTATCCTATCGCGAAACATGTTTTTCTATCATTCACATTTCGATCGTTTTTCTGTGTAGCACCACTTTACAGGAATATTTTTGAAAAAAAGTATTCATCTTTTGTTTTTTTATGAAATGATTAGCCCATTTACTAAATTTCAAACCTCTATCACATTGTAAAGGGAGCGTTTTTCGTTTGTTCTGCAAATCGAATATTTTAGTGAGCGTCAGCCCCTACAATAACAAATGTTGAAAAACTGAAATTGCACACGTTCTTCCTTTACAACTTTTCATCCCTATACCAACTATTTACCCGTTTCTATCTCATGGCGGAGCATGTTTTTTCTATCATTTCACCTTCCGAATGTTTTTGTGTGGAGTACCCACCCCCCTTACATATACATATTTGAAAAACTCCACTCTTCTTGGATTCTCTGTCGGATGATTCGCCCATATATCACTATTGAAGCCATATTACGTTCTAAAAGGGTCGACTATCCTTTGTTACAAAAATCGAACATTTTGGTGTGTAGTTCCCATAAAGTTTACTTTTCTATAGAAAATATTGGAAAACAGAAATTGTACATACTCTTTCTTTCCAACTGTCTACCCGTACACCAAATTTGAAGTCTCTATCGCATCTCGAAACATGGCTTTTCGTCATTTCGCATTTTGAACGTTATCTCTCTGGAGTACCGCCTTAAGCTAACATTTTTGAAAAACTATATTCGTCTTATGTGTTTTCATCAAATGATAACACATATACCAAATTTCAAGTCTATATCAAATTTTATGTGGCACCCCTAAAGTAGCATATATTAGAAATCTGATGTTACATACTATTTTCCATTCAAACGATATAACCATATACCAAATTTGAAGTCTGAATCTCGTCGTAAAACATGTTTCTCTATCAATATGCATGTTTATCTAAGCATATATTTTCTAAATATATGCATGTTTCTCTACGCATATATTTTGTATCATTTTACTTTTCGAATGTTTTCGTGGGAAGTAGCCACACCCTTAAATAAACAGTTTTGAAAACTCTTTTCCTGTATTTTTACCAGATGACTGCTCCATATATCAAATGCCAAACCTCGATTGCATTTTAAAAAGAGACATTTCTTATTCATTTTTGAAATCGAATATTTGGGTTTGCGGCACCCCCTAAAGTAGAAAATATCGGAAAAGAGAAATTGTACATGCTCTTCCATTCCATCTATCTAATCGCACGCCAAATTTGAAGCGACTATCGCATTTCAAAACATGGTTTTTCGTCATTCACCTTTCGAAAATTTTTCTCTAGAGCACCCCTTTAAATGAACATTTTCGAAAAATTATTTTGTCTTGGGTGTTTTCATAAAATTATTAGCAATAAGTATTAGCCAAAAATTATTAGCAATTTCATAAAATTATTAGCAATTTCATAAAATTAGTAGCAATAATTAATATGCATATAAAACATACGTTCTAATAGTTTTTTTTTCATTAAATAACTGATTCATTTTAAAGAAACGAATATAACACCACAACACATTTTAGAACTATAACATTTAAGAACTATAAAAACCATGAATAATGGAAGCTCCCTTTTGATGATGTTACAATTACAAAAGCAGAACTATTATGTGTGCAGGGGTTATAAATATGAAGAGTATATTAATTCAATGCTTGACTATAATATTACTAGGGATTTAAATATTGTTTAAGGTGAACTCCATGTCATTTGGGACACAAGTTAAGCTACCTATAATAACTTATCCTATACATTAAAATATATTAACTGAGACCTAGTAAAATATATTTATAAAATAGTATGTAAATATGTAGGACAATTAAATGCATTTAATATGTGGAAATATATTATATAAAACAAGGCAGATCAATCATGTATACAGCACTGATTATGAAACACTTTCCAACTACAATGCAATTTCATTTAAATATCTCTAAAATGCGATACATTAAGCGGCAATATTTTAAAAATTATCACAATACTATAACAATTTATTATATTTGAAAACTTCATCGAAAGAAATGAACTTTATTCAAAATACGTAATCGAAATATAAATTGCCTGGCTCTCTGAAAGAGCAATAAAAATTCCATTCATAAACATTTATTATATTCCATTCATTCATCACAATACTATAATAATTTATTTTACTTAAAAACTTAAAACCATGCAGACAAAAGTAATTTAACTCTGTGCTTAAAACTGCAACGAAACAGTTTGTTATAAAATCGTCTGTTCTTTATGTAAAATCAATGACTGTTTCATTCATATCAACTATATTGCAGACTGCAACGCTAAATAACTTTGCGTTAAAGAAATCCAGGAATTCTTATGCAACTCATCTTACAGTTATAATGTTTACAATCTCCATAAGTGAAAATTAGGCTTCGTTGTAGTAATAATAAAAGCTGGATGATCATTTAAACTCAAATATATTGTAATTGCATTGCTTCGGAACATTGATGCACAGAAATTAAGCAAAAATAAAACGGTTTTAAGACGGATACAACACCCAATATAAATTAAAAAGAACTTAAAAAATCACGATTTTGACAAAAGATGGATGCCATATTTTATTTTGAAATGGATCACGTGATTTCCTCATATAATGATCACGTGATCTCTTCATATAATGAATGTAAATAATATTTTAATTTTTATTTAAAAATCTACTGAATATATTTTTCTGAATTTTTTTCATATATTTTATGTGATAATTTGAATATTTTTTAAAACTTTCCAAGCAATTTGTTAATTTTAAATTCGTTTAAAAAATGTTTGATAAATTAGGTCCCATAGGGTTTAATGTATTTCATTTTTTCAACCCGGGATCAATCCAACACTAATTGGATGATATTATTCATTTATATTCCCGTAGGTCCCGCTGACCGTCTGAAAAACATACTGAAATTCATTTTGATAAAATCATTTTTACGGCAGTCTTCGTGCTAACGGACAGACGAAATGAACCAACTCATAAGAACTTTTCAACTATGTTGTAAAGTGTTACAAGTCACTAAAAGTACTTTTAATATCGTAAACATTTCTAAAACATTATATATTATTGGTAAATTGAAAAACTCTATCATTAATTTACAGAAGTGTTTTGTAATTATTTATGCAGATACAGCATCCAATAATTATGCAATTATTTGTAAAAAATTATAAACAATATTTGATAGACTATATATTAAAAAATAATTATCATTTAAAACTAGAGTCACATTCTCTTAATTCGTCGTATCGAACAGAAAATTAATATTGAATATGATGATTTACAGTTACACTCTAAAATTTTAAAGTTTGCTTATATAACTTACAGATATTTATGTCAAAAATTTCGCTAAGGACCCCATCAAATTTAGAACTGTCACTAGTGGACATCATATACTACTTTAGGGGGCGCCGTACGCCAAAATGTTCGACTTGCCAAATAAATGAGAAATGGCTGTTTTAAAATTTAGTAGAGTCTTGAAATTTTGTACACGAGCCCATCTTCTGATGAAAAAGCATAAAAGAGTAGAGCTTTTTTTTTAAATATCCATTTAAGGAACTGGATACTCCACATAGATAGTTCGAATGAAAAAAAATGTCCAATTTGAGTTTTCCAATATTTATAACTTTGCGATTTCCCTAATAAATGAGAGGCATATCCGTTAAAATGTGAGAGTCTTGTAATTTGGCACGTGGATTTTGTAGAGTGGATGTTGAAAATCAAAACGTTTGAAATGTGAAACTATTGAAAAACAAACCTTCTGATGAGATAGAGACTTCACATTTGATGTATGAGTAGATACTTCGAAAGAAATTATGTGCTCAGTAGCAGTTTTTCAATATTTTCTACCTTAGGGTTTGCCATACACCAGAATGTTCGATTTGCCGAATAAATGATAACTGACTTCTTTTAAGTGAGAGAGACTTGACATTTTTACACGGATCAATTACTAAATAAAAACTTTGGAAAAAATCGAAATTCATAAAAATATTTAGTGAAGGCTAAAAATATTTAGTGAGTGCTATAAACCGAAACATCTGAAATTCGAAATGATACACTCATTTACTTACGATCAAATATAGATTATAAATTACGTGTAAGGGTGATTAGGAATAAAGTGTACTATTTTAGTTTTCCAATATTTACTTCTATTTCCGGAATAAATGAGAAACGCTTTATTTTAAACCATATGTAGACTTGAAATTTCATACACGGGTACATCACAAGTTTAAAGAAAAATCTAGTTTTTCAAGCATATCCTGTTAAGGGGGAGGATGCTTCACACCAAAACGTTCGTCCCTGTGGAGGACAACAAAAATGACTACAAACAACTACAAAAATGACTTTGTCAAAATGAAATTTTAGTATGTTGTTCAGACGGTCTGTGGAACCTATGGAAATATAAATAGATAATATCATCCAATTAGATTTGGGCTGAGTTCGGGTTGAAAAAATGAAATAATTGAACCCTATAGGATCTAATTTTTCAAACACACTTTAAGCGAATTTAAAATTCACAAATTGCTTCAAAAGTTTTAGGAAATATTCAAATTATCCCATAAAAATATGAAAACAAAATCAGCAAAATATATTCTGTAGTTTTTAAATAAAAATTAAAATAATAATTACACCAATATTATATGGCCCGTACACCCATATTATGGGGATGCGTTAGCCTGGAGGTTAGAGCGTGGGAATTGCACTCGGTAGCCCCGGGTTCGATTCCCTCCTCTGCCAAAACTGCCGCAGTGTTCACGCGGAGTACGATCACATTAAACATGTGGGTCCGTAAGTCTTTCGGAGAGGTTGGTGGTAGGGGAAGGAGGGTACGGTCCCTGTGGATGCCTCCCCCTCTGGGTTCCTGTCTAAATTGGGTGGCACTTCCCGGTGGTCCAAACGGTTACCTTACACCTTTCTGGTAGGTCGGACGGTCTGGGTCTCAACAAAAACACCAAAACGTTCTAAAAATGAAATGAGCGATAAAGTCTTAAAATTTGATGCACGGGTCAATCAATCTAGAAAGCCTCAGGAGAAAGCGGTAGTTATCATAAATATTCATTTTTCATTTAATGTATTCTCACCACAAAAGTATTCGAAATATGAAATGAAAAGTAACTTTGCAATGAGATAAAGACTTTAAAATTGGTGCAAGGATACATGGTTAGATAAGAAAAAAGTGCACAATTTCAGCTTTCTAATATTTGTTAATTTACGGATGCCGCACACTTAAATGTTTAAATGGCTGAATGAATGAGGCCTGCCCAATCTGAAGTGAGATATATATTTGAAATCGAATGCATAAATGGACAGTTTGAAACGAACCACTGGAAAAATCTAATTATTCAAAATTTTAATTTCGTCGGGGGTTGCTTATCATGTGGCCACTGATTTTCAATTTGTATGTGGATAGTAGGCTAGACAATCAAATGTATACGTATTTTTATGGCAAATTTGATAAACTTCGATGTATTGTTGAGAGCAATTTTTTTTAAGAAAACGGATCTGTTTAGTGGAGTATCATTTTTAAAACTTTTAAATAATTTGTATGCGCAAGTGACGGATTTGTATTATTTATCGCAATTACAAATTTGAACAAATTCGATTCTAGTTTTGCCGAGGCCAAGCAAAAACAAGCAAAGCGTAGCTCGCACAAATATTGAGTTCTTCTACTTATCCATTATACGTATATCCCAAATAGATTTTTAAGACTTAGATATGTTTATATCAAACGTCATGAATATCACAATTCTCCAAGGCATATCCAGCATACATCTTACAAAATTTAGGCACATGTTTATAGCATTGTAGAAATTGAGCTTTTCTATATACAGAGTGTTTAAAAAAAATTTACAGCGAAAGGATTTTTTTAACCGTTGGTTCTAGATACATAGTTTCCAATTGCAAAAGTGCTTTAAATGAGGTAGAAAGTTTTGAAATAGTAAGTTAAGTGATGTGAGATATCTTTGGAAAAAACAATTAACGTTTTATACAGCACACCAAGGGCATAATTCAAATTGTAAAATGATTACCCATACCGTATTTAGTAAAACTGACAAAAATGGGTTTGTAATAGGATTACATTTGACATAGTTATCATTGATTAACATTTTCTTTGGAAGATAAATGGATATCAACAAATCAGTTTCGATGGCAAATATTTATTCAAATATAAAACTTATTCAAATATATTTTATTCAAATATGTCAGTAAAGCTATTACATCACAATTACGTCAATTTACAGTTTGTATTTAATCATCCAAGTAACACTGCTACATAACTAGAACTAAATTATTATGAAGCTGTTCAGTAATGCTGAAATATGCATTCAGATTATGATTCACAGCAAATGCAACCGATATCCAACCGATAACCAATCCATTTTTAAAATTAAAGAAAATGCTTATTTTCCATATATTTTCAGATTAATAAATCTGATAGACTAACAAACTCGTAAATATGTCTTTTTTATATTTTTAACTTATTTAAAGGTTAAAATAAATGTTACCAATATCATCTACTTTCAAAGATAAACTGCTGAAACTGAAATCATTTTAAAACCATACTAAACGATTTCTGTGAATCATTCCAACTTGTGAACGGTCCTGTGTTAATGAAATGTGGTGATTACAAGCGTATCAAAATGTCACGATAAATTGCTTTAAGTCATGAAGTTTGACACTTTATTTCCTTTCAAATTTACACTTTTGAGATATTTTTATATTTGACTATATAAAGTAAGCGTAACATTTTTCTTATTTGCTGGAGGAGCTGATTTAAATTACTATTATACAAGTATAATGCCCTATCTTATATTCAAAACATTTCTGTAACTAGAAATTTGTATTTACAGCCAACAGTTAAATAAAATTTCTGCTGTTTAGATTTGTTTTACACATTCTGTATACCCATGTATTTGAACAACTGAAAATAACATTAAAGATTGGTTACTTTTTGCCACTATCCACTGTTTTGAAATTGTACCATATAGCACATTCCATTTATCAAAGTGCTTCCCCTTGTTAGAGTAGACGAATTAAATGAACCACGTATTTCAACATTTTAGCTTTTACGAGTTATTTAATGCTTTGTGCCATTATCTATGTACCTAATGTATATCCTGAATATTGCAACGGAATAAATATTATAAATATTGCTTCGTATATAATTTCAAATATTAGGAATGTTGCGTGTTATAAAGAAATCGTTACAAGGAAATGCCCAATTTATAGATATTTCTACTCTATTTAAGTAATATATATAAGAACAGTGTAAAAAGTTGAAAGAAATTTATGAGCTTCCTTTGAACTATTAAATTTACAAACACATGTATATTGTGTGTTGTTGTTGTTGAGACCCAGACCGTCCGACCTACCAGAAAGGTGTAAGGTAACTGTATGGACGGCCGGGAAGTGCCACCCAATTTAGACCGGAACCCAGTGGGGGAGGCATCCACAGGGACCGTACCCTCCTTCCCCTACCACCAACCTCTCGGAAGGACTTACGGACCCACATGTTTAACGTGATCGTACTCCGCATGAACACGGCGGCATTTGTGGTAGCGTGCAAATCTAGCGCGCAAACCACGGGGATACCGCACCCGAGATGGCCAACAGCACGCGGTGTTCCGAGGTGGTCACCCACCAAGTACTAACCGCGCCCGATGCTGCTTGACTTCGGTGATCTAACGAGAACCGGTGTTTTCAGCACGGTACGGCCGTTGGCCCATGTATATTGTGTGTGGAACTTTTACTATTGTGTCTAAATTGTCAGTGTAGTTAAAGTTGTGGACTTTGAAACAGTCACGCACATGGACATTTTTCACGAGAATTTACAAAGTTTATTACTTTTAAGGGGTATGGTACCCAAAACATCTCCAAAAAATCTCAATAGTTTATTTAAAAAAACTTCATTATTTTCTGGTTCCAATGACATCAAATTCATCTTGCTACGTTAAATAGAACCGATTTTATTGCAATGTTAAATATTGAACTATTGAAGTTGTTACCAACCGCGCCTCAACTTTAATGCTTTTTTTCTCAAAGTCGTGATTTTCTACATTTTTATAAATTTAAATTGATGTAAGTCAAATTCTACTGCACGGATATGATTTAAATTTGGAACAATTGTTATATAAATACTTTTCTTTAATTTGTTTTCAGCACTTTATTTTTTCTTTAATTTGTAACCCGTCTTCCAGCCCTAGCTAGCGAGTGCGACAGAACTGCGGCAACAGTACTAAATGCACTTTTTGAAGACTTAGAAGTTGTGACACATGGAGACATGTTCAATGTTATAGACAGGCCTAAGATAAGAAGGGGAATAGAGCAATATCGCATGGAACGCCAAGTCCAAAATTTCAATTTCATTGCAACCAATAACTTGAAAGGACTGTATTTTGACTGTCGAAAAGCTCAAACTTTAACTCAGAAGAACATTGAGGGAACTCTGCATCAGCAAAGAGTGCTTGAAGAACTCTAATAGAAGAACCTGGCTGCAATTATGTAGGGCACATGTCACCAATAACATCTTCTTCTAAAGACATTACTGAAAGTATAACGGAATTTTGCAAAGAACGTCATATAGATTTCACTACACTGTTAGCATTAAGAGGGGATGGGACCGCAGTACATACGGGAAATAAGGGTCGTGTTTTCCGCCGTATTGAACTATTTTGTCAGAAATCCTTACATTGGTTCATGTGACAGCTTCAGGGTAATGAGCTACTGCTCAGTAGTCTAATACAACACTTGAATGGTGATACAACTGGCCCAAGAAGGTATTGCGGTCCAATTGGAAACAGCTTCGGAATTGTGAACGCACGCTCATATATTTACGTCACATCTAAGCACACGTTCGCACATATAAGTACAATAAGCGAATTATTTATAGAGCTTATTCAAACGGACCTATACAGGATGATTAAAAAATATGGATCAAACTTTACGAGGTGGTAAGACATACCAAATCAAGCATTTTCCGTCATAGTTTACCGGGTCAGAAATGAAAACTAAAGGTGTCAGTGGGCGCTTAATGGTGAAACCGATGGGGTGAGGCAAAAACACAAGAATGACTTAGAAGTTATAAAATGACATTTAATAAACAATAATTACAATAATGATTCAAAAGAGCAACAATCAACCTGAATGGGTGTCGCAAGGCGGCGATGGAGGCATTGGAGACTCTCGAACAGTCCAGGTGTGTCGCGCACTTCGACCCCAAAGGCCGAATTCTGGCGACGAGTTCCTCTTCAGATTTAAGGGGATTGCCATAGACCAGACTCTTGAGATATCCCCATAAAAATGAATCAAGACACAACAGATCGGGCGATCGGTCTCTCAAAATTTGGAGCTGCGACTAACTGCTACAAACTGATAAGGCCTTACATTTTTTCTTACCAAAATTTGCATAAGGGTCCTTCTTCTTCCTCAAATGAAATTTTTATATGCAGTTTATCTTTTCAACTAGAAAATAACAACCAGAATGACGCTTTTAAGTTTGCCGTTTCCCAACGAGTAAGCGTCATGTAACATCTTCATTTCCGACCCTGTGAACTATGAAGAAAAATGCTTGGTTTTGTGATACTACCACCTCGTAAAGTCTGGGGTAGCTTTTTTTAATCACCCCGTATGTTAAATCATCTTTGAAATCTAAAATAGAAATTAGAAGAATAATAAAACCATTTGTGAAAATAAAAAGTAGAAATTAGAAGAATAATAAAACCATTTGTGAAAATAAAAAGTAGAAATTAGAAGAATAATAAAACCATTTCTGAAAATAAAAAGTAGAAATTAGAAGAATAATAAAACCATTTCTGAAAATAAAAAGTAGAAATTAGAAGAATAATAAAACCATTTCTGAAAATAAAAAGTAGAGTAATAGCAGTTCATTATTGTTCTGTTAAAGCTTCATATTAGCGACTATATCTCATGATTTAGAAAATGTTCTGAAAAGAACTATATTCTCTAAACTAAGGTATTAAATAAATTGACACGCTTTTATCACTTTAAGCAGCACTGTTATGTTCAGAACTGAAAATAAATAATCATCAGCATTTCAATATCATGTATAACACAAAATTCCAGACGCTTTAATCCAGTGCAAATGTTGATGTAGATGAAATTTTTATTACCACTATCAGTTTGTGTATTGAGCCGTATTTCCTAATACATATATCAAATTGTTTTTCCATGTTAACGTAGTCGACTTAAATGAACCATATCCTACAACATTTTAGATTTTCCGAATTATTTAATGATGTATGGTATATTGTATGTATGTATTGCATATTGCAAATAAATTGGAATTGTAAACGCTGACTTGTTATGTATATTACAATATACTATAACGTATTTTGTGTTCTAAACAAATGATCATTTATGAGAGTACTTTGTGTTAAACTAATGCATCTGTGTTATTTAATCCTATTAAACATTTGAACACTGTATTGACGGGTATTTAACTTATGAAATAAAATGTCTTTGTAAATGACGGTAACACTGTCTTGCGAAATAACATTTTGTAACATCTCAAACATATGTATATTCTAATCTACCATTTTTACTATTTTTTATTAGGTTTTCTTTTCTCATTACGTATTTTTCAGTTATTGTACTTGTCTTAAATTCTTTAGAATTCCATTGAAGAATATGTGAGCAAGCTATCTCTACATACAAGAATACATCTGTAGGGACACGTATTTAAAATATCAAGAAAAATATCTATGTAAGTGACTATAACACGATCTTGGGAAATAAACCCTTTTATGACACCTCGAATATGTTTCACCTCCAGGTCAAATATGAGATCAAATTAATCAAATTTTTCCACTGCGTCAGTAGTTTTGCAGTAGTTGTACTTGGGTTATTATAATCTCGTTAGATGTATTTGATAAATACATGCATCCGAATTTTCTGGAATTATTCCGAACATGAAAGGGGAAGATCTATAGGTTGATAGTATCTACTGGTATGGTGACGATGCTAGCATGAACTATTCTCGACTTATTGCATATTTTCTAAAGAAATTTATTAAAAAAGTGAAATATTTTCACTTTCTGTGTGCAATGTTTTAGGATAAAACATCATTTTCGTGGAATTAATTTTTCCATTCAGGAGAGAAGGTACATTGTACTCGTATAATAACTTTGTGCTTTGACACTTAGCAATTCGTCAACAATCATACACATTTTAGAAATACTCTCCTCTCTGTCTCTCTATAACTCTTGATGATACATTTGGAAAACTTATTTACTAATTTGTCAATAATTCGGCTCAAATTGTTGAAAATAGCGTCAAAATTGGAAAACTGGCGTCAACCTAACTAAAATGACTCCAAATTTAGAATTTAATCATTAAATATTTTAATATATGGATTATATTGCTTTTTACTATCAAAATTGTTAATTGCCAATTTAGAGTTGCCTGAAATGTAAGTCAATGGGGTACTTCAAAATAACTTTATATGTTGTCATCCAGAAAAGCGCCAAATGCACGAGTACAATTTAACATTAAAAATGTTGTCCCCCAGATCTTATACATCATTTTTCCACTGTGATACAAGTAAATTTATTGCACTATACAGTGAAAATCATGCTCTGCTCACATAATATTTCTTCCCTTTAAATTATACATTTTTAACTTTTCAGAGAAAGTTATGTGTTGGCAACACGCGAGATCTTGAATCATTTTACGAAAATTCTAAGTTAAATTCCAGAATTACAAGAAACATTTATATCATACATTTTTTACAACTGCGTCGTTTCATATTCTATTGTATCATTTCCAGCTGTTACTTTATCTGTAAGTCTTTAGAGAAATGATTTGGAAGGTGATGACGAACTAAAACCTATTGTTTTTTTTTTAATGCAATGAAACAAACAGGTTATCCCAAAAGATCGTAGCACCCGATAAAATAATTTGAAATGGATCATTAAATTCTTAGCTATCTATATCAACGTTTTCTTTCCTCATACTATACATAATGTATAGAAAAATATTATGACGGAGAAGAATTCAATTTCTCGATGGAAGAGCAAGTTTTAAGTATTTCTGAACGTTTTTGAGGTCATGTATGTGTATGTGTGTGTGCGCGCAAGTATACGAATGCGATATATACCGAACGAAAGGTGCATTTCGAACAAAATATTAATCAGTGAATATTGAAAACCTTTTCTTTTAAATGCAATCTAATCTTCCAAATTTTCGAATGAAATTCTGAAACAATCATTAAAATATCAGAACCTTCAATATACCGTCGACATCTTCAACCTACCGTCAAAATCTTCAACCTACCGTCAAAACCTGCAACCTACCGTCCTTTACCGTCAAAAATGCTGTTTGGACGGGGCTTACGACTACAATGTGCCCTAATGTTTAGAAGATAATGTGATGCACCTTCATCGTCTGATGAATATGTGCAAAACCTCTAAGCACGGTTGGAGGAGGTTCAGCGTTTCGCTCGGGAAAGGATCAATATCGCTACCCCTAGAATGAAGACCCGGTACTAATGAATTACGATTCCTGGAAAGCGACATACTGTAACTGTTGAACTCTAGGCGACGACCAGGATTTTCGACAAAACTACGACACAACGGGGAAGAAACCTACGTCATTAAGAAAAGATTATGGAGTGTCGTTCATCGAATCCAGAAATCTTCTTCAACTAAGCTAAAAGTCATCCATATCGGAAGATTGGTCCCATATTTTGGAACTCAGTAGATTGATATTTCCCGTGAAGTGCAGTCTTAAAGTAAAGGCAGTACTGAGAAAGCTCAATATTCCCTTTGCCACCTCCACTTTCGTCTGTCTCGGAAGCCAGGCGAAGAAAACACAGTCCATGACGTCAGCGTGATGTGGGTATAACATGAGACAAGGTTTTTAGGATTTCTCAGTTAGAATAAAGGCTGCCACATTTGACGATTTATCACCAATTTGGCGGCATTTAGCGACATCCGGAATGTTCCAAAAACTTCACGAAATAACGATTAGTCTAGGTGATATGAAGATATTTCCAGAAGTTTCTATAGAGAGTCTATAAAAAGGACTCATCAGTCTGTTAGAGCGGTTTTGACGAACGGACGTCATACAAGCTATAATGGACTGTGGTGTTTGTTAATATTTTGAGAATAGGAGCTGTTGTCTTTTTTAAATTACTTTCGTCAACATTCTGTGAGTAATATCAGTTATTATGTAAATTAGTGGAGCATTTAAATGCTGTTTGTGTGTATATCTTTCCTGTTTACTTTGTGCTTGTGAATTAACGTAGTCATCTACAATTTTGTATCTTGCGTATATATCCACGATTCTAGAGGATAAGTTTCGTTATACATATATATAGATATATATATATGAAACGAAACGTGTCCTCTAGAATCGACGCGTCAAGAAGGAGTTGTCCGATTGTGATAAAAATTGGTGTGTGTGAAGAACATACATAGAAAAAGAAACGTTTAAAATTTCAGAACAATTTAATGATTTAGAGTTTGACCGTATACAAAGGGAAGAAATCATTAAGGGCTTGGTCCACTTCTGGACTGGATGCAAGATGTCACTCGTCGTGGCATAGACTGATAAAGTTCACGGATGGTGTCCTGCGGAATGTCTTGTTAAATTGCCTCCAACTGTCGGGCTAAATCTTCAACATTCCGGGATGGTTGCAATCGTCTTGCCATAACGTCCCAAATGTGCTCTATGGGAGAGAGATCAGGAGACCTAGCTGGCCAAGTAAGACTTGGGCATGCTTGAAGACAATTCATGATACAAAGTTTATTCATTTGCATGTTCGCTTGAAATGTCTTTACATGTGAAATTTCATTACAACCAGACAATTCCTTCTTGATTATATATATAATATATATATCTTTCCGAAAAGGGAAATGAAGATTGTCACGCAAAGTAATAAAAATTGACCGAGGGGGGGGGGATTATAACACCCTCACCCCGGTTAAAGCAAACTTTATGTCACGACAACACTCCCGGAGAGCCGGTACATTGCATAAAAAGAAGAATGCTTATGCATCAAATTAAAAGAGGAAAGCCAGATGTGGTACGTACTCTAATAGAGAAATTATTAGAACTTAAATTTAATGATTAACATTATTCAACATTATATTGTGCAATAACTCTCCAATTATTTAACCTCTGAGTGAGTACTGTTAAGGAATTATTAATTAATATTTTACCCAAAGGATGCCACCAATTTAACATTAACAATCACATTTACTAAAAAACCTAAATCTTTAACTACTCGATTAGAACAATTTATCATATTATTAATTAAATGCCTTACAACAATTCTTCTCATTAATTATTGCGGCTGAAGGGCTATATGAGACCAGTACTATTAAATTTACTTAAAATGTATCTATGATCTAAATGTATCTATGACCTCTAGGTTCAAGGGCTGTAAAACCCGACGTCATCCAGACTTACAGTATTGTTTGTCGTCTTGGCCACAATAAATTACACATATAAATCTGTCTCATCAAATGTGAGATCTATTTCTGGTCTCACACCAGACATAACAGTTATCTACTCAGACATAAATATATGAAGATATAACAAGATTAATCATTCAGAAGAGTCGAGATGTATAAAACATCCATCGAAATAAAAATATAAGTCTTTCAAACAAGTCGAGATGTAAAAACATATACTGACACTATCTATATGTGTACATCACATTCATGTAAGTCAACATTTAAAGTCCAAATCACCCCACAACTTTATGAAATATATTACTCCATAGTAAAATAACACTTTATTTCAAAACCATAATACCTGAACACTATGAAACGTTTCTACTTTATAATAAGCCGATATCATACACTAACCCAGAGTTCCAGATTTGAGATCTACTATGTTTTAAGACCAGTAACATTGACATTTACATCTGTCGACTGAAATTGCAGTTCATCTGAAGTGTTATTTAGATACAAACGGTAACTGCCAGTTACAGTTATGTTGTAAAAATTGCAAATTATTTTACACAAAAATCTTTCAGGGAAACCCTACTTGATTCCCTGAAAGGTTGATGAGGCCTGAAGATTCAGGAAACGCATGTCGCAAGCAAAACGATCTTCAGAATTGCTGTTTAATCGCGTGTTACGTATCATTTGGCCCAGTATAATGTTTCTGAAAACACATTCTTATGCAAACAAGAATTCCAATGTAAAATATAATTGATTGCAAAATGAAAGTCATTACGTTTATCGTATAAACGATATCCTGTAGATCCATCGGGAAGTTTATATAATGACAAATCAAGAAAATTAAGACTCATATCGAGGTTGCAAAGAGTCTCCGTTAGTTTTAATCATTTAGGATAAAAACTAATATCCATATTATATTATTTATCTGGACATGCAATTAGTATGTCATCCATGTAACGAATGTAAAGTATTTCAATTAACAGATGATTTCCATCATATTATTCCGTGTATTTGCTTATAATATGAATTTCATAATATGAATAATTATATAATAATATGAATAATTATATAATAATTATTTATATAATAATATGAATAATTATATAATTCATATAATATGAATATGTCAAACAGAACTGTTTCAAACAACACCATTTCAACCAAAGTTCTAAATTTATATTTATTAATAACAGTTTGCATATTATATTTATTGTAGATCTCCATCACAATCTCAAAAAAGTCTTTGATGTTTATATTACTAAACAAATCATTAAAGTCGAAACTTTTAAAGTGTAAAATCTCAGAAATATCTTTAATTTTGTTAATTTCTTCTCAACTGTTACAAATGAAATATAAACTATTAATTTTAATTTTATTAATCACTTCTTATAAAATAATTAAAAGTATTTTATTTGCAATAGTAAGATATGTTTTAAAACCATTTATTATGGGTCTACATTTTGTGGGATTTTTATGTAACTTAGGAATTAAAGTAATGTATGGAAAACGAATATTTTTCACACTCTAACTTAATTTTGAGTATTTGGATCTGATACGATTTTGTATTTCAAATTTTGATTTATGCAAGGGAAGGTATAGACTTTCATCGTGGTAACAGTCATTTTATGACTGTTACCACTGAGTGTTTACACTATAAAAGTTTCGATTTTAAGGATTTGTTTAGTAATATAAACATCAAAGACTTAGTTGAGATTGTGATGGAGATCTAGATAAATATAATATGCAAAATTTTATTAATCAATATAAATTTAGAACTTTGGTTGAAATGATATTGTTTGAAGAAGTTCTCTTTGACGGAAATTCATATTATAAGCAACTACACGGAATACCTATGTGAGGAGGTTGTTCCTCCATTCTGGAAGATTATATATATATATATATATATATATATATTTAAATAAATATGAAGGAACTCATCTGTTAAATGAAATATTATACATTCGTTACGTGAATGACATACTAATTGCATGTCCAGATAAAGAATTTAATATGGGTTTTAGTGTTTATCCTAAATGCTGAAAACTAACGGAGACTCCTTGCAACCTCGATATGAGTCTTAATTTTCTTGATTTGTCAGTATATGAACTCCCGATGGATCTACTGGATATCGTTTATACGATAAACATAATGACTTTCATTTTGAAATCAATTATATTATACACTAGCCGTCTTCGGCAACCAGCCTGTTCGCTACCCATGAAATTTCTGACCATGGCAAACTCGCTGTAGCCATAATTCCGTGGAGTTAACAAATTTGTTTCAGTTTAATGACGTTAAAACTAATTATGAAATTTTAAGATGAAAAATAATGTTCTAGGACGGGGGAGAGAGGGGGGGTCTTGACATTTGATTTGTAAAGTGAATTTATTCTAATGTTTGTGAACTGTGAGATTCTGAGGATTTCTGTATCTGTAACCCTCGGAAAGAGATCCCTTTGATGTGTACTCCCAACCGGGATCAGCTGCTCCTGTTTTTATAGACGTATGCTCCTACTGTTTTTATAGAGGTATGCTCCTCCTGTTTTTATAGAGGTATGCTCCTCCATTTTTTGTTTTACATAAATGAAATTGTATTCGTTTGTCTGCATTTTTAGTATTGCATCGCAAGTGATATGAAAGTATTTTTCAGACTGATGGTATTGAATGTTAATTTAATATTTAAGAAATAACGATGGTGCTTTAACGATGCTGCTCAGCGAAAAACAAAATTTAAAGATTGTCCCTAACACCACCCGATGCATAAATGCACCGCGGCAATCTCCATAACTTTACTTTTATTTATTTTTTTTTTATTTCTTCAGCGTTTAAGTTTTTCATTGTGGACCCAACCACCACCAGATGTAAACAATACATCGCCACAATTCAATCCAGCATAATGAGCCAGAAACCTTATAAAAAGCAAACACTAATTCGGTTCGGTCCGTAGGCCCAAAACCGTATAAAAAAGCAATCACTGATGACATTTTAAAATATAATTTAATACTCATGCCGATATCCTCATCAGGATATTCGCATGGGTATCAAGAGTATGGCCTAAATATATCAGCCATATACCACCAAACACTAATTCGGTTTTTAATTGTCCCTAGGCAAAAAACCTTATAAAAATCAAACACTTATTCGGTTTTTAATTGTCCTTAGGCCAAAAACCTTATGAAAAGCAAACATTTATTCGGTTTTTAAATGTCCCTAGGCTAAAAACCGTATAAAAAGCAATCAATGATGACATTTGCAAATATAATTTAAAACCCATGCGAATATCCTCAACAGGATATTCGCATGGGTATCAAGAGCATGGTCCAAATTTATCAGCCAGATACCACCAAACACTAATTCGGTTTTTAATTGTCCCTAGGCCAAAAACCTTATAAAAAGCAAACATTTATTCGGTTTTTAAATGTCCCTAGGCCAAAAACCGTATAAAAAGCAATCAATGATGACATTTTCAAATATAATTTA
Source organism: Amaurobius ferox (assembly GCA_951213105.1). Taxonomy (NCBI): domain Eukaryota; kingdom Metazoa; phylum Arthropoda; class Arachnida; order Araneae; family Amaurobiidae; genus Amaurobius; species Amaurobius ferox. The sequence goes on along the minus strand of OX578134.1, from coordinate 7,624,838 downwards.
ATACCCATGTGAATATCCTCATCAGGATATCCGTATGGGTATCAAGAGCATGGCCCAAATATATCAGCCATATACCATCAAACACTAATTCGGTTTTTAATTGTTCCCATGCCAAAAACCGTATAAAAAGCAGACACTTTTTCGGTTTTTAATTGTCTCTAGGCCAAAAACCGTATAAAAAGCAAACACTGATGACGTTTCCAAATATAATTTGAATCTCATGCGAATATCCTCATCATGATATTCGCATGGGTATCAAATGCATGGTCCAAATATATCAGACAGATACCATCAAACACTAATTAGGTTTTGTAATTGTCCCTAGGCCAAAAACAGTATAAAAAAATCAAACATTTTTCTTGACTGCAGTGTATCTCTCAGCATTAACCATCTGTATTTCTTCCCGCTGTTCCTGACTTTCATTGTCCCTAACTGCAGCTCTTGTCTGTGCATTAGCGACCTGTCATCCATCCCGCTGATCCTGATGTTTAGTGTCCCTAACTGCAGTTCCCCCCAGGGCCGGCACAGCCATTGATTGCGGTGAACGGATCTTAGATCTGTACCGCTAGTCCTCCATCTACTGGGGGAAAAATCAATCGGGTTACCCTATTGACGATAAAGTGGCAGACGAACCTTTGAGTTGGTAGGGCCCCGACTCTTTCAGGTGGTCGTGTCCATAGACTGTGCCTATTCATGGCCTGAGCCAAGGGCTGACCGGTGGCTGGTGTCGAGCTTGGCGGACGTTCTATCGGCCCCTGCCCGGTGAATGATTTCGCCAAGTCAGGGACCTGGCAGCGGCTCCGCTGGAATGGAGATTTGGTTACCCCCGCGAGTGGCCTTAAATAAGGCATAAACTTAACGGCTGTCTGGCCAGTTCGCTTAACTCTGTCCCTAACTGCAGTTCCCCCCAGGGGGCGGCGCCGCCAAAGATTACGGTGTACGGATATTATGTCTGTACCTCTGCTCCTCCGTCTGCTGGGGGAAAATCAATCTGGTTACCTGTTCGACGATGAACTGTCTGTCGAACCAGTGAGTCGTTCAGGCCCAGACTCTTCCAGGTGGTCGCGCCCATGGACTGTGCCTATTCATGGCCTGAGCCAAGGGCTGACAGGTGGCTGGTGTCGAGCTTGGCGGACGTTCTCTCGGCCCCTGCCCGGTGAATGATTTCGCAATGTCAGCGACCTGGCTGCGGTTCCGCTGAAATGGAGATTTACCCCCTGGGGCTAGACATTAAGAGGCATAAACCTACATGGTTGCCTAGGCTAGTTTCACTGAATTCTCCCTAACTGTAGCTATTATCTGCGCATCAACGACCTGTATTTCTTCCCGCTGTTCCTGACTTTCATAGTCCCTAACAGCAGCACTTCTCTGTGCATCAGCGACCTGTATTTCTTCCCGCTGTTCCTGGGTTTCATTTTCCCTAACTGCAGCCCTTCTCTGTGCAACAGCGATCTGACTTTCTTCCCGCTGTTCCTGGGTTTCATTTTCCCTAACTGCAGTCATTCTCTTTGCGTTAACCAACTGTCTTTCTTCCCGATGTTCCTGGGTTTCATTTTTCCTAACTGCAGCTCTTCTCTGTGCATCAGCGAGCCGTCTATTTTAACTCTGTTCCTCACTTTCGAAGGCGTGAGCAGCGACATTCTTTTGCGGTTTCTTCTTCGGCTTGTTATGATACTTAAGCAGACTTTTTTTTTGGAGGCATTTTGTTTTCAATAAAAACACGAAATAAAATTATAAACACATATAATATCAATAGCCCACTGTTAAAATAAATTCTAAACTAAATAGAATGTTTACAAATTAAACAAAAATCTAGATACACTTCTAGAATAGAAGTCGAAAATAGACCCTGTTTAAATAAGAACAATACATTATAAACACAATAAATGAAGTACATTATAAACACGTAAATACACTCAATACGTAATGTTATAAAAAGAGAAACAGAAGTTATTGTTCTTCATTATTGTTCTTAAAAGAACAATAATGAAGTAAAATAAATTCTTATCTTGATACGGATAAACCTCTCCAAAGAAACTGCTAACACAACAAAGTGAAAGGTTTGGGTTGAGTTGTAAGAGAAAATGACGTAGCCTGAAGAGGAATTTGATTCTGACTACTCATTAACACTTTACAACAAAGTTGAAAAGTATTTATGACTTTGTTCATCCTGTCTGTCTGTCTGTCTGTCTGTCTGCCGTTAGCACGATAACTGCCGTAAAAATGACTTAATCAAAATGGAATTTTAGTATGTTGTTCAGACGGTCTGTAGGACCTATGGGAATATAAATGAATAATATCACGCAATTAGTTTTGGATTGAACCCGGGTTGAAAAAATGAAATACATTGAGCCCTATGGGATCTAATTTTTCAAACATTTTTTAAGCGGATTTAAAATTCACAAATTGCTTTGAAAATTTTAGGTAATATTCAAATTGTTCCATAAAATATATAAAAAATAATTCAGCGAAATATATTCAGTAGTTCTTTAAATAAAAATTAAAATAATAATAACACCTCTTATATGAAACGATCAGGTGACCATGATATGAAAAGATCACGTGATCCACTTCAAAATGATGTATGGCATCCATCTTGTCTCAAAATCGTGATTTTTAAAGTTCTTTTTAATTCATATTGAGTGTTGTATCCGTCCTAAAACCACTTTATTTTTGGTTAAATTCTGTGCATCTACATAGTGAAACAACGCAATTACAATAAATCTGAGTTTAAATGCTCATCCAAATTTTCTTATTTCTACAACGAAGCCTATTTTCACCTATGTAGACAGCAAAATATATAGAATGAGTTGTATTAGATTTGCTGAATTTCTTTAACACAAAATCATTTAGTTCATGGAGTCTGCATAGCTGATATGAATGAAATGTTCATTGATTTTAAAAGAGAAGGACGATTTTTTTCGAAGAAGTTTTACACATGGAGTTTAATTACTTGTAGCTCTATGGTCTTAATTTTTAAATAAAATAAATTATTGTAGTATTGTGATGAATGATATGGATGGGAAATTATTTATGAATGAAATGCTACTTTTATAGAGAGATCCAGGCGTGTTATTTTTTCTATGATGTCATTTGAATGAATTTCAGTTGTTTTCGTTGAAGTTTTCAAATATAATAAATTATCGTAGTATTATGATAATTCTAAAATTATTACCGAGGAATGTATCACATTTTAGAGATGTTTAAACCAGGCAATTTGTATTCCAATGCCGTCATTTGAATGAATTTCTTTTTTTTCAATAAAGGTTTAAGTTTTCAAATATAATAAATTAATGCTGTATTGTGATAAGTTTTAAAATATTACCGAGGAATGTATTGCATTTTAGACATGTTTAAATAAAATTGCATTGAAGTTGGAAAGTGTTTCATAATCAATGCTTTGAGCATGATTGATCTTTCTTGTTGAATTTAGGCTGGTGCTGTGCCCCTCTGTTATCGGCATTATGGCCGTGACTTTGCTTCTATGGTGATATTAATATTACTTGAATTTTTTATTATTACATATTTCTAATATACATATATATATATATATATATATATATATATATATATATCGTGTCAGTGTATTCGGTGATTTACAAAACGCATCCTTGTCTTATAACTTCACACATTTTATTAAATTGAGGATGGATATGTAATTACTAAAAAGTCAATCTTTTAGTACTTTTTAATAAATTTATTTCCCCCCCAAATTTTGCAGAAACTCAAACATGAACTTTATTGAATGTGATTTAATTTCATAACTTGTGTAATTACGTTTCGGATTTTTAAATATACAATTATTTGTTTATCTGAAACTGATAGCAATTGTTATAACTCCTATTACTACCTACTGACTGGAAAAAATTTTGCAAATTCTTGGAAGCTAAATGTTGAAATTTATTTTTCTTCATTCCAACTCCCTAATAAAAGGGACACTTAACATTTAGCGCCACCAAGGTTATAATAATTTAACTCTTACACTACATTTTCATCTCAGCCCCTACTGCTCCAATTAAAGTGCTACTGTCACTGGCACCTTTTAACTTCACCGTCTTAACTGATGCTACTCTCACGCTGATAGATAACTACTCCTATTTTTAACTCTCTCAGTTGTGGCTTAGGCGTAATTAAATGATTATTTTTGAATAGATGCTACTATAAGACGCTCATGTAACAGACGCATATTTAGGAAACACACAAGGCCTATGTGTGCGCTCTGAGAATTCATTTTGAATTAATTTTCTAAGCATTATGAATGTGGTTTCATTTTTCCGTATGTAGTTCCTAATTTATTGATTATTACATCTGAGCATGTAGTTTCCATAGGATACAGCGATTGTAGCATATGAGCCCATAACAGGGACGCTTATTTTGATCTATTAACGGGCTACACGAAACCGGCAGTATATGTAGGCGATTATTTAGGAATCTGACTTCGGATAAGTCTATCGTACTATGCACCAACGATACGGAAACGTATTTTTCTAATCATTTGCTTAAAACATAGATAGTTAAAAATAGCATAGATAAAGTAATGCCCGACAGCTGCAGGCACCACAGCCAGGTTTTATTTCTAATTTATGACTATTTTATTTATGATGTTACCTGTTCTACTAAATTCAAGATTTCCATATTTTCAATTGGACGCCTTACCTAATGTCGGATTTAGTACTATTCAAGCCCTAATATCGCATATAAAATACTCTAATCGCACAGTACATTAATATAAAATGCAAAATGAGAATTAAATAAACTAATTAAATGGACTATCTTTAGTATTTCACAAATTTGTATTTTTGTTAGATAATAAAGGCTGAAATTTTAGAAGAGACACGAAAGCAAAGATTTAACAATACATTTTATTAAATGCAAGTCGATTATTTTAATTAGCTCTGAATTATATCTACTTTTCCTAGGCTAAGGATTCCCAGAAAATAAATTATTTTCTAAATTGTAAACCATGAAAGAAATTAGAAGCAATCTGCGTATGAATTGTTAAACAATATTTGGAATGATACCAAATATTTCTCATTAGTTTTACTCGAATAATTATAATCACTGGAGCAAAGTAGGATAATGAGTTCTGTAATTTTAGCATTCGAACCATCAAATCAGTGTGTAAGGTACTGTAATGCACCGTACGTTTGATTTCGCCATGCATATAGATATGCATATTGATCACGCATAAGTTATGTACAGTATTCACTTGTCAGGTCACGGAAAATTGAATACCCCTCTTACACGAAAAATCTTATAAAATCAAAATCATTTCCTTATGATCAATGTTAAATTTCCCTCTTCGAGTAATAGTTTACATGAGTCGTGCCATCATACACTACGGGTCAATGCTATACAATCTTAGACAAAGACTGAACATGCTCTTAGCATGAAATTGAGTACTTATCAAGGGAGAGGAAAGGAGCGCAACAGCCCAGTGGTCAACGTGTGGGGACTGTACTCAAACGACCGGAATTCGATTTCCGAATCTGCCCGAAATGTCGCATTGTTTAAGCGGAGTACGATCACGTTAAACATATGAGTCAGTAAGTCCTTCCGAGAGGTTGTTGGTAGGGGACGGGGAGTACGGTCCCTGTGGACGCCACACCCACTAGGTTCCGGTCTAAATTGAGTGTCATATCTCGGCCATCCTAACAGATAACTTGCACCTTCGGGTAGGTAGGACACCCTAGTTGTTAGCGTGTGGGGATTGCACTCGGACTACCTAAGGTCGATTGTCGGTATTTTCTAAATTATCCCCGTGTTCACGCGGAGTACGGGCACGTTAAACATGTAAGTCCGTACGTCCTTCAGGGTGGATGGTGGTAGGAGGAGAACGGTACTGTCCTTCTGAATGCCGCACTCACTGGGTTCCGGTTTAAATTGGGTGTGTCATCCCGGCGATCCAAACAGATAGCTTACACTTCACACTAATTCAGACTGTATGGGTCGAAGAAGCAAGAGAAGAAATGCTAAATTAGTTGAAACAGAAAACGTGAAGACTGAAATACGAGATGTCGAAACAGTAATTTATGGCAATAAATAAAACTACTACTTGTAATGAATTAACTTACAATACTTCCATGAGAGAAGAAAGCAGGCTTATACCAGTTAAGTGATTACAGTTGTTTCATGGGCGTTATAAGCCCCTTCTTTAAGCCAAAGAACAGTATGCAGCAGTTTGTTCTTTCGCAATTTGGATAGCAACAATTTACACAGACGTAGCTTTTGAGATATATTAATTAGGACCTAAACAATGAGACAGAAATAGGCGAGAAGATGGTTTCTACTAATTGCCAGAAGAAAGATTATGAAAATAATGATGAACCAATAAAGCCACCGACATCTCTTGAAGAAATAATTAAATGTTTTTGCATTATTCAGAGACATAGGCTCGATATAGATTATTTCAGACACGCAGGGTCGACTACAATTTGCTATATACCCTAAAAAGGTATTGCACGAATCTTCGGAGATAATTATATTACTATAAGTAATGCTGTAAGCAGTATATATGTGCTTGTCTAGAAATTTCCTGTGATTGAAGACTAAAAATATAACATTTTTTAATCGCCTCTTTATCACTTTATTTCAATATTATAAACATATATATATATATATATATATATATATATATATATATAAATATAAATTAGTAAATCCAAAGTTAGAATGTATGTAGTAACTCATAATACACTATTCCAAAATTTTCTACAAAATACAAAGAAATATAAGAAATTAAGACATAAAGAGGAAATAATAAAGCGTAATGCAGGTCATAAAGACAAAGCCAATCAACAAATTTCAAAAATGAGGAATGCAAATAAGAAAACAAAAAAATCAAGCAAAAAAGCTTGCACATGGAAGAGATTTAGGCTTACGATACGTTCATTTCGAAAAAATTCTCTTCGGGTCCATATATCCCTTCGAAATGAACACAAAAATGCTTGTTTCTGAAACACAAGATAGATTTTATCTATAAACTTGTGTTATATGGACGACAAGCATATAGAATGGAACAATAAAGGAAACATAAATACCTCAAACCACACCTCATCAGCGCAACCATGACGAGCAAAATATGACTAGAGCAATGTTGCCATATGCCAAAAAGAAAAGATGTGATTTGCTGTTGCCAAAGTGAGTAATAAAAACAGCACTGCGCAAAAGCAATAAATTGAGTTATTCAGCAGTTAAAGCTTCAAGATAAAAAGATGAAAATATAATTTCAAGAGAATGAAGAAGTACGGCTAAAATAAGATAATAAGGGGAGAATAAGAGAATTTAGGCTAATCGAAACTTATTAACTATACTATTTACTAAATAAGCAGGATATTGATACATTTTACTGGTAATTTTGAGGTTATTAATGTGCAAAGCATGAAATTTTTTATCTGATAATCTATAAATTCTAAAAAGTTGATTAAGTATAATATTTCTAAACAATTGAATCGAGTTGCAGGAATTAAAAGGTAATAATTTATTAATATTAAATTTAAAAAAATATTTTTTATCATATAAATTAGTAACTATCCCAAGAGCAGGTTCTATAATTAGATTTAAATCCAAATAATAAATATTATTACTAATAGAAGTTTCATTAGGTATTAATTCCAAATTATCCGGATAGAAATCTATATCTATGACATAGTTATCAGTAAATACAAGACAAATCAGATCATCTACATATCTATAAATTTTATAATCTGTTGAAGTAAAGAATTTTTCATATTGATATAGGTATAAATTAGCTAACATACTGCTACTACAGCCACCTTGTGGAACACCTGAGACTTGTAAGTATAATTTATTACCTTGAAAGTTATAATTATTGAAAAGAACAAAATGGAGAAGCTTAGGAAAATTGGTAAATTTAGTAAGATTAGAATGATTAGTAATATAAGCATTATATAAAGCTAAAATGACATCATATAGATCAGTGATCTTAATATTATTAAAAAGATCTTTAAAATCAAAAGTTTGAAATCCTATTATTTTACCAAGCGTTTTTAATTTATTTTTTAATTCTTTACTGTTATTTAGAATAATGTAGCTATCACCAGAATCTCGTAAATTACTATTTAGTACATTTAAATAATTTAGTAATAATTTACTAGCAGTAGTAGAGTATGAATTATGACCACTAGTAACAGTTCTAAATTTAATAGGATTTTTATGAAATTTAGGTATAAGCACAATATACGGAAATGTTAAAAATTTATTATCAATATCTAAATCACTATACATATTGATAATTTTCAATTTGATACTATTAAGAGAGTGTGAATCAATTTTAAATAGACTATTATTTTTTAAATAATCTAGCAGATATTGAATATAGAATTTTTTACAAATAATAGCATAATTATTGGAAGCTTTATCAACATAAGTAACAACAAAAGATCTATGTAAATTATTAACAGATTGCTTTATATTATCCATATTATATATAGATCTAGATAAATTAATACTACAAATGGCATTTTTAATAGATCTCAAAATAGTAAATTTCCACATATTAAATGCCTCTAAAGACTGAGCATATTTAGAATCTAATCCATAAATAAATTTATCAAGGTCCAGATTGATTGACTTTAAGACTTGTTTAGAATTATTACATGAAGGTAACCTGAATTTAGTGCCAAATGACATAAAAGTTCTTAAAGATTTATCTTTTACAATGCCTAAGTCACCAGTAACTATATGACCCAAGTGTGGATTTATAAATTCAGCATAATTATCAACACTACAAATACATTCACCATCTACATTTGTTGAGGAATCTATGTCGACTGAGAGAGATTTTGAAATTGCATTGTAATTAAAAATGGTTCTTCCAATAGGCTTGTTATATTTAAAAGATTTAGTAACATTCAAATCCTTTACAGGCAAAAGATGATGGAAATGTTTAAATAAATTCTTAACGTTTATGGAATTATAAATAGGATGCTTAAATGATATTACACAATAAGAATTAGAACAGTTATTATTATGAAATTGATTAAGTTTTATTTTTAAATATTTTGATCTAGTAATGAGCAAATCATAGAAAATATGATTAAAATGTTCATTAGTAAGATTTAACTTTAAGAAAATAGCATAAACTGTGTTTAATTGTTTTTTCTTAACTGCAAATACCCATGATTTAATAAATTTCCATTGAAATGTGTTATTGAATCGTTGATGCATACTTTTAATCTCCGCTTTAAAATCATGATGGGAGGAGCTTCCTTTACCGCGTTTAAATCTTTTGAGTTTAGCCAATTTACTATTTTGTAAAAGAGTATTAAAAAAAAGGTGATTAAAAATAGAATATTTATTATCTACAAAATTATTCTTAACAATATTACCATTGAGATATAATTGATTTAATCCATATGGAAACAGAGTACAATGTGATTTAATATAGAAGTTTTCAAAGAATAATCTATCAGCAGTATTTGTTTTAATGTCCAAAATATGTATAGTTATATTTTCAAAACCATGATGAGCAAAGTGTTTATATTCGATTTTATTAGAAGTAGGAAGAAAATTATTATTATGGATATATTTTTTAACATGATCTCTATGCACATTCATACGTAGATGAATAGGATTACTGGTCTGTCCTATATAAGATATATTGCAAATATTACAAGATAATTTGTAGATGCAATTAAAAATTTTACAGAAAGTCTTATGACTATTTAGATTAGTAATTTGTGAGTTAGAAGCAAATGGGCAGGTTTTACAATTTTTATTCTTACATTTATTGAAGTTATAATTTTTAGCTGGGCAATTATTAAATCCAAAACAATCCATGGCACACTGTTGGTAAAATGATAACGGTCTAAACAATTCCCAACAAAATTGAAAATACCGAGCAATATTTATCAAATTATATAATAAAAAGAATAAATATATTTGCCAGTCACTAAATCAAATAAGATGTATAATTCATAATAGTTTAAGTAATATAAAGAGTATGGCATTAACACATATAAATAATATAAATAAAAATAAAATATTTGCTTATATAAAAATATAAACATCTAAGTCCATGTAAAACCTAATAAAATGTAGTAAGGAGGATATTACAAGATAAAAAGAAATGATTATCAATATAAATATAATCAATTCTAAACTAGATTAATTAAAACACAAGGTATAATAAAATATATACTGTGTAAATCTTGAATTCACATAGAATCCTGTCCAAAAAAGTAATAAAAAGATTGTACTAAAAAGCACAGTTTATAAAAGGTATCAATAACACCAATACAAAATTCCAAAGGCAGTTACCCAGTCATAAAATCACAAAACCAATAAATTTGTAAGAAATAATAACGATAGATGGCAGCACTAGAATGAGAACCCTCTAATATTAAATTAAAAATAGCTAAAGAATAATAGCAATACATATATTTACCAAATAATAAAACAAAAAGGAAGACAATAATTAATAATACTTTAAGCAAAAATATAATAAGTAACCTATGCAAATAAAAAAAAGAATAAAATAGGAGAATGAGCCACAATAAACTACAATTAACATTGGAAGAAAGCAGAGATAGTAATACGTAATAAAAAATTTTTTAAAATAAATTCTATTACTAAATTTAGCGCAAATGCAGCATAAATTTGAATAGATAGCAAATAGAATGTTTCTTTAATACGAAGCATACAAAAGGAATTAGGAATAAGGATAGTTCATAAATGAAAAGTTAGATAAACAAAACAGCGTAGTATAAGAATGTGAATGACAATGCAATATACATTTATATATATATATATATATATATATATATATATATATATATATATATTGAAGGAATATATATATATATATCTTATATTGAAGGAATTACATGAGTTACATGATTTGAAAGAGTACATTACATATCGCAAATATATGGACCTTATCAATCTTGTTTTGAGGGAAAATATACTTTTTGACAAAAAATGCTATTATAAACAGATTAAAGGAATTCCAATGGGAGGAGGTTGCTCATCAATATTGGTTGACATATATCTCACTAAATATGAGCATGGAACACACCTATTGCATGAGATACCGTATTTCCGTTATGTTGATGATGTGCTTTATGGATATTATGAAAATGCACCAGTATTGGAATTCGATTTTTACCCCAATGGCTTGGAATTGGTTGAAAATAAACGTGCAGAGGATGGATCGGTGAATTTCTTGGATATCACTATTAAGTACAATACAAGGAATGGAATTTATACGAGTCTACACGAGAAATGAACACGTTATGGAATAAAAATTAACCATATCATCAATTGGATAACGAACCTTTCAAGATTTATTTTTAGAAATATACTTTTGGGACATTTCAAAAGAAACCAAATTTGCAACACTTTAGCAAAGGATTGCATATCCAGTAACAAGGGGATAATATTAGAAGCATTAAGAAAGAATTACCCAGTTAATTTCCTGAAGAAATATTATAATTCATTTTTCAACAATAAAAATGAAGCAAATTCATTCAAAAGGGATTTTACTGAATTGGGATAGTTTCTGCATATCACTTGAAGACTTACTTGCACATGCGCATGGTTACTTATATAATAGGAGATTTTGTGTTTCTTCATTTGTGCGTTTCTTGACTTCCATTCTCGGTGGTCTGTTTCTCCATGTTTGGGTGCTTCTAGGCACGTATGGGGGATCAACCTTTGCAATGCATTGGTTCCGTGAGCGTTTGCCTGGGCTGGAAAAGCAGCTTTAAACGGGATTGAGGAGTCGCAATCCTCCTCTGCCATTGTATGCATTGTATTTGGCTTCCCCTCCATTGAACTTTATCCTCTTTTTTGATTTCAATTATATATATATATATAGCGATTAATATTTAGAAAACAGTGTAAACGTAGAGACATTGAAAACGTACTGATATATCTTATCACACGTGTGCAAGAATGTTTTTTTTGCTGAATGTGGACATAATGTATAGGTCACTTTATTTTGCCGCATGGTCTAAATGCTTATTTTTGTTTCCACGTAAGTAGGAGTTATATTTCATAAACATATTCTTAAGATTATTTTCTTTTGTTTTGTGTAATTGACTGTTTTCACATATCTCTAACGAGATATAACGCTTCTCAGAACGCGTCTCATAATACATCGCATAACACCTCTCATAACCCCCTAAAAACCAGCAATTCCTCTAAATTCGCCTCATTATATAGCGTCTGACTTAATCCTTTACTTTTATGGATAACCCTGTATATTATACCATTCAATACAGGACTAAGATTGAGTAACTCTGCTTAAATTACCTTTGAAGTCTTTACCTGGCTTTCCATACTTAAACGATCCAAAATAGAATAAAAAAATATAAACAAAAGAATATGCTTCGTAAAGTATTACCTTCTTTTGATCAATTGCAATACAGTCATATGTTTAGCTATATTTTATTGTAGTTTTCACGTCTTTATTACCATCTCTCTTCTCTTAATTTCTCCAGGGAAGGAGTAGGCAATGATATACATAAAATTATCTCCTCAGCCGAAATTGTTTTGTGGAAAGTGGGATAAATGATTATGCACTTGGCAAGTCTTATATATCCGTTATATATCTACAATCCTTTATTTCTGAGCTTTAATTATATCTGACCCAATCCAGTGGTGTAGTTTGTTTCACCTTAAGCAAGATTCTAAAATTTGATTTCAGTAATTAAGTTAATATTCTGTATTTAATTTGATGTTAGTTAATAGTGACATATTTTTCCCAGTTCACATTCCTTTATAAGCAAATTTAAATCAACAGAATTCGAAGTATGCTTATATGTATATATACATTAAACATATATATTGTATGTATATCTGTATATTCATATTTACGTAAGTATGTGTATTTAATACACTCTTTATCGAGCGTTAACCAGAAAATTAAGTCTGAGAGTACTCGAATATGATAGCTGGCGACTCTAGAGTGGATTCCATAAATTAAGATACTTTTTATAAATATCGTAGCGGTCGCGTTATACCTCATATAATATATTTATGTGGTCATATATATTTTTTCTAAGTATATGCACAGTCACAAAACTATTTGGATTTTGTAAATTCTCAGTGAGTTCCAATGTAAACTTAATCAAGTTCTGCTTCTCATTTTCTCTCGGATAGAACATTTATTTAAAAAATCTGATATGCATAGTACAAACAGATTGTTCCGCAAATTTGAGTTTATATATTTAAGTTATTTAAATCCCTATCAATTACTTAAGCATAATTTCAAATTTTAAAGTATACAGCAATGTCAGATTAACTACTCATTTCAACATCTAATTACATTACGTCATGACTCCTTCTCCCCTATATATGTTATTTAATCCATTTAGTTTTTCCTATAGCCGTTAGTTTGCAACATAAAATATCAATAATGATCATAAAACTCGTGTAAATTTTTATACCCTCTTTCGCTAAGCATATGTGGTTCTAATGCGCCATTTACCACAATATCTATCCGAGTGTTCTTTCGTGTTGAAGGAGACGCGTTTAACGAAGCGTTCCTAACGGCGCGTTAGCCTTTTCAAAACTGTTTCCTTTGTGTTATATTTTAAGCATGATTTAAGCTCGGCATAGTTCGAGAAAATGGACACAGAAATGTCTTATAATATATATATATATATGCATATATATATAACTTAAAATACATATTTTTGCAACATAGATAAATTATTCATACGTTCCATTATTAATAAAATAAATTATATAGGATAATCTCCCAAATTAAACCATACAAAAACATATTTTAACATATTGTCAAAAAAAAAATCATCTTGCCCCAGCGCTGAGGCAAGATGATTTTCAATACGGGGCAAGATGACAACTCGCAATTTTTGACCTAACAAGACTTTTGAGGTACTTAAAGAACACTAAAAGGTACTAATAGAGTTTAAAGGTGTACAATCATTAATGAATTATGTTATTTACAAAAGTCACAGACGAATTTTCTTCCTTCGTATCCAGCACAGTTTTCATGCCACCAAGCTACGCATTGAGAGCAAGCACAGTATCCAATCTTCATCGGGTGGATCAATATAAAGGTGGTGGATCAATATATATATATATATATATATATAAAGAAATACAATCCCAAAAAGTATGAAATTCAAGAAAGAGAAAGGCGCAAATTGCTGCACTATCAGAGTCTTGAAATATAAGATTTAAAATGAAAAAAGAAAATATATAGGTGGAATGATTGTGTTTACAGGGTTGCAGAAAGGTCAAGGGGGATTGCGACCCCTATTTCCTGGTTAGAAGCTAGCTTTGACTTCATGAATACGCTCCCAGAGACTCTGCACGCCCGAAACAACAATCGATCATGCCCGTGGGGAAAAAATGGCCGAATCCCAGACAACATAAAAATGATCAAAATAACAAAAATTGGAAATTTTACTAACCAGCAAGACGAGAATCATGGAAGAGTTGCATAAAGCGTATATACTTCGAATAGGAAAGCATACATAAAAAAGTCGCTTCTAACTTATAGAGCCATCTGGATGTGCATCAATCAGATAATCCTAGGTAAGAGTTGAGTTGTATTGTATGATGTAACATAATTTTTATCACTATAATTTCTGCAAAAAACATCATAATAGTGCTGTACAAAGCGGAAGGGATATTATTGTTCCCGAGTTCCGTTGATTAAATGCATCATGCATTTATTAAATTCTGTAATAGATGAGTTTAATAATATGTATCTGTTCAAGTGATTTACGATTAAATTACGTTGTACGTTTAAACTCAAGTTGGTATTCCAGTGGGTAAAATAATTGATCTTGCAGTCATATAGATGTCTCTTGTCTCTTAAGATTGTCATATTTGAGAATATTCTATATAATGGAATCGCATTTTATAGACAAATCAAAGGCATCCCAATGGGAGGGGGATGTTCCTCGTTACTTGCGGATTTTTACTTTCATCATTATGAGAAAGGCACGCATTTAATTAGTGAAATACCATTCTTTAGATTCGTTGATGACGTCATGATTGGAGTGGATAATCAATGTACTATATTTGATTTTGCATTCCACCCGCCGTGTCTTGAACTAATCGAATCGGAGTCAGCGAAAGTAGGAACAGTTGATTTCCTTGATATCACTATTTATTATAATTTGGAACAGAAATTATGTTATAAATTATTTGACAAGAGACATCTATATGACTGCAAGATCAATTATTTTACCCATTGGAATACCAACTTGAGTTTAAACGTACAACGTAATTTAATCGTAAATCACTTGAACAGATACAGATTATTAAACTCATCTATTACATAATTTAATAAATGCATGATGCATTTAATCAACGGAACACGGGAACAATCATATCCCTTCCGCTTTGTACAGCACTATTATGATGTTTTTTGCAGAAATTATAGTGACAAAAATTATGTTAATTTATCCGACATCATACAATACAACTCAACTCTTACCTAGGATTATCTGATTGATGCACATCCAGATGGCTCTATAAGTTAGACGCGACTTTTTTATGTATGCTTTCCTATTCGAAGTTTATACGCTTTCTGCAACTCTTCCATGATTCTCGTCTTGCTGGTTAGTAAAATTTCCAATTTTTGTTATTTTGATCATTTTTATGTTGTCTGGGATTCGGCCATTTTTTCCCCACGGGCATGATCGATTGTTGTTTCGGGCGTGCAGAGTCTCTGGGAGCGTTTTCATGAAGTCAAAGCTAGCTTCTAACCAGGAAATAGGAGTCGCAATCCCCCTTGACCTTTCTGCAACCCTGAAAACACAATCATTCCACCTATATATTTTCTTTTTTCATTTTAAATCATATATATATATATATATATATATATATATATATATATATATATATATATATATATATATATATATATATATATATATATATATATATATATATACATATATATATGAATATACGACAATAACAAAAATAAAAAAATAAAAAATACTATGGGAATATAGAAGTTTCAAAAGTTTTTATAAGAGCGTGTAATGAAGATTGCTCTGCATATCATTATATAATACACTGTTATCTGTGATAGACTCTCCTCTTCATTTAAAAAAACGCTTTTGTAAACAAACAATTGATTCATTAGTGGACGAGATAAAGCACGACTTCATTAAAAAACACTTTGAGCAAGTGATAATTTTAATGTGGTGAAAAAATGAAGAGAATATAGGAAGTAAGGATTTGTTGAGCACATACATTTTTGTTTTTAAAACTTGTGACGATAGTTGAAATTTTTTCCGGCTTTAGTTTTAATACTGGCTATTTTAGAACAAAAAATGTTTTATCTTAGAATATTGATACCTAACACCAGTCAGTTACTTCTAATAAAATTAATGTGTTTCCATAAAATGTGTGAATTCATTTCCCGAATTGTGTAATTATGCCATCAAAGAAAACTATTTCAATTTTGAATACATATTGTCTTTGGACGCAGAAATTAAATAATATTATTTTAAAAAATACAATAATTAGGTCTGCCTTTGACGTAGGCATATAATTATTGTATATTATCCATCAGTAATTCTTAAAATAATAATAATAAATGCAAACGTTATACGGATTATATTATTTTTAATACAGATTAAAAGACTTCCGACTCAGTATCTCAACATAGCGTCAAGTTGATAATCGTAAAAGCGCATCTGATACAGCTTCAAAGAGATTAGCATTTTAGAATGCCGTCTAAGATATTTAATCTACACTGTTACATATAGTCGAAAACCCAGGCCACCCGACTCGCACTAAGACATGGGCAACAAATTGAGTGGCCGGATGTTACATATAGTGGATTACCGAAGTATATTAGTACCTCATTTCGATATTTTGATGCTATCTTTGAAAGTTGTAACTATCAGGTAGCTATAGCCTGTCGTTAGAAAAAGCAAGGAATGTGGAGACCGTATATATCGGAGATTGGCTTCGATCTGAAATCTGATTGAGGAAAGTGTTAGATCCACTCCCTCACAGCAAAGATTGTCACATATGTGACACTGACGTTGTAGTCACGTGATACCTGGGTCACAATGTGACATCATAGTTGTGACTTCTATGCGACGTTACGTATTAGTAACTTTGTAACTCCATTGTGACTATATTCTGTGACGTTTCCACAATTTAATTAACACGTAACAATGTGACGACATTTCAATGACAATTACAATGTGACGTCCCAATCAAGTTAATATGCGGCGTCACCAACGACCATGATTATGACCAAAATGACTTCGCTGTGACCTCAATATGACATTGCCAAGACGTACTGCGACGCTCTGTGACGTCCCAAAGTAACAGTGTGACGTAAATCTTACGTCACTGTGGAATAAAATGCTGTTAAGGATACTAATATATACGGAACCATGTCCTTTCATATCAGTAGTTATATAGAGTGTCAAAAGTTTAGATGTATATCCCTGTTTCAAATTTTGTCTAACACACTAGTTATTTGCTAATTAACAAAAAATATTTTGTTAACAAGCTAGCAAAAAATATTTTCTGAATTAGCTAACAAAAATTTTTTGTGAATTATCTAACAAAAATTACTTTGTTAATTATTTTGCTAATTCGTGAACTTTGTGAGTGAGTCGGTCCCCCCACAGTCATTTACTTAGTCGTCTGTACTTCAAATGCAGGTGAATGTTGGAGTAAACTGTTGCTATCACTTTCAAGATATTGCCAGTATTGTCATATTTTTGGGATGTAAGTTTTTGTGTTGATGTACGTTGCACCGGAAGCAGTGCTACATACCGTGCCCGGTACGTAGTACTGACAACGAATTTCCGAAAACTAAAAGACGCCTTCGCAATACACTCTCTTAACCCCCCCCCCCGAAAAAAAAACAGAAACTCTGCGAGAGTATCTGAGATTCTCTTCTCTCAGGAGATCTCTCAGGAGAAGTCTTGAATGCACAAAACGTATAAGTACTGGAAAAATTCATGAAAAGGAAGAGTCGTCGACTTGTAGTATGGATTCCATTCTAAAGTTTGTTTGAAATAGAATATTACAATATTTCCAATGGTATTAGGGTGTAAATACTGTAACAGTATTTTAGCATAAAAGTCATGCAATGCACCAATCATACACATATATTATTTCATATGTATTAATTTTTATAAAATCGCTTTTACTTCATTTTATTAATACAGCAATGAAAAGTAAAATAACGCATTTTAAACTATGCAATACTTTTCTTTAAAGTTGAAAAATAATTTATGTAAAATTTTACAAACACATTTATTTAAAACAATGAAATAATTAGTGTATAGTAAGAAAAATAAATTTATAAGGCTATTGAATATTAAAATAATAATCACACTGTCCGAATACAATCATCAAAACTCTGCAGAAATATTTTAATATATCAATCTCGAATGAAATATGATTAAAAATGTCATTAATTCTAACATTAAGAAACACCATTTTATTCATAGCTACACACTTCATTTATACGACAGTAAATTTTGACAGCTTTATGAATACTTCAGAATTATTTTATTCAAATTGCGATTCGCTGTCCATGTTAATGGCTTTGAAGTCTTGAAATAAATATTTAATATTATGTGATTCGCTATTTTTAAATATTGCTTTAGAAAATACCTGTTTTAATTCAATGGAATTTGGAATTTTACTGTAATATCATCTGTGAGGTATTTGAATGAAAAATAGAAAAATGTTTTGGGTAATATACCATTAGAATTCCGTTTATTATTCAAAATATGAATATATGTTTTTTGGACAATCAGACAATACATTTTAGCATGCCTCTTGTCAGGACATATTCGCCATGCTACATGTGTACTAGAATCATATATATGCATCCTGATGTAATTAACTCACACTTAAATGATGTGATGTCTATATGTATATTCGATACAATTACAATCTACTATTAATAATGATTTCTTTTTTTATCTCATAGAGTTGTTTTTTAAGATAGCAATTGCATCAAATTGAAAAATACAAAATATCTAAATCTGCGTATGTTAATACATGTTTTTATTATCAGAAACCTATTAGTATAATCCTTGAATATATTTCATGAATCAGTGAAGAATACAATTATATTTTACTATGATCATACAAAATTAAATACTATTTCAATAAATTTGAATTTTTGACCTCAAAATAATGTGTTACGTTTTTCGATATATATATGAAAGCATGTATCCTGTATAATCGAAACAATCAATATCTCTAAATGTATATTATTCTTTTACTATTTTATCATTCAAAACTGCTATACATTTTAAGTATTACACTTTTATTTGTGTCTATTTTACTTTCGTAATTGTTTTAAAATTAATCTTATGTTAACATTTTACGTCTGCTGTAGCAGTTTGTTTCTTTATGCTAAAACTAATGTTTCTGGGAAATACTGATGTTTTCCTTTGCTTTATCGATTTGGGGACAATTTGTCTTATATAATGGATAAACTTTCAAGACAAGCTTTTGCAAAATGATGAACAAAGGAAAGAGTTTTTTGACTGTTAACTTAAAGTTCATTTCATTAAGTTAATAATATTTTTTGTGGAATGCATCCCATAAAAACTAGATTTAAGTGTATAAAAATCTGCAAAATGTTTAAGGAAACTTTATAAAAAAATAGTTTCTATATTTAGATCACTTAGTTCTTTTGGTTCATTTCTTTGGTTCGAAGAACTTATATGTATAACAGTTTAAGCAGGTATTAGTAATACTTTCGCTACATACATAGTATGAAGTATAGGAAAAATATTGTGACTGAGTCGAAAATTCGAATTCGTTTCTTCTGAAGAAAACGTTTCAAGCATCCCTGAACTCGAATTGAATGCTTTTAAGGGGATGTATGTATATGTGTGCATATACTAGTGTATGTGTATTTGTGTGTGTCTCCGTAAGTATGTGTATGCAATATCTTACGATGGAATGGAACGTTTCGAACGAAAGTTAGGATGTTTATTTGAAGATGTAGTAATGGAATCTGTATGGGGGTTGCCACTTTAAAGGAGTAGCGAGAGAAGAATAACCCACCATATGGTTGCGTGTAGTAGCATGGCGCGCTTCACTCGTAATATATCGTACAAGAAAAACTATCCGAAACTCGTCCATTTAATAACAAAGAACTTTAACATAACAAGAAAGTTGATATACATTGCAGTATTACATTGCTTGACTTTAGAATGCCATAGCATAAACACATCTGATTAGCAGCTAGATGCACTCATGGCGAGCGACTCTCTCGAGATGCGTTCTAGAGTTTAAACTGCGAACTTACAAAACTTACGAGACTGAAGTCATGGCGATTGCAGCACCTTAAATGCATTGCCACAGACATGCGTATTACAGTGTTGGCTGGTCAAACAGAAAACTGTGTATTCCAGCAGCAATGGCGGCACCACAGTGCTCCCCCCACAAAATAAACCCCCGCCTGAAAATGTACCACAAGCCCAGACTACCTGCTAGCTCTAATCAAACTATGGTCGCTAGAACTGGGAGTGTCAAAAAAATTGGTGCGCTCACCTACCTCGAGACTAGGCAAGTAAACTAGTTTGACGCTGCCCCAAAATTTTGCTTTTGATTATTCTGTAGAATAGTGATCACTTTATCTGCCCTTGACAAAACAGGAAATTTTCCTTGATAAGGTGGATCCAATGGTCTCTTCACCGCATCTACTCGCAAAAACACATGGGCGCTGTCTTTCCAACCTTTGGATACGTACACTTTTAGCATCGAGTGGTTCAATGCCTGTATCGGTCTTAACTTTACCATCTGATCCCTGAGGTTCTGTATAAACACAGTTGGAGGTATAACATCTCGATCAGAACTCTGAAGCATATCACCAGGTAGATGGATGGCTGTTCCATATACCAAATCGGTCGGTGCGGCCTTCTTCTTCTTCGACCCAGACCGTCCGACCTACCAGAAAGGTGTAAGGTATCTGTTTGGACGGCCGGGAAGTGCCACCCAATTTAGACCGGAACCCAGTGGGGGAGGCATCCACAGGGACCGTACCCTCCTTCCCCGACCACCAACCTCTCGGAAGGACTTACGGACCCACATGTTTAACGTGATCGTACTCCGCGTGAACACGGCGGCAGTTTGGGCAGTGGCTGGAATCGAACCCGGGCCTACCGAGTGCAACTCCAGCTCGCTAACCACAGGGCTACCGCGCCCATGGTCGGTGCGGCCTGTAACTCCTCTCCCAGCGCGATCTAAACAATAATAACACTAATTGTAACGCATCGCTCTAATGAACAGGACCTATGGCCATTAGGGCCGATTTCTGTTTTCTGTGAAATCGATCCACCATACCATTCGCTTGAGGAAAATATGAGGTGGTACGACATTTCTTCACTCCTAAATATTCAGATAATCACTGGAAGGGAGATATTCAAAATTTTCTCTTCGGCCTGTCGTAATAACTACTGTTACTCCATATCGTGCTACCTAACTGTTAAGGAAAACTGCAGGCATAGTCTCCGCAGTCCAATCCGGAGTCGGAATTGAGACCGGCCAACGTGTATATTTGTCGATGCAAGTCGTCAGATGTCGGTTTCCTTTAGATGGTAGTAACGTTCCTACTATGTCCAAATGGCAGAATCTATTTGATGCAAAAGGGAACTTCGCTAATGGTGCTCAAGTATGCTTAAATACTTTTGTTCTTTGACACTCAAGGCATTGTTCCGGCCACACATTAAACTGCCGTTAACCTCAGCGTTGGCTGTGTGGTCTGGGCCTTCAACACTTCAACACTCAAGGCATTGTCGGCACCATTCAGCACAATCATTTCACATTGAACGCCACACAAAACGTTATTGTAACAAATTCAGTGTGGCTTTCGTGCCTGGATGTGATAGGTTATGTATATTTTCGAACACTGAATTTCTTCACATAGCTGGAATAAAAGGTCTAGGCACATTCATAGACATAGCACAATAAATAGAACTGCTATGAGAAAGTTAAGATATAAGAAGCAACCCAAGACCTGTATGCATTTTTAACAACCCCTGGAATTCTTGATCACCAAACTAATCTACAGTAATACCCTCAAAATCGATAGAATCTGACAAGCTTATAGTGTTGATGCTAGACAAAGTATCAGCAAGCACATTTTCGTCCCCCTGAATGTACTTAATATCGGTCGTGTACTGACTAATCCGTTACAAATATCGAACCTGTCGAGCAGAAGAGTTATTCATCTTTTGGTTAAATACATACGTTAATGGCTTAGGGTCAGTATAACTATAATTAAGCTACGACCCTCCAACATATGTCTAAAATGCTTCAGAGCCGCATAAACTCCTAATAACTCCCAATCAAACGTGATGTATTTGACTTGCGCAGGAAAAACTTTTTAGAAAAAATCTAAAGGTTCCTGACCTTTTTCAACCTGATGGCGCAATACTACACCTGTCGCTATCTCAGAAGCATCGACCATAAATACTAACGACACATCCGGAGCGGGGAATGCAAGGGAATTGTTATCAACAATAGCATTTTTACAAACCTCAAACGACTCCCTAGCTTCATCAGTCCGAACGATAAAAGCTTTATCTTTCTAACGTTATTCCTAACAAGTTCATACAACTGAGACTGGTTCTCTGCTGCGCCCTTCAAAAAGCAGTGTTAAAAATTCAACATTGTAGAAACGGTCTCAAATGCTTTATCGTAGTAGGGACGGATATTCAACTAATTTACCAAATTTATCCGGCAACAGAGAAACTCCCTTACTTAAAAATCCCAAAAAGGGAATTGCAGGCACTCTGAATTCCTATTTTTGTAAGTTTACTACCAGACCATAATCAGTCAAAACTTCCTGAATATCCTCTCTAAGTGATTCTCATGCGTTTCCTCATTATCAGAAAAAACAAACCCATAATCTAAATACGATAAACAAAAATATAATTCACGAAGAATATTGTCTAAGATGCATTGAAATGTACTACCAGCATTACGTAGTCCACAATACATCTTCAGAAAATCGAATAACCCTAACGGGATAAATACAGCCGCTATACATTCATTACGGGATTTGACTGGAATAACCAAGTCAACCTTTGAAAAAACATGTTTATCTCTTAGCCCGGGAGGAAGCGCGCTGATTATAGGAACGAGAGGAAGCACGTGGGGTGTTTTGCACCCCAACTAATTATATAACGTCATTTCAATAAAAACGTTTTAAAACACATCAGGTACTGTTAATTAAATAAGGAGAAACATGTATCACGTAAATGATAAAAATTTAATTCAAAATAAAATGTATTCAAATGATGCTTACATATCATTTTGTGCAAGAAATGCAGGTGTAGAAAGAATGTTCTTGGCATATATTTTTGTCACATTTCCTGCATGTTGTTGTGGTCTTTCTGTCTTTATTTCTGGGACAATGTGCACATCTATAAGAGATCTTTTGTTTCTTGGCAGGGGTTTCTTCGTAAACGAATGCCTTTTTTATTTTTTATTTTATGCGTACTGGAAGCATCGGCAGTTCAATTCTTTCTTTCGAGAAAGGGGTTAGAAGTCCAAGCGCCAGATTAAAAAAAAATGACTTCGTGTTCGAAATTCCAAAGGAGGGCTTTTCGTGGACAAATTAAAATTCTGGAATTTATACCACAAACATTTAAATTTGAAAAAAATATAACCATAGGCCACCTATTAGCAACTTTAGCTATGCTGCACACCGCGACCATCTCGTTTACTACGTCCACAGCTCCTTTTGTCATATTGTAGAAACTTATGATTTCTGGTTTTTTCGCATCGCCTGTTTTTATATATATTTTATTATCATTGTGCGTCGTTGAAAGAAGAACGACGCTTTTATTTTTATTTGAGACGTACGAAACGAGTGTAATGTCTTTTTGGAATCCAAAGGAACTCGAATGCAATTCCCTTTTTTTGAGAAAACGAATTCTGGAGGCAATTCTCTTTTATTTCTTCTGTTTGTGCCCACCAATGTTATTTTCTTTTTCAAAAGATCTTTCGATAATCCATACGAATTATACCAATTATCCGTAGTCAAATTTCTACCAGAATTAAACAATGGCTTTATTAGACGCAGTACAATCTCTTTTGCACTATTATCTACTTTATAGAGTCCATCAGGTTGATTCCCTGCATATATTTCCATTTTCCATGTATAAAAGGTTCCTGAATCAACTAGTGCACAAATTTTAATCCCGTATTTCGTAGGTTTATTCAGTATATACTTCCGAAATGCGCATCTTTCTGTAAAGGGTTCTAACTTTACATCGATTGTGACTACCTCTCCAACGTTGTACATCATAGTACAATTTCCAATGACCATTTCAAAAAATTCACGAATGGGTGCTATTTTGTAAACTTCCCTCTTGCTTTGACGAGAATTTACATCATCGAACCTGAGATATCTCATGATGAAAAGAAATCTCTTATGCGACATAGTTCTTGGGGAAATCTCTAAACGTGTGCCATTATTATTCCATATATCTCTTACATTTGCGTGATATGACTTGCGTAATCCACACAAATAAAGCAATGCAATGAATGCTTTCATTTCTAACTCTGTTTTTTTAGCGTCCCTCTCTCTGCTCAAATTTTCTTGAATGATATCAACATAAATGTTTGTACAGTTCACTAAATGTTCTGTCATCGTTTCATTTATCAAAAGTGACCAAGATTCTAAGGGCATAAGCACATTTTTTGAGTCACTGGTATTTCCAGGTAATTTCTTGATAATATTTTTTGCAGGAAATCTTCCGTACTCGACATTTCGACATACAAACACAGCGCCCACAAGCGAAATACTACCAAAGCGAGAACGCACGCTGGGTGTGTGACGCCCCAACCCCTGATTTTACAGGGAGCAATTCGTAGAATTTTCTCTTTGTCACCCTTCCTCAAAAAAATGTGACCTTAAATACAAGTAGAAGGCGTTTGGCAAGTTTCAGTAGCTAGGATGCACGAGTTTCTTCCCAAATTGTAACTCGCCAACTGCCCTACCGTGCTGAAAACACAAGTTCTCGTTAGATCACCGAAGTCAAGCAGCATCGGGCGCGATTAGTACTTGGGTGGGTGACCACCTGGGAACACCGCGTGCTGTTGACACATCTCGGGCGCGGTAGCCCGGTGGTTTGCGCGCTGGATTTGCACGCTGCCACAACTGCCGCCGTGTTCATGCGGAGTGCGATCACGTTAAACATGTGGGTCCGTAAATCCTTCCGAGAGGTTGGTGGTAAAAGAAGGAGGGTACGATCCCTGTGGATGCCTCCCCCACTGGGTTCCGGTCTAAATTGGGTGGCATTTACCGGCCGTCCAAACGGTTACCTTACACCTTTCTGGTAGGTCGGACGGTCTGGGTCTCAATAACAACAACAAATTGTAACTCGTGGCATGCCAAACACCCCGCGCGCGTCCACGCGGGTTAATTATATCACAAAATTATGTATGTGTGGAAGTGGATACCTATCAGGTGTTGTAACGTTGATGACTGCTCCAAAATCTTCGCAAATTCTCCACGTATTGTCTTTTTTCTTTACCATACGCTTCAGACTAGCCCGCGGACTTTTTGAAGGTCTTATTATACCTTGTCCCATCAGAACTTTGAATTCATTTTTAACTAACTTCTCTGGATTCAATCTCCTAGGCTTTGAAAAGACAGGAGGACGGGTAGTCTCAATACAATGAGTAATTAAACCACTATCGTTGTTTAACTGTATTTCGGGGGTTGGGATCCCACACCTGAGGAAATTTAGAAATTATGGTATCGTACGGAGTTTTTCCACTAGTTAGCGATAAGCTTACAGATGGTCCAGAAATAATCGAACAGCAAGTGAACAATTAAGTTTAGTTGTCACAAATTATCCGGTTTGTTAAGTCCACCAAACGGCCGAACCTTTCCAGAAAATCCGCACATAACATTTGTGTAGTAATATCAACTATAGTCAAATTTCAATTAAATTTCCTCCGAAGTTCAAATACAAAATCTAACCTAATACTAACAAATGTTTTAATAACAGATCCATTAGCTGCATACAATTTCAGATCACTTGGGTCATTTCGCGAAGTCTTTTGGGGTATCAACTAATAGCAAATCCGCTATCAACCAGGAATTTAGTTCTGTAGTTCGTTAGTATATAAAGAGTCGGCAAACAGCACTCTTATTCTCTGCTGCAGACGGAATGGATGTGCTCACTAGTTCCCGACGACTTACATGACGCGGTACATTTATGAGCTTTCCCTTTAAATCTCTCGTGATAGCAACAGTAATCACAAAAGAGCAAACTTGGTGAAGATATACATCTTCCACCTGTGAAACTACTACTTCTAGTGTGTTTAGGTTTGAACCTAGCTTCGGAACTGAAATTCGGAATTGCATTTCTCAATTCAGTTAACTTCTCAGATTTTGCCCAAAGTAAAAGCACTTCCTGAAATAATCGACATTTCTGCATTATTTTTGGGACCCTCACAAATTTTGCCAGTGATTTTTGCAAGCCTAGATAATTCTAAAAATTCTTCCGAGCAAACACTAAGAAAAATCTTAAGTACCATAGAATTCACTAAATTAATTAAATGTTAGACCTCCTGTAACACTAAAACATACCCCATAGTTCCCCAGACATTCGTTAGGTACCAAACAATTCACTAAAATACTGAAATTCTAAACCCCCTGTAGCACTAAAAAGAAACACCCCTAGTAGTTAGCCGAACATTCGCTAAAAGCAAAATATTAAAACAAAATCATTTTTACAAAAATATGTGCATTTTTAATAACACTCTTTAATATTCATATTTTCCCATTCAGTCATAACTGTTTCATTAAAACAATTAAAATCTCCGAAAAATTGTTAAGTTCCATATAATGCACTAAAATAATGAATTTCAGACCCCCTGTAGTATACCCCATAATTCCCCAAACATTCGCTAAATATCAAATAATCCACAAAAATATTGAAATTTTAGATCCCCTGGAATATCCATTCCTAATTCGCCGAACATTCGCTAAAATTAAAATATTAAAAACAATAATCCTTTTTTGTAAAATATGTAGATTTTTAATAACACTATTTAATATTCATATTTATCCCAATCCATTCAAACTACCGAAAACCCCCTAAATTAAAACTATCAGGAAGAGGTATCCTTCATTGATTATAAGTAACCAAGTCATCGTGGCTGAGAGGGTTTGCGCGCTCAGCTACCAATCAACATGCCTCTGGTTCGAGTTCCTCCTGACTGGAATAAGTATAAAAAATTCCGATAGATGTCGCCACTGAAAATCCCCATTATCCTCCAAATATTCTAGAATGTTTCAGATCCACATGATGCTTTCCTCATTACGTCATCGGCTCAAAGTTCAAGTGTCCTCGTTACGTCATCGGTCCAAAGGTACATATCGTCATGAGACACCAATCCAAAGTTCATATGATAAGATAACGTTATCAGATCAAGGTTGCCTCATTATGTCATCGGTCCACAGATTCCCTCATTTACTTCCTCCTCAAGAGTCATACTGCCTCCTCATAAGTCATTGTCAGGAGGATTGATCCTCCAATCGTCCTGCTGAGCTTGAACTCTTAATTCTTAACTATTGCGACGGTTTTGCACCCTTGACTGCACCGGCCCTATGGAGGTAGGCCATTTCTTACACTCATATTTCCAAAACAATGTTAAATCTATCTACCCCTTCTATGCACTTTGCCTCATATAAAAGAGCATGCCAATTTGAGAGGCAGTGATAGGATGTTAGGATTTAGTAAACTAAATTATGTGGAACTGCGGATAATAGAATTTGTCTTTTGAGTTTATTTTGGAAGTATAATATAATGACAGATGTCGCTATGAACTTATTTGTAAATATGTTCTAATACTAATGATGAATTATACCATAATGCACGAAGTGTTCCAATAAATGTTATTGCTATATATTTTAATTACTTGTCCTGATTTCTAGTGTTTGTGTGAAATTGGGCTAACTGATTTTAATTGCTCTATTTACGATCACAGCTTTCTTCGCGTACCTACTGGACGTGTGGGTTTTCCACTCTACAATGAGATTTGAAACTGCGAACTTACGAAACTTACGAGACTGACGTCGTGGCGATTGGAGCACCTTAAATGCATTTCCACAGACATGTGCATTACAGCGCTGGCTGGTCAAGTAGAAAACTGCGTAGTCCCGTAGCAACAGCGGCGCGAAACCTTAAACATTTTAAATGTATTCCAATAAAGAAGTAAAATCATTGCATTATGTAGGGACAGTCATGTACTTGATACACCAAGAAGATTCACAACTTTTCGAAATAATAATCAAAATTAATAATTTTTCATAAATAATAATTTCTTATATAATCTTTCATTAGAAATCAAATAGTACAAACTTTAGAATGCAAGCATGAACCGTTTTTGGGATGTTACATGTTCTTCAAATAAATTTGTCAAAAATTACTTAAAAAGGTATTAACTATAGTAAAATATGTTCAATTTCATATTATGCGAGAAATTTATTACCATCACATTTGTGAATCTAGTTCGTTCAATTCATGAGAGAATGTACTGTTCAATAGTTTTTTTACATTGTTAATTCGCAGATAGTGATTTTTAAAAGCCAATCTATCCATTTGTCTGCAACGCACAAAATTTGGCAAACTTGACGAACTTCATTTATTTTTAGGTTCACCAATTGCTATATACAGGTCGTTTCAACCGAAGCCACTACCTATCTTTCGTTAATGGGAGCAGATATGTATTTCGTTGTTGCATTGTTGGTTTTTCCGGCAATCCGGGCAAACGATAAAGGTGAAATGGCAAACTTTTGTCGAGATATAAAAGCAGCTGTTTATCTAACAAAGTGAATATTATTTATATTTTTCTAACTTTGCGTATTTAAAATATATCACTCTAATTTTTAATAGTATTTTATATTATCATTATAAGTATTGTTCTAGAAAATTTCTGATGAAGATTCGCTAAGACAGCATTTAAATTTTTTGATATTACCGTTTTTCATTTGCGGTCATTAGGTTTTATCTCAGATTTTCAAAAGCACACGAAATAAAGCTAAAAATTAAGCAGCTAAGAATGTAGCAAACAAAATATGAATGTAATACTTAATACATGGTTATTGCTACAGAAAATAAAAATACGGGGCAGTAAAAGCCATAATTTTCTAGTACGTAAATAATAAAATATGCAACAGTAAACGGAGTATAAATGAAACAATATTAAGTATATAGAAAACAATAAATAAACAAAAGATAATAATGATGGTTATTCGAAAATATATAAATAAATATAAGATAAAGCAATCATGTCTATATTGGTGAACAGAGTTAGGCATAATGAATGTGTATTTAGAATATATTGGTCATCAAGGCCATCTAAATTAACTAAAAATATACTTGTTTATAGAATTGGATATAGTAAATAATTATGAACTCCAATTACTCGGCCGACAAGCATAAGAAATAATAAAAGTAGTAAAGAAATATAATAATTACCAGAAAAATATTCCGCGTGCTACAGAGCACAGAATACTGCTACGAGAAATGCAGTACAACTATTGCCACCAGTAATAAATATAAAACAGTGTTGTCAATCGTAAGATATAAAAAGAAATAGTATTTCCAATAAGAAGTAAAATATTTAAATACCTCCAAAAATAAAAGAGTTTTAGAAAAGGAAATGAAGGAAACGTAAATTACAATGATATGCAAAAATAAGAGAAAATAAATCTGATGTGGGCAACACATGACTTTCCTAATATAATGCAATGAATTTACTACTTTTACAGTAAAAAAATAGGTTTTTCTTATAGTAGATACTTATATTCTTCTTTCCAAGATATTGAATTTTCGACAATTAGTCGTCATTTTCATTGATTTAGCGTCATTTTAATCCATTTGGCGAGATTTTCGTTAATTTGACAGCATTTCAAAAGGTCGCCAAGTTGGCGACATTCCGCCAAATTCGTCGCCAAGATCTCGCCAAGCTTTACTGACGGAGAAATAAGTTATTCTTATAAAAGATAAATGACTATTGGCGTTCAAATACAAAATTATTACTCAAAGTATCTTTTCTCATGAATGGAACGAGCTAGATCGACGAGAATGATGTCACCCAATTTATCGCATGGTATTACATAAGAAAAGTGAACATGTTTCTCAATGGGAAATATATATTTTTTTTATTTCATATGACTTTTTGATAATTTTTTTGAAAAATGTGAAATATCTCGAGAACGGTTCATATTAGTGTTCTAAATTTTATGTTAATCGTTTTCTAATGAAAAATTACACAAGAAATGTCTATTTGCGTAACTTTATTAGCGGTTTTGATTTTTTGACGATTTTTTCAAAATTTCACTCGAAAATTTAGGAGAGTTCTGAACATTCGATTACATTTAAATACAATAGGCTTCCAGTGTTTACGGATTGTGATTTTTGTACCAAATTTCGCTCAAATCGGTCCATTCGTTCGTCAGTTATCGTCTCCACAGATCCACTGACACACACACACTCACACACTGACATCACTTCAAAAATGTTTGATTCGTGATCAGGGATGCTTGAAACGTGCTCTCCCGTCGAAAACTCGAATTCGAATTTTTGATCCCGTCACAATACTTTCCATATACATTATGTATATAAGGAAAGTAACAATGATTAATCTCTAAAATGATAATAAGGAGGAGGAATTTCAGAAAGCTCATATAACCTAAATCTATTCCATATCACTATACTGGATATTTATACATTTTAAGGTTATCAATGTACAAATTATGGTATTTTTATCAGATAATATATACAATTTCTGAAGAATTCATTAAGAATAATATTTCTAATCAATTAAATAGAGTTGCAGGAATTAAATGGTTATATTTTATTTATATTAAAATTAAAATCGTCTTTTTTAACCCTTTACATCAAAGTTGAAAAATGTTTAAGACTTTGGTCATTCTGTCTGTCTGTCCGTTTGCATAACTGCCATAAAAATGACTTTATCAAAATGAAATTTTAGTACACTGTTAAGACGGTCTATGGGGAATATGGGAATGTAAATGAATAATATCACCCAATTAGTTTTGCGTTGAACCTCGATTAAAAATTGAAACACATTGAATCTTATGGGACCTAATTTTTAAAACACTTTTATGCGAAGTTAAAATTCACAAATTGCTTCGAAACTTTTAGGAAATATTCAAATTATCCCATAAAATATATAAGAAAATTTTAGTAAAATATGTTTGGTAGTTTTTTAAATGAAAATTAAAATAATAATTACACCTATATAATATGACGAAATCACGTGACCAATTTCAAAATACAATATGGCATCCTTCTTTTTTCCCGGAGTAAAAATCGTGATGATTAAAGTTCTTTTAAATTTAGATTTAGTGTTGCGTCTGTCTTAAAATAGTTTTATTTTTGATTAATTTCTGAGCATCTGTACTCTGCATCAAAGCAATTACAATATTTTTTAGTTTAAATGATTATCAACTTTGATTATTTCAACAACGAAGCCTAATTTTAACATATGCTGAATGTAAACAAAGCTACCTGTGAGATGAGTTGTATAAGAATTGCTGATTTTTTTAACGCAAAATTACAGATATTTAACTCTGGAGTCTGGAATATAGGTGATATGAATGAAATATGCATTGATTTTACATAAAGAAGCAAGCGATTTTATAGCAATATCTTTTTTGATGACGTTTTAAGCATGGAGTTAGAAAGTACTTTTACCTCCGTGGTTTTAAGTTTCCAAGTAAAATGAATCATTGCAGCACTGTGATAATTTATGAGAATGTTGACAAGTGATTGTAAGAGAAGAAGTGGTATAAGAATTGCTGAATTTTTTTCCCGCAAAATTATTTAACTCTGTAATCTGGAATAAAAGTATATGAATGAAATATTCACTGCTTTTACATAGATGGACAGGCGATTTATATTTCGATGACGTTATCTGAATGAAGTTCATTTTTTTTCGATAAAGTTTTAAGTTTTCAAGTAAATTAAATTATTATAGTTCTGCGATAATTAAAAATATATCACCGCTGTATGTATCGCACTTTAGAGATGCGATATATTCAACCGATTGCTTTTTAGTTGCTAAGTGTTTCATAATCAATACTTTCTGTATGATTGATCTTTCTTATTATAATATAAGTTAGTGATTGTCTTGTTTGATAGTTCAATATTGAGATTTAAATCTAAAAATTATACACTATTACTAATTGATGGTTCTTTGGGTTCCAAATTATCAGGATAGAAATTTATATTATTGGCATATTTATCAGTTATTATTAAACATGATAGAACATGGACATATCTATAAATTTTATAATCAGTACATGTAAAAGGATGTTCAGAATGATAAAGGTACAAATTAGCCCAAATACTACTACTACAGCCACCTTGCGGGACACCATATACTTGTAAGTATAATTTATTACCTTGAAAAATATAATTACTAAATAAAACATCATTTAGAAGTTTGGGAATATTTTGAAATTTAATTTGATTATTTAATTTGATGATTAGTAATACATGCTTTAAATAGTGCTAAAATTACATTATACAGATTGGTAATATTAATGGTATTAAACATATCTTTGAAATCAAAAGCTTGAAAACCAATAATATTACTTGTATAAACTGAAATATTTTTTTTATTTTTTACTATTATCTAGAAAAAAGTAATTATTTATAGAGTAAAGTAGATTATCATTTATTACTTTTAAAATATTAAGTAGTAATTTGTAAGTAGTAGTAAAATGTATTGTCAGTAGTAGTAGAAGTATTGTTATCACTACTGAATTTTCAAAATTTACAGGATTTATGTAATTTAAAAATGAGAACAATATATAGAAATTTTAAAAATGCAGGAATTATATTTAAATCACAATACATATTGATAATTTTATGTTCGATACTTATTAAAGAGTGTGAATCCAGTTTAAATTATTCTTTAAATTATTATTGACTATTATTCTTTAAATAATCTAACAAATATTAAATATAATTTTTTTTACAGATAATAGCGTTTAATAGTTTGCCTTTAACTTTTGGTATTTTCTATCATGCACTGAAAGTTTTTTTTATATTTCATGATATATGTTTACTGGTTATAGAAATAGGATTATTGCTTTATAATATGAAATATGTTTTATATTTATTTATGCAATTTTCATGTTTCAGGTAAACATTTTCTTGCATTAACATGTTACTCTAATGTGTATTTTATGTCATCTGTAATTTGTTTATATACCATATATATCACATATATACATCCATACATAAACACATGTGTAAACGCGTATAAACAAATACATAAAAACCCCATACACTCGCTGTTAAACGGATTACACATAAACACACATAATAGATACATAACAAACAAAATACAACGGACGCTAAAAAAAACAATGATTCAAACTGCTGCTAAAATATCAAAGATGTAAAATATACGTTATACAATACCATAAACCAAATTAATAACGATATATAAATACCTATTGCTACTAATTTAGTTTAATCTACGTTTTAAGAACCGGTTTATATTTCAATTATTTCAACTATTAAAGAGTAAAAAATATTTTCAAGGAGTTTTGAAACGATGTGTTCCGCTGTCAAAATATTTAATTCTTAATTTCTCATGAAGACTTTATTAATTCAATAATAGAAGATAGTAAAAAACAGTCGTTTGATCTCGGCCTTGAATTAAACGTGTGTTATTACTTTCCTTATATACATAATGTATAAGGAAAGTATTGTGACGGGATCGAAAATGAGAATTTGAGTTTTCGACGGGAGAGCACGTTTCAAGCATCCCTGATCACGAATCAAAAATTTTTAAAGTGATGTTTGTGTGTGTGTGTGTATCAGTGAGACTGTGGAGCCGATAACTGACGAACGAATGGATTGATTCGAACGACATTTGGCACAAAAATCACAATCCGTAAACACTGGAAGCCTATTGTTTTTAAACGCAATCGAATGTTCAGAACCCTCCTAAATTTTCGAGTGAAATTTTGAAAAAATCGTCAAAAAATCAAAACCTCTAATAAAGTTATGCAAATAGCCATTTTGTATGTAATTTTTCATTAGAAAACGATTGACATACATTTTAGAACGCTAACACGAACCGTTCTCGAGATATTGCACATTTTTGAAAAAAGTTATCTAAAAGTCATATAAAAAAAATATTCCCTATTGAGAAACATGTTCACTTTTCTTATGTCATACCATGCGATAATTTAGGTGACATCATTTTCGTGGATCTAGCTCGTTTCATTTATGAAAAAGATACTTTGAGTAATACTTTTGTATTTGATCGACAATAGTCATTTATCTGCTATCAGAATAAATTATTTCTTCAACCATAACTCTTGGCGAAATTTTGGCGACGCATTTGGTGGAATGTCGCCAACTTGGCGGCTTTTTAAATGTTGCTAAATTAATGAAAAACTCCCCAAATGGATAAAACTGACGCTAAATCAATGACGACATGGAAAATGTCAACTCAATGACGAAAATTCAATATCTTAGAAAGAATATAAATAACTACTATAAAAATAATCTATTTTTTTTTACTGTAAAAGTAGTGAATTTATTGCATTATATAAGGAAAGTCATGTGCTGCCCACATCAGATTTTTTTAGTATGTGCTTTTACTTATAGACTTATATACAATAGGAAACATATAAGCATCATTTACATTTCAACATCTACCTACAAATCCCGGCACTTCAAACTGTTTCAAATATTTACGTAGCTTGAATTTTTATTGCCACTATCGCGAATCCCTGTACATCAATTGAAGCACATATCCTGATACCTATATTGAAGTGCTATCCTGTGTTAGAGTAGCTGTGTTAAATGAACCGTATTCTCTGGCACTTTGGATTTTATGAGTTCTTTAAGGCTTTGTGCTATGCAGGATTTATGGACTGCATATTGTATCGAAATGGGAAATGTACACAATATTTATCATATATTTGTAATGCAGTATAACTTAGTTAACTTGAAATTGTTTAATTCATATAATTGGAAGATTTAAGCAAAGTATTTCTTCAACCATCTACTTACACGGATTCGAATTGGACACAATGAAGATTTGTATACTTTGAATTTTAAATGATTCATGTGTTCTTGCATTACATTTGGAGCATGGATTGCTAAGTTATACTGTTTATTATAATGTTTGCTGTAAATAAGATATATTGCTGACGTTTTGTCAATAATGTGTTAAAAAATAAAAATAAAAGTAAAATTAAACATCCAAAATGTTTACAGAACAAGAAATTTATCAAATAATGTTGAAATTGTGGAAAATGGAGTGAACACTCCAATTTTGAAGCAGCTATTAAGGAATTTATTTTATTTTGCATACTTATTTTTCACAGTCATAGGGATTTTTGAAAAAACTCGGAAATATCGTCTCCAGAACCGGAAATGGAAACCATTAGTGAACTCCTAACTCCTCTAGATATTGAGGCTGAATTCACATCAGTCATCATCTAAGCTGTATCTATAGCCAGTCCTGAGACATAGATGTTTAAAAAAAATTGAACTGGAAGTGAAAACAAATTATCCAAAATGGAAATATTTTGTGAACTCCGACCTCCTTCAGAATATAATGCTGCATCTATATTAGTCATTACTTAAAGCTATATCTATAGTATATTCCGAGAAATAGATGTTTTATGGAAAATGTAAATTTAAAATCGAAAGTGACATAATCAGAACTGGAAATGGAAATCCTTAGTGAATTCCTTTAACCCCTTTAAAAGTTAATGCTTACTCCATATAACACAATAACTAAGCTCCATATAACACAATAACTCGCTATTCAATCGATTTAAAAGAACATTAGTACAAAAAATAGAACGCTTCAGAAATTGCAACAATTACGTTTAAAACCTTAAGTTGTGGTATGCAGTATGCGCATGATCATGTTTACTATATTGGGGTACCTTGTATTCTGCTTAAACTCAAAACATATTGAAATATCCAACGTTGGTAAAATTATAGAACTTTACCTTAATTGAAGCGAAGGAGCGGTGTGATTAAACTTTGTACTTTTCAGTTGGATGCAATTTGTAATTGTCTGTCGGTCTGCATGCATTTTTCAACGATAACTTTTCTAAAATCATATAAGTTTGGATATATGGTGTAATTAATATTTTATAGGTCGATTTCGCTACTGAATGGGATCGAAAACAATTCTAGTGTTGATCTCTCTTAATCTGGATACATTGTTCTGCGAAAGTGTCTCTAATATTTAAGCAACTGTTGTTTGTTTATCTGTGGCAATCAAATGTTTCAGAGATCAAGTTTTTTGTTTACCGTGATCGACTTAAATTTTTTCGAAGGGTCTGTTGTTTCACGCGGTCTCTAGTTCGGAATTCATTTTAATACTTTGAATTTACATATGTGATGCATTGCATTAAAAACGAAAATGGTGCTGTCATATCAGAGTAATTTTATTATTAATTTGAACGTGTCTAAAAATATTTCCGATTTTTGAGTTTCATTGTAGTTATATATTCAGCACATTTACAACATTATTCATAAACTATTAAATAGCCAGTTATGTATCATATCGATTGGCAAATCGTCATCAATCTCCATTTCACATTAAAAGAATCCGTCCAAACTTGCCTAGTGCAGAATTTATTATATCTCCTTTAGAACATACAATTTTTCTGTTCGAAATCAATTCTGTTTCTATTTCTATTCTTCCTGTTATATTTCAAAAAGTTATGAATAGTTTGTTATGAATCATATCGATTGCTAAATCGTTATCAATCTCCATCCCACATTAAAGTAATCCGCCTAGAACTGTCTAGTGCAGTATTTGTTTTCTCCCCCTTAGAAAATACGATTTTTCTATTATATGTTAAAGAACTTGGTGGTTGTTAAGTTTTTTTTTCCCATTTAGGAAAAAACATGTATGCTACATTTTTATGTTTAATATAACACTAAAAGGCTGCTTTCTTCGTTCAGCATTTCACGGACGCTGGGCTTGAAAGTTTTCCCATTACATAAGACAAATTGGCTCCGGCTCTATAAAACAAGTGAAAATATGTGTACTTTTGTTTAATATTTCTTTCCAACAGAGGAATGAAATATTTTTAAAAAAATGAAAATATAACAGAAGTAATGTTCAATTTAAAACAAATTATATTAAAAAATATGTTTATGTACGTGAATAATAATGTTAGAAAAAAGAAATGGTTATTAGTCATTTTAAAAATATACCCATTAAACCTTCCTAAAATGACAACATATATACCAGTCATTTTTGCAATGTGGCTATCAAAATGCTAGATTTCCTATGGACAATGTTATTCGTTATAATTTGAATTATAAATATTAAGTTATTAGGTATAAAAAAGCCGGTTTAAAACATGTAATCTTCCAACGTACTCTAAATGAAAATTTTAGGTGTTTATCTCGCCAAATGACGTAGGGTAATGTTAAGTAAAAATATTTCGAATCGTTTTTCTCCCATCATCAAACGATCATTTATACACGACCCTGTAAAATAATTAATTAATGTTACACCATATACCAAAGCATCGTAATTCCAAGAACATTTAACCAAATATAGATTCATTTGAAATTTTTATACCTCTAGTCACGAAGCGTAATTATAGTACAACCTCCTGAAACGTAAACATGGAATACAGACCAAAGACACAGAGACAAGAAGTTGACTTTTGTGGTACAGTAAGAAGGTTGAAAGAGAGTGTGTGATCTAAGGCATAATAATATTTCACTCTGGATTCTGAGAAATATAGTGTATAAAACCTAATTTCAGTTGGAAAGAACGATATACGGGAACAAAGATAATTCGGAAAGAACAATATACCGGAACAAAGATAATTTTCGAATTCATAGCTAGCATCTAGATAAGCTGATAACTATACTATAAAATAATGTGTGGAATAAGACGGTATTAGTTAAACGTCAAAAGTTTAAATGTGTAGGTAATGAGTTCAATTCAATAGAATCCAGGATATGCCGCCAGGAAACAGTGAGTTTTGAACAGGGTAAAATTGAACAGGGCGGCATTATTGTTTTTAATGTAAAATACGGTTTTTAGTTTTTTTATGTTTTACTTCGATTCAGATCGATATTGACACAATTCGATTCCTCAGTCACCTGAAATATTATCACAGAGTTTTCATCTTGATACCTTCAAAAGATTGAGGAACTTTTTTTCCAGCAATGTTTGAACCGAATCCATGATAAACTCCTTCATGATTGTTTTTTAAATACATCGAAAGTGCATTTTTTTGATGATCGGATGCATAATATCGTCGCATCTTATAAACTAAGATCAGCACAATTCTATAATTTGGCTAACACATCCCTACATATATGAGCATTCTAACAAAGACAAATCGATTTCAAAGAACTTTTAGTTAATGTAATTTTTTAAGTGATCGCATTCAATTAATGGATAACCTAAAATTCTAGCTGCATTTCCGAGTTACCCTTTTCTAGATCAGTTCCATTTTAGGAGGGGTAAGAAATTGCGAATAATGGTTGCATTTTCGTCATTTGGGACAAATTTCCAGGGAGAAGTTTTGAATGCTTTATATATCTGGTTTGCGGAGGTAGGAAACGTTCTTATATGTGATCATAGGTGAAAGCCATTTAGTTTGTTTCTTTAGTCAAAATTGAGAATTGGAAATATAAAAATTACATTGCTTGCAGGACATATGGGTAATTGTGATTATCATTTTGTTATTTTTTGAAATTTTATTTGTATTGTGAGAATGATTTTTGTTCAAAACGGGAAATTTGGAAATTGTGTATGATATTATCTGTGTCTGTATAATTTAAGTACGGGGAAATTTTTGGGACCTGGGCAACGTCGCGTGATTAGTTATAATTACAAATAATATCTTGAGGCCGATAAATAAACAAATATTCCAAAAGCAGAATATGCCTGGGCTCTCGGCTTATGCTAGCATGCCCACTCATTTCACTAACTTTTGTTTTATATTTCACATATATAATTATTGGTTCAACAAACACGATTCCTGTGTTGAGTGCAACATTTTTGTTTGAAACATCTATTTCTCAGGATCTGCTATAGATAGCGATTGGATTAAGACTGATATAAATTCAGGATCAAATTGCGGGTAGATAGGATGATTCATTTAGGATTCCTACTTTTGGTTCTTCCTCATTTTCTTGGTTAACATTTTTTGTATTACTTGAAACGTCTATTTTTCAAGATTGGCTATAGTGGATACTTAGATCATATGTGATGTAAATTAAGATTCCAATTCTGGAGGAGGTGAAGTGGTTTATTGAAGATCTCCACTTAAAGTTATGTGGGGCGCGGTAGCCCATTGGTTAGCGCGCTGGAGTTGCACTCGGTAGGCCCGGGTTCGATTCCAGCCACTGCCAAAACTGCCGCCGTGTTCATGCGGAGTACGAACACGTTAAACATGTGGGTCCGAAAGTCCTTCCGAGAGGTTGGTGGTAGGGGAAGGAGGGTACGGTCCCTGTGGATGCCTCCCCCACTGGGTTCCGGTCTAAATTGGGTGGCACTTCCCGACCGTCCAAACAGTTACCTTACACCTTTCTGGTAGGTCGGACGGTCTGGGTTTCAACAACAACAACTTAAAGTTATGTTTTCATTTCCGGCTCAAATATTGAAGCATTTATTTCTCAAGATTGATTATAGATGATGGATGACTTGGATGATGACTTTTACGATTTCAGCATCTAGTTCCGAATGAGATAGATGGTTTGCTAATGATTTCGACTTCCAGGTTTGTTCTTATTTCCAACTCAAAAATCTCTTAAAGCATAATATTTTACAATATTCGCAATATATAGACCTTAGAGGATGACTGATATGGATTTTGCATCACATTTCAGAAGTAGGAGGTCAATAAGGAATTACACATCTAGTTCTGAAGATGTCACTTTCGAATTTTTCGAAAATTCGTATAACTGTATAGGAGAAGAAATATGCTTTATAACCAAATAGAGAGAATAAAATGCTTAATAGTTCCGTCAAAATTGAATTGTGCACATAATTTGCCATCATATACAGGCTCATTATTATTTTTTTCTTTGATGTAAAATATTCCTTAGATCCCAACATTTGGTAACATACCCTATAAGCGGTTTATGTGATTATGAGTTTGCAACTTCATGCAATCTCAGACAAATCTTCATTGAAGAAATTTGAAATCGTCTGTGTAGCAAAACTGATATTGTATGTATTCAAAGAGGTTTCCAAATGGTGGCACATAGAAAAATGTTTAGCTCACGTTGCATATATCGTCTATTCGTCGAACATTCGGAACTCAGTCTTATTTTTGAAAATTTGAAGCCGGCAACGTAGTTGGAGTGAATGAGTCGGTTTTTATAGAGATTTGCAGAAAAGAATGATTTTTTTCTGCATGAATTTTGTTATCTGGAAAGGGAGCAGCTAATAACGTTAGAAACGTCCTGTACAATTGCGGATTGTGAGTAGAATATGAATATAAAATAGAAAAAAATCTGATGTGGGCAGCACATGACTTTCCTTATATAATGCAATGAATTTACTACTTTTATGGGAAAAAAAAGGTTTTTCTTATAGTAAATATTTACATTCTTTCCAAACCATTGAATTTTCGACAATTTGTCGTCATTTTCAGTAATTTAGCGTCATTTTTATTCATTTTTCAAGATTTTCGTTAATTTGGTAACATTTAAAAACGTCGCCAAGTTGGCGACTTTCTGCCAAATTCGTCGTTAAAATCTCGCCATGCGTTATGGACGGAGAATTAAGTTATTCTTATAGCAGATAAATGACTATTGGCGTTCAAATACAAAAGTATTACTCAAAGTAACTTTTTTCATGAATGGAACGAGCTAGATTCACAAGAATGATGTCACCCAATTTATCGCATGATATTACATATTAAAAGTGAACATGTTACTCAACAGTTAATATTTTCTTTGAATTTATGGGATTTTTTGATAAATTTATTTGAAAAATGTGCAATATCTCAAGCACGGTTCATGCTAGCGTACTAAAGTTTATGTCAATCGTTTTCTAAGGAAAAATTACATAAGAAATGTCTATTTGCGTCACTTTATTAGAGGTTTTGATTTTTCAAAATTTCACTCGAAAATTTAGGAGGGTTCTGAACATTCGATTGCATATAAAAACAATAGACTTCTCAGTGTTTACCGATTGTGATTTTTGTACCAAATTTCGTTCGAATCAGTCCATTCGTTCGTCAGTTATCGCCTCCACAGTCTCACTGATACACACACACACACACACACACACACACACATACACACACACACACACACACACACTCACACACACTCACACACACACAGACATCACCTCAAACATGTTTGATTCGTGATCAGGGATGCTTGAAACGTGCTCTCCCGTCGAAAACTTGAATTCGAATTTTCGACCCCGTCACATTACTTTCCTTATACATTATGTATATAAGGAAATTAATTATAAGGTTTGTGAGCTTAAATACACAAATGTAATAAATTATTCAACTACGATTAAAATGTTCCTCTATATTAAATTTTGATTCAGTAAAATGTCGGAATAAATAGAAAAACAACTAGAACTTGAAAGTTAAATATCTCATATTAAAGGCAGAAAATCATCTAAAGAAGTATGGCTTTGCAGAAATACATCTGGTCAAATCTTTGTCCGCCTCATACAAGTGTATTAATCTTTAGTACCAGCTACTTATCCTAAGCTCTTCCAGATTGTCGTATTAGACAAATAGCTTGTACTTCAGGATCAGTCTAGAATAGTCAAGTTATCAGGCTATGGAAAGGAAACAAGATGAACTCACTAAAACTCAGCAACAGAATTTAACAGGGATGTATTTGAAACTCCATAGCTATCGTTCATGACAAAGACTATATACGTCAATGGTATAGTGAAACAGCTTTACTATATAGTGCAGACTATCAATACCAATTCTGGAAGAAAAATATAGATTACATAGGATCGATCCACAAGCGAAATCGGTGTTCCCTGAACGGCGCGAATATGATGAGCGATAAAGACAGAACGTTCATCACAGTAGTTGATATTTTGAACTCTACTGGAATGATCGACGCAAGAGGATGTGTTCCAGGGATTTGAATAACAAGCGATGTTGTCAAACCACATTTCACACCAGTTTTATTTATAACGTCTGATTTTTAAATTGCTGCAGTACGATATGCCATTAAGTAAAACCCCTTAAAATTAAATAATTTATTTCCCTCTTAACATAGTGTAATGCATAGGAAATATTTATGACGGGATCGAAAATTCAAGATTTTGACAGAAGAGCATGTTTCAATCATCCCTGAATGTATATCGAACGCTTTTGAGATAATGTGTGTGAGTGTGTGCATGCGCGCGAGTGGGTCTTTGGAAGTTATATCTCACGAACAAATGGAGCGTTTCGAATTAAATTTTACACAAAAATAACAATTTATGAATACTGGAAGTCTATTGATCTTACACGCAATCGAATGCTAAAAAAACCCCAAATTATCGAATGAAATTTTGAAAAGGTCAGACCCTTCAATTATGTTACGTAAATAATCATTTCTTATGTAAATTTTTATTCGAAAACTATTGGCGTAAACTTTAAAATGCACCTAGCATGAAGTGTTCTGGAGCTATTGTATTTTATCAAATAAATGCATAAAAAATCACATAAAATTAACAAAGATTGTATTAACTATTGCGACACATGTTCACTTTTCCTATGTAATATTTTGCGATAAACATCGTTCTTGTGGA
The DNA here is from genome assembly GCA_951213105.1 of Amaurobius ferox. NCBI lineage: Eukaryota > Metazoa > Arthropoda > Arachnida > Araneae > Amaurobiidae > Amaurobius > Amaurobius ferox. The sequence continues at coordinate 7,582,073 of OX578134.1, read as the reverse complement.
TCTAATTAGTTCCATTCACGAGAGAAGATACTTTTTGTAATAGTTTTGTGTTTTGGAGAATAACAATTCGCCAATTTTCATTTACATATAAGAAATACGCTTTTCTCCGTTTGTTTGTAAGGCTTGGCGATAAATTTGGCTAACTCGATGACTCCTTTATCGACAAATCACCAAAGCTTGGCGATACTTCAACCTAGATTGACAAAAGCATCATCAAAATCGTGAAACACATTACCGAAAAGGATGCCAAATGGATGAATTAATAATGAAAATATTTTAACATATGGACTAAATTGCTTATTGTGGGTATTATCTTTATTGATAATTATCAATTCAGAGTTATCTTAATAGTGATTAAATTTGATACTTTAGTATTTTCACCTAGGCTTTCCAATGGGTGGGAAGTCTGTGATACTTAAAATGCGACGGTTGTTGCAGCTTAATATGTTTAATTACTCCAAGGTGAAATATTGGTGCATGAATATGAGTTATTTTATTATGTTTAAAAATATTAGGAGGATAAGTGAACTTGGAGATTGCAAAGATGTTTAATAATTCGTGAGGTTTGAACAAAATAGATGAAAATATACGCATTCAAGTACTGCCAGGCATCTTTATATATTGACTTTAAAATCTCGTCAGAGGTATGGTATGAGTTCAATTTATACTAAAAAGCAACTTAGTAAAATAATTGGGTATTTTAAAGTGTATGGTCGGAGTATCCAGATAAATTCGGGATAAAAACTAAAAGTGCAAGTTAGCTATAAACTATTAGCGAGTAATTTGTAGTGCTTTGAAAACTTGTAAACGAAATATATAAATCTTATATAATCAAATATACTTATTATAAACACAATCGAATAATTACACAGGTCAATCTCCATTCAATCTCCAAGACGAGGCGATCGCTATGTTTACTCCCATTATTCGCCAGGGAGCAAAAGTAAAATCCACTTCCGGCAAAGCCGCAGCCGAGAGCCACGTTCACGACAGAATCATTCACAGGGCAGGGTCCGGAAAAACACCCGTCAAGCCCGACCCTAGCCACCATCCGGACCTTGACTCAGGCCATGAATAGACGCCGTGGTTACGGACACCCGGAAGAGTCGGGACCTGATAGACTCGCTAGTTCGACAGATAGTTCATCGTCTACCAGGTAACCCGATTAATATGCCCTCCAGAGTCGGAGGATCAAGGCTACAGAGCCAACATCCGTAACCACCATCTCAGGGTGGCCCGCCCCGGGGGGGTTGAATACTTACACAATCGAATAAACACAGACTGGTACACAAATATACAGGTGTCACGACAAAAATAGTTCTATTATCTCTAGAGTGCTCGAAACATGCAGATACGTCGAAAACTCGGGCTCTGAATTTCGACACGATTCCAGAACTGAAACCACATATTACCATGTATCGTAGGAAAAATTAAATACATAGTTATAGTTGTTTGATTACAACTTTTGTATGAATAACATAGTATGTTTAGCATATTCCTCGTGTAACTACATCAAAATATTTTAATTTCACTTTACTTCCACATTAATTTATTTTCACAAAATACTCCACAAATTCGTATAACCAGTTAAACGCCTAAAACGATTCGGAAAAAGCATATTTTGTAAACAGTTTTAAAGATAAATGACGAAAACCAATATTTAAAAATTAAGACCATATTGTAATATATTTGAAATTTTACTTTTCACATACATAGAATGTAAGATGTATGGACAGAAGTAAGGATTATTTTAAATTGAATTCTCAATTTTCAGTAACCGCAAAAGGCCAATTTGTTATCAGAGATATTGTGCCGTGGTATATACATTCCTTCAATATGTTACATTTCTATTATAGAACACGTGAAACAATTATAGCATATATATATATATATATATATATATATATGTATATATATATTCGCATCAGAATATTTTCATGGAGAAAATTGTACGTTAGCAAAGCAACTTTTGTTAACAGCTTTCATTTATATTTAAGACATTTCCGTGTCCATTTCCTCGCAATATGCCGAGCTTAAATCATACGTAAAACATAACACAAAAGCAAAAGTTTTGAAAAAGCTAAAGCGTCGTTAGAAACGCTTCGTTTAACGCGTCTCCTTCAACACGAGAGAACACTTGGATATCGGTATCGTAGTAAATGACGCGTGTGAACCACAGATGCCATGCGAAAGAGGCTATAAAGATTTACACGACCCTCTAGGATTATTTTCTTTATTTTCTGCTACGCAACTAACGGTAATATCATAAGAAACACTAAATAGACTATTACAAAATACTATATAGATGGAATGGAATTAGATGTGAAATCCACAGTTAAGCAAAACTATTACATTTTGATTTTTATAGTGTATATCTAATTGAGATTGAATTGAGATTGTATCTGATTGAGACTGAAATGAAAAAAAAATGTATCACATTATTTATTGTTAAAATTAGTCATAAGGGCATATTTCAGATATATTTTTCCTAACATAGGCAATATATGTATTAATATAATGGAGTAATATGCAATAGGAATTAATAGACAATAATGAATAATAGTCAATATAAATACATAAATAAACATTCAAAGAGAATGTTGAGCAGGACTACAAAACTTTAAATGTGGTCAAAACGAAATACACAGAGTGTCACTTTATCATACACAAATCCTTTTCATACATACTTTACCATACAAAATAAATTCTCATACAATTTTCCTGACGTTCTCATAGAAAATTCTAATTTTAAATATATTTTCTTTTTACAAATTTTTGCAAGAAAAAAAAATTGACAAATTAGGACATATGGTCCACATAATCACAATTATAGTATGTTATCGTTCATTTTAACAGAGTTGAAAAAGTATTTCGATTAATACCAAGTTTGATAATGACGTCAAGAACAAAAAGTTATTTCGATGCTATTTTTCACGACAATGATTGAAACTATTAAGTTTCGTGATCATTAAACCATAAATAATCTCATTTAAGCATAATTATGACAAATTCTGCTCTATGCTGCTATACTAAACAAATAAAATTTCGAATAATATTCGAAGTTTTTGATCGAATTTCAAAAATAGCTACCCAGTTCTAGATTTTCGATAAAGTTAGATAAACAGTTTTATGCAAATCCGTAAATATATGTGGCAGTTATCCTTTACACAGAAAGTCAACCGCTGACAAATGACAGACAGACAGATATCATCCTACTATAATTAAAACGAATTCAAGATGTCCTAAAGCATAAATGGAAATCAAAATTTCGAAATCGAAAATTTTTGTAAAAACAATATATACTATATTCTATAGTACGAGAAAGTAAAAAAACTACAATTGTGCTCATTGGAAGTTTTGATTATTGTTCTGAACCGTGTTAAAATATAACATTTGAGTGAGCAAGGACTTTAGTTTTATTTTAATAATAATATGTTTTAATTCCAGCTTTTGTACACACTGTTTTCAAATTTTTTTTTTTTTTTTTTTTAATTGCAATAAGCATATTTATATATTTTATTGCAGCAAATAGTTTCTTATTTTTTTGTTCCTACAGGACCTATCATTGCATATCCCTTAAGCTCATTTAGAATTAATTGATTGATTTCTTTAGATAATTAGCTTGTCAGGAGACTCCTCCCGTTTCTCTTATTAACCAGTGGTTAAGTGTGATAAAACTATATGAGGAGACAGATAGCAGGGGGACGAAAATTTGCAAATGTTTCATGCCATAACTTTTAAGTAGTTTTCAAATAAAACAAAATATACAGTAAACTGCCAATAATCCTGCACATTCTGGATTTCAGCGTTGCCAGATTTTCAAAGTAGCCAGATTAACGGATGCCAAACTAAAAAGGGTTAAAAGAAATGATAAAAATCAATATAAAGCAAAATAATGGAAAATAAATGTGATATTTTTGTCCAAAGTGTTCCAGTTAATGATATTAATTGCGGACTGTGTATATCACTTTCATTTATTTTGGCAAAGAGTTTTCAAACTTATGTATTGTGTTTAGTCAATAAACCCATATACTGTGTTTAGCCAATAAACTCCTTTATCCGATTGTTGAAACCGAATAAGAGTAGAACGGGTATATATTCTAATGTAATTTTAGTGTTTTCATTTAGTATATGCAAACGGGATTAGTATGTTTCATTCTTCAGATCTCCAAATTCTGATCGACGAATTTGTCGGACTATCGCTAACTTGGGAACTTTTCTTAAACATTACCAAATTCACGGATATGTCGCCAAATTGAAAACAACGACGCTAAATGAGGAAAATTAATTTTGTTTCGTTAGAAGAGAGTACTGACATGATGTTTCAGAAGCATTTGTCTATCAGTCCAACCGTCCTACTTAGTAACACATTTAGCGAATTTTTAAAATGCTACCAAATTCATAAAATTGTTTGTAAATCCATAAAAATAACTTGAAATTGATCGTATTGCGCTAATTGAATGAAAAAATTAATTGTGTTTGTTAGGGGCTATTATTGTGATGATGTTTCATCAATTTGTCGCCAAGTGTACTGTCAGTTCTTCAGTCCCACTTGGCGATAAATTTGGCGATTTTTTTAAATATCGCTAAATTGACGAAAATGTGGAAAATTGATAAAGTGACGCTAAATTCATCAAAATGATACAGAATCGATGAAAATTCAATATTTTGCATAATTATGTACGATTTTTTAGATAATCTATCTCGTTTTGTAAGAATTAAAAAATATTTTTCTAAATTTGTTTACAAACTGGACCAGAATGCTTTATTCTTCAGATCTGCCTATGAAGATAATTTTGTATATCGAATCCAGAGATGGAAAAATTAAATATTTTCATAGAATATTTTGAATAACGATGTCATTTAGAATATTACACATAATTATGAATGTTAAGTTTCTTTATATTTTATTTTCCGTACGAAAAGTGGATATAATTCTAGTATAACAATGAAAGGAAGAATATATCTATTTTATTCTCTGTCCTATTGTTTGTCCCCGAGGCCGTGCGATATTTAAGGCAAATACAGGCCTGCAGATTTTCACACTGTAGCATATACCTGAACAATTAATGTTCGAAAGCTTTCTTTCAAATGTTTAATTATATTTTTAACGACATTTTAAAAATGACAATTACCTAATCTCTAATTACACGATCTAACAGCTAATGTCACGATCTAATTATTGCCAGCTTTCAGCTACCCATACTCTGTATTGCCAGCTTTTAGCTACTCATACTGCACGATCTACTGCCATATACCCCTGCCAGAGATTTTGATTATATATTATGTATTTTTTTATTGCTTTATGAAGAGCAAATATTTTGATTTGCTTTAGCGATAGTTTGTGTGTGAATAGCGATGGTTTGTGATTCGAAGAAAACTGAGTAGTGTTATATGTAAATGTATTGTGAAAGTTTATTTACGACGTAGCACTGTGTAATTCACTCTAGTCATTCGATATTTAGAGAATTAGAGTTTATCTTTTATATCCAAATTCAGTTTATATATTCTATAATTTTTATGTTAAAGCAAACAAATTACTTATATAAACTTTGTCTAAAATATATTCATCTATAAAATCTATAAAACGAAAAACATGTTTTACGAAATATACAAATACGCAAGTTTTATTTCGAATACGCAAGTTTTATTTCAAAATTAAGTAATTTATAAGATTTTGTTTTTGAAAAATACTCCCCTGCATAACAGTGGCGTAAGAAAAATATAGAAAATAAATTTTAATCACACATGAATTTTAGGATGTATGCAAATTCAATTCAAAACAATAATATATGAATTTTATTCTTATCTATAGTTGATGCTATGAAAAATTCCCAAAGCAATTTCATCAACCCCTATAAACTTATTTCTCTTTGACAATTTTACATAATATCAATTTTGGATAATGATAAGATTTACATAATTCTGTTATAAATTGCATCAGGTTCATAACCTGAATTTAGTTCAATTTCGTGCGTGATTAAAATTTATTTTCTACTTTCTGAGACCAACTGTTATACTGAAGAGGAAATTCATAAAATATTATAAAACATTTTTTTAAGTTACACGAATTTCTTAAAATGCTCTAAAAACTAAAAATAAAATATGTTTAGTTATCACAACATTCTCAGTCATATGCTACTAAAAATAAAATCGTGGGGTGCCCATAAAGGAATTGTTCTTGTACACAGAATGTTAAGAAACTATAGAAGTGATAAGATAGATATGACATATATAAGAATAATTACATTCAATTCATTTAAAATTTTCCTTCACAATGAGGATTTAGCAATCCATCATTCTTGTCATTTCACTGTTGTCACTCCTATTGTTCCTTAAAATTCTGATAACATCCAAATACAATTCTTTTACAGTCTCAACAGTGTTTATTTTTAGTCGCATATGACTAAGAATGTTGTGAAAGCTAAAAATTATTTTTATACTTTTTAGTGCAATGTAATAAAACCGTATAACTTCAAAATATTTGTTATATTATATATTTTATACTTTTTAGTCTTTTGCAATTTTGTAATTGATCATTCATCAGATATTCAATGGCATTATGATGGCAGACGGTGACAAGCGGTATGTTTTCAAATGCCTAGTCGAGGCAAGGAATAAAGGGTTAGCTCATACTAATAATTGCTGACGTCAACAGGTAGCCAAGACTGCACTTTAAATTATATATGACGGAGTTATAAAGAAGTCCTACAGCAATTTATTATGCAGCCCAAAAGGTCCCGCACACGAAGAGGGGTCACGTGGTGTTATGGACAGCGGGCTGTGACTCAATTTGGCACATGGAAAGTTTACTAGACCGCGGGCTGTTGCGCAATGTGGCCAATGCCAAAGCTCCTCCCACCTGCTCGTCAGCAATGGGCAGATGAAGGCGCAGAAATAACATACGAACAGTTTAGTGAGATTTTCGCCAGAGTTGAGACAGAATTCAATCAGAGAGGAATGAGATGCGAAATGGTATGCCGTCATCAGAGAGACAGTAGTCGTATACGTAGATTGATGCAGAGAAAGTTTAAACAGTCTGGATGATCAGATCGAGCTCGTGTTGAAAGTGCATGCAGATGCTGTGGTCAAAGATGGCTAAAAATAATAATATAGAACCACAAGTACCCATTTTATCATTCACAAGGATATTAAATTTTAATTTTGAATTTAATTAAGTCAATCAATATTCTACTTGTCACCTGTTAACACCAGCCTCAAAATGTTGCTTAAAAAACGTTAGATTATATACTTTATATTATGCAGTGTAAAGTGAAAATCATATTTGGTAATTATTTTAATTATGTGAAATGATAATTTTAATAAACATTTAAATTGAGAAAAGAAGGGTCTCATCATTTTAGAGTGATGTTGTTGAGACCCAGACCGTCCGACCTACCAGAAAGGTGTAAGGTAACCGTTTGGACGGCCGGGAAGTGCCACCCAATTTAGACCGGAACCCAGTGGGGGAGGCATCCACAGGGACCGTACCCTCCTTCCCCTACCACCAACCTCTCGGAAGGACTTACGGATGTTTAACGTGATCGTACTCCGCGTGAACACGGCGGCAGTTTTGGCAGTGGCTGGAATCGAACCCGGGCCTACCGAGTGCAACTCCAGCGCGCTAACCAATGAGCTACCGCGCCCATCATTTTAGAGTGTTGAAGACCCAGACCGTCCTGCTCGCCCTGAGGACTTGAGCTACCATTTGGACGGCCGGATCATTTTAGAGTGTGGAATTTCAGTATGGATTTTTTATAATTATTGTCCTTATCTCGTAAAGGCTCCGTAAGAGTTCATTCATATCAAGAATAAGATCATCCATATGACGGTTTGGGGTATTTATCCCCACTCACAAAGCAGACATGTCCTTATCTCGTAAAGGCTCCGTAAAGGTTCATGCTGAGAACTTAAACGTCTCCCAAGTGTTCCACATATGTTCGATGGGAGTTAAGTCGGGTGATCTCACTAACCATTCTATGCGAAGCAGTGTTTCCGATTCTCAGTATTGACCATCAATGCCAGCCCTGTGAACTCGCGAATTATCGTCCTTAAAAATGGCGCCATGCTTGCAGACACAGAGAACGTCCATTCTGAGCAGTTGTGATCCTTGAACGTCCACTTACTAGTACTTCGCGATACTGTTCCTTCACTTTGATACCGGTTCCATAGGTGGCAAATGACGGGCCGATTGACCTTTATGACTCGGACTACCACCTACTGTCGCTGTTCCTCTTCGAGATACCCCATTACCTCCCATCGCATGGTCTCACTCGGATGATGTGGTCTACTCCATTTTTCAAAATCGTATTATCGTTTATTTTTCAACATTCAACCATTTCGGTTTTCCTTCTGGAATACGTAACGCGGAGATACAGGCTCTGAACAAAACAGGTAGTTTTTTAACACTTTACAACATAGTTGAAAAGTGTTTATGACTTTGTTCCTTATGTCTGTCTGTCCGTTAGCACGATAACTGCCGTAAAAGGGGCTTAATCAAAATGAAATTTTAGTATGTTTTTCAGACGGTCTGTGGGACCTATGGGAATATAAATGAATAATATCACCAAATTAGTTTTGGATTGAACCCGGGTTGAAAAAATAAAATACATTGAACCCTATGGGACCTAATTTTTCAAACATTTTTAAGCGAATTTAAAATTCACAAATTGCTTTGAAAATTTTAGGAAATATTCAAATTATACCATAAAATATGTAAAAAAATTTCAGTAAAATATGTAGGTAGTTTTTTAAATGGAAATTATTTAGTATAGGGAGAAAAACAAATTAAATTAAATTCTGACTTTTGCTATATCCTCCAGAAAGAAAAAAGAGATATATCATATAATAAATATTTTCCTAAGTGTTTAATTATTTAATGTATAAGAAAAGTTTAACATTTTAAAATAAATATGGTAGATAACAATCTTTCAAATTTTTAAATAATATAAATGATTATAGTATTGTGATGAATGAAACGCTGCTTTCATATAGAGGTAATTTATATTTCGATGACGTCATTTGAATAAAGTTCACTTGTTTTCGATGAAGTTTTTAAATATAATAAATTATTGTAGTATTATGATAATTTTAAAAATATTACCGAGGAACGTAACGCATTTTAGAGATGTTTAAACCAGGCAATTTATATTTTAATGCCGTCATTTGAAAGAAGTTCATTTTCTTCGATGAAGTTTTCAAAAATAACAAATTAATGTAGTATTGTGATAATTTTAAAAATATTGTAATGTATCGCATTTTAGAGATGTTTATATAAAATTGCATTGACGTTGGAAAGTGTTTCATAATCAGTGCTTTATGCATGATTGATCTTTCTTGTTATACCTAATACATGTCCTTGTTAAAAAATGTTGGAATGCAAAATATAATTTGATGGCTAGTTTTGGCGTACGTGCGTATGTCACGTATGCAAATTTTTTGGCTTCACTTTATTTCTTTCACGGAATATGCTAATTTTTCCGTTTGTTGTTTAACTTTTGGACATGAATGTATATGAAAGATATTTTTTTTAACTATCTTACAATGAGATTACAATAAAGAGAGTTTTGCGGACCATTCAGGGCATGATTGCGGACCATTCAGGGCAGCATTTATTGCCATTACAAATATGAGTGTGTAAAATGTTAAGAAAGCAGCTCTGTAAAAGTGAGTCAAAATTGATTTCAAGATTTGACTTAAAGAAACAGAGAAACCAACCTAAATAAAACAGTGTAAAAATGTTTTTTAATTACAATTTTTATTTTACATTATATTACTCAACTGTTTGACATAATATATGTTCAAATTTATGCAGTAATATATATGAATAAACTGGTTAGAACCAGAAAAGCATTTCATTCGAACACAGGAACGTGTAATTCTCAAAGAAAATACATGAAACCGGTAAATACCTAATCATGAATACGTAAATGGCGTAACGCAGTGCCATAATGTCGTAAAAGTAGTAGACTTTGCCTTGATAGACTTTAGCTAATACACTCGCAAATGACGCAACGCAGTAAAATAAAGAAGCGACACTTTTACAGATCTAAGTATTCCGCGACATGAATTGTGTGCAGAGTTTCATCTAGTGACGTCATTTGCAAGCCGATAACGAGCACAAAAAGGACGATTTACGTAAAATAGTGAGACCGACCCACGGGCAATCTGAAAGTAAGCAAATTAAACAAGATCGATAATGCATAAATCACCGATTACAAAACACTTTTCAACTGAACGCTAGCATGAACCGTACTCGAGATATTGTACATTTAAAATAAAATTACCAAAAAATCATATAAAATTAAAAAAATATATATTACGTATTGCTGAAATATGTTCACTTTTCATGCATAATATCATGCAATAAATTCGGTGACATCATTCTCGTGGATCTAGCTAGTTCCATTCCTGAAAAAATATACTTTAGGTAACACTTTCAACACTTTTGTATTTGGATGCCAATAGTCAGTCATCTGTTACAAGAATAATATATATCTCCATCCATAACGCTTGGCGAGGTTTTGGCGGAATGTCGCTAACTTCGCGACTTTTTTATAGGTTGCCAAATTAACGAAACTGTCGCCAAATTCATAACAATGACCCTAAATCAATGGAAATGACGACAAGAAGATGAATTAAATATTAAAGTATTTTAATATATGGACAATATCGGTTATTGAGTATGCTATCAATATTGATGATTGTTTAAATTTCCGCGAAAGTATAAGTTGATTGAGTATTTTGAAAAGTTTTACATGTTGTCATCCGGGCCAACGGCCGTACCGTGCTGAAAACACCGGTTCTCGTTAGATCACCGAAGTGAAGCAGCATCGGACGCGGTTAGTACTTGGTGGGTGACCACCTCGGAAACGCCGCGTGCTGTTGGCCATCTCGGGTGCGGTATCCCCGTGGTTTGCGCGCTAGATTTGCACGCTGCCACAAAATGCCGCCGTGTTCATGCGGAGTACGATCACGTTAAACATGTGGGTCCGTAAGTCCTTCCGAGAGGTTGGTGGTAGGGGAAGGAGGGTACGGTCCCTGTGGATGCCTCCCCCACTGGGTTCCGGTCTAAATTGGGTGGCACTTCCCGGCCGTCCATACAGTTACCTTACACCTTTCTGGTAGGTCGGACGGTCTGGGTCTCAACAACAACAACATGTTGTCATCCTCCGGCCGTCCAAATAGTTGCTCATATCCTCTGGATGAGTCAGACGGTCTGGGTCTTCTACATGTTGTCATCCTGAAAATCACCCAATGTACAATTCGACGATAAAAACACAGCGCCGTGGATATTACACATTATTTTTTTGTTGTAAAACTAGTAAATCTACTTCATTATATAAGGAAAGTCATGCTCTGCCCACATCAGATTTTTTGTACTTGAAAATTTAACTTCAACGAAAAAAATCAACTTTATTCAAATAAAGCCTTCAAAATATAAATTGTCTGGCTCCCATTGTATAAAAGTGAATATTTCGTTGATACACTTTTATTCCAGACTCTAGATTTAAATAGTTTTGAGTGAAAAAAACCAGCAATTATTTTATAACTCATCTTACAATCACTTGTTTACATTAGTATCCATTAAAATTAGCCATCGTTGTAGAAATAATCAATATTTGATGATGATTTAAACTCAAAAATATTGTAATTGCGTTGGCGCATAATGTAGATGCACAGAGAATGCGCAAAAATAAAATAGTTTTAGGACTGACACAACACGAAATATAAATTAAAAATAACTTTTAAATCACGATTTTGACACAAGATGGATGCCATATTTCATTTGAAGTGGGTCACGTGATCTCTTCATATTTATTGGGTGTCATTATTATTTAAAATTTTATTTAAAAAACTACTAAAGATATTTTGCTGAAATTTGTTTTGTATATTTTATGGGATAATTTGAATATTTCCAAATTTGTAAATTTTAACTTCGCTTAAAAAATGTTTGAAAAATTGAGTCCTATAGGGTTCAAAGTATTACCTTTTATGAACCCGGATTCAATCCTAGACTAATTGGGTGTTATTTTTCAATTACATTCTCATATGTTCCACAGACCGTCTCAACAATATAACTACTAAAATTTCACAGTTATCTTGTGAACGGACAAACAGACAGGCAAACAGAATAAATGAAAAGTCATAAGCATTTTTAAAGTATTTTGTAAAGTGTTGAAAACGGGCTTATTCATTTTGTATCTTACTATAATAAAATATAATACTCAATCACTGCATATGTTGTTATAATACAAAAGTGTACATTATAACATCTATTGTTGTAAATACATTAAAAATGAGGCCAGTGTCCGGCTTCATACTCAGTGTGCGATGTCATATGCAACGTAAAGTACCAGATTTTTCCATGGTTGTAAATAAGTTAGAAATAAGTTTAATATCAAGTTTCGTTTTCAGTATCTGATGTAATTCAATGTAAAACTTTAGAATACTGATTTTTATATATAGATGACATAACGGCATATCCTAATGAAGTAAAAATGCTACTTAAAAATTGTTAGAACTCGGAGAATATTTCATCTGAAGACACTGAATCGTAATTCGCTAAAGAAATAAATGAAAAGGACTAAATATAATCATGACGTACATAAATTACGCAAAAACATTAACATAATGGCTTGACAATTTCATAGCTGAAAATGTTTCGCAATATTCAGTAGAGTGTCGACGTTTCAACTATGACCGTTTTCTAGTGGTCAAGAACGAGCATGTAAAATGGCGGACGTAAATGGCTTAACGGTATAACGGAATGACGCGAAAAATTGCGATCGATGTGTTACAACCAGGATAGCATTTCATCTGCAGACACCGACCAATAACTTGCAGAGAAAATGAATGGAAAGTGAAAAAACCTCGTCATGAAGTAAATAAATTACGCAACGACATTACGTAGTGCCGTGAAATCTTTATAGATGAAAATATTTTGCGAAGTTAAACTGGGAGCTAAGTTTCAAATCCCTACGTGTTCTGGGAGCCAAGAACGAGCTCATAAATTAACGTTAAATTATGTAATGATGTAAAACTATTATAAATGAAAATCTTTAGCGAGTTGAAACTGTGTTCCGAATTTCTTCTCTCTCTATTTACCACCTTTTCAGAGTATGCCTCTGTGAGTCGAGAACGAGCCTGTCAAAAATGTTAAGAGATACAAACACAGTCCATGTGAAGTTAAATTGAATAGGGTAGAATAAAATAGTATTATAATTGATAAAAATATCAAACGTTAACAATGCTATATTTACATAAATAATCTTAGCTTTAATCCTTTAAGATTGCATATTAAAATGTAATATTATCTTTTAAGATGAAGATTTTCTTACGAGGCACAGGAAAATATTTTAAAACTACTACTCGATAATCTACTTAAGTAAATAGCTCTTAAGTTGAAAATCGATTGCTGCTTTGTTGAAATCGAGCGCAACAAGAAAAGAAAATCCTCATGTCAATAGACTGATGTCGGTGCTTCTAAAATCTTTATTCGTCTTGATGATGATAAATGATCGCCAGGAATAGAGATTAGGCAAATGTTTTTGCCATGTACTGATTACAGTTGGTAAATTTGATTTTACAAGAAAAAGTTTTCTTTCCAATTTGAGCTTTGAAAATAAATAAATTAAGTGACAAATCTTCTATTTCTTGGGATTTAAGTTGTAAATGCCAATTTTCTTAACTCAAAATTGCATTTGGGTTATATTTGCTTAGTATACATAAATTGGCAGCAGAAAACGTGTACAAACAGGTGTGCAATTAAACAAGTATAAAAATTCATACACGGTTCTGTTATATATGATAGCTTTCAATCAAGTTCCTAACTAAACAAGTTCCATTAATCAAGATCCTAACTAATCAAGCTTCATTAATCGAGTTTCTAACTAATCAAGTTCCATTAATTAAGTTCTTAACTAATCAAGTTCCATTAATCAAGTTCCTAACTAATCAAGTTTCAATTATCAAGTTCCTAACTAATCAAGTTCCATTAATAAAGTTCCTAACTAATCAAGTTCCATTAATCAAGTTCCTAACTAATCAAGTCCCATTAAACGAGTTCCATTAGATGAAATCTGGTACGTCGTTGACTTTTGTGAAGCACCATAATTGTTTTGATTTTGAACCATATCGAGCCTGCTCGGCCTGGACTATCCATAGGAATACTCGTTTTTTTAAATATTTATCACATTACATAAATCATATAAATATAAAATTTGGAATGTTGTTTTCTTTTGTGGCACATTGTAATTGTTTGTATATAAAATTATCAGGCCTGCTAGTCTTAGGAATACCTGTTTTACAAATATTTAAATATATCTCACTCATATTTAAATATATCTCATTATATATCTCACTTATCAAGTTCCATTAATCATAGTCACATGGAATTTGGTGTGTCATTGTCTTTTTTGGTACATTTTAATTCCTTTACTTTTTCAAACTTATCGAGCATGCCCGTCCTAGGCTAGTCTTAGTTTATTAAATGTTTAAGGTCCATACTAATTATTATCATTATATAATTAGTATTAAATGTTATAGGTCCATACTCGTTTATTAAATGTTTAAGGTCCATACTAATCAAGTTCCATTCATCAAAGTAACACGGAATTCTGTATATTTTGTGGCACATTTTAATTCTTTTGGTTTTAATTCTTTTGAGACATATTTTAATTATTTTTTTTCATCGCGTTTGATCGTATCATAAGTCATGGGAATGTACTCGCTTGTGGGGAATAACTCGAAAACCGAAGATGCTATACAGATATTTAGAAATTAGTTAACTTTTAAGTTTTTTTTTTTTTTTTTCTTTTTAACCACCTGGTTATGGAATTAGTCCGTCCTGGACTCGCTAGAAGAATGTACAGTTTTGGCGAATAACTTGATATATAGAGCAGAAATAAATCCCAAATTTAGTATATTATTGTAATGTATGGTATGTATTGTATTTTGAACATGTATTTTGAACTAGGCAAGTCATAGTAATATATTTGATTTTCAATAACTCACACATGATATATATGCCACTAGTTGCAGAAAATAAGATTTTATTAATGTTGAAATTAAAAAAGTATTTTTTATCATATTAATCAGTAACAATTATATTAGAAAGATCAATAAAAAGATTTAAATTTAGAAAATTATTATTAGTACTAATAGTAGCTTCATTAAGAATTAATTCCAAATTGTCTGGATAGAAATCTATATCTATGAGATAATTTTCAGTATCTATTTAGCAAATCAGATCATCAACATATCTGTAAAATGTATATTCTATTGAAATAAAAGGCTTTTCAAAATGATAAAGGTACAAATTAGCTAACAGTATCCTGAGTATCTTAAGTATAATTTATTTCCTTGAAAAATATAATTATTGATAATAACAAAGTGAAGAAGTTCAGGAAAATTTATAAAATTTGTCTGAGTTGATAGATTAGTAATATAAGCATCATAGCATTATATAGAGCTAAAATTAAATCATATAGATCAGAGATTTTAATATTATTAAAAAGATCTTTAAAATCAAAAGTTTGAAATCATATTATTTTTCTAAGAGATGTTAATTTATTCTTTAATTCTTTACTATTATTTAGAATATGGTAATAATTGCTAGACTGGCGTAAACTATTATTTATTAGATTTAAAAAATTTAGTAGTAATTTACTCGCAGTAGTAGAGTGAGCATTATGACCACTAGTTACAGTTCTAAATTTAATATGATTTTTATGAAATTTTGAAATAAGCACTATATATATATATATATATGTTGTTGTTGTTGTTGTCGTGTGACCAGTGCAATAACTGGAAAGGGTGGGGAGAGTAAAGCGATATATATATATATATATATATATATATAATAAAAAGGTTTCAAGGTCCAATGAAGGAAAGTGAGAAGTTGAAACACGAAAAACCTAACTTTCTAACAAGTTTACAAAATAAAAGTATAAATCAGCAAATCTTCAAGCAAATGGGAAAAAATACAAATTTCGAAACATCAAGTCAAAGAAAAGTATCAAAAAACAATGGTAAGGAATCGCTAAATGAAAAACAGACGAAATCCAAGCACAAACGCTATACACGTGGACAAGGTCTAAGCCTAAATCAGGATTTGTTCACTTCTTCAAAACTCTTTTTCAAGTCCAAGTGTCTTGTAGAAGCAAACACAAAAATGTATGTTTCTGAAGAAATAGATAGATTATATCTATAAACTATTTCTACTTGGACAACGTACATAAAAAAGAAAAAAGAAAAGTAAAAAAGGATACCTGGAATCTAACTCAAAAAATACACGAACCTATCGATCTCAGGAACCCAGAATGAAGAGACCAGTGTTGGCATTCACAAAGGAAAATTATATGATCTACCGTTGCCATTCGTAAAGAATAAATAACAGTAATGCGAAAATACAAGTACAAGAGATAATATACAATCAAGAGGAGCAATAATAGAAAGGCTAATGAGAAAGTGGATATAAAAATATAATATAATTAAAAGAAGAGTATGAAGATATCAGGCTAATATATAAAACACCATGAAAAGAATTGATGAAAATCCAGCTAATCCAAATCTTTTAACTATACCATTTGCAAAATAAGAGGGATATTTATATAAATTGCTGGTAATTTTTAGATTATCAATATGTAAAGCATGAAATTTTTTATCATATAATCAATGAATTCTAAAAAGCTGATTAAGAATAACATTTCTAAACAAAAGAATCGAGTTGCAGGAAATAAATGGTAAGATTTTATTAATGTTAAAATTAAAAATGTATTTTTTATCATATAAATTATTAACAATTCCATTAGAAGTTTCAATAATAAGATTTAAATCCAAAACATTAATATTTTTTCTACTAGTAGCTTCACTAGGAATTAATTCCAAATTGTCAGGATAGAAATCTATGACGCAATTTTCAGTATATACTAAACAAATCAGATCATCAACATATCTGTTTAATGTATAATCTAATGATGTAAAAGACTGTTCATAATGATAAAGATATAAATTAGCTAACATACTGCTACTGCAGCCACCGTGTGGAACTCCTGAGACTTGTAGGTTCCTTGAAAAATGTAATTATTGAAAATAACTTTGTATAGACTTGTTGCTTAGTATAGACTTGTAGGTATATACTAAGCAAATCCGATCATCAACATATCTGTATAATGAATAATCTAATGACGTAAAAGACTGTTCATAATGACAAAGATATAAATTAGCTAACATACTGCTACTACAGCCACCCTGTGGAACTCCAGAGTCTTGTAGGTATAATTTATTTCCTTGAAAAATATAATTATTGAAAATAACAAAGTGAAGAAGTTTAGGAAAATTTATAAAACGGGTTTCAGTTGAAAGATTAGTAATATAATCATTGAATAGAACTAAAATTAAATCATACAGGTCTGAGATCTTGATAATAGATATATATGTATATATATATATATATATATATATATATATATATATATATATATATATATATATACCGGGTGGTCATAACTAAAACACCCCTACTTTGAGCTCTCTATAGATCGAACTACTCAGTGTAAAGGCTCCAAAATTGTTGAACATACTATTTAAGACATGGGGAAAGAGATTACGTGAAAAAAAAATAGTTCCAGAAACACCGATAGGTGGCGCTGTACAACAGAAAATATGCTGAAAAGACACAAAATACACATTTGTAACACATTTTATTCGAACGTACCAAACATTCATATCACAAGGACCTTATCGATGCAGGGAATGCTGCTCAATATGGTTCCCTTCTTCAAGATGTAAAATTTGCAGTCTGTGGACAGCTTGTTCAACTGCGGATCGTAAATGGTCGATTGAGATGCTTCGCACATGCAGAGTGATACTGTCTTTCAAATCTGCCAAGGTTACCAGACGTCTTCGATAAACACGACTTTTTAAGTATCCCCAGAGCCAAAAATCACAGGCATTAAGATCTGGAGAACGAGATGGCCAGGTTGTCGGAAATGCACGACTAATTACTCTACCATTAGTGATATGTTGCCAAAGAAACTGCTGTACACAGAGTCCAATGTGTTGAGGCTCTCCTTCTTGCACAACGGTAATTGAATCAAGACATTGGTGCTGTTGCAGTTTGGGTACAACAAAATTTTCGAGTATGTTTTTGTACCTCCTGGCCGTCCCGGTGCATGTCACAGGGCCATTGGGAGTAGCCTCTTCGAAAACGAAAGATCCAAGAATGAATGTGGCTGTGAATCCACAACAGACTGTAACTTTCGGTGAGTGAAGTGGAATCTCTTGGAAGGTACGAGGGTTTTCCGTGTCCCAAATGCGACAGTAATGGGTGTTGACTGTTTCACTTAGATGGAAATGCGCTTCATCGCTCCATAGAATCTGCCATGGCCACGATGCATCCCCTTCAACTTTAGCCAGAAATGCAATATTGTATGCTGGATTCTGGCAAATCTGTCAAATGTCTAATTTTGTACGGGAAAAAATGTACTATGTTTCTCTGTACGTTCCGCACAGTGCTGTAGGGAACACCCAAGTGTGACACTCCACGTGCACTACTACAGCCTATAACGTTATCCATTGATTGTTCAACAATAGAGGTGGCACCATCGTCAACGACATCTGAACGAATCGATTTGCGTCCTCGACCCGGCTGAACTCCAAGATGTCCAGTTTTCTCGAATCGACTGATCATTCTCCTGAGAGCTTGTGGAAGTAATGGTCCTTTGCGCAAATTCTTACGTCGAAGAAACTCTCGAAGTGCAGCTGCAGCATGTCCTTTGTTTTCAAAAAACAGCTTCACAAGCAAAGCGCGTTCTGGCAGTGTGACAGCCATTGCTGTTAAGAATGAAAATTTCCCAGTTTTATCCCCTTTTATGGCCAAATCATAGTAGCTGCAAACCAAGGGTTTAAGCACACTTTTGTGCTTACAGTGCGAAATTGCAGTTACAATGACAGTTTAAGTTTCTTCACTTTTTTATCTTCCTTTTTTTCATATCAGCAAAGGAAACAAGAAAGATCAATCATGCTTAAAGCATTGATTATGAAACACTTTCCAATTGCCTGGTTTAAATATCTCTGAAATGCGATATATTCCACGGTAATATTTTTAAAACTATCATAATACTACGATAATTTATTATATTTGAAAACTTCATCGAAAACCACTGAAATTAATTCAAATGACTTCATAGAAAAAATAACACGCTTGGATCTCTCTATAAAAACAGCATTTCATTCATAACTTTCTCCAATTAATTTCATTCATCACAATACTATAATAATTTATTTTATTTAAAAATTAAGACCATGGAACTACAAGAAATTAAACTCTATGCTTAAAACTTCATCGAAAAAAACCATCCTTCTCTTTATAAAATCAATTAATATTTCATTTATATCAGCCATGCAGACTCCATGAGCTAAATTATTTTGTGTTAAAGAAATACAGCAATTCTAATACAACTCATTCTACATATTTTGCTGTTTACTTTTTACAAAAGTGAAAAATAGGCTTCGTTGTAGAAATAATCAAATTTGGATAATCATTTAAACTCAAATATATTGTATTTGCGTTGTTTCTGTATGTAGATGCACAGAATTTAAGCAAAAATAAAGTAGTTTTAGGGCGGATACAACACTCAATATGAATTAAAAAGAACTTAAAAAATCACGATTTTGAAACAAGATGGATGCCATATATCATTTTGAAGTGGGTCATGTGATCTTTTCATATCATGATAACGTGATCGTTTCATATAAGAGGTGTAATTATTATTTTAATTTTTATTTAAAAAAACTACTGAATATATTTCGCTGAATTTTTTTTTATATATTCTATGGAACAATTTGAATATTACCTAAAATTTTCGAAGCAATTTGTGAATTTTAAATCCGCTTAAAAAATGTTTCAAAAATTAGGTCCCTTAGGGCTCAATGTATTTCATTTTTTCAACCCGGGTTCAGTCCAAAACTAATTGGGTGATATTATTCATTTATATTCCCATATCTCCTACAGACCGTCTGTACAACTTACTAAAATTCCATTTTGATTAAGCCAATTTTACGGCAGTTATCGTGCTAACGGGCAAACAGACAGACAGACAGACGGAATGAACAAAGTCATAAACACTTTTCAACTTTGTTGTAAAGTGTTAATTAAAAAGGAAAATCTCTACTTCGCATTTTTTTTTGTGATTATTTTGTGTCTTTCAGCATATTTTCTGTTGTACAGCGCCACCTATCGGTGTTTCTGAAACTAATTTTTTTTCGCGTAATCCCTTTCCCCATGTCTTGAATAGTAGGTTCAACAATTTTGGAGCCTTTACACTGAGTAGTTCGATGTATAGAGAGCTCAGAGTAGGGTGTTTTAATTCAGGCCACCCGGTATATATATATATATATATATATATTTAATGAATTATTTAAGAAAGTTAAAAGTAAAAAATAAGTTAATATACTACTTGTAAAGCGTCAAGCTGCTACATAAATGTGTATAATCATATAGATTCAAAAAGGGACAAGTCAAAAAAGGACAAGTAACTATGTACTCTAAAAAGTGCTGGTAAAGTAACAGAAGATACGGCGTGGGGGCGTTATGACCCCCATTTCTCCGGTTAAAGCTTTTTTCCTCCATGACAAACGTTCCCGGTAGCCGATATTCCGTATATTCTGTTACTTTACTAGCATTTTTAAGAGTACATGGTCAATTGTCCTTTTTTAGAACCTATATGATTATATACACATGTATATAGCAGCATGATGCTACATAAGTAGTCTATTAACTTATTTTTTACTTATAACTTAATAAATAATTCACTAAATGTTAACACACATTTCATATTTTAAAATGAATGTATATATATATATATATATATATAAGCTTATATATATATATATATATATATATATATATATATATACATATATACAAGCTTATATATATATATACATACGGATACACATATATATAGATGAATTATTAATTAAGAATTTGATTAATTAAGTGAATTATTTATTAAGCTTATATATATATATATATATATATTTATGTATATATATATATATATATATATTTATATATATATATATATATATATATATATATTTATGTATATATATATATATATATATATCGAAGACTCTTTAAGCATTAGGGAATTAAAATTCTTAAAGAAAATATTCTAAAAATATTTGTATGCAAAATAATATGCTAGAATACGAGTACATAAAATATAAGGATATTTTTTGATGGCGGAAACTCCTTCCTTCGCACTTGGTATCGTATTCACGGTTTTCTAAGTGTCCGGATATACACTTATTAGAACAAAGAATAAGGAAGAAATCAACAGAAACGTCTTAAAAGCGTATAATAAAGATTCAAAGATATTTTCTTTTCATAAAGTATATTGCGTGCATAATTCAATAACAATCGCTTTTGCATTTTATCTGAGAAAGCGCTTTTGTATAAAAATATCGTAGCATAAATGGACGAGATAAAGCACATACATTTATTTAAATAATTTTATTCAATCGGAAATTAAAATGCTTAAAGAAAGTTGTTCGAAAATGTAAAATTAAATTAAAAAATGTAAAATCAATTTAAAAATGTAAAATTAAATCTTAAGGAAAGTGTTCCAAAAGAATTTGTAATCAAAATTTTAAAATAAATAATTAACTGATGTATTATTTTATGAAATATATATACTCGTACTTAAGGTAACTGTAAAAGTGTTGATCAATGCCATGCATTCTGTGTCAAAATCGTGATTTTTAAGTTTCTTTTAATTCATATGTAATGTTGCATCTGCTCTAAAACAGCTGTATTACTTTCCTTATATACAATAATTTATAAGGAAAGTATTGTGAAGGAGCCGAAAATTCGAATTCGAGTTTTCGATTGGAGAGCACGTTTCTATCATCCCATATCACGAATTGAACATTTTTGAGGTGATGGCTGTGTGTGTGTTTGTGTGTATTTGTGAAAGTATGTGTGTGTGTGTGTGTATGTGTGTGTGTCAGTGTGTCTTTGGAGACAATAACTGACAAACAAATGGACCAATTCGAACGAAATTTGCTACAATAATTACAATCCATGAATACTGGATGCATATTGTTTTCATATGCAATCGAATGTTCAGAACCCCCTTAAATTTTCGAGTGGAATTTTGAAAAATATCATACAAAAATCAAAATCTCTAATAAAGTTACGCAAATAGACATTTCTTACGTAATGTTTTATTAGAAAACGATTAATATAAATTTTAGAACGCTAGCATGAACCGTTCTCGAAATATTGCACATTTTAAAAAAAAGTATCAAAAAATTATATAAAATAAAACAAAATATTTCCTATTGTGAAACACGTGCTCTTTTCACATATAATATCATGCGATAAATTGGGTGACATCATTCTCGTGGATATAGGTAGTTCCACTCATGAAAAAAGATACTTTGAATAATACTTTTGTATTTGAACGCCAATAGTCATTTATCTGCTATATGAATAAATTATTCTGAAATAACGACCGTTTGACGAAAATTCAGTTACTATACAAATAACCTATTTTGTTTTCACTGTAAAAGTAGTA
This sequence comes from Amaurobius ferox, assembly GCA_951213105.1. Lineage (NCBI taxonomy): Eukaryota > Metazoa > Arthropoda > Arachnida > Araneae > Amaurobiidae > Amaurobius > Amaurobius ferox. The sequence goes on along the minus strand of OX578134.1, from coordinate 7,559,484 downwards.
AATACATTGCATTATATAAGAGAAGTCATGTGCTGCCCACATCAATTTTTTTTTTGTTTCATTTTTTTATGTGCATCTATATTTTGAAACAACGCAAATACAATATATTTGAGTTTAAATGATCATCAATTTTTTTTTTTTTACAATGAAGCCTAATAGTCCCTTATGGAGAATGTAAACACATCAAGCTGTAAGCTGAGTTGTATAAGAATTGATGAATTTCTTTAACGCAAAATTGTTTAGCTCTGGACTCTGTAATATAGCTGATACGAATTAAACATTCATTGATTTCACATAAAGAAGCAGGCCATTTTATAGCAAACTTTTTCGATGAAGTTTTAAGCATAGAGTTAAATTACTTTTACCTCCATGGTTTTAAGTTTTTAAGTGCAAACCCAGACCGAGGGCCCTGACCCAAGAGCTTATAATTAAGTTTTTAAGTAAAATAAATTATTGTAGTATAATGATGAATGAAAGGAATGGAATACAAGTGTATGAATGAAATATTTTCTGCTTTTACTTAGAGAGCCAGGCGAATTATATGTCAATGACGTCATTTAAATAAAGCTCATTTTTTTCGATGCAGTTTTAAGATTTCAAGTATAATAAATTATGATAGTATTGTGAGAATTTTAAAAATATTATCGCTGAATGCATTTCATTTTAGAGATGTTTAAATAAAATTCCATTTCAGTTGGAAAGTGTTTCAAAATCAATGCTTTTGGTATGATGGATCTTTCTTGTATTTTGATGAAATTTGTTTTGTTGATTCTGTCAAGTTCTTCCTGAATAATGAATAAATTCTAAAAATAAAGTAAATAAAGAAAATTTGTTAGGTTAAACCATTACAGCCGAATTTAGCATTTTAGTTTGGTCGTGTTTAATCTCACAACTGTTGATAATGTTTCAATGAATCGCACTAAAGAAGGCAAAATTTTTCAAAACGATTGTATGCTTTTAGAACTTTTGCGATGCTAGAGTAAACTAGAGAACTTTTGCGATGCTAGAGAGTTTACGATGCTGCGAGTAAATTAAAACTTGGTATGTTTTTATCTTCTGTGTTATATTTTAATTCATTTGATTTTGAACGGTATTGCGGCCTATTTTGTCTTGAGGCCCACCATAGAAATGCATTCGTTTCGGAGGAATAACGTGAGAACAGGTGTATCTGAAAAGTCCGAATTTAGCAATTCTTAGCCTCAACCTAAAAATGTGTTCATTTTTGATAAAAATTAAAAACTGAAGTGGCTGGAATGTCCAAATTTTGCATGGACTCTCCTTGGCGTGTATAGGAATTAAATTGTTTTGCGGGAATAACTCGATAACCGGAGCAAGTAAAAATTTCAAGATCTGCATGTCGTTTTCTTTTGTAGTATATTTTAATTCTTTGAACTTTATGAATACAGGGTGATCCAAAAGTCCTAGACTTATTTTAAAATTGAATATAAACTCTAGTAATTGTCGTACGACAGTGAGGTTTGGACTAAAATTATTTTCGCGTTGAAAAATTTTGGTTAAGCAAATAAGAAAAAATTAGTTTCAAACTTTGCCATTGGTGGCGCTGAACATTAAAAATATCTAAAAAGCATAGAAACTAAGACGAGTAGTGAAGAAGTGCTTGGCCGGCCACTTCTTTCTGGATCCAAAATGCTTCCAGTTTCTAAAAATTTGCAATGCCAATCCAAACTACTGTTTCGAGATGCAGCGTTTTTTTGGTACTTGCCACGAAACTTCCTTTGAACTGTAATGATGGATTTAGTTTCAAATTACCAACCTACGCAATGAGTTTTTTCGGTGGAAGTTGTCATTTCTTACTTCTCAGTGACAGTGTCAAAACGAATCTGAAAAAAAAAACCCCAGATATACCAACATTTGTACAAGTAGCGCCATCTATGGGCAAAGTTTGGAACTATTTTTTTATTTGCTTAACCAAAACTTTTCAACGTGAAAATAATTTTAGTCCAAACCTCACAGTCGTGCGGCAATTACTTGAGTTTATATTCATTTTTAAAATGTGTCTAGGGCTTTTGGATCACCCTGTATATCTCGTCTAGGGTACATATAAAAATTTACTTGTTTTTATTGAGTAACTAGGGAACTGGAGCAGTTACACAGTTCAAATTAAGTTTGTAATTGTTTTTCGCGGTATATATATATATATATATATATATATATCTGAAATTATACTCAAGAAACAAGGAACAGTAATGATAAATAATAGTTACGATGTCATCAACCGACTTCCATTTTATAGCAAGGATATACGTTTCAAAAGTTACGATTTCCGTGATTTATTCAACAACATCAATCTGGAAAATCTATATGAAATTTTGAAGGACTTACATGAAATATATGACTTAAAAGAGCATATTACATTCAGAAAATACGAGGACTTGATCCGCATTGTGTTGTTTGAAAACATCTTATTTGATGGCACCGACTATTTTCAACAGGTTAAGGGTATTCCAATGGGAGGGGGATGTTCATCCCTACTCGCCGATCTATACTTGTGTAAATTTGAAAATGGCACTCATATATTGCATGAAATGCCATATTTTCGTTTCGTTGACGATGTCCTTATTGGGCAATATATGAATACACCCCAATTTGATTTTACTTTTTATCCAAAAGAACTGGAATTGATCGAGGATATAAGTAAGGAGGAAGATAGTGTTGATTTTCTAGATATCACACTAAAACATGACAGTAGATATGGTACTTATACCGTCTTATATGACAAGAGAAACAATTTCAATATAAAAATCAATCGCATTATTGATTGGAGGTCCAATTTGACCAAAAACATTTTCAGAAATGTCGTCATTGGTCACCTCAAAAGAAATCAACGCATTAATACTTTCAAGTCTGATTGCATCATGCATAATAGGAATATTATGAAGGAGGCAATAAAACGGAATTATCCAATTGGCTTCCTGACATGTTACTATAATTCCCTATTTAATACAAAAAAGGCAGAAAATGCTTACTTAAAGGATATGGCAGAGGTATAGATCGATGAAAGTGAAAATAACGAATTGCGCATGCGTGGACTGCTGTTATATATGATGCACTCCATCTTATCCGACAGGGGCATTTGCTGCATTTCCATTCTTTCCATTGCGATCCTGGTTGATTCCTATTTGTTTTCTTTGCACTTTTTCGAGTGTTTTTGATTTGACACATTTACGGAAGTATGGCTACTGCATGGCATTGGTACCGTGAGTGTTGCCCGGGCATAAAAGCAGTCTTTTAAACGGGAAAGAGGGGTCGCCATCCCCCTCTACCATTTTATGCCTTGCATTTGGTCATTTCCCCTCTTTTTCATATGAATCTTATATATCTGAAATATATATATATATATATATATATACACACAGTTGTATATATACCGCGATACATATATATATATATATATATATACCGCGAAAAACAATTGCAAATTTAATTATAATATATATAATTATGAATATATTATGAATACATTAATGAATATATATATATATATATATTTTCAACTTTTCTGGCGCAGCAAGTTCTAGATCCGAATGCGAATGTTTTCATTCTTTGAGAAATGTTTGAGAACCGGAGCAGCTAGAAAGTCAAAATATTATATGTGTCTTACATACATTTAAGTTGCATGCATTTTAATACATAATTTTAAAGCCACATCTTTGGTTACATAGTTAAGTTACATATTTAAGCACATAAAATAAAAGTGGGTCTTTTAAATTATGCATTTTTATTTTTAATTGTTTATTTATGAATATAGTCTTTCAATTAGATTTCTTTAAATAATTAACTAGCCAGCGTGGACATATATTGACACTCATAAAATTTGCTTTATAAAGGATGGTAATTTTTACGGCAAAACCATATGTCTTATCTTGATTCGAGTTCATCATTTATCATCATCAAGGAGGAATATGTTTTTTGAAGATCCAACTAGATCCAATTGACATAAATTTTATTTTCTTGTAGAATAAGACCGCCACAAAGGAAAAATCGATTTTTTGGTTTAGAAGCATTTACTTAAATAGATTAAAAAGTACCTTTTTTACAAAGGATTATTCTGTCGTCGTGGGAATATTTCTCTTCGAATTCAGCTTAATAAGACATAGACTCAAGCAATTAAAACATTCATAATTTAATAAAATTTCAAACTCAGCATTCACATATTTTTCTTCAAATACGCATGAAATAGTATTTTTAAGGAAGAATAAAGTCAAAATTCAAATTGAAAAATCCATTTTCATCAGCAGATATAAGTAATGAAAAGAACGTTACTAAATATGCTGAACGTTTGTTTCAAACCATGGGGAAATATTTGAACTTTTAGCTTACGGGTGGGACAGCGTTCCAAACAGATATTATCCCAAACAGACATTGGCGTCCATGGACACAAATGGCTGCAAAAGGGGATCGAACTGTTTGGAATAGGGTATGCCAAATGCCTGTCTTTTTGAGAGGTTCTTCGTTTGGATTAGACGCTGTCCCACCCGTAAGCAAAAGGTTTATATATAAAATATAGTTCCAAAATTCGCCAATAGAGTCACAGTTGACGCTGTGAGTAAGGCATAACGCGTACTTCATGGAGTAACTATCATGGTATATAGATGGTGAATCTATAAGTACGTGGTGCTAATATAACACTATTGGATAATTTAGGATAATACATATTTGATGCAAATAGTCTGTCTTACTGTTTAGTTTGAAAATTGCTCTTATTAATTCTTATTTGTAACGATGGGATCTATGAGGACCCCAAAAGAATGATGTTTTTTTTTATGGTGTTTAGATTTTGAAATAGACGGTAATGAAATAGGCCAAGTAATATCTTGCTAGGCTACTACTAGTATACATGTGGAATTTTGTAGATGAACATTAACGTCCAACGGGAGTTTAAACGAAAAAGACGCCACCTTCACGCGAGTGTTAAGAATAATTAATTTTTATATTTTCATTTTATTTTTTCAACACAGTATGCAAAGTCAATAGTTTTTGTTCTAGAATTTGAGATTGCGTATGAAATCTATCACAAAAATCCAGATGAAATTTGACCCAAAAATGAAAGATGGAATTGCCGGACTGTCGGCATTATCTGTAAGAAACATATATGTCCCGAACATTCAAATATTGTGTGAAATGATTGCATTAAATTATACGTAAATGAAATTTATTAGTTACATTTAAGTCCGCTTCGTATAAATTTGATATTATTTCTTTAGAACATGAATTTCCTTTTATTTCTCAGTTATCTTAAATCGGGGTCCACGAAGATCCCCAACATGTTTACGTACTTTTTTTTTCAAGTGAGCGTATCGAAATGGCAATCGTCCAACTGTAAGATAAGATTTATGAATTCAGATTCATTGAACACATTCTTTTAAACCTAATTCTTTGAGGGATTTCGGTTGCATGGTATGATTTACAACTCACATTTCGGATTGGACGCAAACATTGAATACATGTACCTACTAGCAATATAACCATTCTTCGTACGAAATTTGCAATATTGTTACAGCTTATCCCCTGGAATCGTGGATGTACAGGCAAGATACAAGAATGAGTTAAAATTGCTGTATAACTAAAGACATTTATTCACAAGGACAAAGTAAACAGGAACAATATGCGATCAAACAACACTTAAATACTCTACTAATTTAACAAAATAACTGATGTTAACTTCCAAACATTGGCAAAAGTAATTTCACAAAACAGCTGCTGTTATTCCCGAAATACTGACAAATCACAGCCCAATGCAGTTTATATCTTGTCAATTGAACTTCCACTGAGTGATGACTCGTTTTATAGGCTTTCTCTGTAGAAACTTCTAGAATTCACTAATATCTCGTAGACTATTGGTTACTTCGCGATCTGTCTCGAATCATCCGGAAGTCGCCAATATCGCCAAATTGGGGATACATTGACAAATCTGGCAAGCCTTCTACTAAGTTCTGCAAAGTGGAAACTCAAGAATGACGTCATGGGAAAGAATGTCCGTACCGGTGTTTTCTGGAGAAAGCTGTGACGTGGCAAAATTTCACATAAATACACTACTACCACTTACCATAGTGTCCCCAGTTGACTCAGAGATCATTCGTGATAGCTAAAAGATTAAGTACGTTGTTTATATTAATTCAGAAACCAGAACATTATGTGGTCACTAACTTTATTACATATAAATTATGAAACAATTAAATAATAAATACACATTGTACATTTAAGTAATATCTCAACTTGATTTCAGGGAGTACTAAATTAGCCAATATTATATTTGCCAAAATTTATGATTGATTAATTACAACTAAACTCGAACTGGGTCGCGGTAATCCAGTGGTTAGCGCGTGGGAATTGCACTCTGTAGGCCCGGGTTTAATTCCCGCCACTGCCAAAACTGCCGTCGTGTCCAAGCGGAGTACGATCACGTTAAACATGTGGGTCCGTAAGTCCTTCGGAGAGGTTGGTGGTAGGGGAAAGAGGGTACGGTCCCTGTGGATGACTCATCCACTTTGTTCCGGTCTAAATTGGGTAGCACTTTCCGGCTGTCCAAACAGTTACCTTACACCTTTCTGGTAGGATGGACAGTCTGGGTCTCAATCAACAACAACCTAAACTCGAACTGATATTGCTAAGGGAACTTCCCAAGCTCTGAGTATATGGATATGGATATCTATACATTTAATTATATAAGTAACAATCGAATTTTAAAACACAATATCCCCAAACATTCATGTAAGTCCTGATCTACTGTCCAAAAGCTGGTTGGCTCACTGGGATTCACTGTCCGCAGGACGTACTCGACGACCGATGCCCGTTGACTCACCGATGGTTCGATGTCCGGGAAACGGATGGTTCGATGTCCAGGGGCCATAATTTCCAAGATATCTGTTGTTACAATTTTAACATTTACTTCGACATCTCTTCAGTTGAAATTTTATGACCAGTCTCTCATGATATTCATTCCTTTGAGCCGAACTATCACTTCCTATCTGTAAGGAGGCATCGTGCTAGCAATCAAAAACTACACCGTACACTGACTTACGTTGGGATATTATTCCCTTATTTATGGGCCAAGCCCGGTGAGCATGAAAAGTGTTTGTACATCGTGCAAACATTGTGTTACGCTTCATAACTAAAAAACTCCGTTGGAGCCTTTTGGTCTGCGAAAGTGACGAAAGACAAGACGGGAGACGCCAGTGAGGGAATATTACACGTTCGCAACAATATCGTGAAACTCAATTAACAATCCTATCCACATTCCAGAGTATTCTAAATGTCACTTTTGTTCAAAATATTATAATAAAATATTTAAATTATGCTCCTAAAAAGATTTTTAAAAAATATGTTCTCGCTATAGGAAATTATCTTCACATGCAGATTAGAAGAATAAAATATCCTGGTCCCGATGAGTTTAAATTGGCAATCACTGAAGATGAAGGATCAATATTAACACATAATTTTAAATTTAATGAGTATGATTTTACCATGAAAATCTTAATGGTAATTTTAATAACTTTAAATAATAATTTTAATAAATATTAAAGTTTGAGAAATCAAAGTGCCAACATTTTGTAGTTTTTCATTTAAATATTTTATCTTTTAGGAATTATGTTTATTTATAGGTTGATACCAAACTGCAGAATAAGGGTTATTTGTCGGATACATACCGTAATGTACACAGTATCTATTTATAATAAAAACACCTTCATTTATCTACCTATCACTGGATAACGCTTGGCAAAAATTTTGCCGACGAATTTAGCGATAGATCTCCAACTTGGCGACATTTATTTAAATTTTGCGAAATTGACCAAAATGTTGCCAAATCAATAAAAATGACGCCAAGTAGATAAAAATAATGCCAAATCAATGAAATGAATTGCGTTTTGAATGGGAATAGTATTGTAATGATATTTCGATAGCGTTTGCCTGTCAAGTAGAACAATCCCACTTGACTCTAAACTTGGCGATCTTTAAAATATCGCCAAATTTGTCAAATGTCTCCAAATCGATAAATAAGTCGTCAAATCGACAATTTATCTGTCAGTTCAACCGTCCTACTTGACGACAAATTAGGCGAGTTTTTAAATATCGCCAACTTTTATCAAAATATCGCGAAAATGAAGAAAATGTCGCCAGATCGATAAAAATGCCGTCAAAACGATACAAATTTTGCCAAAAATGAAGCCAAATGGGAGGTAATATTTTGCAAATTTTGAATTCCGTTATATGACGGGCATACGTTCTAGTGTATATATATATATATATATGTGTGTGTGTGTGTGTGTGTGTGTGTGTATGTATATGCGTGTGTGTGTATGTATATGTGTGTGTGTGTGTGTGTTATTGTAAAAAATTGTGGAGATGTTTTATTTTCGTGCTGTGCAAGTGCATCTGGCGAAGGATTTCTTTTCTATTCTGCTGCATTAAGAAAAATACAGGAATTATTTTCATTTAGCTCGGTATTTTCAGTGGGAATTTCTAATTCCCCATCTGAAATTTCTAGTGCATATAAATTATCGGATTCGTCTGATTCAGTTGAGGAATAATACCTACATGTTCTTGCCTTCCCGGTCGTCCAAATAGATACTCCAAGTCCCCTGGACGAGTCGGACGGCCTGGGGCTTTCACCTACATGTTCTTTCACAGATATATCTTCGCTTCTGCACTTTATTTTTGAAGAAAGTGTAAGAACGTCTTTATTGGATAAATATCGTCTGTTAGCAGCCATAATTTATAGAAAAATATGTAAAATGGCAAAAAGAGAAATACCAGTTGCTTTTAAGAATAGCAGCGTATTGATTATTGATTGAAATGCTGCTGTTTAACTTCAAATTTTGTGTATCGAATGAAAAACTTATAGTGGTAAGTTGATTAGATGCAGGGAAGGATAAAACATGACTATTTTTCTTGTTTTTTTGAAAAAAATGTTGTAATACTATAATGAAAAAATCATTTGAAGCTTAAGTAGTTAGTACCTTTGAGAAATGCATAAAGTTACAAATCTTAATATAAAAAAATAGTGTTCCATGCCAGTTTTAAATGAGAAGAATGGTTCTAACCGGCCCATAGTTTGTCAGGGGGTTAATATTGTTGGATAGCTCCATTTTTTATGATTTCATATCCTTTATTTTAAATGTCAGTACATTCATATTTGAGCAGCGAGATTAAACTTGGCTTTTTTCGAATATAGGATTTAATAATTTCCTATATATAATTGTTTGGACTCGTGTACCATTATTTGATATTACCAAATATGGTTAGGTACCTAACTGTATTACTGATTACATCGTCACTTCATCTATAAATGCCAGTAAAGTTATATTTAATAGGTGAATTCAAACTTTCCTTTTTGCAAAATGGATATATTAAGATGGAGTTTTCATTCATAAATGTTATCTAAAAAAATATTAAAAAATAAATAAATAAAATAAGAAACTGAAAAATATATATTATATAATAAAATTAGAAATCCAATACATGATTTCATTCTTAAAAACGAATAAGCTTTATTATTGGATTTTTTTAAATCAACGACGATATCTGCAATTTTAGTACTCGTGACTCATGAACATGATTAATTTTTAATTTAATTTAAAATATAGTTTATATGATATATTTACATCCAAAATCTATTTTTAAAATGTATTGCGAATTCAATCACATTATCAGAATGATTAAATTTAATAAAAACAGAATCCTAAGCAGCATTTAAATATAAAAATAATGTACATTATTTTGATTTATGTATTTTCATGAACCGACTATCTAGTCCTTGAATGCTGCTTGTAACACAATATTTGTATTACATGTTTCCACCACAATTACAAATGCCAACCTAAATAATGAACTATCTAAATGCTGCAGAGGGAGCCAATCACAACAAATGCATATATAAACAGTGGTCATCCCCGTCTGCAGCAACAGCGAATGGTAGATGTGGTAGGGAATGAATGGGGGAAAGAAAAAGCGCCCCAATGCCGTATTCAAAAAAACTCCAGTCGATTTAAAACTTTCGAACGAGTCAGCATCATGTTCTTGGTTTTGTGAAAGGTGTCTGTAGAATGTGAGCAAGAAAATGGTAGCGAGTGCAGTTGGATGCGTAACGGTTTTCCTACATCATTGAAATAGCTCGAATATGCACGTAACACAAAGAGAAAAGGTAACCAACTTTCAATTGTCACTATTAGCACGGAAGGCACACCTTTAACGATTATTAAATTAATTGACTACCAGTTCGTATGAGTAGAACATATGAACGAGTTCGTAAATATTGAACTATAAGAACTATTCTTTATCGATTGTTTAAAGGAAACTGTTTTTAAGAAATTTAAGTCAAAGTTATTATGTGTGTAAATATATATATATATTAATGTGATATTGTCAGTATTATGTGTCTTTTAATAATTGATTTAATTATAGCATAGTTACTCCAGATACAATAGATATCTATTAAGTAAAATATTAAAATAAATTGAGCAATTCAGCATGTGTATTTCTTTATGTTTTGTGTGTTCGTATTCCGAGCTTGAGAACCGGGAGCTTACATGCTCCACCCTTAGTGGCGGCATCATAGGTAAGTCCTATACTGGTAATTTTTGATAAGGACAATTTTACCTTATGACATGATGTCGCCGCGCGAATTGGTGCCGTATGTGGTCAAGCTCGAAGAGAATTAGAATTTTAATAAGAGAAAGTAAAAATAAATAAAAGACAAATTTAAATTTAATAATGAGTTTGAATATAATAGTGAATTTAATAATGAATTGAATAATGAATTTAATAATGAGATATGACTCAGTATCATGATAGGAATATGCATGAAAATGATAATTTTAATATGTATTATATTATTGTGTATATATGTGTGTATTAGTGTAGATATTTAGTATATAGTCAGAAGTGTATAACAGTGTATTAAATCATGGCGCCGAGTAAAACTAGGCAAACAAATAAAAGAGCGAGGCAAGATCCGCCGATTAATGTAAATAGCAGTATAACAGATAATTCGGCTGTAGCAAATAACGCGATTCAGATACAGATGCCCACAAATCAAACGCAGCAAAATACATCGTTGCCAATTATGCAGATGTTGCCATCATTTGATGGGCAAAAGGAAAATAATGTCAATTTTTTTATTATACAATTTAAGGAAATAGCGGAGTTAACATCATGGTCCGAACAAGAGAAAATTATAATTGTCAAATCAAGATTAAAGGGAAAGGCTCAACAATTTCTAGCAGAAAATATTGCTCTGCAAAAGGAAAAATCATATGAAAAATTCATGGAGTTATTAAAAAACAAATTTGAAAGGAAACAAACATTAGTGCAAAAACACAACAATTTTAACAATCTGAAACATTTACCAAATATGACAATTAAGGAGCTTGCACAAAAAATCGAAAACCAGGCGATAATATTTTTAGAGATAGACGGAACAATTGATGCAAATGTACAAAAAATTATAGAAAAAATTAAACTCACCAAATTTTTACAGATACTCAGAGAAGATTTAAGAACAAAAATAAAAAAAAATGACCCGAAAACCTTTGACGAAGCAGTGAAAATAGCTGAGGTAATAGAATCCGCATTGGAGGAAGATAGTGATTGTATAAATAATATTGAAGTAGAAAATAAAATAATTGAGAATGTAGAAATAAATCATGTAAAAACTGAAAATAATGCAGAAAAGCCGCCACAGAAATTCTGTATAGCGTGCGGTCGCAACAATCACTGGATGTCAGAATGTTTTACGCTGCAAAAAGTACAAAATAATTTAAAAAGGGCATTCACAAATGAAAACAGCAGTCAAGAAACCACCAATTATCAACAAAGACCCACTAATCAAAATAATTATGCACACTATAGTAGGGCGAATTTCAGAAGAGGCAATTTCATAAATAACCGGGGAATACGGCGGCGTGCAGGAAATAACAACAGACAATTTCAAAGTAATAACAGAAGATCATATCAGAATAATGGACCACATTATGAAAGCAATCATAGGCAATATCAGAATAATGAATATTTAAACTAAGAAAGGGACCTCGAAATAAAAGACAAATAGAAAGTTATAAGGCATCAAATAAGGATTCGAGATCCCATAAAATTGCAAGCAAAATTAATAAGGATGCACAAAATTTAAATGAACATTTACTGAATTCAACGTATGGACAGAGTGACGCACTGCCAATGATCAACGTAAATTTAGAGAACATAAAAACAGTGGCTCTCATAGATAGTGGCGCAAGTGTCAGTTTATTATCAGATAGAATTTTTCAAAAAATCAAAAATAAAATTAAAATTAACTATTTATCTAGACAAGTTAAAATACAGACTATGACCAAAGAAAACATTCAATTTTCAAAATGCATAAGCTTCAGCTTTAAAATTGAAAACAAAGGATGCAAAAATTCATTTTTTATAACTAAACAATTAAACAACACCCCCTATGAAATAATTTTAGGATTTGACTTTCTCAAAAATCATCATGCCATAATTGACACAAATAAATTAATATTAAAGTTTGTCAAAGAATCCATATCTATCCCATTTAAAAACAAAAATCAGAAAAAAGCACAGGAACCAGAAAATAATAATACAAGAATTGAACATATTCAATGCTTAAATGCAAGCTTAGCGCATAAAATTAAATTACTCCCTCAAGAAACAAAATCAATAAAATTAAAATTAAATGAAAACTATTTTGAGGATAAGGAGGTATTGTTAAATATTACAAATTCATTAAAAGATTTACACGCTGAGCATTCTTTACATTATGTAAATAATAGAAAATTTATTTCTACTCTATTAACAAACAAAACAGAAGAAGAAATTCAACTTAATAAAAATATGATAGTACGTACTGTAACACCGCAATTTGAAATTATAGAACAAAAACATAATAATGATAAAATTTTACAAATTAACAACATAAAAAGCTTAAATAACCCACAAAAAATTGATATTTCAGCGTTACGAAAAGCGGAATTAACACCGCAAGATTTTAAACTAGATCACTTACAAGAAAATGAAAAACATATATTGCTAAAATTACTGTTACAAAATTATGATGTATTTTCGAAATCATACAAAACGCTGGGAATGACGGAAGAAATAGTACCGGAATTTAATTTACTACACCAGTACCCAATACAGTGTAAACCTTATCCCTTGCCAAAAATGTTAAAACCTGTACTCGAAAGTGAGATAAAACAATTGTGTGAAGCAGGAATAATTGAAAAGTCTACCAGTAACTACGCCTTCCCATGCCTATTAATTAAGAAAAAAAGCAATTTGAACAATAGTCATACAGATAAAGTACAAAAGTATCGTTTAGCCGTAGATTATAGATTGTTAAATCAAATTACTGAATTACTGCCCGTAAATATTGGTAAAATTAGCGACATTCTGCACAACATCGCAGGCCACAAATTATATACTGTAATTGATTTAAAAGCCGCGTTCTTCCAAATAAAAATCAAACCTGAACATGGGTCGATACTCACATTCGTAACGAAGGACGCTGCCTATAGACCTAATAGAATGCCTTTTGGCGCAAAAAACTCATCAGCCTATTTTTCTTTATTAATGATGAAATGCTTAGGAGACTTAAAAGATCAGAAAATTGAATTTTATTTAGATGATATTGTAATTGCCGCAAATTCATTCGAGAAAATGTTGGAGAAATTAAAAACGGTATTTTCGAGATTAGGTAAATTTGGTTTAACCATTGACCCTTCAAAATTACAAATGTGTAAACAGAATATTAAATTTCTAGGATTTAAGATAAGTAAGGAAGGCATAACACCTTCAGATGATAATGTACAAAAAATAACGAATTTCCCTGTGCCAACGACAGTAAAAAAAGTAAAATCATTTTTAGGTTTATGTAATTATTTCAGGCAGATCATACCAAATTTTTCTGAACTATGCAATCCATTAATTGAGTTAACAAAGAAAGATAAGAAATTTATATGGACGGAGAAATGCGAAGAAGCGTTTGTAACATTGCAAAACGCGATTTTATCGAAACCGGTAGTCAGGGCAGCTGATATGTCAAAGCCGTTCTTTTTGTCGACTGACTGTTCAAAAGTAGCCGCGTCAGGAATTTTACTTCAATCAGTCAATGGAAATTTTCATCCTATCGAGTATTATAGCAGGAAACTTTCAGACAGTGAAAAGAAATATCCGAGCATGAAACTAGAATTGCTAGCAATTCACGACGCTATAATACATTTCAAAGATTTTTTATATGGTACGCATTTTACGGTATTTACTGATTCTAAAGCGCTAACGCACTTTATTAATTTGGAAAATCAAAATTCTGATTTAATCGCAAGATGGTTATTAAATTTTCAACAATATTCATTTGACATAAAATACATTAAAGGACAAGATAATCCCAGTGATTTTATGTCACGTCAAATTTTTTCTGAACAAACTAAGACTAAATTAATAAATAACATTATTGCTAATGACAGCGCGATAACGATAGCCAAAATTGTAGAAGAGCAAGCAAAAGATAGAGAGATAAAGAAAATTATTAACGGACTGAATGCAAAATCTAAGCAGCAGCCAATATATGTAAATAAATACTATAAAGATGTAAATACAGGATTAATTATGATAAAGACTGCTAGAAATATCAGAAATCCTATGCAAAAGGACAGAATTCTAATACCTCACTGTCTAAAATTCGCAGTTATTGAGTTAGCTCATACACCGCATTTTGGAGTAGAAAAAACATATCAAATTCTGAATAGAAAGTATTACTGGAAAGGGGCATACAGTGATGTAAAAAATTTTTGCGCATCATGTGATGCATGCTTATGTTACAAGAATAAGGCTATAAGACCTATGGCATTACAACGTGTCCCTCGTCCATGTAAACAAAATCACACAGTGGCATTAGACATTGTAGGGAAGCTACCGAGAAGTAACGGACAACATGATTACATCATAACGATGATAGACCATTACTCGAGATTCTTGGAGGCAGTACCCGTGAGAAATATTACAACTGCGAGTGTATTACAGGTAGTAACAAATTGGATAGCTTCAAACGGAGTACCAAATTGGATTTTATGTGATAATGGGAGACAACTAAAAAGCGAAGAATTTAAAAAATTCGCAGAGCAGCATGGTATAAAAATAAAATATACGTCTATTTACAAACCTAGCTCAAATGCAATTTTGGAAAGAAGCCACTTGGGAAAAAAAAATTCTTTGGCAGCAATGGCTGACCAAACATTTAATTGGCACAAAGTCTTGCCATATGTAAAATTATTTCATAATGCAACACCCAGCGCAAATATAGACCACAGTCCCGCTATTTTGTATCTTACCAGAGATTTGAAATTACCCGGAGAAAATAATCTGGAAATAGCGGACCCTGATGACAGTCCGATTTTAACTAAAACTGAATATGATAATGACGTCAGTGAAGCACTTACATTAGCGGAAAATATCAATAAATTTACTAAACAGAAACAAATTCAAGCTCAAATTAGACAGGAGAGGATTTGTAAAAGAGTGAGAGAGAAAAAATTATTAAGAGGGCAAATTGTTTACTTAAAAAAACCTCAGACCCACCACAGCATTACAAAAAAAATTTCAAGGACCATTTCGCATCGTAAAGGTGATCCGTAACAATAATTACGCTATCACACCTATGTACGATCCAAATAAAAAATGGATAGTTGTTCACGCGAATAAATTATATAAAGCAGAGCCGCGTAAAAAGTATTTACAAAGTAAACAAACACGGCGAACTCTTGACAGAAGTCAATCGCATGTAAACAAAGAATATAACGCCAACAAGCCAAATAATGGGAGTCTTAGACGTTATAATCTGAGGACACGCAAAAAATAGTATTCGAAAGCAAAATAATATATAATTATAAAAATGTAATATGAAAATTTTATGTGCGAAAACGCAAAATATGTTATATTAGTGTAACGGTAATGAAGGCATTAAATGTATAATTGTAAAAATTTAATAATTAATAAAGGTAGTTTGTAAAATAAATATGAGGATAAAATTTTTTGTAAAACAAATATGAGGATAATATATTTTGTAAAATAAATATGAGGATAACATATTTGTAAAATTAATATGAGGATAATATTTTTTGTAAATATGAGGATTTTGTAAATATGAGGATAAAATAAAAATATAGGTAATAAATAAACATTTAGGTATGGATACATAACGTATAAAGAGAGCAATAAATATCAGAAAAAATATGTAGAAGTGGTAAATAATACATACAATACCCCTCAATGTTCTAAAATAAAATAAACTAAGGTGTTAGAAGAAAGAAGGAGAGAGATAATTAAATTTCACTTACTTGCAATTGGTCTTGCTTGAAAACGAAAGGTGGTAACAGTCAGTAATGGACATCAAAATTTTATCAAGTCTTTCTATAATGGCAGGCATGGAATGGAATTCCTCACAATATCTTTTCTTTTTTTTTCCTTTTCTTGTACGGGTCTTGAAAAAATAGTATAACATAATTAATAAAATTCAAAATAAAGTCATGGAACATGGTAAATGCAAGTACAGGATATTCAAAATCATAAAATTATTAATTAATAGTTTATAAAAAGCTGACAGAATAAAAACAAAATCATAAATAAATAAATAAATAAATGTGTGAAGTCAAAATAAACACTCACAGCTGATGTAAATAATAATTAGTAAATTAATAAATATATATTGCATAAATAGTGTATACAGACCTTTTACGAAAACACGCAATCTAAAAAAACAAAATAAAAGTTAAGTACATAAATGAATTAATAAAACTTGAATAAGTAGGATTAATTTCCCAGCCTTCACAGTCAGCGTAACAGCTCCATATATGGCCATTGTACGGCGAAAGCTAGTCACCTTCAAAGTAAATATCCAGGCTAAAAATAAACATCGGAGAAAATCTCCCCTGCATAGTACGAGAATAATACAAAAAAATTTCTGTTGTAAGCATACAAGCAATGTTTCAAAATTAAAATTATAATTGCAGGCAATTATAGTTAGTTAAAAATACCGGCCGGTATATAAAAATAAAATACATTAGGAAACGACATTGATTTGTATGTAAATGATAAATGATTGAGTATTATTAATAAATTATTGCATTAATTAAGCATCACGGGAAATAAAAAGAAATAACAGATAAAATTAAATATGAAAGAATTATATTTAAATAAATAAATATGTAAAGTTATGCTGAAACGGGAACATAAAGTCAGTTATATCAATAACATAACAAAAGCATAGTATATGCATAATACTACATATAATTAAAGGAATCTAATGAATTAAGAGTACATGAAATTAAAATCATGGGTAGTTAACAGTCAGATCTGTGTTAAGGTCATAAGATAATAATAATAAAATATATATATATATATGTTAAATTAAATAGAATTAATAACAACATATGTAAAATAAATATATAATATGATACACATAAAATATAACTGTAATTAAATTCCTTAAAAGGATACACGTAAAACCTCTCACTTCAATGGTGAGCATAAGCCGTCAAGATCGGACAATACAAAGTCAAAAGCCCGCGCTTGAGAAGAGGATACCGCCAAAGTTGCACGATAACGTTTAAATCTTTAGCGATACATGCAAAAGGCAGTTAAAATCCCTTTTACGTAAGTTTGCGCTCTGCAAACAATGAAGACACTCATTCAAGGCTCGCCATGGGGGACAACAGATTCGCAGTTGGCATGGAAACGCGTTGAGGGGAACAGAGGAAAGCTACGGGTCAAGCGAATTTTTTCTTTTTTTCTTTTCTCCCTTCCTCCCGCGCAGTTGTTACACACGAAAGGGCAGCGGAAGAGGAAATTTAAAGTGCGTATTGTGAGATGCACAGTATTTTGGGGTTGCGAAATGAGTATATATATTTGATATTTTAAATGCCGCGATGTAATATAATATAAATACGGTGTTCAAAATTAGCCATGATTGATACACACAAAAATATATAACATGTTAATTATTGTAACAAATAAGAAATATATACAGCTAAAAAATTGTCGAAAAATTATTTACGTCTGTGAAAATGAGAAATCAAGGTAATGAATTGTGTATAGTTTAATGTAATGTTGTGAACTTGTATATAAATAGAAATGCAAATAACAATTATGATATAGTCTTCATTTGAAGTGTACAATAGACTGTACTAAGCAACATAATGAAAATATAAATATTGAAGTACCGGAACTTTGAAAGTTAAGTCACAGGATGGTGACTCATTCTTCCGTGCTCATGATAATTCCATGTGACAATAAGGTGTCTTCCGTGCTCATGATAATTCCATGTGACAATAAGGTGTCTTCCGTGCTCATGATAATTACATGTGACAATAAGGTGTCTTCCGTGCTCATGATAATTCCATGTGACGATATAGTGTGCCTTCCGAACAGTGATAATTTCTTCATGTGCAGCAGTATATGTGTTACCAAGTACGATGGTGTATCTTCCGAACAGTGAGTTCCTTCATTTTAGTGACATGTCGGTTATAATGCACCGATATATGTATGTCAATGTTACAATATAGTGTGTCTTACATGCGGTGATCTGCATTTCTGTGACAGATATATTTGCAGTGGATCAAAGCAACATTTCCACAGTGGCCGCAATGTGTACACATATGTGTTCAGTGCGACGTTTACCGTGTGTTGAAGTTTTTCTCTCTACAAGGGGGGATATCATGTTACACAATATTTGTATTACATGTTTCCACCACAATTACAAATGCCAACCTAAATAATGAACTATCTAAATGCTGCAGAGGGAGCCAATCACAACAAATGCATATATAAACAGTGGTCATCCCCGTCTGCAGCAACAGCGAATGGTAGATGTGGTAGGGAATGAATGGGGGAAAGAAAAAGTGCCCCAATGCCGTATTCAAAAAAACTCCAGTCGATTTAAAACTTTCGAACGAGTCAGCATCATGTTCTTGGTTTTGTGAAAGGTGTCTGTCGAATGTGAGCAAGAAAATGGTAGCGAGTGCAGTTGGATGCGTAACGGTTTTCCTACATCATTGAAATAGCTCGAATATGCACGTAACACAAAGAGAAAAGGTAACCAACTTTCAATTGTCACTATTAGCACGGAAGGCACACCTTTAACGATTATTAAATTAATTGACTACCAGTTCGTATGAGTAGAACATATGAACGAGTTCGTAAATATTGAACTATAAGAACTATTCTTTATCGATTGTTTAAAGGAAACTGTTTTTAAGAAATTTAAGTCAAAGTTATTATGTGTGTAAATATATATATATATTAATGTGATATTGTCAGTATTATGTGTCTTTTAATAATTGATTTAATTATAGCATAGTTACTCCAGATACAATAGATATCTATTAAGTAAAATATTAAAATAAATTGAGCAATTCAGCATGTGTATTTCTTTATGTTTTGTGTGTTCGTATTCCGAGCTTGAGAACCGGGAGCTTACATGCTCCACCCTTAGTGGCGGCATCATAGGTAAGTCCTATACTGGTAATTTTTGATAAGGACAATTTTACCTTATGACACTGCTGCTTATATATATATTCAATAACCTATAAACAATTATATGATAAAAAGCCTTCCCACCTTATCTTTATTAAAAGTCCTCATTTATCAAGTTTTGGAAGCAAAAACAAGAATAAATATATCCGAAAATATACGATAGTGAATAGACTATTTTCCTTGCTCATATCATTTTATGCCTGCAACGAAATGATCAATTATTAGCTTTAAAGCTATTTAATTAGACTAAGAAGCATGAACTTACTTTTACTGCTTAACTCTGTCTTTAGAAGAGCATGCACTTTATGATAACTTTGTGATCTAACATAAAACTGAAGTAACTAAAATTAAGAAAAGTTTAGGAAATGTTGTGAGTCACGTTAAACTTTTAAAACCTATTTCCTATTTAGACATAAAGTAGTAAACATTTTTCAGAGTCAAATAGTAAAAACATTATGCTTCTTAATCTACTTAAATACTTTTAAAGCTAAAAATCGACTTCTTCGGATGTGGGCATAAAATGATTCAAGCGAACAAAACTATTCCCATATCTATTTATTCTTGTTTTAGCACCAAAAAGTCTCTTAATAATGATATTTGAGTACCACAGATTTAAAGAAAAAGGTGCATTTTTAAATTTAAATATCAATAATTTAAGCCTACACATTACACGTTAAATATTTTTTAATATTTTATTTTTCGTAAAAATTAAAATGAAGACTGAAGATTCAGTTATTATAAGTAGGTATGCAGATATTTGAAAACATATTTATTATCTTTATAATTTGTATCGGTACAATAATAGTACTGTTTTAAGCAAATCAATCGTATTCTAATTTTATGCTGATTTTTAACTTGGTTTATGGTAAATATTATGATCGGCAACATGATTAGAATGCTATAAATAAGAAAAAATTATAATTACTTAAAATATCCATATAACAAATATTCAAACATTTGCAAAATATGTAAATCTAACAAAATCTCGAAAGGCTTACTAAACACTTACAATATTTTTTCTATTTATAGCATTTTATGTATTGTAGAGAATGTAAAAATGTGTTGAGAGTTTGAAGTAAATTGTGCAACGCTGCATATAGCTGAGTTTTCAGGTTCAAATGTGCTAAAGTGTAAAGTGTTTCAAAAATATTCGAAATGGAGATAGGGTAAGACCAATTATTAGCTCTCTTATAATTTCTGTCCACCAGATTTGGATTATTTTGTCAATAGTAATACATGCCCTATGAGAATACGATCTTCCTTTTTTGTGAATTAGTAGAGCATCTATAGTGGCTGCTACTGGACTGGACAGCTGTGTAGAAGTACTCATATAATATGTGAAGAGCATATAATATTTAAATGTCTTAATAAATTACCTAGGTATCGGTCTATTGACATTAGCGACATTTTAAGCAACGCTACATAGTGGATGTTCAATGCCAACGGCCCTACAGTGCTGAAAACACCGGTTCTCGTTAGATTACCGAAGTCAAGCAGCATCGGGAGCGGTTAGTACTTGGGTGTGTGAACACCGCGTGCTGTTGGCACATTTCGGGCGCGGTAGCCCGGTGGTTTGCACGCTGCCACAACTGCCGCCGTGTTCATGCGGAGTACTATCACGTTAAACATGCGAGTCCGTAAGTCCTTCCGAGAGGTTGGTGGTAGTAGAAAGAAGGTACAGTCCCTGCGGATGCCTCCCCCACTGAGTTCCGGTCTAAATAGGGTGGCACTTCCCGGCCGTCCAAACGGTTATCTTACACCTTTCTGGTTGGTACGACGGTCTGGATCTCAATAAAAACATAGTGGATGTTCATGATGTGCGTCATGTCTTATCGTAACTGGCCAATGAGTTCTGGAGAAGGCAGTCCTCGGTTATTTCTACCTATTGTCGTCGATTGATTGCGACCTGGATCATCACAGCTTTCAGGAATAAGCATCAATTAATGGAATAGAGCGATTAAACGAAATCATTCTATATTTTACTTCTTAAATATTATCGACACATGTGGTCGGTACGCAAAAATATGTCCCTTTTAATATTTTGTAATCTTGTACTTGCGAGACGATAGAATAATGTTATCCGTTTCCGGTTTTACTAAAGGTTGATGAAATGGATTCAGGGGGAAAAAATCAAGTAAGTCCTGTCGGTCTATAAATAAAATAAAAATAATTTTTGACTTAAAATATACTCGTATACAAATTGTTTATACATTTATCAATAACATTACATTAAGTGAAAATAAACTAAAACATCTGATGTGGGCATCATACGACTTTCCCTGCAGATTTAAATTAATTTTGTCATTTTTTGTTTTATTATGCATTATACTGAGGTTAATTGCAGAAAATAACATGGATACTTTTCTGATATTACATCCAATTTACCTCTGTATTGCATCTTTGTTTCATGTGGCAACTTAATTATAATTCACTTCAAATTCTTCAGGTCCTTAGAATTCTAAAAAACTAAAGTATCTCGAGAATGGTTCATCCAACAATCATAGGGTCATTTTTATCCAATTATTTGTTAAAATTTAAATTCCGAACAAGTACTTCATTAATATATTTCAACAATTTTAGTCATTTATTTCAGATTTTTACTATCTTTGCGAGCCAATTCAAAAAAACGAGTCGGTTACACTTTTCCGAATAATATCAAAATCTAATCAGCATCAGGATAATCATTAAGGGATTTAACTGTTAAGTTTTACGAAATTTCATTAAATAACTTTTTTAACTACAGTAAAAACTTCTGCAGTTTTGTCGTTACAAATTATGTATAAAACAAGCATTTTGATGCATTTGAGTATATATAATATGCATTTGAGTATATTTTATTTTAGATCGGATATTTTAGATTTGCGGGCCATTTTGCAAAAAGAATATACAGGCCCTTTTTTTAGATAGACACCTCATTTTTTCTGATTGACACCTCATCCGAATGGCAGTGATGGACCGTACAATTTCATCTCGACAGTTGGAAGAACGTTCGAACACTGTCTGCTCCAACAATTCGTCGTTGTTCCAACAAACGCGTCAGATGCACTGTGGACTGCATGCAATAATTCCTTTGTACAGGACACCATGTCGCAAAATCATCGGCGCTTGCAACTACAGTAGGCTTATCAACATAGACTGGCGTGCCGATTGTCAACAAGTCGTTTTTTCCATGAATCCCGCTTTAATTTGTGGTACAGTGATTGACGAATCCACGTTAGACGCTATAGCGGTGAACGCCACCTTCCGGAGTGCGTCATCCAACATCATACTCGACGAACGCCAACTATGATGGTCTGAGGCGGCATTGGGTATTTAGACTATCTCAACTGCTAAGAATTGTGGGTAATATTATCAGCAACCGGTACATCAGAGAAATTCTGGAGCCTGAAGTCGTACCCTTCTTTCAACGCATTCCTGGATCTGTATTTCAACAGAACAATGCCCGTCCACATGTTGTTAGGAAGTTCAAGACTTCTTTTCAGAACAACTGATACAGCTTCTTCCTTGACATTCCTATTAACTGGATATGTCGTCTATTGAACATGTCTGGAATTTCATCTGTTGGCGTCTCACTCGTGTTGGCATTTCTCCCGTAGCTAATACAGCTAAACTTTGGGTTCAGATTGAAGCAATCTGAAATGCTTTTCCCCAGGCACAAATTAAAAATATATTTTATTCGATGCCATATCGTATAGCAGCACTTATAGCAGCGCTAGATGTCTTCAAATACTGATTTTCGACATGCAATATTGTATTTTCAGGTCTTTTGTGGAATAAATTGCATTCAGTTCTGATAATTCCATCATGGTGTTGCAATTTTTACAAACAGTAGGTTATCTAAAACTAAGCGCACATTGTAGATATACAAGCCGAGTTAAGATAACCATTATCCTATATTAAAAGAATGTGTATGTGTTTGTGTGTGTATAAGAAAGGGAGATATAAATTCATCTATAGCTGAAAATTAAAGCTTCGTACAACGTCCAAATTTCAGTATAAAGGTCAACAAATCTTGCCGAGCCGTATTGTTCGGGGACCTGCATACCCGGACGACACGGCTCGACGAGATATGCTTTTAAATTTAAATTAGTTTAAAAGTTTTGAACTTTTAAAGCCAAAATTTGGCCATGTCTCACAATTTTGCCAAAATATTTCATTCACCACAGCTGAAAACGATCTTGGCGTACTCTCCAGATAGACAGCAAACAGGATTTGAAATACAATGTAAAATTTGCGAGTGTAATTAAATCCTTTTTTTCTATTTTTTTTTTTTTTACAATCAATATTATATTATCATTATGCATATTGTGCTAAAATCGATATAAATTTGATCAAAACTCACTGAGATTTAAGATATTTATTTCTCCGGTAAAAATTCCGCCTCAAAATCACATTTATTGAATGTTGTTTCGAAACGAAGTGGATTTAATTCATCGATTTTCTAACTTTGCGAATTTAATAGATATCTCTCCATATAATAAAATGTTTATTGAGTGCTTATCAGAAATCTGTTAAGTGTCCCAGAGCGTGCGGGTAGTGAAATGTAGCAGAACTTTAACACGTAGTGGGTGACCACAAAAGTTCTTTGAAAGGATTTTTTTAATTTTTTGGTAGTTAAACTTATCATATATTTCATCTAAAAGTAGAGAATTCAGGCTGTGTAATGATATTTCTGGCACATCATATAGTATGCATTGGGTATATTTGTATCAGTGCCATAATCTGTCGACTGATATATTTATGTTTGATGATACTTATAGCTGTAACTCGTGCATTTATGGTGCATTTATTAATGTATCGTATCCGGTATCTATTCCCTTTAGAGTGAAGGCTGGTGAGACTTGAAATTTAATCTGTTGCTTTCCGATGTAAATAAATATTTCCATAATCTAATTAAAATTAATAAAATGTTTGCGTGGAATTCAGAACGCGGCCGAGCTTTTGTTTTAGACTATCCCTTTGTTAGGGACGTGCAAAGTGTTGGGGAGAACAGTAAAGGGATTGCTATCCTAATGCAGGGCTTTGCGTTAAAACAGGAAAGAGTACAACTGATTACACGTTACTATTCGCGGTCATTTCAACTTAACAGCTCGGTGCAGACGACGGCATGATCAATTGCGATATATTGTATTCGACGGTATATAAATAAATACATGATACATTGAGATGGAAAATAATCATATCTTTTTCGAATTAGAAATTAAATTTATATACAACATTATTAAAAACAATTTACAATATACTGTTGTTGTTGCGTCCCAGACCGTCCGACCTACAAGAAAGGTGTAAGGTAACCGTTTGGACGGCCGGGAAGTGCCACCCAATTTAGAGCGGAACCCAGTGGGGGAGGCATCCACAGGGACCGTACCTTCCTTCCCCTAACACCAACCTCTCGGAAGGACTTACGGATCCACATGTTTAACGTGATCGTACTCCGCATGAACACGGCGGCAGTTGTGGCAGCGTGCAAATCCAGCGCGCAAACCACCGGGCTACCGCGCCCGAATTGCAATATACTGTAAAAAAACTAAACTGAGTATTCCAACTTTCAACCCTGACCGTCAGACATACCCGACGGTGTAAAGTAAAGCATATCAATTCCGCGACCCAGACCGCAAAACTCGCCTGTACGGCTTAAACCAGAAAGATGTGGGAGGTATTCCAATTCTTATTCGAACCAAACCGTCCGACCTAACCGAAAGTGTAAGGTATCTACTTGGACGACAGGGAAATGCCAACGAATTTAGACCGGAAACCAGTGGGTGCGGTATCAGCAGGGATCGTACACTCCTTCCCCTACCACCAACTTCTCGGAAAGACACGAACCTACATGTTTAACTTGCTCGTACTCCGCGTGAACACGGAGATAGTTTTTATAAAATGTTACAGCAAGAGTCATTTTACATAAAAATGTTATGTAAATCAAATTACACTATTAATGATCATAAAACATATCTAGTATAGTTCTATGCAAATTTTTAAATCGAAATTG
This sequence comes from Amaurobius ferox, assembly GCA_951213105.1. Taxonomy (NCBI): domain Eukaryota; kingdom Metazoa; phylum Arthropoda; class Arachnida; order Araneae; family Amaurobiidae; genus Amaurobius; species Amaurobius ferox. The sequence continues at coordinate 7,533,947 of OX578134.1, read as the reverse complement.
GGTGATACCGGAAAACATTAGAAATACGCACTATTATGAAATGAGTAAACTATAAGTCATTCTAACCACAAATGATTCGACACCATAATGTATGTATTGTCTTGAACCTTGCTTAGCATATTATAAATTTTACATTATTAAAAGTTCATTATTATAGTAATTATCTCCCTATTTTCAAATGAGTGTTTTATTTTTATGTACTGTTATCCAGGAATAATTCGACACCAGTATTAAAGAATTGCTATGGGTCTGATTTAGAATATCAGAAATTGCATGTTATTATAAATTCTCTATTATAGCTATCCGTACACTATTAACAAATTAGTATATTCTTTCTACGAGGGTAGATCCCCCCCCCCCCACCAAAAAAAAAGGTTACAAAGCAGCTGCATTTGAAAAGTAATTATTGTGGAGGCAATATTTTTCCCCAGAGTGGAGACAGATGGCGGTAGTTGTCTTACAACTGTTGTGGGGGTAGGTAGTGTAAGGTCGCAAAAGCTCCAGAGCGATTGAAATGGCGAGACGTTTAGAAAAGTGATCTCGCTTGGAGATGCGAGCTGGGATTCGCTTCTTAAGGGCATAGAATATGGACATGTTGAGTGATGGTGTAATCCTTCTGTATGACAATGCCAGACCCCATACTGCTCACCAAGTTCAAGATTTGCTGCAAAAATTCAAGTGGGAAGGCTGGAGACCCCCCCCCTCCCCCATACAGCCCAGATTTGGCACCCAGTAACTATTTCCTTTTTCCAGAATTGAAGGAACACTTATCTAGAACAAGGTTCTCTTCAGACAGTGATGTGAAAACAGCTGCCGAGAACTGGTTCAATAAACAGGGACATGATTTCTACCAACCGGAATAAACAAGTCTGTCCTGCGTTCAGGTAAATGCCTAAATATGTTTGATGATTATGTGGAAAAATGATCGCCAAGTATGCCTCTTAATTCTATTTTGTATTTTCTGTCTATTGTAAATAAATAATTTTTTATTACCCTTGTAACCCTTTTTGGATCCATCCGCGTATGTACATTTAACCACAAATGATTCACCATGCTTTAAGAATTAAAGCGAAGTATGACTTAGCATGTAATGAAATATTAAAAATAGTGTTAGTTCACACCACATCAAATTAATACTAATGTAAAAATAGATAGTTTATGAAATTAAAAACTCACTGAAAATATATCGTTCTTGCTAAACTTATTTATCTGAATACATTATTACATAAATAACATTGACTCTATCAAATACAATCTTACGTACTTAAAAAAGTTATATATGCTTACAATGAGTTTAAAAACAAGAAAGATCAATCATGCATAAACATTGATTATGAAACACTTTCCAACTGAAATGCAATTTCATTTAAACATTTTTAAAATGTGATACATTCAGGTGATATCTTTTACATTATCACAGTACTGCAGTAATTTATTATACTTAAATATTTAAAACTGTATCAAAATATAAATCATCTGATTCTCTATGCAAAGACAATGAATATTTCATTCACATAACTTGTATTCCAGACTCCAGAGCTAAATAAATTTGTGTGAAAAAAATTCAGCAATTCTTATGTAGCTCACCTTACAATCGCTTCAGATATTTACATTCTGCTTAAGTTAAAATTAGGCTTCGTTGAAGAAATAATAAAAGTTTAGGGATCATTTAAAATCACAACTATTGTAATTGCATAGGCACGGAATTTAGGTACACAGGTAATACACAGATACGCAGATAATATATGTGTGTGTGTGTGTGTATTCAAAGTATTGGAATCGTACCGAAGATCGGAACTCTAATTTTCGAAGGATCTACACGTTTTGGGACTTCTAGAACACGAAAAAACTATTTTTAGGAAGACGTATGTGTGTGTAAGAGTGTATCTGTGTATCTTTCTGTGTGTCTGTGAGGATATTACATCCACTCTAATTGAAAAACTAATGGACCGAATTTCATAAAATTTGGTAGGTATGTTTTTTGTGGGAAATCCTGATGTTCATTAGATTATAGTACGATTCGTAATAAAAGAATCTGCCTTCTTTGCGAAATGGCCGGCAGAAATTGCCTTTATCCACTCTAGCTAAAAACTAATGGAACAAATTTAACAAAATTTGGTGTATAATATTTCAATGGCCTACAAGTGATTTATATACCAAATTTAACAAAATTTGGTACATAAATCAATTGTAGGTTATTTTAACACGATTCGGGAAAAAAGAACTGGCTATTTTTGCGAAATGGCCTGCAAAATTCGTTAAATATAAAAATAAAAGACTACGTGTACTCAATTATATCAATTAAATTCCTATTTTATACGTGATTTTTGACAACAAAAAGAATAAGACTAACCCCCATTACTCTAGAACTAGCCGTTCTTGAGATATTCTAGTTTTTTCGCGTTTTCGCTACGCCACCTTTGACAATAAGTCCAGCTATCAAGTGAGAACCAAATTTAAGTTTAACGTGCAAATTCAATGTCATTTAAAATACATAGGACTGTTATTTCGTTATTTCGTGCAGATAAACTCAAATCATTTTTGAAGAAATAAAGAGAACGTGAATATGAGTCTCCAGAGAAAAACATGTGCTGCCCACATCAGAATTTTTAACAATATTACAACAATGATTTATAGAAGTGAACGGGGATTATTTGCAGATCATTTCGAAAAAAATGTATGCCCTATATTTAAAGATCCCCAAATTTTTGTGGAATAGAATGTTCAACAAATTTAAGCTGTGTACCAAATTTTAACTCTCTAGGACGTAGGAAAGTGCATTAAAAATGCCATCAAATAAGTATATCACGAAGAGTTATGTAAAAATAAAAAAAAATTTGAAAAATTGTTATCTTCCAAACTTATTTTAAAATGTAAAGCCTCTCTCATATACAAAATGATTAAACTCTTGGAAAGATTATATAATATATCTCTTTTTTCTTTCTGGAGGTTATCCCAAAAGTCAGAATTTAATTGAATTTGTTTTTTTCCCTATATTAAATAACTTTTAATTAAAAAACTACCTAACATATTTTACAGAATTTTTTTTTATATATTTTATGGGATAATGTGAATATTTTTTAAAAATTTCGAAGCAATTTGTGAATTTTAAATTTGCTTAAAAAATGTTTGAAAAATTATGTCCCATAGGGTTCAATGTATTTCATTTTTTCAACCCGGGTTCAATAAAAAACTAAATGGGTGATATTATTTATTCATATTCCCATAGGTCCCACAGACCGTCTGAAAAACATACTAAAATTTCATTTTGATAAAGTCATTTTTACGGCAGTTATCGTGCTAACGGACAGACAGACAGACAGACAGAATGAACAAAGTCATAAACACTTTTCAACTATGTTGTAAAGTGTTAATAATAATGAATATAAAATAAATGTCCTACATAAATCACACAGTGTATTTTAAAGATTAAGTATCGGGCTATATTTATTTATTTAAGAAAAATAAAACAAGGTAAAAATGCCTTAAGTTTAAGAGCACATTATGAAAATTACTTTACATTCCGTTATATAATGCATTTTTGCCTATGATAGGCTCTTTAGCAATAAAAGTGATTAGTGATTTTTTTTTAACAAACGATGGATTTATAAGAGGAAGAGATAAAGCACGACTTCGTTAAAAAACACTTTGAAAATGGGATGATTTTAATATAGCGACAAATGAAGAGAAAATGTTTCTAAGGGAGACATCGTACAGAATATATCATTTTAAAGATGTGATGATGATGATGATGGAATACGTAATATACAGGGGTATGAAACGACAAACAGTAGCAGTAGATGCTTTAAAAAGAATAAAAGTTAAATTAGAAAAAAACTGATCTATTTCTCAAATTTTTCTATCGTACAAAATTCGCAAAAACAGTTGAGTAAAAAAATGAATGGAAAAATTTGAAAAATCCTTACTAAAATCGTACTATCGTAGTTTGAAATGTATATCAGCAGTATTATATCAGAGAAATTATGGTTTATATGTAGATTGCAATGAACATTTTGATGGATAAATAAACTCATCATCTATATAATATGCCCAGATCTGGTTGACTGAGATGATGAATCAAAATTATCTAGCGCATCGAATGTAATTAGAATATTTCGTGTGGTGTTATTTGATTCAAGACCAAGGGCAGAATATAAAATTTCAAGAACTAGAATAATGGATGACGGTGTGATGAGTTGATCAAAACCACCATTTATCAAAATTATTGACTACTTCTGGACAAAATCTCGGTTTAGGTTTAATTCGATCCTTGTCATATTTTAGATCAAGGAAAAAATCTAATATTTAAAAAAAATCGAATTAGAGGTGACAACCATAGCAAAAAAATCGAATGCGGACAGCACATGGCGTTCCCTATATAATGCAATGAATTTACTTCTTTCACAGTGGAAAAATGATCTATAAGATCTACTACACAATGCTTTAATGTTAAATTATACATTTGGCTCTTTAATGACTGACAAAATGTAACACTATCTAAATGTAACACTAGTATCCAATTAACTTATATTTCATGCAACTCTAAATTGACAATTATTAATATGGACTGCACCCAAAATAAGCCGTATAGTCCATATATTATAATACAATAATAATTAATTCATCGATTTGGCGTCATTTGGTTAACTCCACGTCATTTTTGCAATTCAAACGGTATTCTCGTCAATTTGGGGCGAAATATCGCAAAGTTGGCGACATATCGCTGAATGAGTCGCTAAGTTTTCCCCATTTAACTCGAAGCGTTACATATAACCGGTGTGAAGAGCATTTCATATAAAAATGACTGTTGGCTAATTAGTAGGCGCCAAAATACAAAACAATTACGCAAAATGTATTATCTTGTGAATGGAACAAACTATATCGACGAGAATGACGTTAACAAAATTAACGCAAAATATTACACATGAAAAGTGATCATATCATATTTCACAATAGTAAATATTTTTTTTTTATTTTTTATGATTTATTTTGATAATTTTTTTTTGAAAAACGGCAATATCTAGAGAACTATTCACGCTAGCGTATTAAACAATTATATCAATCGTTTTCAATTGAAAAATTACACAAAAAAAGAATCTTTACGTAGCATTATTAAATGCTGTGACATTTTGATGAATTTTTCTAAATTTCATTCGAAAATCTTTCGAACATTCGATTGCTTTCAAAATTAATATGCCTTCAGGAATCATTGATTGTAAATGTTGTCACACACACACACTCGCATACGCACAGGCGTCAACTCAAACGCAATCGATTCGAGTTCAGCTCTCAAAGCTTGAAACATGCTCTTCTGCCGAAAATTTGAATTGAATTTTTGACCTCGTTACACTACTTTACCTGTACATTATAATGTATATAGAGAAAGTAATCACTCGAAGGGAAACAAACAAATGAAAACAAACTCAAAACGAGTTTGCTTAATTATCGAGCACTTCAATACTAGCTAAAATCTTCGTTTTTGTCTCATTTGATTCGTATCAGCTACTAGATCAATGAAACAGTTGAAAGTTGAGAAAACTCGAATTAATGGAAGCGGTTGAGATGGCTATAAAAATACACTTTATACCATATCGCCTCTTAACATCACCCACAACAGCTTATAACTACGGTCACATGAGTCGGCAACATGAGTAAAAAATTTGATGTGAGCAGCACATGACTTTCCTTATATAATGCAACGAATTTACTACTTTTACAACAAAAGAAATAGGTTATTCTTATAGTAGATATTTTTATTATTTCCAAGATATTGAATTTTCGTCAACCAGTCGCCATTTTCATTGATTTGGCGTCACATTTATCCATTTGGCGAGATTTTCGTTAATTTGGCAACATTTAAAAAAGTCGCTAAGTTGGCGACATTCCGCCAAATTCGTCACCAAAATCTCACCAAGAGTTATGGACGGAGAAATAAATTATCATATGGCAGATAAATAACTATTGAAGTTCAAATACAAAAGTATTATTCAAAGTATCTTTTCCCATGAATGGAACGAGCTATATCGACGAGAATGATATCACAAAACTTATTGCATGATATTACATATGAAAATTGAGCATGTTTCTCAACAGTTAATATTTTTTTTTTAATTTATGGAATTTTTTGATAAATTTGTTTGAAAAATGTGCAATCTCTCGAGAACGGTTCAAGCTAGCTTTCTAAAGTTTATGTCAATCGTTCAATCGTTTTCCAATGAAAAATTACATAATTAATGTCTATTTGTGTAACTTTATTACAGGTTTTGATTTTTTGGTGATTTTTTCAAAACTGCACTCAAAAATTTAGGGGGGGGGGATCTGAACATTCGATTACTTTTAAAAACAATAGGCTTCCAGTATTCACGAATTGTGATGTTTGTATCAAATTTCATTCGAATCGTTCCATTCGTTCGTGAGATACCGTCGCTACAGACTCACCTACACACTCACACACACGCACACTTTCACACACACACACACACACACACAGACACAAACACAGGCATCACCTCAAAAATGTTTGATTCGCGTTCATGGATGCTTGAAACGTGCTCTCCGGTCGAAAACTTGAATTCGAATTTTCGACCCCGTCACAATACATTCCTCATACATTATGCATATAAGGAAAGTAATAAAATCGCGTACACCGTTGACCCAGAAGAAAATATTGCCGTTTGCCTTTGAAACTAGTATAATGGTATATTTATATTTATATCGCATTTATGTTGCCATTTATTGTCTTATGCTTGCAAATGTTAGTGAGAGATTTAAACATCTTAAAGTTCTATTTTATGCAAAAGTATCAGAAAATCCAATTTTCAATGTTTAACTTCTTAAATGTTTAATTAAAGGATTTAAGATGTATTAAAGAAAACATGTATATTTTTCGATTATACACTATATTGTTTTGCCAAACAAAACAATATTTATTACATTCTCATACGTAATATTAAGAAAGTACATGAATAGTTTTCGATTTCGAGATTTTGATGCCAATAAATATTTTATGATCTTCTGAGTACGTTTTAACAATTTTTGGAGTGACTTCCCTCTTATGTCTGTGGTCGATATTCGGGTACACAACAGAGGCTACAAATATTAATGGGGATTTTTGAAATTTTATATCCGGCCTTATTGTAAAGAAATCCAGAATTAGACAGTTTTTTTTTTTAAAACTCGAGCAAAGCTTTGAAATTTTTTCGAAATGTTAATTTTTTTAGCATGGCGGCATAGGACAAAATTTAACATATTTAGACATAAAGGAGTTTATTGTGGGATAAATGATCACGTGGCTTAATAATTGCAATCATTATTGTGAAAAATAACCGCAATACATTTTTTTTATTCGTGACGCCATTAGTCTGCCTTGGGGGCAAGTTATCCCTCCGGGGGAGTACATTGTCAAGTATGATATCAATCAAAATATTTTTAACACCCTTTAAAGTGAATGGTAACCTGTTATAGTTGAAATCATTTTTCGACTTTTCCTATTTGCTTTTGTAAAATTTGAAAAAATATATTCTGGTATGAGAATGTCAAATTGAGCCTCATTTCAGTTAATTTTAATATTACAGCATAGGAAAAAATGGGACATAATAATGCATAAAAGGGTTTATTCATGGCTTAATGATCACGAAATGTAGTAGTTTCAATCATTGATGTGAAAAATATCCAGGATACAAATTTTTGTTCGTGACGTTATTATCCGCCTTCGGTGGTCAAGTTGTTCACCCCACGGGGGTACATTGTCAATTATGGTATCAATCAACATATTTTTCAAGCCCTTTAAACAACATTGTGATGCGCTATAAAATTAATCATTTGTACACATGATATCTAGTTTTCAAGTATTTTCTTGAAAAATTTGATAAAAAAAGTCACTAAAAATTGATTCTGATTTGAAAGAGTGGAGTTGAGCTACACTGCTGATATAGTTTCAATTTTTTCTATTCTAGAACAGTATTAATATATCGATGATATTGATATATTGATATTGTTCTAGTGCTTATCGATATCGCAGTACCGATAAGCACTTCAATTTCGATAATCTACGGTACGAATACCCTACGTATAGAAGACCATATCGTTACAAGTGCTATTCTCTGTTTATTTCTAAAACATACATAGAATTTATGTAATGCGCCAAACAATTATAAATACGGATTTCTTTGAATTATTCATTATAGATGGATATTAAATTAAATTTATCAATGAGCCAGTGTGAAATAAAATAACACATTTCAAATAATGTCATAATTTATCCTAGTGCCAAAAAGCATTAAACGTGCAGCAGTTTACTTTAATTAAATAATATGTACTTTACGTAGATTTTTTTATTAATTAGTAGCGCTATTGCACATCGTCGAAATAATTACTTACCACGTTTTCAGAACTCTCCAAAGTTATCGTCAAGATAATAATTGAAAATGAAATAATATTCTTCCCGGTTATAGCATGCTATTACACCTAGGTAACACTCCCGGAACCAAATACTTTGCCGAAACTTGACCTCCGAAATGGTGTCGAGCACAAGACACTGACCGTGGGAGTGAGTACAAAACTCAACAATCGAAGAAAAGTCCAAAGTACAAAGCCGAAGTAAAACACATAATGAAAAAGGCCAAGAGTCGTTAACTAAGGAGAGTGCAATCCATATATAGCATTATACTACCACTAGGGTGCGCTATCAGCAAGTTCCGTGTAGGTGAATCTCACAGTTACCATTTCCAAAATCGATAACATCATAGGTGTGTACAAGTTATATCCTTAAAATAAGCGTTTTTTACATCGTTGTATACAGTATTATAATAATGTCTAAAGAAATTTGCGGGATAATGTTTCTTGATCGCCTCTTGCATTATTCTTCTGTCATTTTCAGTTCGATCTTTTTTGAAAGTATGGATTCTTTGATTGCGTATCAGATGATTGACTATAATATTTCGTAATATATTTTTACTCAAATTTGAGTTCCAATCTATAACGTGATTGATGCTGGTCTTGAAAGTATTTCTCTTGTCATATAAAATGGTATATAAACAATTTTTTTTATCGTAAAGGATGCTAATATCCAGGAAATCAACTTCATTTTTATTTCCCATGTGTGTTTCTATGAGATCCAAGTTATCAGGGTAGAAACTGAAGTCAAATTCAGGCATTTGTTCGTATTGGCCCACAAGAATGTCATCCACGAAACGAAAATATGGTATTTCATTTAATATGTGAGTGCCTTCCTCGTATTTATTCAGGTAGATGTCAGCAAGGAGTGAAGAACATCCTCCACCCATTGGAATGCCTTTGACTTGTTGATAATAGTTGGTCCCGTTAAATAGTATATTTTCGAACAGAACAATCCTGATCATGGCTTTTTATTTACTTAATGTAATATATTCATGTAATTCATGAATCTCATAAATCTCCAATAAAATAAGAAGAAGATCATCAAGGTCAATATTATTAAAAATATCTTTAAAATCGTAACTTCGGAAATTTATACGATCAGGGAAGAATTTGAGTTTGTTGAGTACTTCATAACTATTATTTACGATAATGGAACACTTATGCTTGATTTTTGTCATGACATGTTTCAGCAGAGCTAATAGTTTAGAATTAGCTATAGTCAGATAAGTCTTGAAACCTACAGTTTTGAGTTTGGATATCAAATGTGACTTAATTAAATGAAAAAATAAATAAATAAATAAATAAATAAATAAATATATATATATATATATATATATATATATTTATATATATATATATATATATATATATATATATATATATATATATATATATAACACTTTACAACACAGTTGAAAAGTGTTTATGACTTTATTCGTTATGTCTGTCTGTCTGTCCGTTTGCGCGATGAATGCCGTAAAAATGATTTTATCAAAATGAAATGTTAGTATGTTGTTGATATGGTCCGTAGAACATAAGAGAATGCAAATGAATAATATCCCTCAATTAGTTATGGATTGAGCTCGAGTTGAAAAAATTAAATACATTGAACACTATTGGACCTACTTTTTTGAACATTTAAAAAAAATGTTCAGTGTTTTTCTAAATAAAAATTAAAACAATAATTGCAGTCGTATTATATGTAGAGATCACGTGACTCGCTTCAAAATAAAATATGGCATCCATCTTACGTCAAAATTGTGATATTTATTTTTTTAAGCTATATTTAGTGTTGCATCCGTCCTAAAACCGCTTTATTTTTTTTTGTGCATCTATATACTGCGTCTACGCAATTACAATATATTTGAGTTTAAATGATCATCAAACATTGATTATTTCTTCAACGAAGCCTAATTTTCACGAATTGATAATGAATGCACATCAAGCTGCGAAATGAGTGTTATAAGAATTGCTGAATGTTTTTAACGCAGAATTATTTAGTTCTGCAGTCTGCAATATACCTGATATGAATGAAACATTAATTGATTTTACGTAGAGAAGCTGACGATTCTATAGAATTGCCTTTCCCGATGAAGTTTTAAACATGGAGTTATAAAGTTTCCTCCATGGTTTAAAGTGTTTAAGTAACATAAATTATTGTAGTATTGTGATAATTTAAAAAAAATATCGCCGTTGAATGAAAAGAAGAGAAAAAGTTTATAAATGAAATATTCTCTGCTTTTATATACAGAGTCAGGCGATTTATATTTCGATGACGCCATTTGAATAAAGTTCAGTTGTTTCCGTACAAGTTTTCAAATGTAATTAATTATTTTTTCGCCATTGAATCAAATTAATGGAAAAAAATTTGTGAATGAAATATTTACTGCTTTTTTATATCTAGAGGCAGATTATTTATTTTTCGATGACGGTATTTGCTTTAAGTTCATTTGTTTTCGATGGAGTTTTCAAATATAATAAATAATTGTATTATTGTGATAATTTTTTTAAATATCACAGCTGAATGTATCGCATTTGAGATGTTTAAAAAACTGTATTGTAGTAGAAATGTGTTTCAGAATCAATGTTTTATGCATGATTAATCTTTCTTTTTAGATTTATGTCATTAGAATCCAGTTTAATCATTTTAATATGCATATATATTTTTTACAAAATAAACACTAATTACAAAAATTTAACATTACCAAAAATTTAATAACAGTTTCGTACATCATTGAGATTTCACGAATAAGTACTTAACACAAAAGAGTAGAGGTAAATCAACTTTCAATTTGTCACTAATTAGCACGGAAGGCACACTTTTATCGATTATTCAAATAATAATCATTCAGTTCGTAAGAGTAGATTATATTAACGAGTTCTTAGATATTGAACTAAAAGAACTATTTTGAGTGTCGATTGCTTAAAAGAAACTGTTTTAAAAATATATGTCAATTTTATTATGTGTGTAAATATGTATTAATGAAATATTGTCAGTGTTATATGTCTTATAATAATAGATTTAATAATAGTATCATTAATCAAGATACAATGGATATGTATAACTTTAAATATTAAAATAAATTGAGCAATTAAGTCAAGTGTATTTATTTATATTTTGTGTGTTGGTCTCTCCGGTTTGAGAACCAGGAGCTTACATGCTCCACCCTAAGTGTCGGCATCATATGTAAGTCCCATAGTAATAATTTTGATAAGGACAAGTTTACCTTATGACAACATACTAAAATTTCATTTTGATTAAGTCATTTTTACGGCAGTTATCGTGCTAACGGACAGACAGACAGACAGACAGACAGAATGAACAAAGTCATAAACACTTTTAAACTTTGTTGTAAAGTGTTAAAAACCCGCAAAAACTCACCATTACCTCTTTGCACGAATTCCTAATATATATATATATATATATATATATATATATATATAATCATTAATTAAAACACTACTTATTAAATTCAACATTTGTAACTTTTACAATAAATATCATTTTTTCACACATCTGTTTGTTATGGTAAAATTACATTACTTTTAATATACGTTTAAGGAGGAGAAAATGTACTTGTATGGCCAGGTCATATGATATTATTCCAAAATCAATAATTGACCTAATATATACGCACAGAGGTACATAACTCTCCTTTTTGGGTCTGTTGCTCAGCCTATTTGGAATATTTCCGCTTCTCTTTCTGACATATTCTTAATACCCGAAATAACCATTACACTGCTTGAAAACACGACTCTAAGAACTTTATATAATCATAATTGCTATGAACAACACCGCCTCTGCACCATCATTATTTCTCTCAAAGCTCCTGAACAAGCATTGCCTAAATCCATAGTTAATTATCTTCTTGTTGCCACATCATTTTGTCTGAGGGCCAGATACGAACTCCTAGCTCTCATTGGTTGTTCCTCAGTGCAATGTAACACTATTTCCTTACCATCTACTTGATTTTCCAATGAAATTTGGTTCAAGTCTTGGCTCAAGGAGATCGCTGCCCCAACCACACCTGCAATTTGGGTGAACCTACTTTATTGGGGCCATGACCCTCCGAGCCAAGACTGACATGAAATGGCGCTACTAGTCTGGAAATAATCGTAAAAATCAAACGAAATATGAAATTATAACTGAAATTGAATTTGACATTCGTAGGTAACTGTCTAATGTCTAGCCAATAATTTATATTATTGGAATACATACATTGTTAAAATAAATATACATTGGATACATATATTGCACATACATACACACACATAAACGTTACGCCAAAAATAGTGTTTTCGCGTTCTAGGATGCTTGAAATATGTAGATCCTTCGAAAACTTAAATTGCGATTTTCGACATGATTCGAATACTTTTTCTATATTTTATCATGCATGGTAGGAAAGTAAAAACCAATATTTCTAAATATACCTTACATTTTTACTACTTTATAACATATAAAAATCTTATAAATTCTAAACATAGGATTTTTATTTACATTTCTTTATTCCTTTAATAATTTAAAGATTAATCTTACTTTTAAATCTTACGTCTTTTGTAGTATTTTGTCTGTCTATGCTGATACTAATTTTACTCCTAAATACGGTTCTTTGGCACTGCTTTATCGACTTGGGGACAATTTGTATTAAATAATGTATAAACTTTCAAGACAAGTTGTATGTTGAACAAAGGCAATTGTTTTTTGACTCAAAAGTAAAGTGCATTCTACAAAGTTAATAATATTTTGTGAAATGCATTCAATAAACTAAATTTAAGTGTATAAAGATATGTAAAAACAAAGGCAATTTATAAAATAATTTATTTGCACTGAAACAAATAACTCTAATATCATTATAAAGCATTCAATTTGAATACATGCTTCATTTTTAACCAGTTCCATTAACTATATTTATATTTATACATGTGTGGATAAAATAAAAGAGAATCAGTACACACTTTAGGAAATCCCCAGGAAACAGTTATATAAAGATATAGAACTATTTCGATGAAAAGGGAGAATCATTCTTCAACATAAGTCAGACAAAGTATTAGTTTCAGCTAACACAGGAAACTATGTGTCAACAGAAAACTATGCACATGTCTCAGAATTTTTAAACCAAACTACCGAAACCAAAGAGTTCAAAAGAGTTCACTAAAATTTCTGTAAAACTTCAATGAACAGGACAACAAAAATAGGTGGCATATAACAAAAAATACGAATAAAATTCCTTTTGGGGTTGCTATATTAATTAAAGACATTCGGAAAGGAAAATCCAGCAGTTACATAAATTAACTCACTCATATCAGGTCGACAACTGAGGATGGCATACGCGACTCAAGGAGGAGAAAAGAAAAAATGCAATTCCAATATTAAGGAACCAATATTCAAATCATATCAAATCATATCCAAATCATCAAATATTCAAATTTCATATTCAAATTTCACTTTTTCTTGTTTGTTCTAATCAGTTCCCTGTCGTTTCCAATTATTTCTACATATTTTTACAACTGGTTAAAACATATGAGGTTTCTTTCATTACTGATTTTAGTAAGTTTTCTCTCTATTTAGCTCGTTCCGCTGTCCGTTTTCTTCCCGCCCTTTTTAGTAACACTTCCCAACATAGTTGAAAAGTGTTCATAACGTTGGTCATTGTACCTGTCTGGCTGTTCGCACGATAACTGTCGTAAAATGACTTACTGAAAATGAAATATTAGTGACATATATTTATAATTAATAAAAAAAAAATATAATATAATTTTGCGAAATATGTGAAGCGACCAACACCCACGTTGTTTATGTTTGTTCCATTACTTACGATTCTGATTTCAACATTATATTTGCAGACAGTTTTATGCTATTTTACAGTTATTAACACTTTTCAACATAGTTGTTAAGTGTTTATGACTATTTTCATTCTGCCTGTATGTCTGTCTGCCCGTCTGCACTATAATTGCCTTGAAAATGACTTTATCAAAATGAAATTGTAGTATGTTGTTGAGACGGTCTGTGAGACATATAAGAATATAAAATAATAATATCACTCCATTACTTTTGGATTTTTCCAGGGTTAAAAAATGAAATACATTGAACCCTGTGGGGCCTAATTTTTCAAATATTTAAGCAAAGTTGAAAATCACAATTTGCTTTGAAATGTTTAGGAAATCTTTAAATTATCAAATAAAATGTGTAAAAAGAAATTCAGCAAATTATGTTGGGTATTTTTTTAAAATTAAAATTAAAATATTAATTACACACATGATATATGAAGAAATCACGCGACTCAAGGCGAAATAAAACAAGAAAGATCAATCATGCATGAAGCTTTGATTATGAAACACTTTCCAACTTCAATGCAAATTTATTTAAACATCTTTAAAATGCGATACATTCGTCGGTAATATTTTTAAAATTATCACAATACTACATTAATTTATTATATTTGAAAACTTAAAACTTCATCGAAAAAAATGAACTTCATTCAAATGACGGCATTGAAACATAAATTGTCTGGTTTAAATATCTTTAAAATGCGATACATTCCTCGGTAATATTTATAAAATTATCATAATACTACAATAATTTATTTCATTTGAAAACTTCATCGAAAACAAATGAACTTTATTCAAATGACGTCATCGAAATATAAATCGCCTCTATATAAAAGCAGCATTTCATTCATAAACATTTTTTCATGCCCCTCATTCATCACAATACTATAATAATTTATTTTATTTAAAAACTTAATACCATGGAGGTACAAGTAATTCAGTGCTATGCTTAAAACTTTATCGAAAAAGTCGTCTGATTCTCTGTGTAAAATCAATAAATGCTTCATTCATATCAGCTATATTGTAGACTCCATGAGCTAAATAATTTTGTGTTAAAGAAATGCAGCAATTCTTATACAACTAATTCTGCATCTTTTGGTATTTACATTTTCCATAAGTGAAAAGTAGGCTTCGTTGTAGAAATAATCAAAATTTGATGATCATTCAAACTCAAATATATTGTAAATGCGTTGTGTCAGTATGTAGATGCACAGAATATAAGCAAAAAAATAATAACATTTAAAGTTCTCGTTATATTAAAAGCTTGCTGGGTTTGCGGATGGCAAAATTATTTCTGATTGCAGCCCACAATTTGACAGTCCAGCAGAAGTGAAGAACTATTTTATGTAATATCTTAACATTTTTACAAAATAGCGCTTATTTGCGTCAAATCAACATTGACGATAAACTCACTAACTCTACACAGCCAGCCTGATTAGAAGTCTCGAATTCGAGAAAATTGTTATTCATCGATTTCTACTTAGACATCACTTCAAAAATCTCTAAATTCTACACAGACGTCGCTTCAAAAATGTTCGATTCGTGATCAGGGATGCTTGAAGCGTTCTGTCCCGCCACAATACTTTCTTTATATATTATTGTATATACGGAAAGTAAAAATGTCAGATCTGAATATATCACAACTTAGAGATGCTTAAATAAAATTACATTTCAAATGGAGAGTGTCTCATAATCAATTCTTTATGCATGATTAACTTTTCTTGTTTTTTCTTTCCCCTGTGTTTTGTCTGTCTGTTGTTGCCTACCTGTCGTTTTGATTTTTCACTCTTCCATCTTATCCCATAGAGTTAGCATTATCTATTCTTCTACATTCAGCCACGTGTGCTATACTCAGCTATCCACTGTTTAATTGACTGATGACGTGTTTATTGACAGCTCTGGAAAAAGCTGTTATTTGATTTTGAAACTGATAGGTTTTTATATTTAAGCTGCTTTTAGATATTTTATTTATTGTTTTATCATTGCAGCTGTTTTTGAGCTATTATTTTATTTTATAAAGTAGTTCAAGAGATTTTTCGAATAGGCACATATATTTAATTTTGATATATATTAGATAATTATACATAATTAAAATCTTATCTGGACAGCGCATTACTTTCCTTACTGACTCAAATTCCTGTTATCCATCATAATCTATTAAATTGAGTTTTATTGCATGAATTTATCTGAAATTACACTCATTTTGCCTTTGTAATTTATTTTCTTATTCATTTGAAAACTTTGCGCATTTCAAAACACGTTGCCAGCTTCTTAAAATTCCATAAAGCTTAAATAACTTGAGAATGACTTATCCGAGAGGAAATAGGTTTGTCTTGTCCGATTTAAGATTAAAAAGTACGGATCAAATAACCATTTAATGCATTTTGCCTTTTATTTATTATTATTTATTATTTTGACGAATGCTATAGAACATTTAGCGCAAAAAAACAATAAAACACACACACACACGGAGATATATATATATATATATATATATATATATATATATATATATATATATATATATATATATATATATATATATATATATATATATATATGTATGTATATTAAAAACATAAAAAATCTAAAATCTAAATTTTCATTTTGATAAAATCCTTTTTACTGCAGTTATCGCGCTAACGGACAGATAGACAGACAGACAGGCAGACAGAGTGATCAAGGTTATAAACACTTTTCAACTTTGTTATGAAGTATTAAAAATGTAAGTTAACATATCACTATAATGGAAAGGGGATGAGGGGAATATTAGTATACAAAAATCATTCACAATTTAAAAAGTATATATATATAAATGTATATAAAATGAAAAAGCAAACACGGCAAAAATGAGAAAAGGCAATAATAATTAGCTCAGGATTAAAGATCAAGACATGGAGAGCAATGAATTGAAACTACACAAAAAACGGCGGTTAGTTCGAAATTGCATTCTAGTCAGGACAACCAAACAATTCGAATTAAAACCGATAGACTAACCAGTTTCGGACAATGGCGATAGTATTTAACTATGGACACCATTGGAACTGTCTACTGGCTAGTGGAAGGAGAAATAATAAAAACCAAGTGAAATATACACTAGAAATATAAAAAATGAAATATTAACTCACAGGCACAGCCTCCACGTGGGAGTCGACATGTTCGCAGGAGAACATTCGACAGTGCATTTTACATATTTTCGTCAAAGCGAGTAGACACCGGAATGGATGCGCTTGAACGAATGATAATTTATATGAAGACTTTCAAAAATAATATTCAGTATATAGGACTCAAGACAAGTGATAATTTGTTTTTCAAAAATATTAGACAGTATCAGACTCAGGCCAAGTGGTAACTTAGATAACAAGAATGAGTTTAATTCACAAAAATGAGTTATCCAATCAAATATAAATAATGCATTTGTAAAATTATCACGTGGTGTATTTGAAATAGTTAATAAAATTATTTACAAATACTTCCAGATAGTGGTAATTTTGACAAATGCGTTTAAGATTATTGATGTGGAGAAAGTGAAACTGAGGATCAGAAAGTCGATGTATTCAAAATAGCTGGTTTAAAATTATGTTTCTTAACAATTAAATAGAATTAATGGATTATGATAGCAGCTTACTGATAGTGAAGTTATAAGGATATTTTTTACCAAATAGATTGGTTAGATATGATTATGGAGGGTATCTAAATTTAAGTCTAGATAATTTACCGTTTGACTAACACTAGAGTCATTAAGGATTAATTCTAGGTTAGAGGGTAAAACTCAATATTAATTGGATAGAAATCGTCAATGATAATACAGATTAAGTTGTCAACATATCGATATATAATATATGAATTAGAGAAAAATGGCGTCCATAATAATTAAGATATAAGTCAGCTAGAATACTACTGCTACAGACCCCTTGAGGTACACAAGATGTTTGCAAATATACTGTATCACCTTGGATAATATAATTGTATATATTATCCATCTTTGTGTTATCACCTTGGATAACACAAAGTGCAGTAGCATAGGAAAATTTTTGACTATAAATGGAACATTATTGGAAGAGAGATAATAATTATAGAGATAATAACTTTATATAAATCTATAATATCAATATTATTAAATAGGTTTTTAAAATCAAAGGTATGGAAACCAACAATATGTGAAGGCTTGCTAAGGTGATTAACTAAATCAAAACTATTGTTCAAAATGACATATCCTGAAGTCTTGAATTTAAGAGATTCATTAATTCTATTTAAACAGTTTAGCGAGTACTTATTATATCCACAAGTGACCTTTCTAAAACAGAGAGGTGATTTCTGGAATTTAGGAATCAAAGTAACATATTGAAAATTATAAAATTTACAATTAATTTTTAATTGAGTATATAATTTTAGCATTTTAGTTTTTATTTTAGTAAATTGATTATTAATGGGTTTAAAAATATGATTATTTTTTAAATAATTCTGCAACAGAGAAACATAGGATTTTTTTTTTACAAATAATGACATAATGATTAGAAACTTTATCTATTTAAGTTATAACAAAATGGTGTTATAGATTTTTAATAACAGATAGAAGTTGTTTAAAAGAATAACTAATATATATATATATATATATATATATATATATATATATATATAATCTGAATCGAATCAAAACGTAATCAGCACTCGTCAACCGTATAAGTGGATTACATAGACATATAAACATATATAACCACAAACAGACATATTTATTTATATTAGTGGCACATTCAGGCTATTTATTTATATTAGCATCTATATATACTAATTGCCAAGTGCCCTTCTGTCTGTCTGTCTGTCCGCCTGTCTGTCTGTCACGCCTTTTTGTCTGTCACGCCTTTTTGTCTGTCACGCCTTTTTAGGCACTTCTCGAATAGAGACTTGCAATTTGGTACACGGTTCGATCGTTCGATAAAACCCCCTGGAAAAATCGAATTTCTCGAAAACGTTCTCTAGAGGGAGTGCTCCACACCAAAACGTTCGAAAAGTGAAATGATAGGAAAGCATGCTTTGCCATAAGATAGAGACTTCAAATTTGGTGCATGGGTAAATTGTTCGAAAGGAAGAAAGAGTGCAATTTCATATTTCCAATATTTTCTACTTAAGGGGATGCCGCACACCAAAACTTTCGATTTACGAATAAATGAGAAACTGCTCCTTTAAAATTTGATAGAAGCTTGAAATTTGATATATGGAATAATCATTTAATAAAAGAACGATTATAGTTTTTCAAAAACGTTCGTTAAAGGGGGTGCTCCAGAAGAAAACGTTCAAAAGGTGACTTCATAAGAAAACATACTTTGGGATGAGATAGAGATTTGAAATTTGGTGTACGGGTAGCTAGTTTAGAAGGAAGAAAGTGTACAATTTCAGTTTTCCAATATTTTCTACGTTAGGGTGTGTCGCACACAAAACTGTTCGATTTTCGGAATGAAGTAGAAACACTGCTTTTAGAACGTGATAGAGGCTTGATATTTGGTATATGGGCGAATCATTTATTGAAAGCCGAATAAGAATGGAGTTCTTCAAAAATGTATATTTAAAGGGAGGGGGGACTCCACAGAAAAACATTCGGAAGGTGAAATGATAGAAAAAGCAAGCTTCGCGATGAGATAGAGACTTCAAATTGTGTATACGTGTAGACAGTAAGAAATTAAGAAATTGTGCAATTTCAGTTTTCCAACATTTGCGATTGTAGGGTGTGCCGCACACTAAAAAGTTCGATTTGACGAACAAATGAAAAACGCTTCCTTTACAATGTGATAGTAGCTTGCAATTTAGTATATGGGATAAATATTTGATAAAAAAGAACCTACGACTATTACGGTTTTTCAAAAATGATCATTTAAGGGGATGCAACACAGAAAAACGTTCGAAATATGAAGTTCGAGAAAACCATGCTTCACGATAGGATAAAGACATCAAATTTGGTGCACTGGTAGATAGTTTAAAAGGAAGAAAGAGTGCAATTTCAGATTTCCTATATTTTCAACTTTAGGGGTGCCGAACACCAATATGTTCGATTTTCGAAATAAATGATACAAGCTTCCTTTAAATGTGATGGAGGCTTGATATTTGGTATATGGGCCAATCATCTGATAAGAAACAAGAGGCGAACAGATGTTTTCAAAAATGTTCATTTATGGGTGTGCTTCACAGAAAACCGTTCGGAAGGGGAGATGATAAAATAATATGATTCGGGATATAACTGACTTTAATTTGGTGAGACTTTAATTTGGTGTAATAGTAGATAGTTCGAAAGGAAGACGTGCGCAATTTAAAATTTCCAATATTTTCATCTTTAGGGGATTCCGCACACTAAAATATTCGATTTGCCGAATAAATGTGAAACGCGAATTATTAAAAGAATGACAATATTCAGGGTTTGCTTATTGAGAGACTGTTGATTTTCAACGGGTATTCGTCTAGTATTTATTTATTTTCACGCGACACATTATTTCTACATTACAGTTTTGTAAAATATCGTCGAGAAATTTGAGCTAGAGTGGATACAAACATTCCATAGACATATAAACAGACATAAACACATACACACAGGCAGGCAACACACAGAAATCACGCTATGATTTGTGTTCAATATATTGCTGTAGATGAATCTTGTAGATGCGTTGCGCGAAACTTGTAGATTCGTCGAAAATTCGAGTTTCAGTTTTCGAAATTATTACAATACTTTTCCTATACATTACAATGTATTGCAGGGGAAATAAAATTATATAATGTAGACAGTATATGACTTTGCTTACAGTCTCAAATACATTTTCTCTTCCTTCCATAATGCGCCGAGTTTAATTTCACAGTAATATATGGATATTGATTTAAAATTGTACCGAATTTGCAGTTTTAATAATGTTTTAGTTTTCCTTTGGCAATTAGGAGGTTTTTAAATATTGGTGTTGCGAAGATACAAGAAGCTTAAATATCTGGGGAACAGTTCATCATAGAATAATAGGGGTAGTCTTATTATTTTCATCGTATATGTTACGTGTAAAACAAGCTTTTAATCAATACATTTCAACATATTTAGTTTGTATTTCAGATTTTTACGCTTTTAGTCTGTAATTTTGCTTAAAAAGTACATTCTATGTTTTTTCGATTTGCACCAAAATGTAATCATCATCAGGGTGACTTACAAGGGACTTAAATACCAAATTTTGTAAAATTTCGCCGAATGCGTTTTGATCAAGAGTGAATACATACATTGCACAGACAGATAGATACACATACACGAACACAGACGGACGCTAAATATGTATTTTCGTAGTCTAGAGTTACCCAGATGTGTTCATCCCTCGAAAACTCGAGTTGCGAATTTCAACACGATTCCAATATTTTCCCTAAATATTAGCATGTATTCTAAAGGTAAATAAAATTTCTAATTTAACATATCTGAAGTTAAAAATGGTTAAATTTATATATTTAGAATAATTATTATCAGTAGTTATTGAATTATGATTGATAATTTTATTCTTGAAATGAATATATTTGAATGTACACTCTGAAATTGACACTATTTTTTTTTAGTGATTGAATCTTCCAAACAGTTGTCAGTTTAAGTGTTTTACGTAATTTAATTAGTTTTGAGAAGGAATGTCAAAAATGTTCGTAATATTTTCATCACAAATGTAAGCCGTAATATTTTCTTGGAAAGTTTTCGGCCTTAAATATTTGCAGTGTTTAAACAGACATGGTAGATGTAAAATTAGCACCTGTTCGCATTAAACTGAACTAGTGAGACTCGCTGATTTTCACTCCTATAAGTAATTTAAAAATCTGATGTGGGCAACACATGCCTTTCACTACATATTCAAATTCATTTTTTCTTTCTTTCATAATGCATTGAGTTTAATTGCACAAAATTATATGTAGATTTGTTTTAAATTGCACCAAAATTACTCTTTAAAAGTTATCATTTAAGTAATACAATTATGTTTTGAATCTCTATATCCCATAATAAAAATGTCCTATCCCACAAACAGAAAAAACTGCTGTAATTCGAATCAATAATATTGACCCACTCAAAGCGACAAGTATTATCCAAGAAATTGGACTTAATATCTTAAAATATTAAATTTTCATGAATTTGGAGTCGTTTTCGCAGATTTTGCATCGTTCTTGTGAATTTGTCTAAATTAAAAAAATAAATAAATAAATACGTTACGTTTTTATTTTTAAAAAATCGTCGTCAAGATTGCCAAATTTTCGACAAATTTTCCTGAAATAAAATGAGACCAAATATTCAAATAAACAAAAATATTTCACCTTAATAGAAAGTAGATAAAAATCAAGATATATGTACATATTTAATTTTTAAATATGTTGCAAATGTCGGAATTTGAAGTTCAAAATGATGTAACTGTTGAAAATACACTACTTCAGAGTCTAACAAGAAAGATCAATCATGCTCAAAGCATTGATTATGAAACACTTTCCAACTTCAATGCAGTTTTATTTAAACAAGTCTAAAATGCAATACATTCCTCGGTAATATTTTAAAACTTATCACAATACAGCATTAATATATTATATTTGAAAACTTAAACCTTTATCGAAAAAAATGAACTTCATTCAAATGAAGGCATTGAAATATAAATTGCCTGGTTTAAACATCTCTAAAATGTTATACATTCCTCGGTAATAGTTTTAGAATTTACATAATACTACTATAATTTATTATATTTGAAAACTTCATCGAAAACAACTAAAATTAATTCAAATGACGTCATAGAAAAAATAACATGCCTGGATCTCTCTATAAAAACAGGATTTCATTCATAACTTTCTCCCATTCATTTCATTCATCACAATACTATAATAATTTATTTTATTTAAACATTTTGTTTAAGACCATGGAGCTACAAAAAATTAATCTCTATGCTTGAAACTTCATCGAAAAAATCGTCCTTCTCTTTATGAAATGAATTAATATTTCATTCATATCAGCCATGCAGACTCCATGGACTAAATTATTTTGTGTTAAAAAAATACAGGAATTCTAATACAACTCATTCTATGTATTTTGCTGTTTAAATTTTACATAGGTGAAAAATAGGCTTAGTTGTAGAAATAATCAAATTTAGATGAGCATTTAAACTCAAATATATTGTCATTGCGTTGTTTCAGTATGTAGATGCACAGAATTTAAGCAAAAATAAAGTAGTTTTAAAACGGATACAACACTCAATATGAATTAAAAAGAACTTTAAAAAATCACGATTTTGAAACAAGATGGATGCCATATATCATTTTGAAGTGGGTCATGTGATCGTTTCATATCATGGTCACGTGATCGTTTCATATAAGAGGTGTAATTATTGTTTTAATTTTTATGTAAAAAACTACTGAATATATTTCGCTGATTTTTTTTTATATATTTTATGGAACAATTTGAATATTACCTAAAATTTTCGAAGCAATTTGTGAATTTTAAATCCGCTTAAAAAATGTTTGAAAAATTAGGTCCCATAGGGCTCAATGTATTTCATTTTTTCGACCCGGGTTCAATCCAAAACTAATTGGGTAATATTATTCATTTATATTCCCAAAGGTTCTACAGAACGTCTGAACAACATACTAAAATTTCATTTTGATTAAGTCATTTTTATGGCAGTTATCGTGCTAACGGACAGACAGACAGAATGAACAAAGTCATAAACACTTTTCAACTTTGTTGTAAAGTGTTAAAAAACAAGGCTCTCCAAACTTAACTCAGTGGTTCAAGTGTAGCCACGTCAGAGGGAAAACGGAACTGAAAGAGCTGGTATTGATAAAAGATTGCCCATTTAAAGCTTCTGTTTCTCCGAAACTACTAAACAGATGTCATTGACATTTGCGGTACTATTTGGCATGGGATGGCTTTACCTTTAATCAACAGATCAAAAGGCAGAAACATTTGTAGCTGAGGTACAAAAGTGATGAAAATCCCTACTGGACTTATTCCGTGAACCATAACGCGGCAGCTGTAATTTTTATTGCATTTTTACTTGATAGATCAGAATAAATACATACAGGCGAAACTCTAGAAAATTGTCGTCAAAACAGAGTCGCATTTCTAGATTTTGTTTACAATAATTATATTGGTATCAGTTTAAACTTAAATGTTTATCACCAGAGATATAAGGGTCTGCGATCAGAGATTGTGGTAGAAATTTAACCAAACGCAGATGGAGTAATTTGTAGAGCATATGTAAGCGAATTCAGAAAATAAAAGATTATCTGCAATAAAATTACTTTGTAAGTAATAGCATAACACGTTTATTAAATGTACCTGCATGACTGCCAGTGCAGTACTTAAATTATAGTACAGTAATTAAATACAATTAAATTACTTCAGTTTCAGATTTTTTCTAGACTTAAATTTGTATTTGTTTAATTATGTATAGAGTAATAAATACGAGAACTAGAATTTGGGAATGCTAGCCTGAGCAGACTATGTGCTTAGTTTTCAGCTTGCAGCGAAAGTCAAGTGAAAATATATAATAGGTTATTTGAAGTAGCTATTTACCTACTGTTTTTCATACAATAGAATAAAAATATGAACATATGATCAGAAATATATAAATATATATAAATTCCATTGCTCTTAGAAGATACTATATTTCAGTTAAAAGCAAGAATAGATTCTTCCGTAATTTCTCTTGAGACTTAAGTCAATTTTGGAGTTCCACTCCTCGGCAGTGGCTGAATGTCGCTTCCGCTTCTTTGCTCTTGTCCATTTCCGGTTGGATTGAAAGCAAAGAAATATATTTTTATTTCAGGACTGTACATTTAGATTAAGGAGACTATATATGCTAAAGACACCGCAAGACAGAGACAGTGCCAGTATACTTACGAATGCAAACTGCAAATCTATGTCAACATTTTGAAAAAATGAAAACCTTTATTCTTTTCAAATAAGGAAAAATGAGAAAAATTAAATATAAAGTCAAGAAAAGTAATAAAGACAACAAAGAGTAATAAGGTACGAAAAATTCAAGGTGTTCCCCTAGTTTGAGCCCTTTTAAGATAATTAAGACTCATATTAATGAGAATCTAAGAAAAGTTATGTATTGGAAAAAGTATACCAAATTTTATATAATTCTCAAAAATTCTTGGAAGTGTATTAATGCGAAACAATACAATATATGACATTTTCAATATATCTATGATGGCTCATGGATCAATTTTCAACAATGGTGTTCTATCATTTCAGTTAAGAACTGCGCACAAAGAATTCATTAATTAATTTTTATTAATTTATATTTTTATTTTTATTAATTTTTATTAATTTTTAATTTTGTTTACAATTTAGATTAAAATCTAATTTTTTTGTAATATTTTCATATTTTTTTTTATAATTTAGATTAAAGTACATAAAATACCTATCTACAGAACAGTGCAAGCTAGTATATTGTAAATGTCATTCTCTTTTACATTAAAAATAACATATACATTTGAAATTTCCGTGACATTTTATGACAAATTATTATTTTCATGAATATTCTTTTTTACACGGATTTATTTAGACTGGTTTCTCTATTTGTTGGTCTGTTTAAAATATTGAAATCGATTTTTGTCCCACTTTTACCGAGTCAATTTTCTTAAATATTTTCACATATGTATTTGCTATAATAGTACGATATTTGAATTGAAATTAATGCAATTAATATCTTCTCCTTAAGAGAAAAATGCAGCACAAATTAGTGTATAGGTACTGTTACATTGTTATAAAATTATCGATGAGATTAAACAAAAACTTAAACAAGGAAACTAAAAAATATTTCAAAAATAAGCTTTTTTCAAATTGTACGATATTTAAGTGTTGAAGACCCAGACCGTCCGGGTCGCCCTGAGGGCTTGAGCAACCATTTGGACGGCCGGGCGATATTTAAGTGTATGAAGATTGTATACACTTAATTATCGCCCGGCCGTCCAAATGGTTGGCCGTCCAAATGGTCAATATTTAAGTGTATAAAGATTGTATGTATTATATATATATATATATATAAAATGTAAGCAACTTAAATGTATAAGAAATATATGAGTAAAATATAAACAACTTAATAATATGAAAGATTTAATTATTAAAATGTAAATAACTAAAATATATGAAAATATGTATGTATTAAAATGTAAGCAACATAACTTATGAAAGACAATGACATACGAAATTTGGACTTTATAGCTGCTATGATTCTCTAGTTATTCTTCAGAATTGGGTACATTCCTGAGGCGGGCCCAGACAACGACATGCAAAATTTGGAATTTCTAGCTGCTTTTGTTCGCGAGTAATTCATTCAAAATCTATTATATTATTATGGAGAGTTAAGGGCGGGCCATTCCCATGCGGTCCTAAATTAAAAGAATTAAAATGTACAATTACATTAACTTCATATCAATGTTTATGTAGCTGTGACTTAAGATTTGAACCAAACTGACAAGCGTCAACACACATTACACAAATTGTTGTAAAAATGTGTATGTGAGCGAGCGACATGAATTTTTCTAAATGTCACTGTTTCTCGATTTGTATAACAAAATATAATAATAATAAAACGAATTGTTTAGAATTAAAAAACTTCATAAAGCTATATAAAAAAATTTTTGTCCCTGAGGAACAGTATTATTCTCAATTTTTAAAATTTCTGTGAGAGAGAAGAAAAATAAATTATTTCGTAAATCCTCTTGAGAGTCAAACCAATTCCGCAGTTCTATTCCACTCGCTTGAACTTGGGAAGTGGCTGACTCCAGCTTCCTTTTTTTTTATCTATTTCCGGTTGGATTGCAATAACAGGGGAAAGCAAATAAAATCCTATACTTGTTTCCTTGTGTGATTGCATGTATCGATATTAGAATGAGCAATACATTTTATTTTAATGCAAACTGATACAACTAGGCATTTTAAGATTTAAATGCCTATACTATAAAGAAAAGGAAAACCTCAACAACGTATTCAAATACTGTTGATGTGCAATATTCCCTTTCTTCTGGAGTATTTCGTCTTTTTCGAAGACCAGACGGAGAAAACACCCTTACAGGCATTCTTTCCCTTGATGTCATTTTAGTGTTACCACTTGAGGAACCTCAAAGAAGGGTTGCCACATTTGGAGATTTATCACCAAATTTTCGACGTTTGGGGACTTCCCGAAAGTTCGAGAAGGACCGCAAAATAACGATTACTCTATGTAATATGAGACATTTCCATAAGTTTATAGTCTATACGTTGGAGTCATCACTGAGTCAGAAGCAGATGACCTGATGCGAGCTACTTTAAACTGTAATTTTGAGAAAAGGAGCCTCTATTTCGTGAAAGTACTTTCGTCAATGTTTTGAGAACAATATCCATTATTTTGTGAAATTGGCGGAACATTGAAATTATGCTTTACTGTATATTGTTGCTGTTTAAGCTGTGCTTATGAATAATTTGTTAGTTACCCAGAAATTTGGACTCATTCCTGTATCCTGAGCGTATACCCACGATTGCACAGCATACGTCGTAAAAATACAAATGAAAAAATCGGACGGTACACGATTTTCTCTGCAGACTCATATTCGCGTTCTCTTTATTTCTTCAATAATTTATTATATTGTGTTTAATTGCACAGAATAACGTCCATAACTATCTAAAATGACACAAAATTTACACTTTTAATTCAATTTTGATTTTCATTTGGTAACTGAACTTTTTTTCAACGGTGGCGCAGCGAAAATGCGGAAAAAAAATATCTCGAGAACGGCTAGTCCCAGTGGTCTTATACTTTTCATCGTTAAAAATTACGTATATAACAAGTATGTAATTGATATATTGATATATTTGAGCAGTAGTTTTTTATTATAGATTTTGACGATATTTTGAGGGCCATTTCACGAAAAAAAAACAGGTTATTTTTTCTGAATCGTACCAAAATGTAATCAGCACCAGCTTACTCCACAAGTGACTCACTACCAATTTTTTTGAAATGCAGTCCATTACTTTTTGAGTTATACGGGATACATGCATTGCACAGACACAAGATAGACAGACACACACACAGACGTCACGCTAAAAATAGTTTTGTCGTGTTCTAGAAGTCCCAAAACGTGTATATCCGTCGAAAACTTGAGTTGCGATTTTTTACATGATTCCAATACTTTCCTTATACACTCTTTTGCAAAAAAAAAAAAAAAAGAACGAAGCATCATGAAGAAAGTGACTGTTTTTATTGAAATTAAATATAGGTACCCCTCATACACAGGTAATGAAATGGTTACAAAAGGCCACAGGACCCATCAATGATTAGCAATTAAACATGGAATTTTCAAATCAGTAATTGGTGAAACCCCCTTTGGCGGCAATGCTTGCTTGTATACGTTTTGGTAAGGAGTAATAAAGTTTGCTAATGTCATCCTGCGATACATTCTGCCAGACATTCCTAAATTGTTGCTCCATATCTGCTACATTTCGGGGCGCCCGAAGAATCTGACTGTCTAGCATGCCCCATACATGCTCATTGGCGAAAGGTCTGATGACTTTTCTGGCCAAGGGACAGCGTCGACCTCACAGAGACAGTCAGCAAAACAAGAAGACAGATAGAAATTTGACTAGAAATTTAGATATTTGACTATATATATACAGGGTGTCCCATAAACATTGACCTCGGCTTTTATTTCTTAAATATTGATCTTAGACATATATAATAAATTACAAAGTTGCTTAAAAAAATTACAGAATTTTATGAAATCGATTAAAAATTTCAAGGGAATTACATTTTAAGAAATACAAAATTTAAATTTTGTATACGTCACCCGTACAAAAATATTCCCAATGAGAAAATATGACACATACACTAATAAGGTGATGTACTAAATTTCAGCATTTTATAATAAAAAGTCCCAGAGATATGAAAATACAAAAGTTTTGACATAAACCACTTTTCGATGCATCGACATGGGTTCTCAGAGGGAAAAAATCACGTCGGCAGATCGAGTTTCAGGGGTCGTACACAAATTACGAAAGAAAACAATGATTACATAAATAAATAATAATTTTGCTATTTATTTGTACAAGTAGAAATAATAACTTTACACAAATATTACAAAGCTTGTTCAAAATGGTTGCCATTCATACCTATACAGAGCTGTATTAGACTGATAACACTTCTATGCACTCGATCAAGTTCTTGCTCAGTGATGTCACGATAACCATCTTGAATGCTTTGTTGCAACTCTGCTTTATTTAAGGGAGGTGACAGATAAACAATCTTGCGTAAACGACCCCACAAATAAAAATCCATAGACGTTAAATCAGGCGATCTAGGGAGAAATTCGACTGGCCCATGCAAGCCAATCCCTTTGTCTGGAAACTCATTATTTAACCAGTGTTGCACAACTGTAGTATGTTGAGCTGGAGATCTGTCTTGTTGAAACCATATATGTGAAAGTACTGTTAGGGAAGTTCATCATAAAATCAGGAATAACCGCATTCAAAATCTAATTAACATATCTGTAACCCGTCAACGTACCATCATACAGTATGCGTCCAAGCAAACAGTTTCTGAAACTACTACAGCATACATTCACAGAAATTGCTTCTGATAATAAATATCACGTACCACGAATGGATTTGTGTCAGACCAGAAGTGTTCG
The DNA here is from genome assembly GCA_951213105.1 of Amaurobius ferox. Taxonomy (NCBI): domain Eukaryota; kingdom Metazoa; phylum Arthropoda; class Arachnida; order Araneae; family Amaurobiidae; genus Amaurobius; species Amaurobius ferox. The sequence goes on along the minus strand of OX578134.1, from coordinate 7,504,076 downwards.
TTTTGAGGATTTATGCATCCATCTCGTTTAAAACAGCATTCGTCAGTCCAAATTACGTTTTTCAGGAAAGAGATTTTGCATCTTCCTGGTATAGAGCCCAATTACAAAAATCTAGACGATGTTGATAATCTGTTGGTTCCTGTCCTTGCACATCATGAATGTTAAAAGGATGCCATTTATTCAGTCTCAGTATTCTCCACACTGTTGCACAAGGTCCGTTCATTTCTGAAGCAGCGGTACGAACACTACTATGCGGATGACTCGAAAAGTAAGCAAAAATATCAATGTCTACATCAGTTGAGTGAAGTCTGGGCCTACCTAGTTCATCTACACGATGTACATTTCCTCTTTCACACACTAGTTGCACCAGTAGATAAATAAATCTTCCAGAAGAATGTCGAGAATTGGGAAAAGTACGTTGATATTCCCGTGCAGATTCGTTAGCATTGCGATTGCATAAACTGTACAGCATAAGCATTTCAAAAAGTTCTTCGCTGCTGTATTGCGATATACTGTCGGTACAGGCTAACTACACTCTCAAAATGTAGCAGAAATGTGAAATACTTAGGGTCGCTCAGACTGCCTGGCAGTGCGAGCTGCGCTTGTGTAAGCAAGGCGATTCATCAATGACAGAGCAAAAACAGCTTTCTCATGTGATGATGCGTCTGTTGCGATTGTGTGACGAACCGATCAGAGGCAGATATGTGCATGTGCATACATTTCTAAGCTGTTTTTATGTTCTTTTCGATTGTGTCAATTCCAAGTTGTATTCTGTAATTAATCATGTAAAATGTTAAGGTATTTTTCAGGAAGCATACTTTTGAAAAATTACAAATAAATCTAAAGAGGTAGATATTATTTGCCTATGATGTATTTCTGCGTTGCGTAATTTGCACTCTATCTGTAAACATTCACATTTTAATCTGTGATTAATATCTCACCAACTTTGTTTAAACATATATCTGGTACTTTTTATGATAAATGCTGAAATTTTGTACATCACCTTGTTAGTATATGGGGTATATTTTACTCATTGGAAATGTTTTTGTACGGGGACAGTATAAAAATTTTAATTTTGAATTTTTTCAAATTTAATCTCCTAAAAATTTTTATCGAATTCATAAAATTTTGTACCTCAAATACTTGTAATTTATTATATATGTCTAAGAGCAATATTTAAGGAATAAAAACAGAGGTCAATGTTTTTGGGACACCCTGTATATACAGAGCGAGAGAGAGAGTGTGTGTGTCCTAGAAACATATATATGTGGCATTTAAATTTTATTTTTGTTAGAATACGTTGCTAAAGTTATATTTTTACTTTCCCTGCAATACGTGGTAAGGTATAGGGAAAGTATTGGAATCATGTCGAAAATCGCAACTCGAGTTTTCGACGGATCTACACGTTTCGAGACCTCTAGAATACGAAAAAACCATTTTTAGCGTGACGTCTCTGTGTGTGTGTCTGTGTGTCTGTGAGTCTGTGTGTCTGTCTGTGCAGATTTTGTATCCACTCTAACTAAAAAACTAAATGACCGAATTTCATAAAATTTGGTAGGTAAGTCACTTGTAGTCGAATCTGGTGCTGATTAGTTTTGGGTACGGTTCGGGTTAAAAGAACCCGCCTTTTTTGCAAAATGGCCCGCAAAAGCTTATATCCACTCTAACTGAAAAAGTAATTGACCGAATTTCACAAAATTCGGTAGATGAGTCACTTGTGGGTTACCCTGGTGCTGATTAGATTTTGGCACGAAAAAAAAATGACCTGCCTTTTTTGCAAAATGACCCGCAAAAATCGTCCAAATCTAAACTAAAGAACTGGGTATACTCAAATATATCCATTAAATGCTGATTTAATACGTAATTTTTAACGACGAAAAGAATAAAACCAACCCCATTACACTAGGACTAGCCGTTCCCGAGACATTTTAGTTTTTCGTACTTTCCCTACGCCACCTTTGGAAATAATCCCGGTTACCAAATGAGAACGAAAATTGAATTAAGAGTGAAATAAATTTAATTAAAATAAAGAGAACGTTAATATAAGTCTGCAGGGAAAGTCATGTGCTGCTCACATCAGATTTTTACTTTCCCTACAATACATGGTAATGTATTGGGAAAGTATTGGAATCATGCCGAAAATCGCAACTCGAGTTTTCGACGGATCTACACGTTTCGAGACCTCTAGAATACGAAAAACCTATATTTAGCGTGACGTCTGTGTGTGTGTCTGTGTGTCTGTCTGTGTGTCTGTCTGTGTGTCTGTCTCTGTGTCCTGTCTGTGCAGATTTTGTATCCACTCTAACTAAAAAACTAATTAACCGAATTTCATAAAATTTCGTAGGTAAGTCACTTGTGGGAGAATCTGGTGCTGATTAGTTTTGGGTACGATTCGGGATAAAAGAACCCGCCATTTTTTGCGAAATGGCCCCCAAAAGTTTGTATCCACTCTAGCTGGAAATCTAATGGACCGAATTTCACAAAATTTGGTAGATAAGTCGCTTGTGTGCTACCCTGGTGCTGATTAGATGTTGGTATGATTAGAAAGAAAATAACCTGTCTTTTTTTGCAAAATGACCCGCAAAAACGACAAAATCTATAATAAAAACTACGTATGCTGAAATATATCCATTCAATGCTTGTTTTATACGTAATTTTTAATGAAGAAAAGAATAAGACCAACACCATTACACTAGGACTAGCCGCTCTCGAGATATTTTAGTTTTTTTGTATTTTCTTTACGCCACCTTTGAAAATGAGTCCACTTAATAAATGAGAACGAAATGTGTATTAAAAGTGAATTAAATTTAATTAAAATAAGGAGAACGTGGATATAAGGCTGCTGGGAAAGTCATGTGCTGCCCACATCAGATTTTTTCCTTATAATGTAAGTATTTAAATCCTAATATGTCTAACAATAGTTACAGTTTGCACTAAGTTAATATATACTGTTGTTCACTGCAATAACAGAAACATAAAAAAATTATACTTGCTTTTTTGTGTGCTTGTATTTTTAATTTAATAAAAGAATACACAGTATACATCCAAAGGCCAAAATTCATGGGATTACAGTATGCAAATTTACAAGGGTGCATTCATCGCGTTAAAAGAGTATAAAGAGTCAGATGGTTATCAGTGTCGTCTATTGTACTCTTGAATATCTTGTGAAACGTTAAATAACTTGATAATGGCTACACGACTTGAATTAACCGAGTTTGAACGTGGAATGATAGTTGGAACTCGACGCGTGGGACATAGCCTTTCGGAAGTTGTTGAGACTTTGAATTTTTTTCGCATGATAGTGTCAAGGGTGTATCGCGAGTACCGCATGGAAGGGATTACCTCTCACGAGGGCTGAATGTTCACATCTGCTGAATGATCGAGACCACCAACGTCTGATCAGAAGCGTCCGTGCTAACAGACGAGCGCCACTGCGTCAACTGACTGCCACATTCAATTAAGGACGCACTAGAAGCGTCTTAGTCAGGTCTGTACAACGAAATTTGGCGTTAATGATATGGCAACAGAAGACCGACTTGAGAGCCTTCACTCACATCCCATCATCGTCTTCAGCGCATCACTTGGGCTCTTGAACACATACAAAATGGATACTAGAAGACTGAATGGAAGTAGGCTGGTCCGATGAGTGAAGTTCCCAGTTGGTACGAGCTGATGGTCGCGTTCGGGTATGGCGCAAACCCCATGATGCTATGGATCCAACTTATCAACAAGGGGCGCGATAGCCCAGTGTCCAACTCACGGGAATTGCACTCGGTTAGCCCGGGTTCGATTCCCGCCACTCCCAAAACTGACGTCGTGTTCACGCGGAGTACGATTACTTTCAACGTGTAGGTCCGTAAGTCTTTCCGAGAGGTTGGTGGTAGGGGAAGGCGGGTCCGGTCCCTGTGGTTGCCTCCCCGACTGGGTTCCGGTCTAAATTGGCTAGCACTTCCCGACCGCCCAAACAGAAACCTTATACCTTTCAGGTAGTTCGGACGGTCTGGGTCGAAGAAGAAGAACTTGTCAACAAGGCATTGTGTAAGCTGGCGGTGGTTCCATAATGGTGAGGAGAGTTTATCTGGCATGGATTGGGTCCTTTGGTTATATTGAACCGGTCATTGACAGGACATTGCTATGTTCAGCTGCTTAGTGACCATTGAATAAGTTTGTGGACTTCAATAAAGATGGGATGATCCTGGATGATAATGCTCCACGTCACCCTGCGCATATTGCTCGCGACTGTTTTGAGGAGCATTCCGGGGAATACCAGCACATACTTTGGCCTCCTAGATTGCCAACATGACTCCCTCGGAGCATATCTGGGATATGATCGAAAGATCCATTCGTGCCCAAATTCCAACACCTACCATAACCAAGTAAGTATGAGCTGCTAACGAGACAGCATGGGAGATTCCTTGAGACTTCCGCCGACTAGTTGAGTCCAAGCCACAAGTTCCTGCACTTTGTTGAGCTAAAGGAGACGTAACACGATATTAGAGAGGTATCCCATGAATTTTTGGCAATTGAGTGTAGATACATCACACAACAGTATATTCCATTGATTAATGCCTACTGAATCGTGTTTTTAGTAGACATTAGTCATGACAATGACACGGGAATTAGCTTAGAAAAAACAACGAAAAATTAGATATTGATAATTATCGCATACGTTTGAAATATTTTAATTTGTAATATGAATCTTTACAAAATTTGTTCTGAAGTCAACAGATACTGAGAGAGTTAAAACATAAAAATTTATTTTTTGTCTTTACTTATATTATACGATTGAAAATTTTAAAGAATCATTTTATCCTCTTGTGCATGTTTAATACTTTCAATTAAACTTTTTAAAGTCAAGTTACTTAATGCTCTTAAAATGCTGAATCATATTGAATCTTATATAAGAGTAATTTACTTCAAAATATCTGAATGGTATCTTAAAAATAATCCACTTAAAGTCATTTATATATAAAGGAACTGACAGAAAACTTTACTTAAATTTATACCGTGATTCCAGCAAACATTACCTTGTCCCCATGCTTTTTTTGTTGATAAAAGAGCTTAATCGCTTTTGATGATGATAAATGAGAATTTTAGATGTAGATTAGGTAAAAGCTTTTGTCATGTTAATGATTAGAGATCGCCAAAGCAAGCATTAGGTATCAAAACACATGCATACACGTTTAATTTGTTGTATTATATCAGTAGAGAAATATAAAATAAAAATTTGCAGGAATGTGATATTATTTTCTAACAATACGTCAATGTTTGCACTATAATTTTATACATAGTTTTTAAATCAATTTATCAGATAGACCTGATGTAGTGTGTGATTAAAAATGTGCAAATTCTAGTTTTATATTAAATGATAGTTTTCTTCAAAAAATTCTTTCACATACCTGATTTAATTTTCCTAAAAAAGGTGAATAAATATAGTTATTCTCTCAGTACAAAATTATATACACAGGAAAATCTGAAGACAAAGATATCCTGGTGTCGTTTGCAAACCAACTTAATAAAAGTTTGCAATTTAGTCAGCAAACATCCAAATATAAACGCTACAAAGGCAATAAAATGTGTTTCCTGCCATTTTACTTTCTCTGCACTACCTGGTAATGTATAGGGGAAATATTGGAAACATCGCAACCAGGGGGAAAATCGCAACCCGAGTTTTCGACGGATGTACACGTTTTGGATCTCTAGAACACGGAAAACTATTTTTAGCATGATGTCTGTGGGTGTGTCTGTGTCTATGTGCCTGCGTCTCTCTCTCTCTCTCTCCCTCTCTCTCTCTCTCTCTCTCTCTCTCTCTCTCTCTGTGTGTGTGTGTGTGTGTGTGTGTGTGTGTGTGTGTGTGTGTGTGTGTGTGTGCGTCTGTCTGTGCAGAGTTTGTATCCGCTCTAACTCAAAAGTTAATTGACCGAATTTCATAAAATTTTATAGGTAAGTCAGTTGTGGGCTACCCTGGTGCTGAGTAGATTGTGTTACAATTCGAGATTCGGATTTGTTATATAGTGTGACGTCTGTATATATGTGCGTGTTTGTGTGTGTGTGCAATGAATGCATGCACTCTAACTTAAAAACGCATTGACCAATTTTCATAATATTTTGTTTCACTTCTGGGTTACCTTGGTGATAATTACATTTTACTATGATTGGTAATAACAAAAATTATGGTTTTTTTTTAAAGGTCACCTAAAATCTTATTTATCTTCTCTAGCTAAATAACTAATTAATCAAATTTCACAAAATTTGATAGATGACTCAATTGTTAGTGATAATTATAATTTTGTCCGATTCGAAAGAAAGAACCTGCTATATTTTGTGAAATACTCTGCAAATACGTAAAATCTAAAATTAAAGACTACGTATGCTCAAATGCATCGATTGAATGTTTGTTTTATATGTAATTTTTGATGAAGAAAAGAATAAGCTTACCGCATCACTGCAGGACTACCCGTTCCGGACATAGTTTGGTTATTCGCATTTTTGCTGCACTGTCTTTGAAAACACGTCCAGTTACCAATTGAAATTGAAAGCTGAATTAAAAGTGTAAATTCAGTGCAATTTCAAAAATTATGTTTGTTATTTACTGGAATTAAACTCAGTTTAATGAATTATTAATGAAATAAAGAGAACTATAAAATAAGCCAGACCCACCCGAAAGTACGCGGAAAAGAAGAAACGCCGCCGCGACCGTAAAAACAATGAAATAAAGAGAAAATGAATTTGAGTCTCCAGGTAAGTCATGTGCTGGCCATCAGATTTTATATACTGTCTGTATACCATATTAATTTTTAAAATGAGCAATATTTGGAAAACGGTTCATTCTAGAGTTCTAAATTTTATGTTATTCCTTTTCTAATGAAAAATTACATACGAAAACATTATTTACGTAAAACTTTTGAATTGCTTGATATTTTGATGTTTTTTCGAAATTTCACTTGGAAATTTAGAAGTCTTCCGAACATTCGATAGCGATTAAAATCAATAGAGTTTAAGTACTCATCGATTGCAATAAACATAAATAGGTATCATGTAATAGTTTATTAGTCGTTTCTAAAATTAAAATATACATGTATGCCTAATTCTAAGGAAACGGATTATTATTTTGTTAAAATATGCGAAATTTATGGAAAAAATTAAACTGGATGCTTTGGACTTCAGAACATACTTTTGATCAACTTTTAAAGATTTTCACAGTAATGAAATATAGGAAAATTTACAGGTTCAACTCTAGGGTTAATAATGCTTTATTTAAATTCTAAAATGTATGGATACAAGTTTGAAATATTAAATACGTAATTACGTCCCTGTTCAAAACCTCAATTTTAAGTGGCGTCTCATACACGACTCCTTTCGAGTTAAGCCTTTGTTTTAATTTTTAGACACCTAATAGTGTTATTTTGACTTCCGAAGCTGTTCTTCGCATTTTACTTCTATTGTGTAAATTTTATAATTAATTGTTTTGTAATTAAATGTTTTTTATTCAGTTTTTTCCCTTATGTAATCTGACAATTCATACACATATTTTGATCGCGGTTTTTTACTGCGTATAAGAGCTCACGTAACTTCCCTTCTTTTTTCACAAGTACCACTACATGATTGGCGTCTGAAAACGCTTAGATTATAATGTGATTACTTTTTAAACTCCATTTTAAGCAACCACGAAAACTGTTTAATATTTTGCAATCAATGAGAAAGTTGTCAGAAACTAAAAACCGGAATGTATAATTTTTGATAACCAAATTAAATCATTCGTACTGTATAAAGACAAAACACGATAATTCTATCACGATATTTCTATTTTAATAAATGTTTAACAATCGACTTAACGTTTAACAATTTTAAAATATCCAACAATCTATATCAATAAAATTGAAAATATGTCTGTATGTTTGTCCCATCATCAAGGGAGAACGGCTACACCGAATTTGATGGAATTTTGTGGGTAGCCTAGAAACAGCCCTTCCATAAATGTAGTCCAAGTTTCGAGTTTCTAAGACCAGGAGTTGTCGAGATATTAATGAAAAACGAGGAGTTCTACTCTAACTTCCTGGTTTATCCAAAAGAAAAGGTTGAAAATTGTTCGTTTTAAACGCGAAAGTGAACTAAAACTTTATCTTTGAGGTCGGTGGAAGATTTTTGGGCTAATTATTCACTATCTGAAAGCATGAATTGTTTGAAACATGAATTTAAATGGAAAAGCTATCTCCGTAGTTTATATTTCACAAGCTTTTACAAAACAAAGAAAAGTATACAGAAATAACAGGAAAGATCAATCATGCTTAAAGCATTGATTATGAAACACTTTCCAACTTCAATGCAACTTTTTTTAAACATGTCTAAAATGCAATACATTCCTCGGTAATATTTTAAAACTTATCACAATACTACATTAATTTATTATATTTGAAAACTTAAACCTTTATCGAAAAAAATGAACTTCATTCAAATGAAGGCATTGAAATATAAATTGCCTGGTTTAAATATCTCTAAAATGCGATACATTTCTCGGTAATAATTTTAGAATTATCATAATACTACGATAATTTATTATATTTGAAAACTTCATCGAAAACAACTGAAATTCATTCAAATGACGTCATAGAAAAAATAACACGTCTGGCTCTCTCTACAAAAGCAGCATTTCATTCATAAATAATTTCCCATTCATGTCATTCATCACAATACTATAATAATTTATTTTATTTAAAAATTAAGTCCATGAAGCTACAAGTAATTAAACTCTATGCTTTAAGCTTCATCAAAAAAAATCGTCCTTCTCTTTACAAAATCAATGAATATTTCATTCATATCAGCTACGAAGACTCCATGAAATAAATGAGTTTGTGTTAAAGAGATACAGCAATTCTAATACAACTAATTCTACATATTTTGCTGTTTACATTTTACATAGGTGAAAAATAGGCTTCGTTGTAGAAATAATCAATGTCTGTCTGTCTGTCTGTCCGTTAGAACGGTAACTGCCGTAAAAATGACATAATCAAAATGAAATTTTAGTATGTTGTTCAGGCGGTCTGTAGGACCTATGGAAATATAAATGAATAATATCACCCAATTAGTTTTGGATTGAACCCGGGTTGAAAAACTGATATACTTTGAGCCCTATGGGACCTAATTTTTCAAATATTTTTTAAGCGGATTTAAAATTCACAAATTGCTTCGAAAATTTTAGGTAATATTCAAATTGTTCCATAAAATATATAAAAAAAATCAGCGAAGTATATTCAGTAGTTTTCTAAATAAAAATTAAAATAATAATTACACCTCTATATCAAACGCTCACGTGACCATGATATGAAAAGATCACATGACCCACTTCAAAATGATATATGGCATCCATCTTGTTTCAAAATCGTGATTTTTTAAGTTCTTTTTAATTCATATTGAGTGTTGTATCCGTCCTAAAACTACTTCATTTTTGCTTAAATTCTGTGCATCTACATACTGAAACAATGCAAATACAATATATTTGAGTTTAAATGATTATCCAAATTTGATTATTTCTACAACGAAGCCTATTTTTCACTTATGTAAAATGTAAACAGCAAAATATGTATAATGAGTTGTATTAGAATTGCTGTATTTCTTTAACACAAAATAATTTAGCCCATGGAGTCTGCATGGCTGATATGAATGAAATATTAATTGATTTTATAAAGAGAAGGACAATTTTTTTCAATGAAGTTTTAAGCATAGAGTTTAATTACTTGTAGCTCCATGGTCTTAATTTTTAAGTAAAATAAATTATTATAGTATTGTGATGAATGAAATGAATGGGTGAAAGTTATGAATGAAATGCTGTTTTAATATAGAGATCCAGGAGTATTATTTTTTTCTATGACGTCATTTGAATGAATTTCAGATGTTTTCGGTGAAGTTTTCAAATATTATAAATTATCGTAGCATTATGATAGTTTTAAAAATATTACCGTGGGATGTATCGCATTTTAGAGATATTTAAACCAGGCAATTTATATTTCAATGCCGTCATTTGAATGAAGTTCATTTTTTTCAATGAAGGTTTAAGTTTTCAAATATAATAAATTAATGTTGTATTGTGATAAGTTTTAAAATATTACCGAGGAATGTTTTGCATTTTAAACTTTTATAAATAAAATTGCATTGAAGTTGGAAAGTATTTCATAATTAATGCTTTAAGCATGATTGATCTTTTTTGTTAATATTTATAAATATTTTTTCCTCGATTGCCAAGTTGTGGGTTAGAATCCCGCCAGCGGGCATAGATGTTGTGTAGTCGATGCAAAATCACACTTCTGCCCTTGGGAAGCCTCAATAAAAAATTGAAGCTGCATATTCTTCCCTTTGCCATGGGACCAGGGGTCTAGTGGACGCGGTGCAAGACGCTCCTTCACCTCGGGGGATAAGTAACAACAGCAACAACAACATTGATTTTTCTATTTGAATAATAAATAAATGGATGTAAAAATATATTTTGTAAATGAAAGGTTTGATTTTACTTTTAATAGAATTAATTGAGGACTACGTACATTACTTTCACTTATTTTCGCAAAGAGTTTTCAAGCTTATATAATGTGTTTAGCTAATAAACTCATATATTGTGTTTACCCAATAAATTCATTTAGCCTATTGTTGAAACAGAAAAAGAGTAGAACGGGTGTATCTTCTAATACAATTTTAGTGTTTTCATTTAGTATATACAAATGGGATCAAGATGCCAAAATGACAAATTGAAAAAAACGATGCAAATCAATTAAATTAAATTTGTTTTTTTAGAAGAGTGTACTGCAATGATGTTTCCGTAGCATTTGTTGGTCAGTCCATCCATCCTACTTAGTAACACATTTAGCGAATTTTTAAAACATCACCAAATTGAAAAAAATGTTTGTAAATCCATAAAAATATAATGAAATTGATAAGATTGCGCAGTACAGGTATATTGGAATATATTTTGATATATATTGGTATATATTGGAATCAATTACGACCTTCTAATATAAAGATTGCGGGGATTATTGATAATTTCAATTTATTATGTCATTTGTTTTATTTTGACAAAGATTTTTGAGACTCATATTGTAATACGGGTAATATTCTACTGACACAGTGGCATATATTCTGACATATATTGGAGTCAATAACTGGTTTATTGATGTTTTCAGTTTATACATGTAATGCATTAATACAGGTTATAACTTCTAATATTCGCGTATATAAGTAGTACGGACCCCATACAATTTTAACGCTTTCATTTTGTATATATTGATTCAATTCTATATTTTTTGTGAATTTGCTTAAAAGAGCGGCCAGGATGTTATATTCTTCAGATCTGCCCGTGAAGATAATTTTGTATAGGGAGAACAGAGATTCTTAAACTTCTTTTTAGGAGCATTGTATTAAATATCTTAACAGATTATTTTGATTAAATATGCCATGTATTATACAATAGGAATTTACACATGATTGTGAATTTTAAGTTTCTTTGTATTATATACTCCGTACGAAGAACGGATATGCCGCTAAATTTGAATAAAAATATTTGAAAATGAAATTTCGTCATAAAATTAGGCGCTTATTTATTCCATATGCATTCCATATTAGTCCCTCATTTGGGACTGTAAAAATGATCTACATCATTAAAGGAAACGCATCGTACAATTAATTTTATTAAATAAATATTTTAAATTGTTTTTAAAATATAATGTCTTCACGAAATTAAATTAAGATAATTTCGTTTATACAAATTTTTAACAATTAAAGTCATTAAAATTGCGTTGAATCAAATTGCAGAATAAAAATATTTATAAAAGGAAATTTGATATAATTTTAGACACATACATATTTTACAGTATATTTTTCTTGCTAACACAACTAATATATTACTTTTTAAATAATTTATATAAGGAACAAGTGAAATATCCATTATTTGAGCACATATGAAAAATTAAATTCCGTCGAAATCATATTTGTTTCAAAAAGTTAAAATGTGAAGTCGTGTTGGATAAATATTCTTCAAAAAAGTATAAAAAGTCTGCCTGCATTTCTAAACCTTTACATCCTTTACGATTCTTCAAAAACAAATGTTGAATATTAATTTTCGTTTACTATTTTTTCGAAATATTACCTTTTCTCTTATGAAAGATGCAATTCCTAAGAAAGTTAATGCAGACAAAATTTCATATGAGATTGAATAATTTTTTTAATATTTTATCTTTACTTCATGGCAAAGGAAATAAATAAATAATAGTGTATGTAAAGTTCGAAAGAAATTAAATTCAAATTAATACAAAATGTCTCATGCGATTGAATAAAGGTTTATTAAGATTTATCTTTACTTTGTAGAAAAAAATGCAATTGCAATATTATATTATGCGTTTAAAAAATAACAAAATTATAAAAATTAATGACATATTTTGCAAAAGTTTTTATTTTATTATATCAATTTCATGTATTTAGTATCATTTATATTCCGTATGGCATGAATAAAATACGAATGTCATAAATAAAGTACAATGGCCACAATAACACACCATTATTTCTCTGTGCGAGCCCAATTTGCATATCAATGCATTACTCTTTAAAATAAACATTTTCCACTTTAGAAATAACCATTTATTAACAAAAATTATAAGCATAATTAAAATTACATGATAGCTTACTACAATATTTACTCAACAACAGGAGGCGCTCATGTGAGTCCGTGTGATTCTTAAATTAATCGAATAGCTCACGAACTCGACCTATTATTAATAACAATAGCACTTACCTTGGTATTTTGTGCTCTGGTTGGTTAACCTGCACTTTCCGGGCTCATTGGTTGACACTCCACACTTTTAGAGCTTCATATCTGAACTACTCAACTTCTCTATCTCATCCCATTTCTCTATGGATCTATTCTAACTTCATCTTTCTGCGATATTATTAGGATCTCATATTCACTTCAGCTCTCTGCTACAGACTACAGTCATCTCTTTCTCTCTCTGCTTAGTCATATGCTTATGTCATTGGTAGCAGCAGCCTCTTTTGACCATGGGTGAAAACAAACATGCCCGCTTACTTCCATTGGCTATTCTTAAGTAGGATGTTGTATCGTAGTTTGATTGGTTGCTCTGGATAGAATGAAATTAGTTTTAAGTCCTATCCATTAACATTATTTATACCTGAATTCACTCTTGTAATTTGGATGGCATATATGTATTGGGGTCATAACTTCCCGGACCAAGACTGTCGAAATTGATGTCGAAATTGACGCAGCCAATGCCAAGATATAAACATAGTGCCTACTGATTTCACAAATACTCCTGGTAGAAAATTGTTCAAAAGTATATCCAACAAAACTTATTAATATCCAGTGAGTGCAATAAATAATATTCTGTAACAACTAATATAGTAAACAAGAATATAACTAAATATTGAGCAAGATTAAAACTAAATATTGAACAAGAATAATGCTAAATATTGAACAAGAACAAAATATATATATACAGTATTCTTATGACTCTATCACGCTAAATCTTATGATACATAACTATCCACTGCTCAGGCCGCATCGCTCACCATGATGTTTAGAGCACAGAATTGTGCGACTAGGAAAACACTTAACGATTAAATTAATCAAATGAATTGTGATGGAAATTATTTTATTCTTTCAGGAACTTACATAAAATTATCATTTCTAACATCTCCTAAACGGCTCTGTGACACCTTTACTTTGCAAGTGTACTTTTATTTTCCCCACAATACGATGCAATCTACCAAGTGCGGACATTCCACACGGACTCAACACCTGTATTACTGACACTGAAACCAAGAAAAGTTGAAAGTGGGATAGTGATGCAAACTAGAGATCTGATCCCAGGATATGAAGAAAATAGTGAGTTCCACTGTATCAAAGTTCATGCAGGATTAGCTAGGAATGAAAAGTGGATGGATGTATTGCCAAAGAAAGCCACATAAAAGACCAACATCGAATATGAATTTTCAATAAGCAAACTAAAAGTAAAGGCAAGGTACTTAGAAATGTTATGTTGGAATGGCAGGAGAGATGGAATACTACTACTGTCAAAGGTAGACCTGTATTTGAGCATATGTCCATTACATAAACTTTATATATAGAAATGTATATCTTAGCCGATGTATTGCGTGCTCTGTGTATTTAAATGTTATCAAACGAATTATTTTAACAAGTGTGATAATGTGATTGTAACAAAGGAGTCGGCTATTTAGTGCATATTATTTGTAAGTGCAGAATGTGGTACAATGTTCAATTGCTGTTCTTTCCTGTAAATTTTAGAATTTTAAAGTTGTTTCATTTGTTAAATGATTTGATTAGCTAATAATCATAATAGCCCAAGAAAGGGCTATTATGATTATTAGCTCATTGTTAGCTAAATATCCTAATTTATAAATATATGTTGCATAGTTCATGTTACTTCTCCTGATAGTATTGCATTGTTAATTTCATTATGTTTAAACCTCAGGCCACTCGACTGACTCCAAGGGTATACAGCTGCTATCTGAGTGGCCGGTATTAACTGCGACTTTTGTTTGCGCAAATATTTGGATACATCTTTCCACGTGGATACTAATAATTTCATTATGTGAAGTATCTAGTACAGTGTTTGTTTTTTGTATTTATATAAATTTTATTCGAAAGAATATTCCACAGAAATTGATCGTAAATAACTAACTTTTTAATGCCATCATATTTTTCATCGTAGAGTAAAAGCCTGTTAAAAATAAACCATGGAGATGGAGTTTCCATTTACTTTCATGTTTTAAACCAGCCATTTCCCCGAACGACTGGTAGAAGCAATAAATTTCTGCCAAACTACCACATGAGCCGTTTGTTCGGTTTCCCACCTTTTCAGTTGGGAGAACCATGGAGTTAAAGAGAAGATAAAACATCACATTATTAAACATTTAGCTTAAGCCATCACAGAAAGACAGTTTATTTACAGAAACATAACGTAAAATATGTACAAGAATATAGATAGAATGGCGCTACAATATAACGGGCGTGAACGCAGTCAAACGAATACGAAAGTCCATATCGCTGATCAGAATGTTCTGGGTCTGGCTTTTATGAGCCAGTTCAGAGGCGTTGTGCATGAGTCACATGCAAAGCAGAGATTCTCTGGAGCTGAAAAAGCTGTGGAGGGTTTTATGGTAATCACTTTATCTGGAGACTTTATGCAAATCGCTGGAGGAGTGTCGCCATATATTTATATAGACTAGTTCTATACCCGCTCTTCGTATGGGATATATATTATAAAGAAAATTGAAATTCACAATCATGTGCCCATTCCTATAATATACTAAATAACATAATTATTCAAAGCATTCTATTAAAATATATAAATTAATGCTCGTAAAAATAAGTTTAAGAATCTCTGTTCTTAGTGTACAAAAGTATCGTCACAGGCAGATATAAAACATATAACATCCTGCTTCCGTTTGTAAACAAATTTACAAAGCAAAATATGAAATTGAATCAATATCCCAAAAAATGAAAGGGCTAAACTTGTATGGGAGGATATATCTCTGCTACTTATTTTCTAGTAGATAGAATATATACCCGTGTTTTAGTAGATTACCTGTACTGCAATATATGAGTTTAAAAAATCTTTGCCAAAATACAGCAGATGACGTAATAAATTGAAAATATTAATATTCTTATTATTCATTAAACCTGGGGGCCGTAATTGATTCCAATATATGTCAAAATGAAACGCTAAAATTGTATAAGAACCTGACGGTCATAATTGACATCATGCAGCCAAAACTACAATTTCGGTAAAATGTGTGTTATATAAATTGCTTTATTATTTAAATTGAAAGAGATGTAATAAAAATCGTATGCCGCATAAACACATTGGATTTCAATATGTTGTTAAGTCACATACGATAGTCTTCAAATATATTGAAGGAAAAATTATAGTCTGCATAATACTATCTGTATGGAAGTTTTGTTTTCTATTAATATCTTGATAAATCCATGGTCCTAGAATCTAGTCGACTAAAATTTAAGTGGAACTATTTCAAGTCTACCAACAACATTTCAGGGAATTCGCTGTCGCCGTTCTCCTGTGATAATAAAATAAGCATAATGACAGACAGACTTTTTTTATTTTATTTATATAGCTTTAGATAGTTTGCTCAGTTTTCGAATTTTGTTTGACAATTTGAGAGCTTGAGTATTTTCTCTTGTCAAATATTTAGATTTTTTTTAATTTAAGATATTTTATCCTATCAAATATTTTGATATTTAGATTTTTTTTAATTTAAGATATTTTATCCTATCAAATATTTTGAAATAGCCGTAGCTGAGCGGTCAAGTCAAGACGTTCCCTCGTGCTCATTTAGCTGCCGGGTTGCAGGTTCAAGTCCAACCTACGACCATGAATGTTGTTTTGCTGGACGTAGATGGCGTAATAAATTGAAAATATCAATAATCCTCGTAATATTTTAACTTGAAGGTCGTAATTGATTCCAGTATATGCCAAAATGAAAGCGTTAAAATTGCATGAGAACCTTAATGTTATAATTGATATAATCCAGCCAACAATGAAATTTTGTTCAAGTTTATTTTATGTAAATTTCTTTATTAATTAAATCACAAAATATGTAACAAAAATCCCCCACTGGTACGCCTGAGCAACGTCAAGTAACAGCTAAATGGTTAACAATCCTATAGGTTGATTGTTGAATGACCATTGTATTAAGTACTATTGTTAGAAATTAAAAAAGAATCAAAAGACAATAGGCAGTTACTAATGAAAATATATGTATGCACTACATGTTATATGAATCATATCTGTTTTAATTTATTCCCCATATATCGTATCACAAAACAGATATAATTTAAAAATTGCTAATTTGCGGTCTGGAATATTGTAAACTTTCAACCAACATCCATGAGACAGCTTTTTATCCGTACCACGATACAATAGTTTTTCTTCTATTATGTGCTTTCAGAAAAGTAAAATTTATTCCGTGATCAAATACATTTTCAAAAGTGGAAAATATTTTTTCATTTTATGCATAAACTGGTTGATATTACCATTCATAAGTGACAGAGAACATTCAAATTCATTCTGAAAAATTCTTATAATAGTAAAAGAAAACACCTTCTTTCGTAATTCCTCTTGAGAATAAAACCAATTCGACAATTCCATCTCACTCATTTCAGCTTCGAGAACTAGCTGATTGCAACTTCCGCTTCCTTTCCATTCTTCACTTCCGTTTGGATTGCAATCAAATATATATATATATATATACTTTTGTTTCACACTCAGTATTTATAGTAGGAGAAACATATGCACTATAAAAATTTTAATGTCTGCATTTTCTTAAACGAAAATACGAGTTTATATTGATAAAACAAAATATATGTATATATTTTTAAATTAGAAGTTTCAATAATATAATCAAACTGTAATTTAGAAACGAAAGAAAGAACTGCAGTTACAAAAATAATAATAATGGCCCTTTTATCATTTGCATGTAGTCTAATTATACATATACACACTGAGAGGGCTAAATTAGCTCTCCTGATTAGATCACCACACTTCTGCATTTATAGACCATGCAATATAATGTGCGGCAAAACATTCTTCGAGAAACCATCTTAGTTACAGATTATATGTCACATTACAATCTGTTGTTGATCTATTGGACTGAAAAAGTCTGTCCCAAAGCTATTTAAAATTCCCTAAAATTTGAATATTCAGTAGCTGTTTATAACCACACGATTTGTGCTTAGATCTGCATTTTGAATGATGGTGGACACTTTAAAAACCCTAATAGCTGTTGCCATTGAACAAATTGAGCCATTTACGTCTGCTGTGTTATATTTACTGTTTGTTTGTATTTATTGCTTCAAATATTTATGATCATTCCATGTCCATAGTCCCTGAGATCGCAAAGTATTATCAATGTTTTCTTGAGATTTCTTTTAAATTTGTGCGTTTTCAATTTGTATGCCTATCTGAAGTCCAGTATCTCTTGTATTTTAATAAGATGGCTTGGTGCATATAATAATTTGACCAATATTTTTAAAGCACGATATTGTTCCGAGTAGTACCTATGAGACGAGAAGTCGATGTCACACCAGTTTATTGTGAGACAGTTTAATGTACGTTATTTATTGTGTCTGGCACGTTAGACTATACCTTTAGTCTCAATGACGCCAGTATTTAAAACACGCTGGCCCAAAGGCCAGCAGAACCATAAATTTAGGGGCGTCAAGACATGTGGGTCGAAGGACTCGAAACATAAAGTATGAGCAGCGACATTGGATAAAAGTTTGACCAATTAAGAAGATGCCTGTAGCTTCGCCCTGAAGGTTACCAATATGAACCAAAGAAGTGCCGAAAACCCAGACCACTCGACTCGCCCTAAGGCATGAGTAGCAACTCGAATGGCCGGCAAAC
Source organism: Amaurobius ferox (assembly GCA_951213105.1). Lineage (NCBI taxonomy): Eukaryota > Metazoa > Arthropoda > Arachnida > Araneae > Amaurobiidae > Amaurobius > Amaurobius ferox. Next base: position 7,485,636 of record OX578134.1, on the reverse strand, counting down.
CAACCAAAGAGATGTTGCTGTTGAGACCCAGACCGTCCGACCTACCAGAAAGGTGTAAGGTTACTGTTTGGACGGTCGGGAAGTGCCACCCACTTTAGACCGGAACCCTGAGGGGGAGACACCCACAGGGTCCGTACCCTCCTTCCCCTACCACCAACCTCTCGGAAGGAATTACGGACCCACATATTTAACGTGATCGTACTCCGCTTAAACACGGCGGCAGTTTTGGCAGTGGCGGGAATCGAAGGGCAGTGGCGAGTGCAATTCCCGCGCGCTAACCACCGGGTTACCGCGCCCAACCAAAGAGGTGTCGAAAACCCAGACCGTCCGGCTCATCCGAGGACATAGATCAGCAAATTGGGTGACCGGAACCAAAGAGGTGTGTCAGACCTCAGAAAAAGGGACGACAACCACGAGATGATATCACACAACTTCTACGAGAATAATCAGTTGGAGCTAGTAGTCATGAAACAAGTGATGAAGCAGTTGGTAAAGTTTTTGTGATCCGCCCCCCTCTGGTGCGCCTGGGGCAACTTCAATGGACGGCTAAATGGTTCACACTCTGGCCGCTGTAATAAAGGCGAATGACGAAGGTCAAAGTGCCTGGCCATTTGAAAAAAAAAATTGGTAAAGTCAGAAGCAAGAGGTCAGAATGTCATGACGAGCCTGGAGTATTTACAACAGACCACACAGTAGAGAAATGTGGTAGAAAAGTGTTACGCAAGTGTTGTAGAGTGTTCCGCAGAGATTCCAAATGAATGGCTAGATCAATTGCAGTACAATTACCAGTACGAGTACAAACACGTACAGATACGGCCAGAACGATATGCTGATGCAAGAATTGTGGTCTATGACCAAAGCCGAAAGTGAAGGTGTGTTTCCATTGAATATTGTTGAAGGTCTTAAATAAATTTTAGGCATTTTAACTAATGGTCTCACATAGTCTCTCCCCGGCTCGAACAAGAGGAATAATTGTTGTAATTCAGAAATTAAATTATCTATGTTGTTAATAAATGATTTATTGTTAACGTTTAAATGGTGCAATTAATGGAGTACTATGTATGCAAATAAATATTCCTTTACAGAACTCGCACTAAAGATAAAATTGTAGGGTTATCAGCGGCACAACGCATAATTTAATGAGTTCCACGAATACAATAAATTACGTTCATATCAATTATATGTAGAATTAAATAATTTAAAATCCCAGTGTTAAGTGTCTTTGATTTTACTGCGCCACAGTACCATTGTAAGTTTGAATTATAATACATATTTGCACTATCTAACAAGGAATTTCTGTATGGATTCATGATGAAGTATAAATGACTGATGTTACATATTCCATCTAAGAAATTTGTGTCCCTGCAATATATGTTTAATTCTTGAACTTAGAAGAATATTTTTGAACGCCATTGCTGTCATAAATTAAATATCCCAGATGCTGTTATATAATTTGTAAGATGGGCATAGAAAAATATTTGCATCATACGTGTAACTACTGATAGCCATGCATCAACACAAAAATGAATATTTAGAGGTTAACACTGAAGAAATAGTTTCTTGCTGTTTTCGTTGACCTACTTTGGGGATATTTAAAGATTAATTATCCTCATATATTATGCCACATTTTTTTAATATCGTCGTTACATACTTAAAATATACAGTATGAATGTGATATACTTAAAATTCTTCAGAAAACGAAAATGTATTATATATTTTTTGTAACGTTTTCCCTTAATCCTGAAAGCTTCATATGCTTGTGAAAGGAAAAATATATTCTTTCGTCATTCCTCCTAAAAATAAAACGAATTTCGCAGTTTTATCTCACTCCGTTCAACTCGGGAAGTAGTTGATTGTAGCTTCCGTTTCCTTTCTCTTGTCTGCTTCCGCATGGATTACAATCAAATAAGAAAGGAATTTCTATTAAAGTATCGGTATTTAAATACTAGAAAATTTATATGCAATGCAATATACTGGCCTGCAATGCATATATACGTTTTGATTCAAATTGGAATGTACGCTAATATAAAAAAAAAACTATTTAATATATTTGAAAAGATAGAAACTCAAAATCTAAATTTATATGGAATTCAAACATTTGTTACACATTACTAATAAAATAAAATATTCTTGTTATTCAAACATTGATTTTGTTCATGTTTTAAATAATTACATATATGATTCTTGGGAAAGTCCTTTCCCAAGTTGCAAATTCACTTATTCAAACAAGATGCTGAATTTGCTTGAATAAGTGATGTTGAGTTTTTTGTCTGTTCTGAAGAAGACTGTTTATGAAAACAGTTGACCCATAAAATTCAGTGTATGTCGTATTTCCACATTTTTTTTTTGCATTATTTGTAAACTATATCTGATTTTCTGTAAAACAGCATTTTAAAACTATGGTTCTAATTTCATTTATTAGCCCATTTTCCAAGGGGAATGTGTACCATCCCTTTTGTCTCCAAAAGTTTGTGCCGATCTTTGACATTCATGATCCTTGTTGAGAGAAATTTAAGCGAGTCATAATGGTTTAACAATGGGACTCGAAGGCAGAGAGATTTGGAATTTTTCTGATATCCACATAGAAATTCATAACTAACGTTTCAAACTGAGAAAAGTGGTATAAACACAAAATAATCTCCATATTTGTCGCTAGCTGAAGAACAATATCGCTACAAGTGAAACAGTCGCTGAAATGATAATTTTGTCGGCAGATTAAAATAAAAATTCCCAAATCTGGTGATAAAATTATTAAATTTCAATTCCTGATTTTATACAATTCATATGTGCGCAATATTTGCCAAAATGCAAAATGTGAACACACAGTTTTCTAAGATAATATTTTTATAAAATTCTGGCAGCTATTTCACTTTTTTGTAGACATTTCAAATTAGCAATTTAATTAAACACTAGAAACTGTACGCGGCATTATCCTGGATTTAACGTAGGCATTAATTAAAGACATTAAATTTCTTGAAAAGCTTAATCGCCCGCAGAGTAACAACACTCTTATATTACTGAAGTACTCTTACATTACTTGAAAAGTAATACGTCCCAAATAAGCACCTAATCGCACCTTTGATTGCTGTTACGTACGTATACGTAGTGCCGGATACGTAATACGCATTTGTCCCGGAGCTGTATACATCAATATTTTCGATTCTAACTACAGCTAACTTTTTTATAATTGTACAGAATAAAGTATTTTAACCAAAACATTTCGTTCAGTTTGGATTATTAGCAATTTTTGCACACTTTTTTTAATTTAGTGTAAAAAAATGGAGACAATTTAGCTCTCAGGAGTAATCTTTCGAATATCTGACCTCTGGCATTACGATCCTATGCAGTAGCGCATGATGTGCAGTAGCACATGCAGTAGTACATGCAGTAGCATCTATGCAGTAGCACATGATCCTATGCAGTAGTCCAGCTATGCAAAAGCGCTGAATTTATTTCCATAGATAGTTAATAAATTGTAATGTATAGAAAATTTATTTTTGCTATTGCATGTAATGGTTACTGCTACTCAATGATGAATCGAAACGTGTAATTTGAGAGCTATTTTGACTATCGAATAGGCATGCTCCATAGGCATGTTCGCTAATTAATTGGCGTTGTTAATCGTCTGTAAATCTTTGCGAAAGTAATTTACAGAACATGCGACTACACATCATAGTTACAAGGCAATTTACAATATTCCGCACTTTCGAGAATCTCTATGACAAATGAAGTCAACTAACCACGCAGTAGTCTTCTTTTTATGAAGGCAGCTACATTATTACTATTTCTGCTAGATACCACAGTTTTGTTGCATTAAGGTTAGTTAACATAAATTCAGTGCTAGGGAGATTAACAAATACTAAAATATCCGCCGATGCTGTAGCTGTCATAGGATTCTGTGCTAAACTACTTGACAGCACCATATGCTAGAATGAGAAAATGCAAGGGACTGTGTAAAAAATTGAAATTTCAAGTAAGACTGTTCTTTAAATAATTTAAATTTTATTTAAGAATATTTTGATTACTGAGCTCAGTTTATTGTTTTTAATTTGCATTATCTCTAACACAATATTGTACTTTAATTGAATTTAAGTTGAATAATAATAAATATAGTTTCCTTGTTCAATTTTTAGGAAAATTATATTTCTGGATATCCATCTTTCGAACTAAGTGAATTAATTTTCAAAGGATCATATGCAGTGTACCGTAGAAAACAAAGTATGCAAAAGCGAATATATAATATTAATTTTCATTAAAATAAATCATGTTGATCATCACAATTTTAAAAACAATGAAAAGGTAATTAACATGAAGAAAATATTGAAGCAGAGGAATTAAAATAATGATTTACTTCACAGAAATAAAAATTTCACCAATAGATGAAAGTTTCTGAAGCTTGTGAAATGTAAGGAAATGTTTCATAATTACTAATTTAATTGCCAAATGTTATTTAGTTCAACTAAATATATGATATAGGGCCGCACTTACTTTCTTACAGACTCAAATTCATCTTTTTTTTCCTAATACGAAGAGTTTATTTGCACGTTGTATGGATACTGATGCAAAATTACATAGTATTTGTTGTTTTAATTCTATTTTCGTTTGTTAATTTCATATTTTAGTGATTTTTGCTGGCTTTTTCGGAAAAAAAATGAAGGAATTTATAAGAATCGTAGCAATATCTAAGCAGCACAGACAACCTAACAGATTTTGTTAAATTTCGTTGAGTAGTTTTTGAGTAGAGTAGATACATATATGTGCAGCCAGACAAACACACATACATACAGACAGACGCACATTCAAAATAGGATTTTCGTTTTCTAGGGTGCTTGAAACGTAAAAATCCGCCGACATCTCAAGTTTCAATTTCACCACGACAGGATCCCAATACATCTCTTATACTTGCCAATGTACTGCAGATAAAGATAAAGCGCTATGAAAAGTTAAACCACTTTGAAGAAAGGATAAGGAACATACAGACATACATCATAGTGAAGCATAATAGAAAAATCTGATGTGGGTAGCAATAGTAAATTCGTGTGCTGCAGTTAAAGAAAAGCAATTTCTAGTTCAAGAAATAATGCAACGATACTACTTTTTAAATAATAGTACGGAAGATACACTGTACAATTTCGGCTTTGAATTAACATTATGTAAACACAAATTGTGCGCTTTTATTAACTCATTAGTCCAAGCAGAATCGGTGATCAAAATGGTATTTTGATTTATTTAATATCCCGTGACATAATTGACTGTTGGTGAATTATTTGGTCAACATTTGTTCAAAGTCATTAAAGCCGTTTTCAAGATTACAAAGAGCCCACAATTTTAACAAAATCCCGTTTCATTGTTTGGTATATACATTTTAGGATTTTTTTACGCGGACTTTTTTGTATAAATATGAAACGTGCCACTTTTCCCTAGAGTGGCAGTATTATTTTCAATTCTCAAAAATTTTGTGCGAGTAAAGAGCAATAAATTCTTCTGCCTAAGAAAACGTAGCCTCTTGAGAGTAAAACCAATTTCGTAGTTTCATCGTTCTCAGTTAAACTCGGGAAGTGGTTGATTTATGCTTCAGTCTTCTCTCTCTTCTGTTTCCGTTTGGATTTGCAATCAAACAGGAAAAGCATTTGTGTTCTCATTTGTATGCATATTCTAAAAACAAAATATACGTTGCAAAAATTGAAACAGAACATTCATTATGTTATAGATTCTTGATTATAAAAAATCGATATAGGTAGCACATGACTATATTGCATTGACTTTACTTCTTTTACAGCGATGCACCAGCATCATAAGACATCACATCATCGACATACACGAACATCACAATATCATTGTGATCAAATGACAGTCACGTAAATTTAAATTGGGCGTTATGTCAACTTATGAGTACAATTAGAATGAATTATTCATATTCACTTGCAAAATCCTTATCAAAATGCAACTGACATTTAATTAATATCATGTGAAATAAATGACTATATATTTACCGTATCAAAATATAAAACTATTCCAAAGTATCTTCTCATGAATGGAACGAACTAAATCCACGAGAGTGATGCGATAAGAGATTTGTGGTATGGTATTTTGTAAGGAAAGTGGGTAGATTAGATGATTAGTGGGCCGCACTGAAACTTTTTACATACACCTAAGTGGTACAAGTTAACTTATCAACTCTTGAGAATGTTCAATGTACCCTCCTCTATCATCAATGCAATTTGGTAGGCGAATTTTCCAAAGATTAAATGTTTTTAGCTATCCATTTCTTGGAATCGATGAAAAATATGCTTTTATAGCCGCAGCAATCTCATCTTTAGAAAACGACGCTCAAGTACTTGTTTTTAAATTGAAAAGCAGCCCAAAGTCACGCACAGCTAGGACAGGAAAATAGGGTGGATGTTTTATTACTTTGACTTCTTTTGTTCAAGAAATTTTATTGCCATTCCTGCTGAAGGAGAGGATGCATTATCATGCTGAAGCATGAGTCCCCGAACGTTCACTTCCTGAAGAATTCCTGGAATACACTTATTGGTGTACCAGTAACTGTCTTCTGTCTCTCTAGCTTTATGGCTTTGACCAGACCTGTACTTCTGAAGAACACGACACACATTACTTTCTTCATTTACTCGTTGTTTTCTTCACCATTGTTGGCTTTGGTCATCTTTAAAGACCCATAATTCACTTTCTTGACGTGTCGGAAAGTCAAAAAACGGTAAGTATGTTCTATCACCAGTTATGATTTTAGAAATAACGCAGTGTTCACTATCATTAAGTAATTTTAGGGTTTATTTGCTGATTCTGACACGCTCCACATTTTGGTGTTCTGTTAAATTATGGGGGACACAACGACAAACTATTTTTTTCGTATGCAGTTCTTCATGAATAATTTTATGTATAGTTGCAGATCCAATGTTAAGTTCCTTCTGCATCATTTGGTACATACAGCGATTATCATTGATTAACATTTTTCGAATGACCGACACATTTTCTGAGACTACAGCTGACAGTGGTCTTCCTGTGTGTTTTTCATCCAGGAGAGAATTTTGACGTATTCTAAACTCTGTAAACCATAAAATACAGTGGCCCCGAGGAGGAGCATCATTTCCATGTGCTAGTTGTAGACGTTTAAGACATTCTTCTTGAATTAGCCCCACTTTAAAATCATAGAGAATCATAGCTCGATAATGCTCTCGCGTCAACTCCATTTTCGTTCCTTTCAAAATTTATTCTACGATAGCTAAATTGTAATTATTGCCACAAATTATCGCTTGCGGACATACAAGAGTTCAAATTTAAATATCCAATCAATGTTTTTATCCTAGCGCATGTCGTCTGCCTCTGTCTTAAAAATAGCAGTGTGATGATACACATGATATGTTTTACTTTTTTATTTTGTGTAATGTTTTTGAAAAATAAATGAATTGAAAAGCATGCAATACCTATAGCACTTAGTGTGACAGAGTTCTAAAATGTGCTCTTTTTAAAATGAAAAATAACATCTGAAATAATTGTCTATTTCCCAGTATTGGATGTTGTGATATTTTAACAATAAGGGGCACAATGTAAAATAAAGATAAAAATTAGAAGGTATAATTGAAATAAATTGAAAGTCAAGGGGTGCTTGTGTGATAAAATATAAGGTTATCTTTAAAATCACATTAAAAAATACTTGCGCTATTTATATTACTCTCATTATATACATAGTATAATCCGTAAGGAAAGTATTGTGACGGGGTCGAAAATTCGAATTTTTCGATGACAGAGTACGTTTCAAACATTCCTGAATACAAATCAAACGTTTCTGAGAGGATGCCTGTGTGTGTATGTGTGCGTGTGTGTGTCAGTAAGTCTTTATTGGAGATGACATCTAAGGAACGAATAGAGCGATTCGAACTAAATTTGGTACAAAAATTGCAATCCATGAACATTGGAAATCTATTGTTTTTAAACGCAATCGAATGTTCAGAATATCACTAAATTTTTGAGTGAAATATAGAAAAACATCATCAAAAAATCGAAACATTTAATAAAGATACGCAAATAGACCTTTCTTACGTAATGTTTCATTAGAAAACGATTGACACAAACTTTAGAACGCTAGCATGAACCTTTCTTGAGATATTGCATACTTTTCTGAAAATCACATAACATTAAAAAAAGTAACTATTTTGAAATATGTTCACTTTTCATATGCAATATCATGCGATAAATGTGGTAACATCATTCTCGTGGATCTAATTCGTTCCATTCATGAGAAAATCCAGTTTGGGTGATACTTTTGTAGTTAGACGCCAATAATTATTTATATGCTATAAGAATAACTTATTTCTCCATTAATAACGGTTGGCGAGATTTTGACTATGAATTTGGCGAAATATCGCTAACTTGGTGACTCATTTTAAATATTGCTAAATAAACGAAAATGTCACCAAATTGATAAAAAAATGACGCTAAATCAATGAAAATGACGACTAATTGATGAAAATTCAATATCTTGGAAAGAATAAAACAATCTACGATTACTATAAGCATTACCTATTTTTCCGTCCATAACATTTGGATTAAATTTTGTTGAGGCATTTTTCGGAGTATCTTAAACTTGGCTTCATTTTAAATGTTGCCAAATTGGCAAAAATGTTGCCCAATTGATAAAAATTTGCCAAATTGATGAAACGGCCACTGAATCAATGAAATGACGACTAATTGATGAAAGTTCAATATCTTGTAACGTAAGAAGATAAGAATATAAGAATATAACAGAAGCACAGAAGAACATAATAACAGAACAGGAGAACACAAGAATATACTATAAGAATAACCCCTTTCTCCGTCCGTTCGTCCACTTGACGAAAAATTTAATGGGACATTGGCGACTTTTTAAAATGTTACCAAAGTAATAAAAGTGTCACCAAATTGTTAAAATTTACGCTAAATGAGAAGTAATGTTTTGAAAATTATGATTTCTGTCATATGACGGGCATATATTCTAGTATATAAGGAATGCTCTTCTCTTCGTTTATCTGTAACACTCGGTGATGCATTTGGAACTTGGAAAATAATCTAGCAAAGTATCGTCAACTTGGCAATATTTCGCCTCAGATTGACGAAAATTTCATCAAAATTGCAAACATGACTCTAAATTAATGAAAATGACGCCAAATTGATGAATTAATTATTAAAATATTTTAATATATGGACTATATCGCTTATTGAGGATGTTATCAATATTGATAATTGTTCATTTTAAGTTGTATGAAATAGAAGTTGATCGTGCACTTTGAAATAGTATAACATGTTGTCTTCCGAAAAATCGCCAAATGTACAATTCAACGGTAAAATCACAGTACAGTGGATTTTATACATTATTTTTTTACTGTGAGAGAAATAAATTCATTGCATTATATAAGAAAAGTCATGTGTTGCCCACATCAGATTTGTTTTTTTATGTGAACGACATATTTTTGAAAGTTACTGTCTTATACAATCTGCACTCATTATATTTTTTCAATAAGTTTATAGCGACTTCCAATAACATTTTAATATTGACAAAAGGCCTGACAAAACTTGAAAAATATCTGTGGTATGCTAGCTTACGGGGATAACCAGATAGCATAAATTGTCTGTGAATGTCTGGACAATAATGTTTTTCTATTGCGTTTATTCGCTGCTGGACTACAGTGAGGTACCACGTTTTGATGATTGAGGGGTCCAATCCTCATGTTTTGGATGATAGTCTTCCCTTTATTGCGAAAGTTTTGAAAACTTTTGAGTGCACAATCCTTCAGTGAGCGTGCTTATGTTTTCTGTACTGCTGGGAATGTATTGTGTTTTATGTTAACGTGTATTGCAGGGAAACATTTCGCCATACTATTTTTTCATGAATTTTTTCTTCGAAATAGCTATTTGTAAGGGTATTCTACAGATGTTGTTTAGACGACAAATGGTATGGATGCTTCATAAAGTTTCAACGGAAAATGTGGGTTTACTTCGGATTTCCCCTAATATGTATAATTGTCACTTTGTTAGATACATTCATTTCTCAAGATTGGCTGTATAACCTATATAACAAGATTAAGTGATGTGTATTCAGCATTAAATTCTAGAAAAATGTAGATTGGTTCACTGAGAACTTTAACTGTCGGTTCCTTTTCCACTTCGAGTTCAATAAATGTTTATTGATATATATATATATATATATATATATATATATATATAAATAGTATAAAAAGAATTTTAGAATTGAAAAAAGAAGGAAGACATAGCGAGAAGCTTACTTAATGGCGGTAAGGGGTTGTGACCTTACACCCCAGTTGTCAACAAGCTTGTCATAAATGCCGCGGCAGTGCACTCCTGGACGCCAACCCTGGCTGAAGCCAACCCCCGTAGTGACAATAACAATTATCACAAGACCGTTAAGTAAGAAAAGTCCAATGGTAATATGAAGACCATCACTGGATGAGCAACAAGTCGTTTAGACCACAATGACCTGTATATAACTTCGTGTTATCGTTCTGCGGTCCTGTTATGCATAGTATGCGAACCTTCATATGTCAAATGATATAAAATAGATTTTAACTTTGAACAATAAGCATTATTGTTACTGTATAAATTATCAATATAATGTAGCATAAAAGGAATGGGGTATTGCTGTAGATATGCTTGCTGTAGAAATGTCCGATCAAAGTCAATACGGATGTCTTCACTGTAGATAATTCTCTGAATTCTAGCCAATCCCCCCAAGAATACATTCCTAAATATATTCAAGTGAAGATTGGAATTCCAATTGATCAGACCGTTTATAGGTATATTAAAACTTTTTCTTTTATCATATATAGTAAAACTTGCAGGTATAGTACTAAAATCTATACTTTAATCTAAAAATTCCACTACATTTTTAAGTGCAGCAGGATTTTCTTTCAAAATTAAGTTAAGACTAAAGGACTAGTTGCTCATCCAGTGATGGTCTTCATATTACCATTGGACTTTTCTTACTTAACGGTCTTGTGATAATTGTTATTGTCACTCCGGGGGTTGGCTTCAGCCAGGGTTGGCGTCCAGGAGTGCAATGCCGCGGCATTTATGACACGCTTGTTGACAACTGGGGTGTAAGGTCCCAACCCCTTACCGCCATTAAGTAAGCTTCTCGCTAAGCCTTCCTTCTTTTTTCAATTCTAAAATTATTTTTATACTATTTATATTTATATCGTGTATAGTATATGTAGCTGCTTTGCGCATATATGCTATAACACTTCAATATCTTTAATAACTTCCTTTTTCCATCTTATATATTATATATATATATATATATATATATATATATATATATATATATATATATATATATATATATATATATATATATATATATATATATATATATATATATTATATATATATATATATATATATATATATATATATATATATTATATTCTTCCATTGGATTTTCAATTTTAATATAATACATATATATATATATTAAGATTGGCTATAAATACAGAGCTTAGATAATGACTGATATGGAATCAGCATAATTTACGTGAGGGTTGGAGGATCAATGAATGATTCCCAATTCCAGTTCTGGGGATGTCACTTCCAATTCAAAACTTTGTATTTTTCTTAAAACATATATTTTTCTGGATTGGCTATAGACGACGACGATATCCTGAGTGGTTTGATGGAGCGCCTAGACAAAAATTGTCTGTATCTCCAGGAGGAAACTGTGGAGCTGAACTTATACATAAATTGAAATGCTCCATAAATGCAGGGGGGAGATATTCCAAGGATGAATTTAAGAAAAGGCTGTAAACTGAGTAATAGTCGGTTGAAGTCTCTTTCTCTCACAAAAAAGGGGCCACACTTTTTTTTTTCGCCCGAAGGCTTCATGAATTCTCCAATTGATTGATACACATCGGTAAGGACCTGCAGTGACGCCTTCCAGTAATAGATCTTCAAACAACATCTGTCTGGGCTGTTTTTAATTCATGATTACTTTCACAAGGTCTAAGAATTTGAGATTTTGATTTTTTTTCCAGAGGGTTAGATTGCTTTACTAATAGGTTTACAGTTAAATTATCAGGAGTGAATTAATTGGATTGGCTATAGAGCTTATAACATCGGTTTTGCATTGAACGAAACATTCCACAGGGCCTTTTCCTAGGATTTCCAATTCTGTTTCAAGATATGTCACTTTCGGTTTTAAAAATTTGAAGAACTCTAAGAAATAAGTGTACAAAAGAAAAAATCTGATGTGGGCAGCACATGACTTTCGCTGCAGACTTATATCCACGTTCTCTTTATTTTAATTAAATTTAGTTCACTATTAATTGAATTTTTGCTTTCATTTGGACTCATCACTGGACTCATTGCAGGGAAAGTAAAAAGGAATGCTTAATAATTTAGTCATTTTCGGCGGAACATCACGTTTCAAACATCCCTCAACTCGAATCGAATGTTTTCAAGATGAACTTTGTGAGTGTATATTAATGTGTATATGCATGTTAAGACGTGTATACATGTTAGTGATTGTGTATGTTTGATAGTATGTGTATGCATGTTCGTATGCATGTTATTGTGTGTGTCTGTGAAGTTTGTAGATGCGATATTTCATAAGTAAAATAATTTCATTATGCGAAGAAAGTCATGTGCTGCCCACATCATATTTTAGTATAGCAATCGTAACTTCAAGAATATGGTACTATTATAATCGCAATGTAAAAGAGAATACTGCCATTTATTTTGACAATAAATAAAATTTACATGAAATTAAAAGTGACGGGAATTATCCACTACAGTATATTAAAGAAAACAGTTAAGTAGAAAAATGATTAAGTTAAGTAGGGTTATTTTTGAGTAACTATTCAATATAAAAATGTTTAAATTTTTATTCCTGACTATTGAAAATGTGAGTGGTTGTTGAAAATTGTGTTACCCTTCCTTTCAATTCCTTCTTTTGCCTTACTCCTCGTAACTTGTTTAACAGCGAAAAGGAAGTTGAATTGCAACATTTCTCTTGTGATCACTGTGCGTTAACACGGAAGAGGAAAAAATCTCCAAGAATCTCTTTTTCTAGGCTTTTTCGTCTTTGCTCAAAATCTTGTTCATCCCGTTATTCATTTTGCACGAACGTGGCCAATAGAAACTGATAAAATAAGAAATACGCCTTAAAATTAAGATACAAAGTTTTATGAAGATGCATGATGTATCAAATACCTCTTCAATCGATATAATACGCAATATAAAAAATCTGATGTGGGCAACACATGACTTTCCTTCTATAATTCAATGAATTTACTACTTTTACGGTAAAAAAAATAGGTCTTTCTTATAGTAGATACATATATTTTTTCAAAAATATTGAACTTTCGACAATTAGTCGTCATTTTCATGGATTTAGCGTCATTTTTATCCAGATGGCGAGATTTTCGTTAATTTGGTAACATTTCAAACAGTCGCCAAGTTGGCGATATTCCGTCAAATTCGTCGCCAAAATCTCGCCAACGTTATGGATGGAGAAATAAGTTATTCTTATAGCAGATAATTGACTATTGGCGTTCAAATACGAAAGTATTTTTTCTCATGAATGGAACGAGCTAGATCCACGAGAATGATGTCACTCAATTTATCGCATGATAGTACATATAAAAAAGGAACATGTTTCTCAACAGTTAATATTTTTTAATTTATGGGATTTTTTGGTAAGTTTATTCGAAAAATGTGCAATATCTCGAGAATGGCTCATGCCAGCGTTCCAAAGTTTATGTAAATTGTTTTCTAAGGAAAAATTACATAAGAAATGTCCATTTACGTAACTTTATTAAAGGTTTTGATTTTATGAGTTTTTTTTTCAAATTTCACTCGACAATTTAGGGGGTTCTGAACATTCGATTACGTTTAAAAACAATATGCTTCCAGTATTCATGGATTGTGATTTCTGTACCAAATTTTATTCGAATCGCTCCATTCGTTTGTGAGATATCGTCTCCACAGACACAGACTCACTGACACATACACACACACACACAGACATCACTTTAAAAATGTTTAATTCGTGAGCAGAGATGCTTGAAACGTGTTCTCCCGTCGAAAATCGCATTCGAATTTTCGACCCCGTCACAATACTTTCCTTATACATTATGTATATAAGGAAAGTAGAAATGTGATACACTACGAATAAGATAATTTTTTAAATAATGCGATTATATAACTAAAATGCACATACATGTCATGAGAAATTAAGTGATAAAGCCACTCATAACCTTTTAGAAAACAATTTATCACATACTTAATGGACATGTAACCTAAGGATATGTAACCTCACAGGATCTGTAACCTAATTCATGAAACTATCATTCTTTTAATAAGTTTATTAGCAATTTAGAGGTACAAACATCCACGATAAACTGAACATCTACAACAAAAACTACTGCAAACATCTACTATAATATTTATATAACAAGCCCACCTTTATTACGAAAATTAAGGTGAATTTTGAAGTAATAACTTCGGAAGAATAATATTTTAAAATAGTTAATGCAACCCATTTATTAATCAAGATGAATACCCAAAATAAAGCAGACGATTTATTAAATTGAAAATTGTCATATACGTACATTTGATTTAATTACTTTGCTACGCAGTATGGTGTAATTATTTTCAAATAAAATATCAGAAAATATTTTCGATCCAATGCCTTTATTTGCAGATGGTTTGCATTTGCAAATCGAAACATGGACAGACTGAAGTTGAAGAAAAACTTTATATCAAAGATGATTTAAGCATTATGTGAAAAGCTGACAATTTGTCGTAAGAAGATTGTTGACTTTCGACAATGACGAACCAGAATAAATCCCTTAATTTTGTGAATTTTGCTTTCGGAATCGCGTCCTTGCCACGGTGGAGTGAAAATGTGGTGTTCTGTGTTTTATTTGGGTATAATTGTCCAAAATTCAAGAAAACTTGTGGAATGAACACGTATTTAGCTGATTTTCGAATATATAAAGAGTATTTTGGAACTGCGTCGGTACGTATCAATGATGCGGTAGGAGCCTCCCGTGAATTCTTGTGGGAATTTTTCGATGTTTGGTGCTTTTCCCGCACCTTCTCTTACAACTAGCCCAAGTTCAAACCCAAAACGAAAAAATACCTGCCTCCCCGATGCAGGTGGTTTTCAGTCTGATCAAAAAAGGCACACTGTACTTACTAACTACATTCTACCCGTTCAACTTATCCCGAACATTAAGCCCTTGCTTGACCAGAAAGTTTCAATCCCTGATGTTGCCAATGCCATGCATTTTAATAATACTTCTAAAGAAAGACGTTCCTCATCGTCCCTTTAGCCAATTGGCATGGGTAGATAGGATATGAAAGATTAGAAGAAGGTGGAACATCCTTCTATCTAAAATCCCTACAAAACGCTCTCCCTGGTCTCAGAAAAACTACAATTGCAATCGGTCGAATTCAGATTTTCTACTCGAATGTCTGTGCACTATCAGCAGAACGGGCGAAATAATTCTCTGAATAGACCATTTATGTTGTTTTCTCTTTTGCTGGTGCACTTTGCACCATCCATTGCCCTCCCCTCGCCGATGTATGTGTCGTGCGGAACACGGAACACACCTATCATTTCAAATGCCCTTTTATTTCTTGTGCAGAATTTAACTCCTTCCAAATTATGTCTAAATTGGGACATGCCCTAATTTGGCCCCATGTGAAGCGCTCTGATCACACGGACCTCTTCATGTAAAGTTCTATTTTCTCCGATTTCACAAACATTTATAGACGGAGGTAGGTAACTCTTCGACAAAGCCAACTCTTCGAGTTATCTAAGTACTCCTATGAGTCCCTAAATTTTATTTTCAAAATAAAATAAACGTTTATAAAATATATTTATGTTGATAAATGTTAGAACAATAGCTAATTTATGTATAATTTGTTTTTTTAACAGCAATTGACATAATTTGTCGGACGTTAGTATACACATTCTCAAGATATTGCACATTTTTAATGTAATACTATTATCAAAAGAATAAATGCTTTAAAAGGACTCTGTTCTCAAAATTAATGAACCCCATTGTTTAGAAGCTATGTTGAGCCATTTCCGAGATATTAGACATATTATTTTTACACGGGTCCGACTTTCATACAAGAAATATTCAATCACAATTTTATTTGTTTCAATTTATTTTTCCACAGACTCACAAACATCACTGAATAATGATTGATTTGCATTCAAAGATAGGCAAAACTTGTAAATGCATTAAAACCCTGGAAATACATTTATGATTCCTCATCATGATACATTCCCTGTACATACATTATAGGATCATATAGATAAACCAGAATATGTAGTTAAATACATGATGGGATTGCATCAGATTTTTATTCAAGAAATATTTTAACTTGAAGGAAGTAAAACAATATTCTATGAAAGACAATGCACTAATATCAAATTCAATTATTTTATCCTTTGTGATCATATAGGAAACCCTGATAGAGTATCAATTTTTATTTTCTGCTCGATCGAAATCATATCTCTTATTTTTTATGAAAGCTACACTCCCTAAGGAAGTTAATAAAGACAGTATTTCTCATGGGATTAAATACCATTCTTAAGATTTATCTTGACGTCGTGACGAAGAAAATATATATGGAAAAAGATATTATACTTTGTGTTTGATAATTTGAAAACACTGATTCAGTAAAATGATATTATTAGTTTAATAATATATTTTAATAATATAATATTATTATTATAAGATTCTCATAAAAGATAATTACATTTATTTCAAAGAGTGTTCCAGAAGATTTATTTAAAATGTGACGATCGAAAAATTACTGCGGAGGACTTCTTAATACACTAGTAATTTGATACTATTCTCTCTACTGTCATCTCTTAGATGGGTTGATGTCGTGATATGAGTCAAAATGAATTGTGAATAAATACCTCAGTGTCTTGATAATTAGTTTGTTTTGTGAATTCGTTGAGCATTTTTATTGCTGTTTTGTGTATCTGGTACTTATTTTATGACCTATTAAGCTAGATAGATAGTTATTGGCTGGATATTATTTCTAGTTAAGCATATGACTGCTTTAAATAAAAGTATTAGTTATCCAGAAATTCGAACTCATTCCTGTATCCAGCACATTTCGTAAGTTCGTTGTACAGTAATACTATAACCGATAATATATAAACTAAAATAGCACTTGTTTGCATATGCACTTGATAAAGTTTCTCCATAACAAAGTAGAAAGAAAATGAAAAGTAAATGTAATATATAAATCTCTATTTATAGAATATATAAAAATAAATATTTTTAAATTTAGAGTGAAAAGTTATACAATAATATGACACATGTTGCTCCAATAATAAATACAAAATTAGTTATATTTCAAATTCTATTTTTTTAAATTCTGACTGCAATATGATATCTAAAATAATTATTCACTATACGAATAATTCCGTTCTCTCCCTGTCCGTCCGTCTGTCTCTGTAACGTTTGCCAAAAATATGGCAACAAAAATATGGTATTTGGCGAAGTACCTCTAATTTGGCGATTTTTAACTAATGTTGTGATATGGACGAAAATGTTGCCAAATTGGTAAACATGTCGCCAAATCAATAAAATTAAGTGTGTAATTTAGTATTGCAATAATGTTTCTGTATAATTTGTTTGTCAGTCCAGTCATCCCACTTGGTAACATATTTAGCTACTTCTTTAATTTCGCCGTATAGAACAAAATGTAGCCAAATTAACAAACAATTCGCCAAATTGATAAAATTGACGAAATTGATAAAAATGATAAAAATGACAAATTTCGAAATTGATAAAATTGACGCCAAATCAATGAAAATAATTGTGTTTTGAAAGGGGAAAGCATTGTATTGAGGATTTTTAGTAGTGTTTGTCTGTCACTGTAACCATCCCACTTGGTAGTGAATTTGGCGATATTTTCAAACGTCACCAAATTGATTAATTTATCGCCAGACTAACAAAAATTTTGCCAAATCAAAGTATGCCGACAAATTTATAACAAGAAAGATCAATCATGCTTAAAGCATTGATTATGAAACACTTTCCAACTTCAATGCAATTTTATTTAAACATGTCTAAAATGCAATACATTCCTCGGTAATATTTTAAAACTTATCACAATACTACATTAATTTACTATATTTGAAACCTTAAACCTTCATCGAAAAAAATTAACTTCATTCAAATGACGGCATTAAAGTATAAATTGCCTGGTTTAAACATCTCTTAAATGTTATACATTCCTCGGTAATAATTTTAGAATTATCATAATACTACGATAATTTATTATATTTGAAAACTTCATCGAAAACAACTGAAATCCATTCAAATGACGTCATAAAAAATAACACGCCTGGCTCTCTCTATAAAAGCAACATTTCATTCATAAATAATTCCCCCATTCATGTCATTCATCACAATACTATAACAATTTATTTTATTTAAAAATTAAGACCATTGAGCTGCAAGTAAGTAAACTCAATGCGTAAAACTTCATCGAAAAATATCGTCCTTCTCTTTCTAAAATCAATGAATTCATATCAGCTAAGCAGACTCCATGGACTAAATGATTTTGTGTTAAAGAATTACAGCGATTCTAATACAACTCATTCTACATATTTTGCTGTTTACATTTTACATAGGTGAAAAATAGGCTTAATAGTAGAAATAATCAAATTTGGAAGAGCATTTAAACTGAAATATATTGTCATTCCGTTGTTTCAGTATGTAGATGCACAGAATTTAGGCAAAAATAAAGTAATTTTAGGACGGATACAACACTCAATCTGAATTAAAAAGAACTTTAAAAATTACGATTTTGACACAAGATGGATGCCATATATCATTTTGAAGTGGGTCATGTGATCGTTTCATATCATGGACACGTGATCGCTTAATATAAGAGGTGTTATTATTATTTTAATTTTTATTTAAAAAACAACTGAATATATTTCGCTGAATTTTTTTTTATATATTTTATGGAACAATTTGACTATTGCCTAAAATTTTCGAAGCAATTTGTGAATTTTAAATCCGCTTAAAAAATGCTTGAAAAATTAGGTCCCATAGGGCTCAATGTATTCCATTTTTTCAACCCGGGTTCAATCCAAAACTAATTGGGTGATATTATTCATTTATATTCCCATAGGTCCTATAGACCGTCTGAGCAACATACTAAAATTTCATTTTGATTAAGTCATTTTTACGGCAGTTATCGTGCTAACGGACAGACAGACAGACAGACAGACAGACAGACAGACAGACAGACAGACAGAATGAACAAAGTCATAAACACTTTTCAACTTTGTTGTAAAGTGTTAAAAATGACGACAAATCAATGAAATTATTGTGTTGTGAAAAAGAATAATATATAAATGACGTTTCAGTATCGTTTGTTTGTCAGTCCAACTGTCCCACTTGGCGACAAATTTGGCGAATTTTAAAATATCCTCAAATTGATCAAACTGTCACCAAATTGATAAAATGACACTGAATTAATGAAAATGATGCATACTTGATGAAAATTCAATGTTTTGCGAAATTAAATTCAATTTACACTTGATAAACCCTGTCACTTTGTGGGAATTAAGTGATATTTTTTGTAAATGTATTTACAAATGGGACCAGAATGTTTTATTTTTCAGATTTACCTGTGAAATAATTTTAAATTGAGAAAATAGATATTCTTATACATCTCTTTACGATAATTTAGTAAAGTAATCTGATAAAATGTTTTGAATAACAATGTCATTTAAATATTATAGGAATTTGCACATATTTGAAATCTTAAAATATATTTATATTATATAATCATGTATGAAGAACGGGTATACTGCTAGTATGTTATATTATTATACCCACAGTAAGGTTTATAATATATTTTTCTGTCGGAAAGTGCAAATGATTTTAACTATAACAGTAATGATGCAAAATATACAAAAAGCCATATAACGCTTTATTCCTACTTGAAATTAAATTATACAATAATATAAATGTAGAAGGATAAGTACATACAACAATTTATATTATTTTCTGAATTCGGGCAATTCACTGTTACATTTTAAAAGAGTGTCTTTTTTATCACCGTCCACGTGTTGTGTTGAGTAAAACTGTAAGAGCGTTTTTAAATAAGTTTTAAATAATCGTCTTATTAAAAAGCATTATATTTTTCGCGCAATTCATCATTTATAAATATCCTGCTCAAATTTCACCAGAAGGTACTTAACGAATCTCAAACGTTCTTCGGTTTTTTCTCTAATATTACTTTTTCTCAATTCCCACATCATTTGTCATCCGTTCATGCGTTTAGAAGTTCATCAGACCTGGTAGCAGTCATTCCAATAGAAATTGCATTTCTTTAAGATTTTAATGATTTTAAGTCGATTTAGCGGCACAATGTGTGAGTAAGTAAATCTATAACTGATGACGATTTTTAAAGTTAATTTGCTCGTTCTTGTTGATTCCCTTAATTTGCCTTATTTTTTTTTGCCGAAATAATTTTTAAATATAGTCATTTATATCCATTTCTATATATATGCAACGAAATGTGTTTATTTTGTTGGATAAAATTGTGAATATACTAATATATTATAATGAGTAGTAACTATGAACAGGATTCCTAGGAAAGTCCTTATATACACCGTTACTTTTATATGGAAATGTCCATGAGTGTACACGTATATTCGATCTATATGAAAGTGTACATTTCCGATCGAAAAAAAATGAATTGCAGTACCTCTAGTGGATAATTGAAAAAGTTAGGATAATTAACTAGGCAACAAACCGAAGTAGACGGAAAAGAAAATTATAAGGTTATAAAGCATTGTCTAGTGTACAAGAATTGACAATAAAAATGTTAAATAAATCGTTTAATTGACACAATATTTTTACTTTCCTTATATACATAATGTATAAGGAAAGTATTGTGACGAGGTCGAAAATTCGAATTCGAGTTTTCGACGGGAGAGCACGTTTCAAGCATCCCTGATCACGAATCAAACATTTTTGAAGTGATGTCTGTGTGTGTGTGTGTGTGTGTGTGTGTGTGTGTGTGTGTGTGTGTGTGTGTGTGAGTGTGTGTGTGTGTGTGTGAGTCTGTGGAGACGATAACTGACGAACAAATGGACCGATTCGAACGAAATTTGGTACAAAAATCACAATCCATAAACACTGGAAGCCTATTGCTTTTATATGCAATCGAATGTTCAGAACCCCGCTAAATTTTCGAGTGAAATTTTGAAAAAATCGTTAAAAAATCAAAACCGCTAATAAAGTTAAGCAAATAAGACATTTCTTATGTAATTTTTCAATAGAAAACGATTGACATAAATTTTAGAACGCTAGCATGAACCTTTCTCAAGATATTAAATAAATTTTATATATATTTTATTTATAAATTTTATATTTATAAATTTTTATATTTATATTTATATTTATATTTATAAATTTATATATTTATTTATATAATTTTATATATAAAGATATTATATTCGTTCTCAAAAAGTTATATAAAATTAAAAAAAAATATTTCCTATTGAGAAACATGTTCACTTTTCATATGTAATACCATGCGATGAATTTGGTGCTATCATTCTCGTGGATCTAGCTCGTTCCATTCATGAAACAAGAAAGATCAATCATGCATAAGCATTGATTATGAAACACTTTCCAACTGAAATGTAATTTCATTTAAAAATTTCTAAAATGTGATTCATTCAGTGGTAATATCTTTTACATTATCACAGTACTACAGTAATTTATTATACTTAAATATTTAAAACTGTATCGAAATATAAATCATCTGATTCTTTATGCAAAATCAATGAATATTTCATTCATATAACTTGTATTCCAGACTCCAGAGCTAAATAATTTTGTGTGAAAAAAATTCAGCAATTCTTATGTAATTCATCTTACAATCGCTTGAGATATTTGCATTCTGCATATGTTAAAATTAGGCTTCCTTGAAGAAATAATAAAAGTTTAGGGATCATTTAAAATCACAACTATTGTAATTGCATAGGCACGGAATTTAGATACACAGATAATACACAGATAATATATATGTGTATGTGTATGTACTCAAAGTATTGGAATCGTGCCGAAGATCGGAACTCGAATTTTCAAAGGATCTACACGTTTTGGGACTTCTAGAACACGAATAAACTACTTTTAGGAAGACGTCTGTGTGTTGTTGTTGTTGAGACCCAGACCGTCCGACCTACCAGAAAGGTGTTGATGTTGATGATGATGATGACCCAGACCGTCCGACCTACCAGAAAGGTGTAAGGTAACTGTATGGACGGCCGGGAAGTGCCACCCAATTTAGACCGGAACCCAGTGGGGGAGGCATCCACAGGGACCGTACCCTCCTTCCCCTACCACCAACCTCTCGGAAGGACTTACGGACCCACATGTTTAACGTGATCGTACTCCGCATGAACACGGCGGCATTTTGTGGTAGCGTGCAAATCTAGCGCGCAAACCACGGGGATACCGCACCCGAGATGGCCAACAGCACGCGGTGTTCCGAGGTGGTCACCCACCAAGTACTAACCGCTCCCGATGCTGCTTGACTTCGGTGATCTAACGAGAACCGGTGTTTTCAGCACGGTACGGCCGTTGGCCCCCAGACGTCTGTGTGTGTAAGGGTGTATCTGTGTATGTTTCTGTGTATCTGTGTGGATATTACATCCACTCTAATTGAAAAACTAATGGACCGAATTTCATACAATTTGGTAGGTATGTTTTTTGTGGGAAATCCTGATGTTCATTAGATTATAGTACGATTCGTAATAAAAGAATCTGCCTTCTTTGCGAAATGGCCGCAGAAATTGCCTTTATCCACTCTAGCTAAAAACTAATGAACCAAATTTAACAAAATTTGGAGTATAATATTTCAATAACCTACAAGTGATTTATATACCAAATTTAACAAAATTTTGTATATAAATCATTTGTAGGTTATTCTACTACGATTCGGGAAAATGGAACGGGCTATTTTTGCGAAATGGCCAGCAAAAATCGTTATATATAAAAATAAAAGACTACGTGTGCTCAATTATATCAATTAAATTCCTATTTTATATGTGATTTTTGACAACAAAAAGAATAAGACTAACCCCATTACTCTAGGACTAGCCGTTCTTGAGATATTCCAGTTTTTTCGCGTTTTCGCTACGCCACCTTTGACAATAAGTCCAGCTATCAAATGAGAACCAAATTTAAGTTTAACGTGTAAATTCAATGTCATTTAAAATACTTATGTTGTGCAGATAAACTCAAATTATCATTGAATAAATAAAGAGAACGAATATGAGTCTGCAGAGAAAGACATGTGCTGTCCACATCAGAATTTTTAACAATATTACACCAATGATTTATAGAAGTGAACGGGGATTATTTTCAGGCCACTTCGAAAAAAATGTATGATCTATATTTAAAGATCCATCAAATTTTTGTCGAATAAAATGTTCAACAAATTTAAGCTGTGTACCAAATTTTAACTCTCTAGGACGTAGGAAAGTGCATTTAAAATGCCATCAATTAAATTTATCATGAAGAGTTATATAAAATTTAAAAAAAATGAAAAATTGTTATCTACCAAATTTATTTTAAAATATGAAGCCACTCCCATATGCAAAACGTTTAAACAAATGGAGAGATATTTATTATATAATATCTCTCTCTTTTCTTTCTGGAAGATATCCCAAAGTCAGAATTTAATTGAATTTGTTTTTTTCCCTATATTAAATAATTTTTTTAATTAAAAAACTACTTAACATATTTTACTGAATTTTTTTTTATATATTCTATGGGATAATGTGAATATTTCCTAAAAATTTCGAAGCAATTCGTGAATTTTAAATTTACTTAAAAAATGTTTGAAAAATTAGGTCCCATAGGGTTCAATGTATTTCATTTTTTCAACCCGGGTTCAATAAAAAACTAATTGGGTGATATTATTTATTTATATTCCCATAGGTCCTACAGACCGTCTGAACAACATACTAAAATTTCATTTTGATAAACACATTTTTACGGCAGTTATCGTGCTAACGGACAGACAGACAGACAGACAGACAGACAGACAGACAGACAGACAGACAGACAGACAGAATGAACAAAGTCATAAACACTTTTCAACTTTGTTGTAAAGTGTTAAAAAGATACTTTGAATAATACATTTGTATTTGAACGTCAATAGTCATTTATATGCTGTAAGAATAACTTATTTCTCCGTCCATAACGCTTGGCGAGATTTTGGCAACGAATTTGGCGGAATATCGCCAACTTGGCGACATTTTTAATTGTTGCCAAATTATCAAAAATCTCGCCAAATTGATGAAAATAACCCTAAATCAATTAAAATGACGACTAATTGAAGAAAATTAAATATTTTGGAAAGAATATAAGTATCTACTATAAGAATAACATTTTTTTAACTGTAAAAGTAGTAAATTCATTGCATTATATAAGGAAAGTCATGTGTTACCCACATCAGATTTTTATTGATGAATTTCGGTAATATTCAGGAATGTTATAAATAAGTTACACTTACATACACAGGAAAATAATGTACCGTTGCTCAATTAACAACAATGCACAACTTCGTCAACAACAATGCACAACTCCGTCAACAACAATACACATTTGAATTGCAGAAAGGATATTATAGCGTACTTCGACGAGCATTGCAGGAGTCACTGTAAACAGACCTTGATGATACGACCTTTTGGTAGATACTTCGTGCCTTCCTCATATGAGTTTCGTGGATATTTTATTTAAAATTTGATACGCGCATACGTTCCTACAAGTTTTTTAATGACGTTTTTCGTTCTAAACGGTCATATAAAGCGAAATTTGCTTTTCGAGAATTCACTTTAAGTTTTGAAAGTTTGTATTTTATACTCCCCTTTTATAGAGATGGAAGGTAATTGTTTTAGAATTACGATTGCTTGTTTGTGTTTGAAATGTAGAATGCCTTGTTATATTTTTAATTTTATTTTCCCGATGTGAGGCAACATAATATTACGGTATTTAAAATTTAAAAATTGATTATAATTTGTCTGATATTGTCTGAAATTGGAGCACTATAAGATTCTTTGCGGTCGTATTACCAAAGCTTTTTTGGGGTGTTTATTCCGGACGTATCCCACGTGCGTAGCGGGTAGAGAGTGGGAAGAGAGCAGTCGTAACTCAACATTACAGAACTATCGGACTTTAATATGAGGTTTAACTACTATTGGTCATGGGCATGAGATTTATTTAAACTTTCATGAATTTTTACAATTTTATCACAACAAAAATAAAGTAAATATATACCAATGAATAATACCACATAATTTACAGTCTGAAATACTTAATATTCTGTACAACAATGCACTTTGAGTAAATAGCAATATTAAAACTGTACACAATGTTCATTAAAATTACCAATGACTCCCCATAAAATTTATATATTTAATAAATGACTTTCTAATAAATGATTTACTAACAAAACTTAAATTGTGGAAAAAAAACTATTTATGTTTCCCTTAATAAATTAGTATAAATTTCTTATTTTATGAATATTAAATTTATTTGTTTTTTAAATGCATTTTTTTATATATTTACTCACATTATTAATTTGGACCTGGGGACTGAAGTGATTTTTTTAATGGGCAAACAGAAATGTAATGAATTATTTACCTAGATTTACACGTATACAATAATCTGGGAATATGTTTTCTAAAGAGAAATTCCCGAAAAGAACCTTGGTTTGATCGGAACAGTAATAAATGCTTCTTAAGGTGTGCAGAAAATGTTTTCCGCTTTTTGCAATAATTGAAATGTATATACTCCGTTTCTTATGTTATTCCATTTACTTTGTCATTTTATTAAAATATATTTTTCTTTGTTTATTTTTGTACATAAATTTGCTAAATCAATATTTGTTGTCTTTATTGCGTTATCTATGATTGCTAATTACTCTATATTATCTCATTTCCATTTTTTATATGTCCATCATGTGCTTTAAATCATTTTACTTGAACTTTATTCTATGATATAGATTGTATTATGCATTTTGATTTGAATTCTAAATTATTTATAGTTATTTCGTTTTGGTGTGTCTGTATGTTTGATAAGTTCTCGGTATATAAAATTGAGGTAAAATTAGATGAGATAAAAATTGAATACATTTTTAAAGATAAAGTAATTTTACTTGAAAAATTGAATTATATTTTCTAAGACGTATTGACCCATCTCAGCTAGACATGTGCCCACGCATTTGAATTGGTACTGAAATTGAATAAATAATACCTGCCATAAATTCTAGCAACGCTGAGTAGATATTTATTTAACAATAATTATTGGAAAATGGAAATTAGTAAAGTGTGACATTGGGACGGGTATTTCAATGTTAATACATTAAATATTATCAATTGCAATATTGCAATTAAGTATTATCACTCTCATTTCGGGCTCGGGCTACTTCCGACTGCCGTCGGTGCCCTTTGAGATGCCATATTACTTCCCATCGCCTGACGTCACTCAGATGATGTCGACTACAAAATTTGTCTTTTTCGATTTTCCATCTGGAAACCATAACGCAAAGATACAGGATCTGCACAAAACAGGCCGGCCGTTTTTATACCTAATACATTTCCTTGTTAAAAACTGTTGGTATGCAAAATGGTTTTAGGGCTAGTTTCCAAGTGCGTCTGCTTATCACTTATGCAATTTTTTTTTCGCCGAATATGCTAATTGTTTCGTTTGTTGCTTAACTGTTGGACATGAATGTACTAAAAATATCTACATGTATAGTTAGAAATAACTTATAATTTAACGAAATTCTTTGCTTATTAAATATAAAAAAAATCATTTTATAGGAATAAAATAGTCACTGTATACAAACAACATATTTTATTGTCAACTGGTTCATAGGAGTAAAATGCAGCTTCCGTTGTCAAAAAAGACCGGAGCACCAAAAGGTGGAAGACTGTCTAGGCTCCGAGTGGTGTTCTTTTTAGTCTGGCACCTACCCTTCGACCTGTCCGGCTAGGGAGACCCTACCAGTAGCAAGCTACCGCCGGCATAGCTCTCCGGGTCATTGGTGCGCACAAGCCTCACCACCCCGACAAGGCAGGAACACCATCGGGAGGTCTTACTCAAAATAAGAAAGATTGTTTACCCGTTTTTCTTAAGCATTTGGCCCTGGAGATTATTGCCAAAACCCCTCCAAATGATATTACTATCTACTCAGATGGTAGTAGAATGGACGAAAAGGCAGGAAGTGGAGTTTTTATTAAAACACCTACAGATGAATACTCGATAAAACAACGAAACCCCGACTACTGCTCGGTTTTGCGAAGCGAATTACTAGCAATCAATATGGAACTTGAGATTATAATGAGTGCGGGCAACTATGGAGGTATCTGGATACTATCTGATAGCCGTAGCACTATTCAGCACCTTAAAAATTGGACCCACATTGGAGATAAAACCAGCTTATCTATCCTTCAGAAAGTAAAAATCATCTCCCACCAGCATGAAATACACTTTCAGTGGATCCCGTCCCATGTGGATATTCACGGAAACGAACTGGCGGATTCCCTTGCTAGGAAGGGACTGGATCTTCCTGTTCCTGCTGCCGAGGAACTCACTTACCTGGAACTATTTTCGAGGCAAAAGGCCCAAAATAAAGAAAAATGGCTTCTGCCTCCCTCTCACTGCTGGTATAAGGGAAATAGACCAGGACTTTCTCTGTCTCTTCCTTGTGACAGGCAACTCAACACTTGTCTAACCCGGCTAGCCAGTGGACACTTGAAAGGCCTGTTGTATTCTGGAGGCCAAAAAACTTTTCCCATTTGCACTAAGTGCCGGCAAGTCCGGGCTTCGCCAGAACATATTTTGGACTGTCTCGGGCTGGACAGGGAGGACATTTATGGTGTGGTGAGGTGAATTTTACACATAAATACAATAAAACTTAAACACATAAATACATTAAAGATACTCACCAAATAGTTCCACCTGGCTCAACCGCGTTATGTATAGTGGGATCCGATTGGACCAAAGTACATTGCATTTACTCAAATAAAATAATCACTCCCTTTTTTTTGTGGCCATCTAACAATTTATTTACAGAACACATGAAATCTCAATAAAACATTAAATAACAAAATACACAATTACGAATGAGTTCCCAATTTACCTAAGCTTGACCTCGGGGTGCACAGTTAATTTTGCATTAATTTGGATATTTTTATTATTCACACTTGTAATTAATTACTTCCTTTAAGGAAAACAAAATATAATTTCATTTTGGCAAATACCCCATTTAGCATAAAGTTGCCCTTAACACTGTAGATTACATCAAATAAGTTTAAACATTCGTATAAAACATTTTAAAATCAATATATATAATTTTCATACCTTCATTACATCAGAATGACATTCACTGAGTGCTGATAGCTATCCCTCTGCACATCGGAATTGGTGGCGTGATTAATTGAAGGTTAGTTCATTATTTGAGCAGTTCATGAAAAAGACTACCAGTCTGAGAAGCTCGGTTGAGGATCCTCAGGTGACGAAAATTTATCCACGTATTAATTCGGAGATGTACACACTGTCCACTTTCCTTCTCCTCCTCTTAACGTCGGCTTTATCCCAGTGGATCTGGTGAGATCTACGTACAGGCTTTACCAACGAGTGAAGATCAGATGCGTTATTGTAGAGATTGTCAGCTACTTAGGAGCCCGGGATTGATGCTCCGCAAACATTCCGTACATGCAGTGTTACAGTTACCACGGCTTAAAATGCAGCTCAGGGAGCAAAGGCCCCACACCACGCCGTTTTGTCGGCCACGCCCTTGTAGTGCTATCTTCTCGAGCTCAGAAAAGCAACTGCCGATTTTTTACATTTCTAAGAACTTTCAGAATTTTACAAACAAGGGGAACGACAAAAAAACAGGGAGGAAGTCCCCCAATTCCCATTCGCTGCTTCCCAGGCGCAATAAAAAAGGAGGTCCAAAAATGCTTCACACCATTGGTTTTTGAAGCGACGCTCATTCTTTATGCGCTCCACTAAAACACGAGAACCAGAGGGCTTCTACAAAACCGGGTGGTTCAAAAGACCGGACCCCGACGCGGGCCACACCTGACAGGGCTATAAATTTTCAGAGATTTGTAGCTCAACTTTGATATTTATTCTGCACTTAATTATCCGAATATTTGCTATCCATGTCAGTGCGCATACAACCCCAAAAATCCGAATTCCGTCTGTGCAAAGGCCTAACTATATACATAAATCAAAAACATTGAATACATTTCAATTACATTACACCTTTCCTTTTTTCCCAGGGTTATGTATAAAAATATGTGATTGTAGTATCACATATGGTTCTCCCCTTTTGGTATCGGATTTTATTAAAGTCAACGGTTTAACTGATCTGATTAGCAACAGCAACACATTTTATTAACAAACTAATAGAGATCTTAATCCATGATCAAATAAAACACACCTTTATCCTGTGGGCGCGGTAGCCCATTGGTTAGCGCGCTGGAGTTGCACTCGGTAGGCCCGGGTTCGATTCCAGCCACTGCCAAAACTGCCGCCGTGTTCATGCGGAGTACGATCACGTTAAACATGTGGGTCCGAAAGTCCTTCCGAGAGGTTGGAGGTAGGGGAAGGAGGGTACGGTCCCTGTGGATGCCTCCCCCACTGGGTCTAAATTGGGTGGCACTTCCCGACCGTCCAAACAGTTACCTTACACATTTCTGGTAGGTCGGACGGTCTGGGTTTCAACAACAACAACACCTTTATCCTGTGAGGTCTATTACAGCGACATTAATTCTCATAAAACTATATCTTGGTCATGATTAAAAAAGAAAATGAACAAGATAAAGAAATTAAAAAAATGTAAAAAAAAATGATAATGAAAAAATAAAAACGAAAAACGAAGTTATGAAAGCAAACTTAAACGAATTATTAAAATAAATCCAAAAGTCATCTTATTCCTGAATAAATATTTTGTTGGTTCCAGTTATGCTTATTTTTTTTTTCTATCTGAGAAATAGTTGTCTTCTGCATAGTGGAGGGAGCCTGAAAATATATATGGCGAACTCAGAACTCAAAAGGGCAATTTAATGCGTAATTTTGCTTGATAATTTACACCCAATCTATCAAACTCTATGCTATTTTCTTCTTTGAAGATTCCGAATCACACAATTATCCGGCGGAACTAACAAGGTTTTAAACTTTATTAACTCTAACATAAATGAAGCGTCCAACATACAAGTTATTTTCGTTTGTTCAATTCATTAAGAAACGATCGCCTGATTATCACATTTTATTTGCACACAGTTTTATCTTAGTTGTTTAATTTATGTATATTCTTATTACCTCTAATTTAATTCATCATTCCGAGTGAAGAAAATGTGATGATCGAAATTTTATTGTATACTGGTTCTTCATAGAAAGTGTCCAGTGAGCAAGATTAGATCTTGAGTAGTCGCATTAAAAGTTTCGGTTGATTACGTATTTAAACAGCTTTTGGATTAACCATCAATCGATTGGTTGGACATATAAATCAATATCAGCCGATAGTAGGTGGTTCTCTGTTTCTCTGAGTTTCGAAGATACGCCACTCCGGAATATCATGAATAAATTTGATATGGGCAGCACATGACTTTCCTTATATAATGCAATGAATTTACTACTTTTACAGTAAAAAAAACCAGATTATTTTTATAGTAGTTATTTATATTCTTTCCAAGGTATTGAATTTTCGTCAATGAGTCGTCATTTTCCATGTCGTCATCATAAATGAGCCGTCATTGATTTAGCGTCATTTTTATCCATTTGGAGAGATTTTCGTTAATTTAGAAATATTTAAAAAAGTCATCAAGTTGGCGACATTCCACCAAATTCGTCGCCAAAATCTCGCCAAGCGTTATGGACGAAGAAAAAAGTTATTCTTACAGCAGATAAATGATTATTGGCGTTCAAATAAAAAAGTATTACTCAAAGTATCTTTCTTCATGAATGAAACAAGCTAGATCCACGAGAATGATGTCATCCAATTTATTGCATGATATTACATATGAAAAGTGAACATGTTTCTCAATAGAATATTTTTTATATGACTTTTTGATAATTTTTTTAAAATGTGCAATATCTCGAGAATGGTTCATGTTAGCGTTCTAAAATTTGTGTCAATCGTTTTCTAATGAAAAATTTCATAAGAAATGTCTATTTGCGTAACTTTATTAGCGGTTTTGATTTTTTGACGATTTTTTCAAAATTTATCTTGAAAGTTTAGGGGAGTTCTGAACATTCGATAAGTAATAGGCTTGCAGTGTTTACAGATTGTGATTTTTGTACCAAATTTTGTTCGAAACGGTCCATTCGTTCGTCAGTTATCGTCTTCACAGTCTCCCTGACACACACACACACACACACACATATACTTTCACACACACACACACACACACACATATACTTTCACACACACACACACACACACACACACACATATACTTTCACACACACACACACACACACACATTCACACATACACAACCAGACATCACCGCCCGTCCAAATAGTTGCTCAAGTCCTCAGGATGAGTCGGACGGTCTGGGTCTTCAACACACAGACATCACTTAAAAAATGTTTCATTCGTGATCAGGGATGCTTGAAACGTGCTCTCCCGTCGAAAACTCGAATTCGAATTTTGCACCCCGTCACAATACTTTCCTTATACATTATGCATATAAGGAAAGTAACCAGAGAAACACTATTAGGAAGCAGCATGCAGAAAATTTAATTTATCATGAGCATAATTTTTTATGCATTTTTATTCTTGATCAGCTAGTGATTCAAATATTCTCATTTGCTTGATAATTGCGTTTCCCTTTTACTTATTATTATCACGTTACATAATTAATAAACAATATAGTTCCAGCAAAATACATTCAACGCTACTGTAACAAATAATTTATTTCAAAACTTCGTATAACTACAGCATACAGTAAACGAGATGGGCGTCATCGTGTTTCGAAATCAAAACACAGCCTTATTTTTCATAATTCCTGTTATTGCTAAAGAAGAAATCTGATTTTGGTATTCGAAATCAGTTGATACCCACATTTTTCACTCTTAAGGAATAGCAATATAGCGTTTTTCTATAAAATTAATGTAGTTCTAGTCGTATTTCTAATTCGTGAATAGATTTATGAAAATATATCTCGTATGTTGACATATTCTTCAACCTCCTGATGAATTTGTCAATACTTGCATATATAACATATATTATTATTCTTTTGAAATATACGAATAAGCAAACAAATAATAGTAATATCATTGTAAGTCTGTTATATCCCGTATATTAGTAGAGAAAATGTTTCAAAAGTCACAGCAAAATATTTTGGGAATATTTTGGCCAGGAAAAGAGTGTTTATTTATTTTTCCCTTTAAGTGCAGCATATTACTACGATTTTCTCAATACTTGTGTCATGTGTTTAGCATAGGGAATCCTTTTGGAATAAAATCTTATTTTACGCTTAAAATAAAAGACTTTGAGACAATTTTCATGAGGTATATTTTCTGACAGCGAAATCTCATAATCCTTGTAAATGGCGTTCTGGAGTACTGAAGATTTATATTTTCCCTTCTTCCCATTATTTTTCTTTTCTGTTACCTTAAGAAATACGCATAATAAATTTAAGTGAAAAATTCTGATGTGAGCAGCACATGACTTTTACTGCAGACACAAATTAATTTTCTCTTTATTTATTTAATTATTTATTAAATTGAGTTTAATTGCATAAAATAACAAATATTTAATTTAATTCAATTTTTGGTTTTATTTGGTAAATGGAAATTTTTTTAAAGGCGGCGTAACAAAAATGCAAAACTCAAATATCTTTTGAACGGTTAGTCCTAGAGTAACAAGGTTGGTCTTATCCTTTTCCTCGTTAAAAAATGCGTTTATATCATGCATTTAACTGATACATTTGAGCACACGTAGTCTTTTATTTTAGATTTTGGCGATTTTTGAGGGTCATTTAGTAATGCCAAAATCTACTCAGTACCAGGGTATCCCACAAATGAATTATCTACCAAATTTTATGAAATTTGGCCAATTAGTTTTTCAGTTGGAGTGGATACATACATTGCACAGACAGACAGACACAGAAAAACACATACACACACAGACGTCACGCTAAAATTTGTTTTTCATAATCCAGCAGTGTCAAAACGTGTAGATTCGTCTAAAACTCGAGTTGCGATTTTCGACATGATTCCAATATTTTTCCTATACATTACCATGTATTGTAGGTGAAGTAAAATATATAATGTTTCTTAGAAAAAAAAATAGTAAGTATGTGCAAATGTTATGCTCTTACAAAAACTGTATAAGGAAAACCCTACTGTTTGCAGTCTGTATGGGAACGTGAATTACGATTTGCGATATTTCTTTTTTTACCAATCCGCCTGACCTACCCGAAGGTGTAAGGTATGTTTTTGGACTGCCAGGACAGTGCCACCAAATTTAGACCGGAACCTATTGGCGGAGACTTCCTCAGGGACCGTACCTTCATTTCCTACTACCAACCAGTCGGAAAGACTATCGGTCCTACATATTTAATGTTAAAGTATTCCGCATTAACACGGAGATAGTTTGGGCAAAGGCAGGAATCTAAATTCTCCGGGAGCGACTCCCGTGCTCTAATCACTGGGATATTCCGCCTATATCTATCTTTCTGACAGTAAATTTTTATATCTATGTGTCTGTCAACACTTTTTGGTGACAATTTTATGATCGCCTCGACAAAATCGCTTGGGTATTTTACATTTTAGGAAATGTCGACAAATTGAGGGACATTCAATCTCAAAAAGTAACTTTTTTTTTGTGGTAATTATTGATTTTATAATAATGATTCAAAATATAGTTAGGTTCACTATCCGTCGGACATTTACGTTTTAAGAGGCCTTCGTTTTGAATATTATTGTATTGTATTATATAATATTTTATATTTAATCTTACTGAATGGGAGAAGAGCGTAGTCTGCATGTTTCAAGGGATATTAGGAGTTTAAGATTTGGAGTATAACCTGATAGGAGAAAACATTTTGCATTTATTTATCATCCTTGTATATAAGAACTTTATATCTAGTATGTTCAGGATTGGAATGTAAGGCATGTACATTCATTATGACTGTCTATAAATAAAGTAAAAGGCAAAAAATTACCATGTTTTTCTGAATCGTATCCAGCAATTACCACAAACAAAATAACTACACGATTTAAAAACAAAGCTATACTTATGCATGCAGTAAATTATGTAATTTATATTAACTCATTCCTCGGACTGAAATATTTAAACTCTTGGGGCTAAAATTTATAGCCATAAATTTAATTTATGCGTAGATTTATCCAGTTTTACAATGAAATATCAGTAAATATAAATTCCGCAAGACAGGCATAGCACAATCCATGTTAGTGTCAATGTTTACTAACCAATGAATATTCAATATCATTTACATTCGGTGTAGTTAACAACAGTGGTGAAATGTCTCAACAATGTCAACATTCGATATTTTGCGTTATACCAATAGCAGTTATTAAAATATGTGTCTAGTTTTAATTCTTTACATAATATGTCTGTAATAAAACTTTATAATAGTAAAGTAATTAGTTCGAAATCTACCAAGACATAAATTCATGAAAGCTTATACACAAGAAACAGAAAATAATCTAAAATAGTTGGCATATGTTCAGAAGATCTTAAAACGTTCTGTTTATCAGTCAAAATTTCGAATATGGAAATTTTCGGTTAAAATTTAATACGCTGCAAACTCTACTCAAAAGAAAAGCTCAAAAGAAAAACTCTATAAGCTGTAAAATAGGCTGTAAAATATAATTATTTCCACACAAAGATGACACTATGAACATTTAAATAAGTAACAAGAAAGATCAATCATGCATAGAGCATTGATTGCGAAACACTTTCCAACTGCGATACAATTGTCTTTAAACATCTCTAAAATGCGATAAATTCAGCGGTAATATTTTTTAAATTATCACAATACTACATTAATTTATTATATTTGAAAACTTCAAAATTCTTCGAAAAAAATGAACCTTATATAAATTATGTCATTGAAATATAAATCGCCTGGTTCAAACGTATCTAAAATGTGATACATTCAGCGGTAATATTTTTAAAATTATCACAATACTTCAATAATTTATTGTATTTGAAAACATAAAACTTCATTGTAAAAAATAAAGTTTATTCAAATGATGTCACTGAAATATACATCGCATGGCCCTCTATGTAAAAGCCGTAAATATTTCATCCATACACTTTTATTCCATTCATTTTATTCATCACAATACTACAATAATTTGTTTTAATTAAAAACTTAAAACCATGGAGGTAACTCAAACATGAACACCGCCCCACCCGAAGGTACACGGGAAGGATGCACAGTCGCTGCAATAGCGCACCCAGGACACCAGGCCGTGGTCAAAGCCACGGCGCTCCACCCCATCCACGCGCCGCCAACCAAGACCAACCGCGTGGGCAGGAGGCACAAGACACCAAAAACAAGCCCGGGCAACCACGGACCACCATCTGTCGAGAGTCATCCTCTGAAAGTCCCACGCACTTTATTAAAGCATTTACAATTTTTCAAAACCCTTCATTTAGGGTTGAAACAAATCTTCCTTCATTCTTAAGGAGAAACATAAAAACAAGTTACCATAACTAAGGTAATAAAACATAATAATCCAACTCGGATTTCAAAATAATACAATATATTAAACAACAACAATATTTTAAACAATATATTCACAACAATAAAACTTCATAATACTTCATAATACAATCCAATTCACATAATAGTATAACTTTACCACTTCAAACAACCATCTTATAACAATCTTAAAACATCATCAATTCAAACAAATCAAATAACATCAATTCATTTCAAGGGATAAAGCATTCCTCATAATTTCCTTAACTCCATTTCTACTCTTAAAATTCATACATAAATTATATATACAAACATTTTTATAATTACAAGGAAAATTTGCACTTCGAATTCTATCCCATAATTCACACTCATATATCGTATGGTGGACAGATCCACTCGCCTTTCCGCAATGACACATTTTCTCTTTGCCAAAGAATCTAAACTGGTATTCTCTAAAGGCACCATGTCCGGTGAGTACTTGGTTGATGTAGAAGTCTCCATGAAGCCTTTTCATGGACACTTTTCTAATTTCCTTATGTAAATTCTTTCCAGTGCAGAGCTGATCCCACCTCTCTTGCCATTCAGCAATCACCTCTTTCTGTATCTTCTTCTTTATTTGATCTTTACTCTACTTGAATTGGAAATCAATTGTTACTTTCTTGGTAGCTCCTTTCGCTAATTCCTCGGCTTTTTCATTACCCATAATTCCAGTATGGGCTTTTACCCAATGTAATTGGACACGTTCCTTATTATAAATCAATTTTTCCTTCAATTGTTGAATGTGGATATTGTTATTCTCGTAAGCACTAAGTGCCTGTAGCACCGATCGGGAATCAGTACAAATATGGGTCTCTCTAATATTGTCTTGAATATATTCGTTTGCTTTCCAAATTGCAAATAATTCTGCATTATATACTGTTGTATCATCATTCAATCGAAATTGTTCTTAATATAGTATGTTGTCACCTTGATATACAACGAAAGCACTACCAACTTTTCCACCGATTTTAGAACCATCAGTAAATATTATTCTTTCTTCATTATTAGGCAGTTTATCATTCCATTCCAATAATATTTCTTCCCAAGGAGGCTTCTGAATATAGCTTGGTTTTTCGATATTGATTTGATCGATGATATCGCTTCCTATTTGTACATTCTCCATTTCGTGAATAATTTTATATAACTTTGTATCTCCCTTCAACTTTAAGTCAAGGGGCAGACAACCCGCCAAAATTTGTTAGTCCATATTTGAAGTAGTTCTATAACTTTAGGTAATCGAAAGTAAGGCTATCCTCTGGATTTGATTGATTTTATCATTAGTTCTCCTAATGTCACGATACCATATTTCAGCACCATAAGAAATATATTTTTCCACTGCTTTCAAATACATTTCTTTTCTAATCTCGGATCTTAATCCCCAAGTTGCTCTTATAAATCTGTTTAGTTTACTTTGAAATTTTAATACTTTATTCTTAATTTCGTTCAAATGTGGGATCCATGTCATTTTACAGTCAAACTGTAATCCTAAATATCTTAAATTCTTATCGTAACTTATTCTCTTCTTGTACATTTTAATATTAGGAATACATGTGATATTTTTCTTAAATGTTAACATTATGAATTTAGACTTTTCAGTGCTAAATTTGAGTCCAAATTGTTCCGCCCGAAATTCAAGTTTCTTGATGATCTCCGTTCCCATCTCTCCAAAGAGATAGGACGCACTATCACTCATGATAATGGCAATGTCGTCTGCAAACGCTTGTACACTTATTTCATTATTGTTAAAATCAATCTTCAAAACTTCATCTACGATCATTAGCCACAATATTGGGGCTAAACTGGAACCTTGGGGTATTCCAACATTATAATCTAAATATGTTCCAGAATCTTCCATAAAAATCTTCCTCTCACTGAGGAAAATCATTTACTAAATTCTTTAATTCCACCGGTAAGGAAAATTTATTCATCTGTCTTTTCACATCTGTCCACTTGACCGAATTAAATGCATTTTTAATATCTAATGAAATTAAACACGTTATTTTATTTTTATTTTTATTTTCAAATCTACTTTCTACGATTACCTTCAAGGCATCAATAGTACTCTCTTATGTTTCCTGAATCCATATATTAAAAAACCATGGAGGTAAAAGTAATTTAACTCTATGCTTAAAACTTCATCAAAAACGGCTGCTTTAAAATCGTCTGCTTCTCTATGTAAAATCAATGAATGTTTTATTCGTATCAGATATTGCAGACTCCAGTGCTAAATAATTATGCATTAAAGAAATTCAGCATTTCGTATGCAACTCATCCTGCATCTTAATGTGTTTACTTTTTCCATTAAGGACAATTATGCTACGTTGTAGAAATAATCAAAGTTTGATGATCATGTAAAGTCAAATATATTCCAATTGCGTTGTTTCAGAATATAGAAGCACAGAAATTAAGCAAAAATAAAGCGATTTCAGGACGGATACAACACTAATTATAAATTAAAAATAATTTTAAAAGTCACGATTTTGACACAAGATGGATTCCATATTTTGTTTTGAAGTGGGTCACTGGATATCTTCATACAATATGCGTCGAAAGCCCAGTCCCGTCATCCTGTGACATGAGCAGCAATTTGGACGACCGGGCATATACTATGGGTTGTTGCTGTTGTTGAAACCCAGACCCTCCGCCTACCAGAAAGGTGTAAGCTAACTGTTTGGACGGCCGGAAAGAGCCACACAATTTAGACCGGAACCCTGTGGGGCAGACATCCACCGGGATCATACCCCCCTTCCCCTACCACCAAC
The DNA here is from genome assembly GCA_951213105.1 of Amaurobius ferox. Classification (NCBI taxonomy): domain Eukaryota; kingdom Metazoa; phylum Arthropoda; class Arachnida; order Araneae; family Amaurobiidae; genus Amaurobius; species Amaurobius ferox. The sequence continues at coordinate 7,447,053 of OX578134.1, read as the reverse complement.
CTCTCTGAAAGACTTACGGACCCACATGTTTAATGTGATCGTACGCCGCGTGAACACTGCGGCAGTTTTGGCAGAGGAGGGAATCGAACCCGGGGCTACCGAGTGCAATTCCCACGCTCTAACCTCTAGGCTAACGCATCCCCATAATATGGGTGTACGGGCCATATAATATTGGTGTAATTATTATTTTAATTTTTATTTAAAAACTACAGAATATATTTTGCTGATTTTGTTTTCATATTTTTATGGGATAATTTGAATATTTCCTAAAACTTTTGAAGCAATTTGTGAATTTTAAATTCGCTTAAAGTGTGTTTGAAAAATTAGATCCTATAGGGTTCAATTATTTCATTTTTTCAACCCGAACTCAGCCCAAATCTAATTGGATGATATTATCTATTTATATTTCCATAGGTTCCACTGACCGTCTGAACAACATACTAAAATTTCATTTTGACAAAGTCATTTTTGTAGTTATCGTGCGAACGGACAGACAGCAAGACAGGCAGAATGGACAAAGTCATAAACACTTTTCAACTGTGTTCTAGAGTGTTAAAAATGCTTGTTATTTTTTCTTGTGCTTCATTTTTATCTTATATTTGTAATGTTTGTGAGTTTACATGTTTATTCTTAATTGGTTTATATTTCCGACTACTCGCTTTCGGTAATCAACCCTGTCAATTTTTGAATACCTCTTAACACATAATAACATTCTTGCAGTGGTTTTTGATTGGGTATGCAACCTAAGTATCTAAATACGCATTTAGCATCCTTCAACAAGCTTTTAACTTGCCGAAGATCTCTTGACGAAGTTTATAACTTGTCCCTAAAATATCTTGACTTTCTAAACATGCAGTCAATGTCGATCGCTGAACGGGCATGCCTTTGGTTCGCTGGGTGAGTCAATACGAGATGAACTCAATTCAGAACAATATGTAATGTTTCATTTTATTATATATACCCGTTACGCTGTATTATGCAACAACTATGGTAGAACTGTGCAAAATCAGTTACATTTTTCATGTAGGACATCTGTGCATCTATATCTGCTCTTAACGCCAGTATGCGCTTATCGCTTGCGCAGACCGCACGCATGCCTTGTAGAGTGACTACAAACGTTACCTCCAAAAGTTTCATCGTCAATAACTGTGCCGTTTTTGGTCCAAGTCAGACGAAATAAACTGCATTCAATCAGTTTTTTAAAACTGTTGATTTAATAATAAAAGTTGAATGTATTTATATCTACTACTAGGTATATTGTACCATCGTCGCATACAACACACATCAAATGTTCCCTATTCAAAATAAGCAGAAAGAGCGGTGTTCCACATAATTCTATAACGAGTTACATAATTATTTATTATTATTATATTTGTCATTGTTTATCTCGAATATTTTTATCTAAAATATAATAAAAACAGTGAAGAACGATGAAAAAATTGGAGCTTTCAAATAATGCTTTTCTTTGAAAATAACTTGTCTTCGCATTTCACTGTTTGTGATTAAATAAGTAAACAAATCTGACTTTTTACAGACAGGCCCTTGACAACTGTCTTTGAAAATAAAGACCTGAAAAGGTCCCTGCAGCTTCTATTTAAAATGTTTTCTTTCTATTTTGGCATCTGGGCCTAAAAATATATATATACGGTAAATGAACTTTATATGAGTGCTAGTTTTTTCTCTTTCTACCAGCAACACATTATATAAAACATTCTCACGCCGTATTTTAGGGGAAAATATAGTTTATCAACATTTAAACATTTTTATGTATTTATAATAAGACACTATATTTATGAATTTTTATACAAATTTCACTTATGATTTTACACAAAAGTGCACAAAAGGTAAAATGTCTAACAGGGTAATAGAAATAGAAAAACCGTCCAACCCGAAGGTATACGATCCAACAGGGTAACTCTCACGAGCATAAATACAGTAAGTGCAGCACGTGACTTTGCCCACAATAAAAAATAAACTGATTTACAATGTAAGATGCAGCGCAAATTAAGATAAATAGTCATATGTATGTTTTGAGATTAAGTGTATATCTTCATCAGTGCGATATGTTTGGACCTAAGGACCCAAATAATCACAAGACAATGTGGGCCACATACATTAATTGCATCACCCCCTCATAATAATTTTTATCTTCATCCTAATCAAAATATTATCGCATTCAATACGTAATTAAATTATGCTCTATATCTGACTTTTAAAAGTCCAAGCTGGATTAGTTAAAATATGTAATATATTCCCTTAGATTGTAGTTTCTTGTAGAATATTACTGATCGTACGTTTTCGAATTTTTCTCAGCCTACTCAGAGCAAGGACGTTCCAGATATAAATGTAGTAATATTGTAGTATATATCCTAAAATTAGTCATAAATTTTCCAGAATTCTAAATAAAATTTACTTCAATGTGTTATTATCCCTTACCATTAAAATTAAATTTTCATCTTTTAAGGATTCTATTGAAAAGTTCAATAATAGAGGCAGTTATCAAATCCTTTGTCAAAATATTTCACTTTGCCAAAACTAAACGTGCTTTAAAATGCCTCTCAAATTTGTGTAAAAACTAAGAAATTGATTAATGTTCTCTAGTTCTATATAGTTCTATATTAATGTTCTGTAGTTCAATGTTCTATAATTGATTAATGTTCTATATATATTAATCTTCTAATCATTGTTGGGTGACTAGTAACTGGTTTTATTTTTCTTCTGCCTCCATTATTCAAAAGTGTCCTTCTGTTTTCCATTTGGATTTATTTGAATCTTTTCATTGTAATAAAAAAATGAATAATCTAGCTAATGATTTGTGAATCTCTCCCTATTTCTCCGATGAATGACATGACCACGTCCATTTCTTTGATTCTGGAGTTCATATTATTTGCCTTTCCTGTTTTCTTGTTTGCGTCCTATATTCATATATCCTTGTGTCCTATTTTTATTTGTTTAATTTTATTTCGCACCTCTTGTTGGCACCTCTGAGTGAGGATGCCGTTTAGCTATTTTAATGTGGTCAACAATTAAGTGTTTTTATTTGAGCATTACTGTTCAGATTTTCTGTACTGATGATAAAAATTCAGTTGATTTCCGAAAGGTACGTACGTTTAATTATCTTTATTTGTTCTGCATTTTACGTTGTAGTACATTTTATTATAAAACACAGTACATTCAATTCGAAATATGAAGCATTTACATGCATTAAAATAATTAATTATGAACAAACATACGTTTTAAACTGTGATATCAATATTTTAAAATTATCTAGATTACTGACATGCAAATAAATTTACTTAGAAAACTTGATAATAGAATAAGAATTACAGTAGGAACGTCTAATTAGAGGAACATAAAACAAATCAATAATTCTCATAGCTGACTTTAAAATTAATAACATATAAAACATCACAGTAATTAGCATCATTATTTAAAAGTTTAAAATAAAATATCATCATAAATATTTCCTTCTGGTTTCCAGAGAGCAGATATTAAACATCTCTGTTAAGGATTTTACAGCCAAATTAAGTAAGCGAATTTCTTAAAATAAATATGACGAAGAAATCTGTTTTGTATCCTTTTAACCATATTCAACCATAATTAGCATTATAATAAACTGAATACTAAATGCACCATACTCAACCACATATCTAACCAAAGACATAAAAAAGAAATTCATACAATTATTGTCTCCAAATAAACATTTTTAATGGGTACAGAAATGAACGTTTTTGTTGCGTCGAACGAGCATTTTCAAATTTCTTTATAAGAAAGGAAGCTGTTTTGCCCCCAGAAACTACTATTTTATATCGTTCGTTATTTGTTTTGTGTTGTATTTCTGAAAAATATTTTAATTTAGTTATTTTCGTCATTAATTTGAGCGTTTTATTTAAAATACAAACAGCTAGATTTTCTTTTGTATACCTTATTCATTTTCTTCGCATGCTTACATTTATTCTCAAATGTAAAAGAGTGAAGGAATGTTATTGATTAGGCAAATAACTAGATATATATTAGCATTACTGTATATTTTTATACAGATGTATAGGAAACAGCAATAGTTCTACACGAAGGAACAGCTGTTGGGGTCTGAAACCGTTCCTCAACGAGTTATGAGGTTTACTTGCTTCCAGTTAGACATAAAGGAAAAAGCCAATAACAAATTTGTTGGGCATTGAAAAACAGCACAAAACATTGTCGCCCCTCTGCAAAAAATTGGAAGGAACCTTGAAATTAAATGTGTCCAATCAAATTCCATCCCTCCAAAAATCTAATGTTTATTCAATGCAGAAGAATAAAATTGACTTTATTATAGTCAAAATACAAAACTGTTTATCTTTAGCTATAAGTCATGATTATCCACCTGTAATAAGATGTATTCCCGTGTTTACCACTGTATCTACATTTACACTGCTATATGTAATAAAATCTTGTCATTAAAAATTGTTATATAGCGAGTTATTTTCCATCTTCTGCAGATGCTCCAGAGGCAAACAAGCTTTATACAAATTTTTCAGCTGTATAAAGCTCTATAATTGATTTTTTCCCTATCTCTAAAAGGAAGCGAGATTTCTTGCGAACCCGGCAAAAGAAGGAAGTCAGCCACCTGGAAATGTCTAGTCATGTAACCAATAGGGGTTTCCTATACATCTGATTTCAATTTTTACATTATTCCTAATACTACTTCTCAAATTATTTGCCTGATCCATGACTATTCTTCATACCCTGAATTATCAAAGATATTTATATTATTACATTGAATGCTTATAAAAATGTTTATTGTCATAAATATTAATATTATTGTATTGAACTCTTATAAATATTCATGCAAAATTCAAAAACTGTTGAAATTGCTTTAGTAATATCATTACATACTTATTATGCAAGAAAATACATTTGGTTATTTCTATATAAAATATGACAATTAGCATTATACTAAACCAGTTCGAAAACATTTCACACCAAAAACATTACTTGTATTTGTTTTTGCACAGGAAAGTAACTTTGCTTGTTTAAACAGACTTAAAGATTTATCTCTGGTGACAATGAATGTATAAATGCATCCTACTTTTCCAATGCTGCTATTTTGCCTTTGGATATACATTCAATGCGTAATATTGTTTGGTATTTCCCTGGAGAAATTAAGTTAAAGGAAGAGAGTATTAAAGAAGTGAAAACCCCAGTAAAGTAGATTTAGAAATCTTAAATTGCATTATTGTGTAGAATAACAATTACTCATTTTACACTGGGTAGCTTACATAGATTATATTTAATCTTAATTGTAAAGGCTATGTAATTAATTATAAATGTTGTTATGGTCAGCATGATGCGTTTTTATCGTAACAATAAATAAGGAACATTCACAGTTGGAAACCTTGTAAACATTTTGATAATTTATGGTACAAAGGTTATTACACGATTTATGGACCAGAGGTAGAAGATTCTTTCGACCTAGTTATAAGGCACGAGAGTGGTTTGTACGAAAAATTTATTCCTGATCTAAGCACATCAATTAACAAGTTTATTCTAGAGTTGTGATCATTAAAATTAATCAATAGTGCATAACTGTTATCTAAGGATACTTCCATTGTTACATAGTTTTATTAATAATATCTAATTATGTAAAGACAAGAAAACTAATTACTTTATAAAAACAAAATGTTGGAACATTTTTCACTACATTTTATGATGAATATTTTCAATCAAAGACTACAATATCTGTAAACTTTATTAAAAAACACTATATTTATATACAAGATAAGTTTTATATTTTAAAGCGTCATTAATTTCCATCATCAGTAGCAATGTTAAGAAAATGACAAACATGAACTTTATACAATCCAAAATACAGAATACAAAATTTGCATATGGTAAATCAGATGAACCGATACAAAAATGTATCGTAAATTACAAATAAATACATCACTATTCAAGCAAAAATATTTTAATTTATAAAATATATACAAAAATAAATCAAAATCGGAGCACTAGAAGTAAATCACTAGATTTTCATGAAATAATAGAAGGGTTTAACAACCATAGAGTGGAGAATGAGATGCCAGGCGAAACTAAGGGTTTGAGCAAGATCAAAGTTACATATGGAGTCGCGATGAATATAAATAAAAATGAATTAAAAAATTAAATTATTACGGGAGTTATTTCAATTAATTAAAAGAAATGTTTTATAAAATTTAGGGGTAAATTTGTGGCTAAATCTGATAGAATTTTCCCTCATCTCCACTCCAATCTCAAAGACAAATCAGTAAATTGGTTCCCACACATTTTCTTCTAATTTGATACCTCTATTTTTCATTTTGGCTAAAAATTGCATAAGTTAAATAGCTTGCCATTTTCCCATAATGCATACATTGCATATTCTCGCATTCCATTGCATATTCTCGCATCGCATTGCATATTCTCGCATCGCATTGCATATTCTAGCATTCCATTACATATTCTCGCATCGCATTGCATATTCTCGCATTCCATTGCACATTCTCGAATTCTATTCTTTTTCTTGGGCCCAGACAGTCCAACCTACCCAAAAGTGTAAGTTATCTGTTTGGAAAGCCGGGAAGTGCCACCCAATTTAGACAAGAACCCAGTGGGGGCGGCATCCATAGGGGCCGTACCCTCCTTCCGCTAACGCCAACGTCTCGAACGGACCCACTTATTTAACATGCCTGTATTCCGCCTGAACCCGGAGACAGTTTGGGCAGAGCTGGGAATGGAACTCCGGTCGCCTGAGTGCAATCCTCGCGCGTTAACTGCTGGAATATCCCACGTCTAGTATCCCAATGAATTTTCCCGCATGCTATTGCATGTTCGCGCATTCTATCGCATAGTCTCGCATATGAAATCAACGGCAACCGAAGAAAAGGCATAGCAGGCCCTGCACCAGTCAATTGTATCATATTCAACCTTGCATATGCATTTCTACGAAGTCAAAGAGTAACCCTCGGCCAGTGCGTTGAATGTATTGGCAAAAGCAATTTTTCTATTGTTCTTACTCATGTTACTTTGTCTCGATTTAGCACGTTCAGGGAATTATTGAGCGATACAGTCCTAGAATCACGATTGCTTGGTATTTACAACCACAAGCTGTTTCCGATTAAAGGAGATAAATATACGTGATTGCAAAGCTTACAAGTTAAACAATATAAATTCTTATCGCACTTCGCACCTGAAATATTAGGATCTGCTATGTATGCAGGTTTCAGTATTATATAATCTATGAGATTCAGTTTAAGACTCTGTTCACGATAATTTAATTTTCGTTTATTAAACACCAAAAATACTTTACTTTTCTACCATAAACTAACTTCTGGCACAGATTTTTGGCGCAAAGTTCCTTTCGGTTACAAATATTCGAAAAAACAAGTGTGATTCAATAAAGCTTTAATTTTTCAATAGCTATTTCAGCTCAATTGGTTTTCACCTCTCTAGAAGCGCTAGTAGTTAAGTTTTTCATATTTCAATATTATATTCACATTTTTTTAATTGAATTGGAAAAGAGAAATCACGCTACTATTACGATTATCTTATCAGCAAACGCAAAATCTCCAAATGAGCTTATAAATAAAACCATACCACAATCATATTTGAATTGAACATTGCAAATGAAAATTTGGCACTTTGGGCGGCTTAATGTATTGCTCAAAACAAATTGGCTCATTTATACTCACGAGATGAAGCAAATTAAAATACAAGGGACTGGTACACATACATATACACACTAGTACGCTTAGACATCACCTGGAAAATGTTCGATTTTAGTTTAGAAATGCTTGGAACATATAAATCGATTGAACATTCGAATTTGAATGTATTTGGACCTTGTCAAAATTATTTCTTTGTGTATTATCTATATATATGTATGTATTATTATGTCTTATCTATATTGGCTGTACTGGATTTTATGAAATTTTAAATTTCGTAGGTGGCATTGGAATAGTTCAAATTAAAGAGTAGTCAACATTTTTATGTTGTTGGAGGTTGCTCAGATAGTAATAGAAATCGAACCTTCTATAGAAATTGATTTATGCTTATTTATTAACTTTTTATTTATTCATTTTAAGTAAAATCTGCGCACAAAATCCAATTACGGTAACCAAAAAACATAAAATGTGCAAAGCATAAAATACCAAAATACTAAACAGGAAACGTGTCAAGTACATTAAAACAAGCTTTTTAAAATTGGTAGGTGTCAATATAAAATTATCAATATCATCACAATATGTAATAATGCGATCAACAAGTTTATAGACAGAAAAGTCATTAAACTAACTGTATTTAATTGTGATATTGTTAATTATTTCTTTCGTCTAGTATTGGTAACATGTTTATAAAACTCTAAGCAAGGAAAATAAATGCTGCAATAAATATTATTTTTTAAAACTAACTTTGTCATAAAGAAAGAAACAAGACAATTTACTTCTTCCTTTTAAGACATATTAAATTACATTTTTGCCTAAGTTGACTAGTTAAATAGTTATATATCATACGGATAATAAACGGACATTTTGTAATAATTATTACTTAACAATTTATTTTGGACTACTTATATTTGTTGTGAATACAGATATGATAATTTATCCCAGATCATTGAACAATATTTAAGTTGAAAAATTGTTTCTCAGCAACGGAATTAAATCGAATGTGGTTATACGGCAGGCGAATTTTTTTTGTAATACAATAAAAATTAAGAAACGGATATACCAATATATTTTACAAATGAACGGTATTGCTTTTTTATCTGAATTATATAAATTACGGTCTCTTGGTAAAAATATTAATTGGATTATTAATATTTTAAATTTCTTACGTCAACGGCTTTATTTTGGCAAATATGTTTTAAACTTATATATAGCGATTAGCTAATTGTTGAAACATAATAAAAATGGTATGGTAATATATTTTAATACCAGTTTATCCCTTTAATTTTGGCGTATAGGGATCCAAGTTCCTATTTTAATAAATATGTTTACAACAGGGATCAGGGAGATTTAATCTTCAACTATGCGCATAAAGTAAAGTTTGTATAAAAAAAGCATTTGCTTATTCTTCTTTTGTGAGAAATTAATTAACTATTTCATAAAATGTTTCAAATAACAATGTTATTTTGAATACCACAGAAATCACGAGCATTGCCTGGTTGCATAAATAAATACATAAAAAAATTGTAAGATATGCTGCTATCTATCTATTTTATATCTCAGCATAGAATAATTCGCCTCTTTCCTTTAGTTAGAATTATTAAAATATTTGAAAGAAATAGACACCACTTCACCGTAAATTGTGAATTTTATTAAGTTCCTTAGTATTATGTATTTCGCACAAAGACAAGGTATACACTTGTAAAGAATATTGTATCCCAAACAGGTTATCGAACCACAGATGTTTTTACTGGTCAGCTAATTCTCTATGTTAATTAACTGGGATGATATTGATAATCAGATCTCCTCAGCTTAGCCTTTCTCTGTTATTTTGTATCCGTCAAGTTAGCTACCTGTGTGGTCATTATCCTCCCGTTTTGAAATCGACGCTCGACATACTTAAGTTCACCGAAATCGCACTTGTCGTACTGGGATCACTTTCAGGTCTCCAATACCTTTTGCCATATATTGGATACCTTGGGTCAATTTGTCTTGGGGCTCCGATATCTTGGGTCAATTTGCCTTGGGGCTCCGATACCTTGGGTCAATTTGTTCAGGCGCCACTGTAAAGAACCTCGCTACTCTAACCGGGAATCGGACCACAGATCTTCACACTCGCCAGCCGATGTTGTACAGATGAGATACTGGAATGGAATTGTAAGCTCTTGCCGTCAAAGTGAACTTTCCACATTTAGGGAAAATAATAAAAATTCTATTAAAAATTCATCTTAAAAAAACTAATGACATGCATTTCAGTACTCTGTTATATCCCGCTATAGATATACTACAAGTATTTCTAATAAATGTACCTGAAAATTTATTTATAATTAAACAAATTATTGTTAAAATATTGGTTTAATATACAAAATATTATGTAACAAATTAATTTATATCAGTCTTGTAGAATTGACACGTTCTACTAATGAAAAAAAATCAGTATTTTTGTGATTCAAGGCTATGTAATTTGGTTAAATCTACTATTTCACATCATGTTATGAAATTACAGTGATATTTTGGTATCAATTTTTCACTTGTGCCTAAATAAATAATTATGATTAGCTAACTTAACTAGGAATTTTAATTTCGTGACAAAACTTATTTAATCTGATTATAATTAATAGTGAAAGTTTATATTTTTTTAAATACATCAAAATAAATCATCAAGAAATTAGTGAGTCATCTGCTGCCGACAACATATTATATTTTTTATACGTATTACGATTATTCTGAATTCATCTGTAATGGATTTGTGTTACGTTTAATATTTCCTACAATGGTCGTGAAAAATTGTTTTGAGATGAAAATACTACAAACATCCTCAAATTTCAATTTGTTCTTTTGTTGCAACTTTATGTGTTCCGGGTTTCAGAAAAACATTAATTTTATGCTATTTTTTGTATTCCTTACTTATGTGTATCTACTTCTGTCGATAATATTTGGCTACGATTCTATGATATCTTTTTACGTTTGTATATTATATATTTATTTGTCAAAAGTTTTTTATCGTTCATTTCTTTATACGGTTCATTTCAGACCTAAGACATACATTTGTGATAGGTTTGGGAATATTGCCAGAACAAAATTCGAATTTGAGTGCAAGATAGCTGATATAATATAAAGAAGGTCACTGAATAATTTGGTATTTATTTATTTTATGAATGCTTCCAGTATTGGAACGTAATAATATTATTACTCCTCATTAATTTTCCTATCAAACAAAATGGGTTTACATATTGAGTGTTTTTTTTAATAAAATAATATATGCTTTCCAGATTTCCGTATCTAAATATTGTTTGACTGTTTTGCACATAATATCATACAGTTTTTTTAAATGTTGCATGACTACATTTAGTTGCAGAACCGTAGTTCTAATTTGAGCAAAACTCATGTGGGCAGCACATAACTTTTTCTATATAATGCAATGAATTTATTTTTTTTGCAGTAAAGAAATTATGTGTAAACTCCAGGGCACAGTGTTATTAACGGTAGTAAATTTCAAGTTTTTTTTATGATTAGATATAAAAATATTTTGGAGAATCCAATTAAGTCATATTTCACCCAACTTTAAATTGACAATTATCAATATAGATAGCATTCGCAATATGTCCGTATATTAAAATATTTTAATAAGTAATTCATAAATTTGGAGCCCCTTTTTTTAATTTGATTCATTTTTTAAATTTTAACTACATTTTCTTCAATTTGAGTATAAATATCGCCAAGTTATCAATATTTTGCTAAATTAGTCGCCAAATTTATTGCCAAGTGTTACAGACAATTCAAGAGAAGCGATTTATATATATATATATATATATATATATATATATATATATATAAATGCCTTTTGTCAAATTCTTCGATCTCAAAATACAAAACTATTACTTAAAATATCTTCTCTCGTAAATGGAACAAACGAAATCTACAAGAATTATCTTAATTCATAAATTTTTCGCATAATATTACTTATGAAAAGAGAAGATGTTTAACAAAAGTAAATACATTTTTTTAATTCTATGTTATTTTTTTATGAATTTATTTTTAAATGTTCAATATCTCAAGAAATATTGATGCCAGCCTTCTAAAGTTTGTGTTATTTGTTTCATAATGAAAAATTACATACGAAATGACCAATCACATAACACTATTAAAAGTTCTGATTTTCTAGTGATTTTTTCAGAATTGAATTAAAAAATGTGTGGTGTTCCTAACATTTAATTGCGTTCAAAATCAATTAGGTTTCATTATTCACTAATTGCTATACTAGTAACAAATTTCGTTCGAAGCGTTCCATTCTTTCAGGAAATACCGTATCCATACAAACACACACATATACGCACACATACGGACATACACATATACATACAGACATCATCTCCAAAACGTTTGTTTCAAATTTAAGGATGCTTGAAACGTGTTCTTACTTTGAAAAGTCGAATTTGAGTTTTTGAACTCGTTACAATAGTTCTATATACTATATTAAACAATGTCGATGGGGAAAGTAAAATGATTTAAAAAAACTTTAACTTTCAGGCTGCGACATCTTAGATCAGGCAAACCTTTTAGTAGCAACGTACAAAATTTAACTTTTTATAGGGACCTCTAAACATTTTCAATTACCACATTGTTCCTTTCTTATTTAAATATATTTTGAAAACACGTGTTTTTATCTAAAGTTTTATACAGACCACAATTATTTATTGGATATTTTAATGAATTATATTTTGAATAATTTTGAACTTTTAAAAATGGCACTTTTTTGTCAGAATAATTAGTCTATGGAAAATATTTTTGTATTTATATTTTTTTCCAGCCGGATTTCTAATAAAATGATTCTTTCTTTATTTTTTTACTAAATATCTTCGCATGATAAAAAATTGAATAAAATAATGTTTTACATTAATTAAAATATTTTTCAAATTGTAATCATAGATCTACGACCAGTCGTTCAAGAGATATTTAGATGTGCGAACTTTTTAAAACACTATGTGTACGCTTTATAAAAAAAATCCATAAATTTTAGTCAAGGTAACGTTTCTGTCCTCAACTCACAAACATGCCAAACAATCAAATTATTCTGAACTTGCTTACATTAGCGAAGTCGCGCCTGTTGCTTGTCCTGAAGAAGAATGTTTTTCGCCATCGAAACCGGTTTACAGTTTTATTACTTCCTCTATGTACATAGTATAAGGTGTTGGGAAAGTACTATGACGGAATCGAAAATGCAAATTCCAGTTTCTGATGGAAGAAAACGTGTTAAGCATCCTTAAACTTGAATCGAACGCTTTTTAGGCGATGTCTGTGTGTGTGAATGAGAGATAAAGATAGTTAGAGAGAAAGAGGACGAGAGAGAAAGAAAGAGAGGACAAGAGAGAAAGAAAGAGAGGACGAGAGATAGAGAAAGAAAGCGCGGACGAGAGAGAGAGAAAGAAAGCGAGAACAAAAGAGAAAGATATCGAGAGCGAGATAGACAGAAAACGAGAACAAGAGAGAAAGAAAGCGAGAGCAAGGGAGAAAAAGGGAGAGCCGCAGTGTGGTCGTGAGTCTGTTAGTCTGAGGAGGTGATATTTCACAAACAAATAGGCCGTTTCGAGTGAAATTTGGTACAAATATTTCAATCGAAGAGTACTGGATCCCTATTGCTTTTAAACACAATTAAATTTTCGGAAGACTCCCAAATTTCGAATGAAATATTGAAAAATCATTAAAATATCAGAAACTTCAATAATTTTACCTAAATAATAATTTCATATATATTTTTTCATTAGAAAGCGAATAACAGAAACTTTAGAATGCTACCATGAACCATTTTCCAAATATTGCACAGTTTTAAATTTAATATGGTATACAGACAGGATAAAAAAATAGTAATATATTTAATCATGCCAATGAATTAATATTTTGGTTTAAATTATCAATTATGTTGCGCAAATTTGTGATATACATCTAGCGCAACATTTTCCCTTTACTTATACTATGCTGCATAGTATATAGATTGATAATTTATTAATCCTGGCAAAATACCATATAAACAATATATACACATAATTGATAAAGTTTATAAAGATCCAATGTTTTAAACATTTTTATAAAGATGCGTACTTATTTAGTTCATATTTTATGAAGTGTTATTATCTTCAGATTGTTTTTCTGAAGAATAAAACACAGAGTAACAGCTGCATTTGATACCAGAATTTTATAGTGAATAAACGGTTAGTTTGTGGAAAGTATTATAAAAGTGACATTATGGCAGCTTCATAGATTGCTTAGAAATGTATTTCTAGTAAATATGTTTTAAAAGTTTAATAAATATTTTAAAACGATTCATTAAAGCAGACGATATTTCAATGTTTTATAACACACCATTAAGAATTTGTTATAAATTATAGCATATTTCACATTTAAAACAATATATCAGATTACTTAATTACAAATAAAGTTCGAGTTTTAACACTATAGCTTACATTATCATCATTACAATGACTAGAAAATATGTTGAAATGTTTAGTGTTAAACCGCGTTTAGTATGAAATAATTTCATTCTCTCTATAATTATCCCAACTACATACTATATGCCACTTATGATACACCAAATCAAATATATATAGGGACACACTATACATTTTATTACAGAGATAAATATACAGATATACACACATATAATCTTATCATAAATGTTCACTTCGAGATTATGGATACACGAAACTAGTAAATGCGTCAAAATATAGAATTTGAATGTTTTGTGTCGCCATTATTATTCCCAACTACACACTATATTCTGCTTCTGATATATCAGATATATAGTGAAACATGAGAAATTTAATTACAGAAATATATATACAGACATACACATATATAATCATCTTAATTTTTGCTTCGAGATTATGGATACACAAAATGAATTAATCTTTCTAGTTGATTGTTCGTATAGAAAACTTTCTTATTCAACAGAGATTATTACATTTTATTTCAGATACATAAATGTTTCAGAGGGAAGTTTCTTCATGTACGAATTCAACTACTGAAATAAAATTTTTTTATATATAAACAGTGGTTTTGTATTTCACTTTGAAATTTCTTAATTATTTAAATACAGTATATACTTCTATGACGAAAAGTGTATATAGAAATAGTAAAACCTATTTCTGCAAGTAAAGTTTCTTCCTTCGTAGCAAAATATTTCTTATTCAACAAAGCTACTTTTCTTTTATTTCAGAAAAAAATATATTCTACATCAGTGATAGAAAATGTCTTCATCTCTCACTCTTTTATTATTTTACGAAAATATTTTCTTTATTCTAGAGGGAAATTTGCCTGACCCTGCATCGCAATTTAAACTCTTATTCTAACAAGATACTTTTCCGGGTTTAATTTGCGGTGTATTTTTCGGTTTGCTTGGAATTGTTTCGATTTACACCGCCAGTTGTTTCTGCTTTCCTTCCGGTTTACCATTTGTTCCGGCTTCATTTTTTTTCTAACGAAAAGTTCCTGAATGGAGAAAAAAGACAATAGCTGTGAAAATATATTTGATGGAAATTTTACGTTTCTCACTATGAAATTAAAGAAAACAGAATGAGAATATTGAACATTTGCAGAATTTGCTCTTCAGCAACGGTAGAGAAAGTATTTTTGAGTTAAATTATTGTCAAGATAAGACAACAAACGGTGTCCTTAATTTCCTTAATTATATATTAATAAGTGCAAATTTAATGGTTTACAAATGTGAAACCTTAAAAGCAATTTTATGAAAAGGAATGACAATATTATGCTGAAAGGGATTTCTGCATGAAAGTACTAATGTCAAATGTATTACAAATAATTACTGGACTGATTAAACTGTGACTGATTAAACTATGAAAATACGTCCATAAACAATTACTTTGAAATAAAAATATTTCGTCAGCAACATCATAAGGAGCTGTTTAAAAATGTTTAATCGGTTTCGGAGGCAGTCTTCTTCTTCAAGATAAAAATATAGTTCAACCGTACATCCAGACATAAGCACATGCCTTTTATATACGCTCGTCTAGTTGCTCTATATGCTTGTCCTGAAGATATGTTTATGCTGAAGATTGCCACCAAATCTACTTTGCACGTTTCTCTAATTGCTTATGTTGTTATTAACCGAGTTTTTCTACTGCACATGAATTTAGATCGCAGTTTGAACTAATTTTTACGTAAAAAGTGCTCCCTATATTTTATTAGATTGTTCAGATTATCAATTTACAAAGGGTTGGTCTATAAATAACTATTTAGAATTATTATATATTTCTTAATTTACTTTTAACACTTTGTTTTCTTAAAATCTCAAGTTTTGGATTAAAAAAATCTATGATAGTTCAAGCTTTCTGACTTTTAGTAAGATATATTACTATACATCGATCCAATGACAAGAAATGTTGATATACTAGCCATTTTACCCGCGCTTCGTACATTTTCATCGATTAGTGGTTAATAAATGTGACACCTACATACTCAATAAAAGTTCATAATATCAAAACAGTTTCACATTTAAGCATAAACATGGAATGCCGCATAGTTTGAGGAGGCAAAGTTTTAAATCCCTTTGTACCGTTATCTCTAATTCAAATACAAATTTTCAATTTTTTCGTTTATCGGAAGACAAAGACGGATCGAATGAGACCAAAACCGAGATTCTGGATCAAGTGAAAGTGCTCGATCATTTTGAAAAGGGATATCTGAATGGTTACCCCTATATAGGAGTTTCCACCTTTCATTTTGATCTAGAGTTTTAGATTTTTACTATCCGAAAATCAACGGCTCCACAATAAACAACCCCCGAATAACATACATTTTTTAATAATTCGCGTTTCATATTTATCCGGAAAATCGAAAATTTGCTCCACATTGCTTCCACATTATTTGCTTCCTTCTACATTATGTGCTTCCACATTATTTGCTTCCTTCTGCATTATTTGCTTCCACATTATTTGCTTCCTTCTACATTATTTGCTTCCACATTATTTGCTTCCACATTATTTGCTTCCTTCTATATTATTTGCTTCCACATTATTTGCTTCCACATTATTTGCTTCCATATTACGGAGTCCGCGAAATTTGCGAGCACTTTCGCTGAATACTTTATGACGACTGATTCTTCAAGGAACAGATCAAAATTTCTTGGCTACCCCGGAACGTAGGTCCCAGACACTTCAGATCTCCTTCTCTACTGATTGCTACATTAACCTCTCTAATTAAAATGGCGAGTGGCAAGGTCGTCTACTAGTCCGCCTACTACACACAAGGTCGCCTACTACACTTTTCACGATATATTTCAGCTTTTATTATAAATAATATATATATTATAATATTTTAATGATAGCCCTATGCATATATGAGTAGAATCATTTAATTTCATTCTTCTAAAATTTTATTACGAATGATCTTATCACCTTTTCGAATTAGAAATGCGAACTTTCTAAACTTTATACACGTATCTCTATGTCCCCTATTCTTGACTTCAGTGAAGTCAGTGACGTCACGCTTCAAGTTGCTCTTCCCGTCGAAAAGCAACACCCTCTCTCTGACCTACCTCTTGTTTAAAGTATCTTGTACTAGTCCCATATCCACCCACTCTTCTGCTGGACAGCTGTGGATCACAGACCTCGCGCTGCTCTGACTCCTATCTTCGTTATGCTTTGACCTTTTGCAGAGCATAAGAGCTTTTGCAGAGCTAAATTTCTGTATTTTGACAGCATCGTTGTTTCTAAATTGCCATTCTGGATGTCGTTGAAGCATTTGAGTCGACACTCCTATTTTCGTCAGGGAACTGAATCCTCTTTCCCTTTGAGAAATATGTGCACTGGTCAGTTGAAACTGTGTGAAAGATCTGGCGTTTTCGCCCTGAACTTTATCTCAGGAAACTTGTTCTCGTGAGGAAGTGTTTTTTGCAAAAAGGAATTCAAAAGGAAGAAGTGGCGTTGCTACAGTATTTCTCAATGTAACGCATTCATGTAAAAAAAAATGCTGGTAATTCATTGAAGTCAAAGTTTAGTGAAATTATTCAAATATGCCGCATAAATTTTAATTTACTGCGACAGCGTGAAGTTAAGGAAAATTTGAGTGTGGTTAATTGGTTGCCATGACGTAGTAGTCTGGCAAGTCCTAGTTAGACCATTTTTAACATACATAATACATATCACTAGTTGACAGATATTCGTGGCAATTTTTGAGGCTTTCAATACATGTAACATAAATGTGGGCCACCTATTCTTCTAAAACTTTCTCTGTAGAACTCTATCCTCTTACTTAGATGAAAGTCAGTATTCTACTCTTATTTGCTTCTTTCTTTCAGATCTGCATGATATGCATTCCATACATTTTCGTATACTTCGGGACTTATTTTTTATTTCAACTTAGTCTAGTTATCAAAACGATTGGAATATTTTGCAACGATAATATTCTTATATCAGAAGAGTGTATCGGGTAAGGAGTATATATTTACAGGGTTAAAGGAGAAAGGATTGAGATTGATCTCACAGTTAATTTAATATATTGTACAAAGTATTATCTTCTCACAATTTTTCAGAAATGTTTTAATATATTTTACAAAAATTAATTAATGACTTGCTAACGGGAAATGATAAAATAAAAAAAACATTTTATGCTTTGATATTGATTATGATACAATATATCTAAAAAGTGAGGGATTAGAATGTGCGAAATATCGGTCCTGGCAGAATAAAGATGTAAACTTTCAGGTTGTGCCTACCAGTTTAAATTAATTTGTGTGAAACAATCGGATGAAGTGAGGGACTCCATATTTTATTTGAATCATAAACTAATTTTAAGCAGTTTGGTTATCAAAGCGATCTCCAATCTTTGGAAGAAGACAGACAGCGAGATCATCCGAATTGTACATACTGCTTGCTGCACAATCTGCAGAAATGAATATCCTATTAATAATTTGAAATATTTATTGGAATTATCAACCGGTATTTGTGTCAAATAACTCCATCTGAATGAAAATACACAACAGCAAGATAGCAAGTCAAAGATAGCAAGTAAACGTCAGTCAATAAATAATTGTTGGAAATAATCATTGTTGGAACTATGAAGAAACTATGTTGAAGGATATCACAATAGATGGATTTAAACTGTTAACACAGTTACTAAAATTACTAACATAAATCGTTTAAAAATAATAATATGGAAATAACTGGTTCGAAAATCAATATCTACGAACATATCAATTGAACTAAAACTAATATTGGTCAAACTAATTAAAAATGACAATGAATAAATGACTCCAGAAATATAACACAGAATATGCAGAAAATAGCCGGTTTTGGAAGCTAAATGAACTACCATCATAAATTAAATGTCAGTTGTAATTATTTTATTTGTTTGTTATGTTTTTTTTATTTTTACATTTTTTAATCAGTAGTGTTCCAAATATAGTAAATTGGTGTCATTTAATTTTTTCTTCTCGGGACATGATGTACAACTATTTATTAGCAGATGTGTTCTAACTTTTGGTGGTGTCTATTTATCCTGAATAAGAGGGCTATTCCTTGCCTCCTAAACTAATATACACTTTTAATCAATCTTTTATGTTATTAAACTAATAAAGTACTTGGTTTTGCAGACTGCAGACGTTAATCTGTGCGTATTTTCATATTATATAGTTTTACAATCACCAACTATTATGATAATAAAAGAAGATTATGTGAATACTCAAGTTCTGACTCAAGCGATGGGGGAAGGTAGGAAGGTTAAGTATTTTTACTAATTTTTCTATGACTCCTTTCTACGATAACATAAAAACCGTCTCATCGCATACCAATTTGCTTGTTGCATTATGGATCTTAATGTTTTATAACTGATTTGGTATCGATTCTTTACTTTATAAAAAAAAATACTTGTGATACGGTCAAAGAAATGAGATACATGTCAATGACAAATGATGTTGAAAATATTCTGATCATTTTTACTCCCATGTACTATAGTGTATATGGTTGTCTTATTATAGTATGAAGGAAATAATACTACACGGAAATTAACGGTTTTATACTTTTCATGTTGTAATAAAAGAATCAGTCTCGATTAGTTAATTTTTCATTTATCTAAATCTGTGGTAGTCATGCTTTTATCTAAAATCTATGGTAGTCATGCTTTTATCTAAAATCTATGGTAGTCATGCTTTTATCTAAAATCTATGGTAGTAATACTTTTATCTACAGTATATGGTATTCATGCATTCATCTAACGTCTATGGTAGTTAGCTAAAGTCTGTGGTATTCATGCATTCATCTAACGTCTATGGTAGTTATCTAAAGTCTATGGCAATCATCATCAGGGTCCAGAATCACCTCAAAATCCAATCAGTATCCTGACTTATCAAGTTTTCTGAAGTTTGTCAATCAGTTGAGTTAGAGTGGATACATACATGGCACAGACACACACACACAGAGACGTCACGCTAATCCGTCGAAAACTTGAATTCAGATTTTAACACGGTTCCTATACTATACTTACCCTATACAGTACTTGCATTGTAGGGAAAGTAAAAACTGGCCGTGGTTCTTTCCTTTTGTTTTTATTTAAAATTGTAAAATACATGATTGTAATAAATGTCTGAGATAAACAAATGTATTTTAAACACCGATAGATGACATTTTATTCTGTAACAGACAGTGCATTTCTAAAACCGAAAATAAATTTCTACGTAGAAAAATCAGTAATTTATCTTGTGAATAAAACTGTTTCGTCTCTGTAATGTTAAACTCAGAACCACCCCAACATTGGTTTCCTTTGCATCACAATACTCGTTTCATTTTATTTGATAGAAAAACGAAGCAACTTGGTATTATCATAGCAACTTGGTATTATCATAGCATTCATTATTGAAACTAAAAAATATATTGCGGGTTTTCCTTATGTAATGCAATGAAATTGCTTCTTTTACATTGAATAAATTATGAAAAGATCCATGGCGCAGTGTTTAAAACGTTGAATTGTACATTTGGCGCCTTTCCGGAGGACAACATGCAAAACTATTTCGTACCAAACTCACTTATACTTAATGCAGCCCAAAATTAATAATTATCAATACTGATAGCAGCCTCAATAAGAACATAGTTCATATATTAAAATATCATAATATAAATTTAGAAATTATGCGTCATTTTTTTTAATTTCTTGTCATATTTACAATTTTAAGGGACTAAATGTAGCCAAGTTGGCGATATTTCACTAGAATAGTTCCCAAGTTTGCCAAATGTATCGTCAAGTGTTACAGAATAGGAGCAAAGACCATTTCTTAAATACTAGAAGGTATACCCATCATATGACGAAATTGACACTGTCCATCAAATGACGGAATTTATAAATATATATATTTCCGTCATTTTTATCAATTTTGTGACATTTGAAAAAGTCTCCAAGTTAGCGACACCCCGCCCAAATTTTCGCCAAGCATTAGAGTCGGACGGAGAAATAGGTTATTCATATAGTCATTTCTTATGTCCAAGATGTTCAATTTTCATCAATCGTCATTTTCATTGATTTAGAGTCATGTTTATTAATTTGGCGACATTTGTATCAATTTGGTAACATTTTCGTTAATTGGCAACACTTAAAAAATCGCCAAGTTGGCGATATGCCAACAAAATCCGTTGCCAGAATTTCACCCAAGTGTTATAGTTAGCTTACAGTAGTTAAATGACTAATGGCGACCAAATGCGAAACTATTACCAAAGTATCTTCTCTCGTGAGTAGAACAAGCTAGATCCACGGGAATGATAAATAATGTGTCGCATTATATTACATATGAGAAATGAACGTACTTTACAAAAGTTAAAACTTTTTTTCAAACTGTATGTTATTTTTTGATAACCTGAATTTAAAAAATGTACAATATCTCTAGAACAGTTCATGCTAGCTTTCCAAGGGTAATGCCAATCGCCTTTGTAATAAAAAATTACAAAATAAATAATTATATGTGGAACTTTATAGATGTGTCTGATATTTTGATGATTTTGTCTAAATTTCATTTCAAAATTTAGAGATGTTCTGAACAATTGACTGCTTTTAAAAACAATAGGTTTCCAGTCTTCAATGATTGTAATTTTTGCACAACATGTCGTTCGAATCGCTTCATTCGTTCGTGAGATATTGTCTTCAGAAACTCATATCCACAAACACAAATATTTTCTCGAAATTGTCTGATTCGAGTTCTGGATAAACTGCAAAATATTTTCAAGTTAAACATATGATATATAAAATTTGATCATATATTTGTAAACGATTAGATGATTTATATATAGTAATTATATTTGTATACTAATATAATTGTTACAATTTTAAAGGGATTATTTACGTTTAGAGGAAACATAATCAGTTTCTTAATTACATCGAAGCCATTTTGCCGCGTACGATATTTAATTAAATTATTTGCGTTCCTATATTCACAATGGCATAAAACGGTCGAAGGAAATCAATAAAGTAAGTTTCTTTCAAACAATTCTTACATTTTATATGTCCTCTTTTAAAAAGACACGCATTCTCTGCTAACGGATCGTGTGTCAACATGCATTGTTCTCCTGCACTTTGCTTCCATTACTTTTGATTCTCTCTTTCTGCTGTTACTTTTAACATGTTTAACAGGAAAAGAGGAAGTTCAATTGCTATACTCGCTGATCGTGAGTGATAACATTAATCTTGAGAGGAGAAATAGTTTAAAGAATTTCGAATTTTGTGATTTTCTTGGAAGATAAAAATTCCGACATGTATCGTTATCTCAGATAATGCTGTTGGAATGATTCAAGAGTTAACATAATTACTTGGAGTTCCTCATTGAGTGAAAGCAAATTATTTACAAAAAAGATTAATATATATTTTATGCGGAATAAACGAATTAATATTAATAAAGAAGAAACGAAGTATATTAAAAGGGCACTATAACTACCATCTTGCACAGCGTGATTTTGTTGTTAAAAGGGAATATTTCAAGAAATATTTTATTTGCAGTCCCTTATGATTACAACTAAGAATCACACAAAATTGTATAATGGTATTAGTATTAAATAGATAAATATCATATATATATATACATATATATATATATATATATATATATATATATATATATATATATATATATATACATATACATACATATATATACACATATATATATATATATAATATATATATATATATATATATATATATATATATATATATATATATATATATATATATATATATATATATATATATATATATATACAGGGTGTCCAGTGCTATCGGTGCCCAGTGGCTATTTCCTCAACAGTTAGTCACAGAGATATACTTCCAATTGCAAAAATGTTTTAAGCAGTTTAAATCAATAGATGCATTTATGAAAGAAATACGTAACATAAATTTTATGCGGTACCCCGATCGTACCAGTTACATTTAGGAAAATCATCCTCATACAATTTCATGCAAAATAAAAAAATATCCTCTTTTTACGACCAAAATTGACCGACTTATAGCTGCTAAATTAAACCACTTTTTGTGTTGAGAAATGGGGGGGGGGTTTACACACAAAATAATGATATACACAAATCTGTTATTTTTAGGCGTTATATTACTTTTTTATTTTAGATTTAATGTACGTAATTATTTTATTTTCGTCTGCAGGAACGCTGCAACTGGTTTGTCTCATTACTGGTTTATTACCGTTTAAAAATTTAAATTTCGTAATGTTTGCAAAAATGCATTTATTGACTTAAACTACTTGACTTAAACGATAATGTGTTACCTCATTTACAATAAAAATCTTAGAAAGACCCCTAGAATTTCTTAGTCGAGTCCTGACTGTCATACGCTTCTAAACGAATCACTATTCGATAAAAAGCTTTGCTTCATTCTCGACATTATGTCAGCAAATGCAATTTAAACATAATACTTTGAATACAGAATTTCAATATTTATACGGTCCCTTAAAGGTTACCTGAAACGGTCCCCCTGCGGTCCCCTAGGGACACCCTGTATATAAGTATGTATATATATATATATATATACATCATTTGTGGTAAAGTAAATAAAATCTGTTATATCTCGAGAGGGGCCCATAATAGTTTTAACCAATGGTATCATTGGTGTCAAAACATTTATATTTAGAAGCAAACATATACTATTGTTCTTACTGAAAGCGCTTCCTTAAACATAAATTTCTTATCTGTTATAGATAGATATTAGATAATAACTGAAATGGATTCAACATCAAAGTAAGGAGGTTGTATGAAATTGGAAAACCACCAATTTTGAATATTTTTCGATCGGTAAAATAATTTTCCTTTTACTTGAACATACGTTTATCAAGACCAGCATAGCTTAGATGATAACTAATATGGATTCGGCTTCAAATTCTTGAAAAGGTAAGGTAATTTAGAAAGATTTCCTCTTTCGGTTTCAAAATGTTCCTTGAAACACACATTTCTCAGTATTGACAATAGATAGAGACTAGACGATGACATATATGGATACCTGAATACAGCATAAAATGCCAGAAGTAAAAATGCTTATTGTGGATTTCCACTACCAGTTATGTAAATGTCACTTTCGATGAAAAGAAATACATTTCCCTCCATCATGCATTTTTCAGGATTGACAATTAATAGAGCTTATATAAAAACTGATATGACTTCAGCATAAATTCTGGACGGGGTAGGAGTTCTGTTTCTGTAACGAAGGAGTTCTGTTTCTGATTTTTTAAATTTATTTTACTTCCTGTAAAATGTAAATTATCTGAAAGTTTTATTTCTTTTTTCCATATTTATAACAAGTTAAATTTGCTATAAATATGGCTTAGATGATGGATGTTATGGAATATATATCTAATTTTAGAGGGCATAGGAAGGGCTCAGTAAAGGTTTCCAATTCCAGTTCAGTAGGTGTCTTCAAATCCTGTCTTTGACTGCAAAAAATAACTGTGCAAAATTGTATAACAAGAAAGATCAATCATACATAAAGCATTGATTATTATGAAATATTTTCCAACTGCAATGCAATTTTATTTAAAGGACACTAAAATGCGATCCATTCAGCGGAAATATTTTTATAATTATCACAAAACTAAAATTAAAGAAAATGAACTTTATTCAAATGACGTCATCGAAATATAAATCGGCTGGCTCTATATGTAGAAACAGTAACTTAAAACCATAGAGGTAAAAGTAATTTAACTCTATGCGTAAAACATCATCGAAAATGTCTGCTATAAAATCGTATGTAAAATCAAAGAACGTTTCATTTATATCAGTATATTGCAGACTCCAGAACTAAATAATTTTGCGTTAAACAATTTCAGAAATCTTTTACAACTCATCCTGCATCTTAATGTTGTTTACATACTCCATAAGAGAATTTTATGCTTCGTTGTAGAAATAATCAAAGTTTGATGATCATTTAAACTCACAAATATTGTAATTGCGTTATGGCAGTATATAGATACACAGAAAAAAATAAAAAAATAAAGCGGTTTAAGGACGGACGCAACACTAAATATAAATTAAAAAGAACTTTAAAAATCACGATTTAGACACAAGATGGATGCTACATTTTATTTTGAAGTAGGACACGTGATCTCTTCATATGATATGTATGTAATTATTATTTTAATTTTTATTAAAAAAAACACCGAATATATTTTTCGGAATTTTATTTTTCTTTATATTTTTAAGGGATAATTTGTACATGTCCTAAAACTTTCGAAGCAATTTGTGAATTATAAATTCTCTTAAAACATGTTTGAAAAATTAGGTCCCATAGGGTTCAATGTGTGTCATGTTTTAAATCCGATTTCAATCCAAAACTAATTGGGTGATATTATTCATTTATATTCCTATATGTTCCACAGACCGTCTGAACAACATACTAAAATTTCATTTTTATAAAGTCATTCTTACGGCAGTTATCGTGGTGGCAGACAGACGGACAGATGCACAGAAAGAACATAAACATTTTGTAAACTCTTAAAAATGCTTAATGGCTCCGTCGAAAATACAATTTGCCACCATATATAGATTCTTTCATAAATTGCTTGCTCAATTTGGAGTTTTAAAATAAATTGGTAATAAAACTAGAATATATAAAATGAATCATAAAATTGTATTGCTATGTATAAGTATTTTAATGCAAGATCACTGCAAATTCTATTCAGATAAAAGTATTTTCATAGACTTAATATGTTTGGATGTACTGCTGACAGCGTGATGAAAATGTGATAAAAATTGAGTGTTATGTTCACTGAAAGTTGTCTAGAAAAACAATTACTTGTTTGGCACTATTCAGTAAAATTTGTATTAACTCGTATTAACCATTCTATTTTATTGCGTATTTCCATTCTTTTCAGAGATACAGTGCTTGAGTAATAAGAAAAAAAAACAATTGTAACATCTCAAGTTAAAATATCTGATAAGTCCTGAATAAAGTTTTCCGATGTCTTTTAATTGATCGTATAATATGTTTAATTATTGGGCAAGAGTAAGAACACTTTACAAGGTTTTGTGTTTGAAGCACCAGTGTAGTGATACAAAGAATAAATGACAGCAAGCATATGGATAACTATATCATAAGCATTTGATTACGAGTAATATTTCTTAATATAACCAGGTAATACAGACAATTAAAGGAAGTAAGCTTGGATACAAAAAAAAATAAAATGAATAAAATATAATAACATTTGTGAGATATGGATGTGACAGAAAATATTGTTATTCGTATTAAAACAGAGCCGTACAAGGGCCCCCGTCCCCCAACAAGGGTTAAAATTCCGAATAACTGGCAGCACTTGCAAGATGGTCAGTCATTTGTGATATTAACATCGAAAAAACTATTAATGTTCGCGTTATATATATTTTATATATTATAATCGTATTAATGACAGTATCATTAGTGCTGGAAAAGAAAGACAGGGTACAACATCACTGTGCAACAAGTTGAAAACAGTCAAAATTATTTGAATTAAGTTTTGAAAATAACATATTTGAAAACGTTGGTATTACAATATTTTAAAACAGTTCAATTATGAAGTCAGATAAAATCTATTGTTTTCAAGTTTACTGTCCAAGCATTTCAAACTGAGATCTAATACATTAAAACATTTTGATTACATTTTGGTTACATTTTGGTTAGGCAATGGATGCTTTCTCATCAATCCATGTTTGCCAATACTAACGCTTCACTGACCTTTTAAGGTAATTTTACCAGTAAACGCATTCTCTTTATTGTACAAAAATTGCATTTAAAGTGATATATAATCAGTTTTGGTCATTCTCCTTAAAATATAAGAGCACCCATACCCTATAAATATTAATTATAATATCGGGCCTATATTTAATGGAAATTCATTAAAAGCAAGGAGTGTTTTTATTCCTTCTAATTAAGTTCACTTCATGTATGCTACATTTTGTATTAGAGGCAAAACACATTTTGATCATACAAATTTGATGAATATTATCTATTAGGTGAAAATGTGTATCAGACATGTGTTTATGAATTTCAAAATTTTTTTGTTTACTGAATGAAGCTGATCAAAGATTTTATTTAACTAAATGCGCATTTCTTGCTCAAATGTGACCTTCCATATCTAAATCACTGAAAAATATCCTTACTCAATTTGGAAATTTTCTGCTGCAAATTGGCTTTCTGAATATGATTTTTTACAAAAAAAAAGTCTTGGAAATCTTCACATCATTTATCAAGAGATTCATTTAATGATTCGTTCGTAAGTTTAATCTGCGTATCATTCAGATCAATCAAAAACTCATTTTTTCGAAATTTAATGACTTCATGTCATTTCAACCATGCATTAAGTAAATGAGCGTCTCCGCGGATGATCGATTTAAATATAATAATGTTGTACTATTTACAAACTCTAACCACATGCTTTAAACTTATAAGAAAATAATAAAATTTCAAGAAAATGTTCAACAGTAAAATCGACGAAATTGTTTTAAATTAGTTGTACTCTAAGTATGACACTGCAAAAGAAAATGTATTCAGCATAGACTTGTGATGAGCAAAAGAAAGATCCCCTTTTTCAGTGCTAGATAAAATAAAAATACATCCGGGATCTAAAAGACGAATTTATTCCAATGGACCGATTCGAATGAAATTTGGTACAAAAATCACAATCTATAAACACTGGAAGCTGATTGTTTTTAAACATAATCGAATATTCAGAACCCTCCTTAATTTTCGAGTGAAATTTTGAAAAAATCGTCAAAAAATCAAAACCGCTAATAAAGTTAGGCAAATAGGCATTTCTTATGTAATTTTTCATTAGAAAACGATTCACATAAATTTTAGAACGCTAACATGAACCGTTCTCGAGATATTGCAGAATTTTATAAAAGTTATCAAAAAGTCATATAAAATAAAAAATATATATTTCCTATTGAGAAACATGTTCACTTTTCATATGTAATACGATGGGATAAATTTGGTGACATCATTCTCGTGGATCTAGCTCGTTCCATTCATGAGAAAAGTTACTTGCAGTAATACTTTTGTATTTGAACGCCAATAGTCATTTACCTGCTATAAGAATAACTTATCTCTCTATCCTTAAAGCTTGCCGAGATTTTGGGGACGAATTTGGCGGAATGTCGCAAACTTGACGACTTTTTGAAATGTGTCATATTAACGAAAATCTCGCCAAATGGATTAAAATGACGCTAAATCAATGAAAATGACGACTCATTGTCGAAAATTCAATATCCTGGAAAGAATATAAGTATCTACTATAAGAAAAACCTATTTTTTTTACTCTGTAAAAGTAGTAAATTCATTGCATTATATAAGGAAAGTCATGTGTTACCCACATCAGATTTTTTTTTCTTCAATTCTAGAGACTTTCATATTATGGCGAATTACCTAATTTTGAATAAACCATAGATAATTCGTTGTTAAACGTAAAACTATATTTTGGATATATTTCATTTTCTGAAAATAAGTGAAATGATTAGCTCATAGAGAAGAAACTTGTTTTCCTGATAAATAAGTTAACCACCACAAAGTAGGGGACTCAGATCACTTCTAAAGCGCTTGGCAGATTCTACTTTATTTTCAATATGGGCGTCAAGAAGGATATCCTAGTATTTTGAGGTGTGGTTTAAGGCGATATTTTTTTGAAAATACGAATTTAAAAGTTGTTTGAAATTACTCTGTAGTTGACTTAAAAAGGGCAGTATTATACTTTGAGGATTTTATTTAGATTCTCCAGTGAACGCAAAAGCGCGATAACGAATGAGTTTAGTAAAGTGTGGAATATGTTTTTCTTTGTAAAGTATAGATAGTGGCTATGATTTCTCTGTTGTCAGAAGAAATACAATGTTTCACCTGTGGACTTTAAGGTATATCATTAATGTAGAAGTTGAAAAGCAGGAGGCTAAGATTGTATCCCTGCAATTCACTGGCCTTGGTTGGATTGGGCGAGAAGGGCGAGTACGAACTCGTACCTGAAAAGAACGATTAAGATACGGGTTGATGATAGTGAGTAATCTTGTTTGCGTTGCACTAACTTGAAAATCAAACTCGGAAACAAGTATATTTGCAAAGCCTTCATTATGTCAAATAATATATTGTATTTGTACAATCCGTTGTGAGAGTTGGTATGTACAGATTTCTCTACGCGTCTATGTTGGGACTGCGTGAAATAAACATATGGAATGTCACGGTGATCCAGGATAAGACCTTCATGAGATCTTCAGAAACTATTTAACCTTTTAAGCAAAATATGATCATATAATTGCGATAGGCTGGAAAGTAAGCTTAAGCTTATTGAACGATAGCTTTCGAAAAGCGTGCTGTCCTGATTTGGCTATGGAAGAGGGATTTATTAAAATAAGCTTAGATTGTTTTAAAATATGCTAGATATAAATATATAAATATGCTAGACACGGACTCCTGCTTGGAGTCCGACTTTCGCTGTCATCGTGTTATGACGCCTTTTTCGTCCTCTCGTGTTCTCGTGCTTTGGTAGCGTGAATCTTTCCTGTTGTGTTGTGAGTGTGCGATATTTTTGCTGTCCGTCCTCTTAGCTTTCCGTACATACCAGCCTTTTGTCTCTCCTGCATATATTTGGTGAGAAATTTCAATTTTAAAATTGTAAATATTCTACAGCATCGACATATACAATTGTATTGGAGATTCTTCGCAAACGGTCCAAATTGGACTGTTTGTCCATCTGTAAATTTTATAGTTTTAATTAATTTTATATATTTCAAATTGCATATTTAGATAGATTGATGTTTTGTCATTGTCAACTGAAAAAGTTTTTTAACCCAGGAGCAATTTTTAAATATATATTCAGTGTTTTAAAAATGTCACTTTTGTATATTTCACTTCTGTTTTGTATTCCCCCCCCCCTGTTATTTTATGCATAACCCATGTATGCGTTGGTCCTACGGAACACCCCTTTTTTCATAGTCGACCTCTCCCATGCAGTTCATTTTCCTTAGATCTACCTCTTCTTCCTTTTTAAACGGCTCCTGATAATTGACTTTTTAATTTCCTACACAGTTTCGTATAATGGCTCTCCCGTCTTAGGATTTCTCAATGTTAAATTTTCAAATAATTTTTAATTTTAATTCTAATCGTTATATTTCTTAACCCTTCGACACATTTAGACGAGCGCTTATACCCTGCAAAGTCACTCCCGGGAAATGCACCACGTGATAACTACGTCAGCGGCGAATTTCATGACCTTGTGCCGGCAGTTGAATGATGAGAAGTCTTTGTTTTCTGCATGCGGAAATTTACAGTTCAATTAGTCTATGCGCGATTTTGATATTGAAAACACACACACAAACACACACAGATATATATATATATATATATATATAATTTAAATTTTGTTTAATTATTAATAATTTTTATTACTTTTTTCTATTATATTATTTATTTATTTTCTATTTAAAGTATTTTCAAGGCTATCAAACTACTAGTATTACGAGTTACTTCTGCTTTTATTAGATGAGAGAATGTCAAAAATATTGCACTATCAAGAACATAGTGTGGTAATTGTAGGAGGGAGTCGACCTTGTGGTCAAACTAAAGTATGACACGGAAAAAATTGGCATGCTTAATGTTCACATTTGTGACTTTAAACGTCCAGGGGAGGGTAAACGAACCTCTTACACTCCCCTATGGGCGCCCATGGCAGTCCTCTACGAGCTCCCATTGTATGAGCTCCCTGCTTAATGCTATTGCCCTCAGGACAGAACCTAACGGAGCCGAAGTTTCAATTTCCTCGGGGGTAGTAAACAGTCTTTCCAGACCCTACAAATGTATCTGTGATATAAGAGGCAGAAACATTGCACACTTGCCATGGGATTGGGCGCGACAGCCCAGTGGTTAGCGCGCCGGAATTGCTATGGGAGCTCATGGCAAGAACGCGCATAGATCTAATTCCAGGGGTGGCAAACTCAAGGATGAGGCGTCCCATATTGGCTTGCTTGTAATTTACATTTATATCTTTAAATGTACACGGTATGATAAGTTCCATATCAAGCGTTCTCTTATGAGCGCCCATAGCAAGGACACCCGTAGAACTAATTTCATCGGCGATAAACTCAAGGATGAGGCGTTCAATATCGACTAGATTGAGACTTACATGTCTAACCTTGAACGTCTATGGAAAGGCAAGTGTCATCCTTTCCCTCCACTATGGGCGCCCATGTAACATTTTCCAGAAGGGAACTCAAGGATGAAGCGTTCAATATCGCAAGCATGTAACCTACATTTGTAACCTTGAATATCCAGTTCAGCTTAAGTGATTCCTTGCAGTCCTCTATGGGCTCCCAGCGCATGAGATCCCAGCTTATATATTATTGCCCTCAGGGCAGAACCTAACGGAGCCAAAGTTTCGATTTCCTCAGGGGTAGTAAACAGTCTTTCCAGGCCCTCCAAAAGACTGTGTGACATAAAAAGCTGAAACATTGCACACTTGCCACGGAGTGGGGCACGACAGCTCAGTGGTTAGCGAGCGAGAATTGATTGCACTCAGTAGGCCCGGGTTCGATTCCTGCCACTGCCAAGACT
The DNA here is from genome assembly GCA_951213105.1 of Amaurobius ferox. NCBI lineage: Eukaryota > Metazoa > Arthropoda > Arachnida > Araneae > Amaurobiidae > Amaurobius > Amaurobius ferox. The sequence continues at coordinate 7,415,344 of OX578134.1, read as the reverse complement.
GCTGCCGTGTTCACGTGGAGTACGATCACGTTAAGCATGTGAGTCTGTAAATCCTTCCGAGAGGTTGGTGATAGGGGAAGGGGGGTAAGGTCCCTGTGGGTGCCTCCTCCTGGGTTCCGGATTAAATTGGGTGGTACTGCTCGGTCGTCCAAACAGATACCTTACATCTTTCTGGTAGATCGGACAGTCTGGGTCTCAACAACAACACTTGCCATGGGCGCCCAAAGGGATGTTGAACTTCACGAATATCAAACTAATGAATACTTACTGTACGTCTCGTCCGTGAGATTGTCCCCGCTGGAAAAAGTTCTATTGACTTCCTTACCATGGGCGCCCATAGGGGAGCATAAGGAAGCACTTGCCTTCCCGTGAACATCAAGGTCCCAAATGTTGGTGACAAGCTAGTATATATAGTGCGTCTCATCCTTGTTATGCTCTTGGAAGAAACTCTATGGACGTCCTTGCCATGGGAGCCCATACATATGTTAAAAGCCACAAACGTAGGCATCAAGGTAATCGATATTGTACATTTCGTTCTTGAGTTCATCCCGTTTTAATAAGTTCTATGGCCACCTTTGCTATGGGCGCTCATAGCAAGAGCACCCATATAACTTTTACAGGCGGAAAACTGAAGGGTGAGACATACATCGCCTTGTTTGATATCTACATCTGTGAACTTGAACGTCGACGGGATAGCAAGTTTCCTCTCAAGACCCCCTATGGGTGCCCATACCAAGAGCGTTTATAGAATTTATTCCAGCGGGGGCACATTCAAGGGCGACAATATCGATCAGTTTGACACCTTGTGGGCAACACCTTATTATCAGCATCTCGTATGGGCGCCCATGGCAAAGGCGTCAATAGAAATTTTTCAAGGAGGGTATACTGAAAGATAGGTAGTACAATGCATACTAATTTTCTACCTACATTTGTGACCGTGAACGTTCACAGTAGGGCAAGTGCCCCTTGCGCTCCCCTACGGGCGCCCATGGTGAGAGCGCCAATAGAACTTTTACCAGCGGGATAAACATAAGGATGTGAAGTACAGTATTGATTATATTGACATGCAGTATTGATATCTATATTCGAGTATTGTTAATATTATTGTATAAATATTGATAAATGTTATTATCCCCTATGGGCGCCCATAGGAGAGCGTGAGGGGGAGCTTACCATCTCGTGGATGTTCAAAGGTAGGTATCAAGCTAGTCGATATTGTACGTCTCATCCTTCAGTTTACCCCCTGAAAAAGTTCTATAGGTGCTCTTGCCATGGGCGCCCATAGGGGCACTTGCCCGCCCGTGGACGTTCAAGGTCTCAAATGTAGATATCAAGATACCAGATATATTTACCTTTCATCCTTGAATTTGGGCATTCCAGGAAAAGTTTTATGAACGCCCTTGAATCCCACTCCTTTTGAACAAGGCGGACCCCCCTCCTGCAATTACAACACTATATTTTGACATTATTTCTCTCATCCGAGTTCTAATCACGTTAATTACAAAATGTTCTACCTAATTCCATTTTTTTACAGGATGCATATGCATATAGAATTTCATGGCTGTACGTACTCTCTTTCATAAAATATCTAATTTCAAATTATTCGTGTTTTAATTAACTGTTTCTAATTTCCTACAGAATGGTAGAATATTTTGAAATCAATGTGATTAAAACACAGATTATTCAAAATTAGAGATTTTACAAAAGAGAGAGAGAGAGAGAGAGAGAGTACGTATAGGCTATACGTACTCTCTGTATAGCCATGAAATTCTATATGTAGATGCATTCTGAAAAAAAAATCAGAATTAGGTATAACATTTTATAATTAACGTGATTAGAGCACGAATAAGAGAGAGGGTGTGCGTGTGTTGTTGTTGTTGTTACCCAGACCGTCCGACCTACCAGAAAGGTGTTGAAGACCCAGACCGTCCGACTCGTCCTGAGGACTTGAGCATCTATTTGGACGGCCGGGAGAGGAGTTGGCAGGCGTCCGGCCGATGTCCGGGTGTCTACACCAACCAACACCAAATTTATTGAATCTTTAAAAAATTTTTACAGGAGTGGTTACAAGGATATAAGCTAATAACATAGTTTTGCTAATATGAAAATATATCTGAAGACTTGATTACATTTATACTCTTGTAGACTTGAATACATTTTGTTGACTTATTTACATTATTGGAGACTTGATAGTATATTTACAAATGACATAATGATCTGAGATAATATAAGTATTATGATAGTAGTTGAAAACATTTTGAAGTTGACTATATATTATAAAATGGGGTGCAATATTATAAAATGGGGTGTACCAGAAAGGTGTAAGGTAACTGTTTGGACGGCCGGGAAGTGCCACCCAATTTAGACCGGAACCCAGTGGGGGAGGCATCCGCAGGGACCGTACCCTCCTTCCCCTACCACCAACCTCTCGGAAGGACTTACGGACCCACATGTTTAACGTGTTCGTACTCCGCGTGAACACGGCGGCAGTTTTGGCAGTGGCTGGAATCGAACCCGGGCCTACCGAGTGCAACTCCAGCGCGCTAACCAATGGGCTACCGCGCCCCAGGACAAATTAATGTAATAAATGTAGTTGGTATTATGATTAAATGGTAAAATGGTTAACAACTATGTTCAGTAAAAATACAAGTACAGCATATACAGAGATGTACAACCAATATGTACAACTAATAAGTACAAAAACAAGCAGCGGGAAACCCAGGGAGCATTAAACCTCACTGATCGAGAAGTTGAAAGCAGAGGGGTGCTCACGGGCAGGTTAAGTAATTTTATTAGAGATTTCTCTCCCAATGAGAACACAGTTTTTTAATTTATTTAAAAGAATGGGGTTTTTGCTAACACCGGAGAACCAGGTCGCACAATGAGCAGGAGAAGGTTTGACCAGATGAAAAGAGGAGGTGTGTGGACACGAAAAGACATAGTGGTCCACATCACCATAAGCACCACAAGTACAGCATGACGTTCTTTTATGTTTAAAATGGTGGAGGTAATCTAGGAATGGACCATGACCAGTAAGAAAATAAATGAGATATTTGTTATAAATTTGGATGTTTAAGTTAACTTTGGGGAGAAAAGTTAGGATCCTAGCAGGTGTCATGGGTCCGGGGAGAAATATAATTGTTTAAGAGGGATTGCCAAATATTAAGAAGGTAATTTTTACAAAGGTTTTTCAAAAGGGAATAAGGGAAGGGAACTGCAATAGGGGAACCAGTAGAAGTGGCTAATTTAGCGTTAACATCGGCGACCTCATTACCCCGAATGTTAGCGTGGGCCTTGACCCACGAAAGGTTAAAAAGGGATTTAAAGGGTAAAATTTTTGATTTAATATCGTTTAGGTATCTTGATTTAATATTGGGGGAATTAAGAGCCAGAATGGCTGAAAGGCTGTCAGAATAGATATTGACATTGATATTTTTAGATATGGCCCAGGAAAAGGCCGCACTCAGAGCAGCCAGTTCAGCCTGAAAGACTATGTTCTCATTATTTAATTTGTATAAAAGCGTCTCGACCAACGAGTCCCCCTCAAAAACGCAAACCGCAGAACCAACTTTATCCTCGAGCTTAGAGCCGTCGGTATAAATGTTAAAGTTGGAGAAAATATTGGGTTGACAGGGAGGAAAATTTATGGAGCGGAGACAAAGGGGAAGGCCGGAGAGAGCAATATTAGAGTCGAAAAGTGCAGGGGCGGGAAAAGAAGGATCGGGAAAAAGGTTGTTTTTCGGCTTCCAGAAATGATATTTAAAATATTGAGTTTTAATGACACAATGTAGGGGAGGAATTCCAGTGATTGAAAAAAGAGAAATGTTTGAAGATGTTCTAAATCCGGAAGAAATTTTAAGTAGAAAGATTCTTTGTAACGAAGTAAGTTTAGACATTTGATCCCCAGTAAGGTTCCCACCCCAGATACCCGAGCCATAAGTAATTATTTTTTCGATGACAGATTGATACCAAATTTTAAGAAAAGCTTTGTTTACACCCCAGTTATTGCCCGAAATCTTTCCAAAGGTAGAAAAGAGCTTGAAACATCTCTCTTTTAAATACAGTATATGAAGTCTCCATTTAAGATTATCATCAATGATGATACCTAAAAATTTAAGGGACCTTGAGATTTTGAGGGTTTTATTGAGGAATTTAATAGGGGGGTAATATTTACGTTTTTTAAGAGATCTATTAAATATAATGCATGAGGATTTTTCTACAGAGGCCGAAAGGTTTAAGGAAGCAAGGGAGGTTTCAATAAGGGAAAGGACAGTATTAGTGTTTTTGACAACAGTGTGGATGTCGTTGCCAGAGGAGACCACGGCCAAATCATCAGCAAAAGCCTGGAGATAATAAAGGTCATTGTTTAAATTTAAAATGTTGTTGAAGTAAATATTCCAGAGGATGGGTGAAATTACAGAGCCCTGTGGGGCTCCTTTAGAAATTGATTTAGTAAGTGTTAAATTATTACATGAAAATAAGATAGTTCTGAATTGTAAATAGGAGTAGATAAAGGATTTAAATTGGGGGGGAAGATTAATTCTATCAAGGGTAGAGGGTAGAACATTCCAATTAAGATTGTCAAAGGCCCCGCTGATGTCGACCGTGGCCAGGGAAACGAGACTCGAAGGCCGAAGCGATTTAATACGAGTGACCAGCGCGTGAGCAGCGTCTTCGCAGCTGTGTAACTCCCTAAAACCGAACTGTAGCGGATGAAGAGAACCGTTTGTCCTTAACCAAAGGTTTAGTTTGTTTATGAATAGTTTTTCAATTATCTTGCCAAAGGTAGGTAAAAGGCAGATAGGTCTATAAGAACTACAGGCTGAAGGGTCTTTACCAGGTTTTAAAATAAATAGAACTTTGGCATTTTTTAGGGAATTTGGGAATTTACAGAATTTAAAGATGAGGTTAATTATTTTTGTGAAGAGGACGGGATAGGTCTTGAATAAATTTTTCCATATAGTGTAGTCTAAATTATCTTGTCCAGGGGCTTTGCCAGGTTTTAGATGGTTAAAGACAAGGGAGAGCTCGTCATCCGAGACCGACCCCAAACCCTCAGGAGGAATGTCGTGAATAGGAAAAGTGGTGAAGGAAGAGTCTTCCGAAAAGCAATGGTCCAAAAGACGCTGAATTTTTTCGTTGTAATCTAAGTTAGGGTTATCTTGAAATATTAAGTTAATTTTGTTAAATTTTTTGTGTTTTTGGAAGGTGTATTTGAATAAAGAGCCAAATTTTTCAGAGCAATTACTACAATGAGATTTCCAGGCATTAGATTTAGCTTTAATGATTAAAAGTTTATATTTTGCTCTGTTCTGTCTGTATTTAATTTTGGCCTGGGAAATGGTATCGGGGGGAGCAGAGTTCCTCTCGAGCGATTTAATTCTTTTGAAAAGGGCGTTAACAAAATTTCTAAATTTAGCGAGATCACGACTCCACCAACTGAGATTAAAATTTTTAGAGGATTTTTTCTTCCTTATGAAGTTTAGAGCACAGTTTTGTGTTTTCTGAATGAAGTTTTTAATAAATTCGTCAAGCATGGTGGAGTCGTGAACAGAATCCAGTGATGAGTTAAGGTCTTTAAGTAGTGGTTTAAAATTGTATAGAAATTTGCCTAGGCTGTAATTAGTTTTTAGAAAAAAGGAAGAATCAGGAACGGGGTTGATGTTGAGAGAAATTTGTATGTATTTGTGGTCACTAAGGGTATCGCACGAGAGGACCTCCCGGTTTTGGAGAAGATCATAAAGGTTAAAAGTTACAAGGGAAAGGTCAGGGAAACCCCTGCCTGAATGGGAAGCGAATGTTGGGCCTCTCTTCGGGTCATTCACGACAATCAGGTTATTTTCCAAACAAAAGTCCATAATGCATGTGCCCCTGCGATCAGTGAAGTTGTACCCCCACATCTGAGCTCTGGCATTGAAATCACCAAGTATCAAAAAATTAGGATTAAGGAGATCAAGATTAGAAAATTCTTCAATTAAATCATTGATCTCAGAATGGGGGGGGAAGTACAGGGAAGCAATATTAATGGTAAGATTATTAGGTAATGTAATTTCGATAATAACAATGGAGAGGGACTGGAACTTTAGTTTAGCGGAAAGTGAAGAATTGAAAACAATGATAGTGGCTTTAGTGGAGAGGGAGGAGAATTGGGAGAAGGCAGAGGGGGGGCAGAGAATGCCTTCCTTGGAGACATAAGGCTCTTGTAGGCATACCAGATCAATAGAGTTCTCCAAGGAGAATTGAAATAAATTACTATGGGCTGTCAGTGAGTGATTGGAATTAAACTGAATAATTTTTAGAACCATTTAAAGGTGATTTCGAGGCAGAGCGCAGAGAGGGGGAGAAAAATGTAAATATGTAAAAAGCTATATACACTATATACAAAGATATACAATATGAAATAATACGATGACTGTGATAGGTTATTGCTCCCTTTGGAGGAGTCTGATCCTCTCAATTTCTTTGATGTAAGAGTTACAAGAGTTTTTATCGTGTACCACATGGTGGATATTCCAGTTCAGGTTGATCCCCCTATCCTCTGCCTCAGCGATGGCGGTGGAACAGTTAACACACTTCGGAATGAGGACCTTACAGGCACGATGGTCATGTTTGCTGCTGGAGCAGCGTCCACAGTTACCGGTAGGGTAGAGGCAATAGTTAGCCACATGGCCATAATTTTGGCACGTAAAACATATTCTGATGTTAATGTACTTCTTTATGAAATAATATTTAAACTGATGGAACAGTTTTCTTGTTTCTTTCAGTAATTTTGCATTAGCAACCTCCACCAGAATAACCCAGTTAATAGATCCACGTGGGTTCTTGAAATTCTTAATTGTTGAAATGTCTGAGGGTTTTATGGTTGGACAGTTTGAAGAGATCAGGGCTTTAACATTCTCCTCCTCATAATTGGGAGGGATATTAAAAATAATCAGCGCCTCCTTACGGGGAGGTTCCATCTTGTATACAAATTTCTGTTTAATAGCTGAGTTGTCAATGATGGGCAGGAGGTCCGAACCCGAAGGATTGTTACATGAAAGTTTGATTGTCCCGTTCGGAAGAGCAGTAATATTTTTTACCTCGAGACCCTTGGGACAAGGCAGTGAGAAGAGATCCTTCTTGAGTTCCTCATTGTTCTTCTGTCTATCCCTCCCCTGCAGCAAGATGTTGGAGTAGGAAGGAGTAGGTGCAGAAGAGGAAGATGAGCCGACAGTTGTTGAAGATTTTGATAATGCATTAGGAAGAATATCGTTTATGGATTTATTGATAAGAGCAGGTAAGCTGTTGATAATGGTATTTTTAATATCCTTCAACATAATGTTTGAGGCTGATCTGTGTTCTTGAAAATCATCAGAGAAGGTATCCCGAGGGTTTGAAATCTCTTCTTTGCAGTTGCAAGAATGAGAAGAGGGGGGAGGAGCATTCTGGATGTTATTTTCAATAGCAGAGCAAATATTGTTGATTTTATTGAACTTCTTCTCTAGATAATTTCTCTGTACCTGGTTAGTTTTAACGTTTTTAGAAATATAGTTCTGCATTCTGGTGGAATGTAACATGAGTTGAGAGATTAAGTCGAAGTTATCAGCACCGTTTAAGTCAAAAGAGTCTGCAGTGTCTGCCGTAGAGGTAGCATCATCTGTGCAAGGATTTGAAGAGTGGTCAGTGTTTAAAAAAACAGGCAAGAAGTCGGTGACAGGAACTGAAACAGGAACAGTAGTAGTTGCAGGAGCATGATAAACAGGAGGAGAAAAGGCATCCACAGGAGCAGTCAGAAGAGGCAGGGGCCCAGGAGGAGATGAAGAACCGGAAGGAGAGGTGGCAGGGGAAGGGCAGGCCGAGGAGGGAGGAGCAGCAGCCGAAGAGGAGGTCGCCGGAGAAACAGGAACAGCAGCAGCGGCGACAGGAGGAGCCAACGGGACAGCAGCAGAAGAAGGAGCGGTAGCAGGAGCAGCAGCAGGTCGAACTGACGGAGGGGAAGACCGTGGTAAGACCAGAAGTAAAAGGATGAATGTTTTGTAGACGGTTGATAGGCGAGTAGGTTTTGAAAAAACTTGAAATTGTGGCCGAGAAGTAGAAGTTGATGATGAGGTACGTTGAGGAAGAGGTTGGAAATAAGTTGGCTGGGTGCGAATGGCGCTAGAGTATGATTGAGCAGAGGTTGCACTAGTTGAATTAAGATGAACAAGTTTGACCAACGGTTGTGAATTTTGGCTATAGTTTGGTAAATTGATTGAAGAAGATTGATATGCACAAGTTGAAATCATGGTTGAATCAGAGGAATCAGTAGTAGAGGCACCAGCAGCAACAGTAGCAGTGACATATACCGGAGGCGAGGCAGCAGACATGGAGGAGCGAGGCGGGAACAAGGGGGGAAAGTTCGTGAAAGAGTCAAATGATGGGATAGTTGGCAGGGAGATGTCTTTATCCATATTGAGTAATTATGCACAAAAATACAATATATATAAAGGGTATACAGTTAAATTTTATCAGTAGATTCCTGGACAAAAGCAGGAAGGAGTAAAAGTTGCAAGATGGTTGATTTCTAAAATGATACCGCCGAGCAGGAATGGTAAAAATGAGATAAACATGTAATATACTGACATAGGAATGATAATTCTACTTGTATAATTTTTGAATCAGATGAAAATATATGTACATCACTCATGATATGCAAGGGAACAAACTTACAAAATGAAGGATGGTGAGCGTGAACGAGCATAGCCGGAGAAGATTCCTGAAGAGAAGACAAGAGCAGGGGAAAAAACGGGGAAAAAAACTGCAAAAGGAAGCGAGAAAAGTCCAAAAGAAAAAAGGGAGGTCAAGCGGATCCAAGCAAGAACAAAAAGAAGAGGATATGTTGCCACAAAAGATTTTCTGTTTGCAAAGAGCCAGACATTTCAAAATTTTTATGGTAATAAAAGATGGCAATCGAGATAAATGCGTCGAAGGGAAAAGAAATATAACAATTATAATTAAAATTAAAAAATAATTAAGAATATAACATTGAAAAATCCAATAAAGGGAAATCCATTATACGGAACTGGGTAGGAATTTAAAAAGTGAATTAACAGAAGTTGCTTCAAAAGGAAGAAGAGGAAGATTTAAAGAAGATGAACCTCAAGGGAGAGGACGACTATGAAAAAAAAGGGGGGGTTCCACAGAACCAACATATACATGGGATATGCATATAATAACAGGGGGAGGGAATACAAAACAGAAGTGAAATATACAAAAGTGACATTTTTAAAACACTAAATATATCACTAAATTATCACTAAATATATTTTAAAACACTAAATACATCATTAAAAATTGCTCCTGGGTTAAAAAACTTTTTCAGTTGACAATGACAAAACATTACTCTAACTAAATATGTAATTTAAAATATGTAAAACTAATTATAACTATAAGATTTACAGATGGACAAACAGTCCAATTTGGACCGCTTGCGCAGGAATCTCCATTACAATTGTATTTGCTGAAGCTGTAGAACATTTACATTTTTAAAATTGAAATTTCTCACCGAATAATTGAAGGAGAGACAAAAGGCAGGTATGTACAGAAAGCTAAGATGACGAGCAACACAAATATCGCACACTCACAACACAACAGAAAGGAATCACGCAACCAGAGCACGAGAAGACGAGAGGACGAAAAAGGACTTCGACGGGTTGAAGCGGAGGCAGAGTTTCTCTGCAGAGGCAACAACCTTTTCAATGTTAGACTGCAGCGTAACGGGGTGGTCAGCAAGAAGCAGGATGTCATCAGCATACGCTAAGATAAGGTGATCAGGGGACTGCTCTTGGATTTCCCTAAGAATAGGATCAATCACAAGATTGAAAAGCAGTCCACTAAGAGGACATCCCTGACGGACCCCAACCAAAGTATCAATAGGCTCAGACATGCCTTCAGAAGTCATGAATTTAGTACAAGAATTACAATACAAGTCCTGGACAAGGGCAATGAAAGACGTACCGGCGCCAACAGCTCCCAGAGCCGAAAAGATAGCTTCATGCGGGACAGAACCAAAAGCATTAGCAATATCCAGGGAGGCGAGGCAGAGGTCGGCACGATGGGTCCTCGCGTACTGCAGTCTTTGCTGGAGCACGGGGGACTGCAGTCGCGTACTGCAGTCTTTGCTGGAGCACGGCTGGAGCACAGGGACTTCCATTTATTCGCCCAGAAGATCCTGGAGTCTAAACACGCTCCATGGCAGCGTATTGACGCTATAAAAACTTTCTTCTACTCATCGCTTCTGTTCTCTATGAGGACAGATCAGTTTAATAAGTCCGAGTGGAAAAAGCTGGATGAGTTCATTCGCCCGCTTCTTAAAAGAACGTTGAGCTTGCCGACTGAAGCTTGTAATGACTATCTCTACGGGGACACTGACCTTGGCCTCTTTTCCATCCCCGTCTGTGCCGAAGACGCCGATATCGCTAAAATAGACACTGCGTTTAAACTCTTAAATTCTCCCGACCCTCTTGTGTCGGACCTTGCCTACTGTGAACTTAATGAACTTGTCTCGAAAAGAATCCGCACCCGTGCTACTAATGATGATCTCTCCCAGTTTTTATCTGGCCAGTCTTATAAGAATACTGATAACTTCATTTCGTCTGTTTGGACGGCTGCCCGTAGTGCTTCTAGGAGACTGGGTGTTGTATGGAATTTTAGCCGAGTTCAATGTTACTATTTTCTTCAGAGGAGTTGCCATTAAGAAAAAGCATCAGATCTTTAAGACCATTCGTAAAACCCTTCGGTCTGAGCGCGCCAAATACCTTTTCTCTAAGCCGGCGCAGGGAAAAGTTCCGCGTGTTGCCGCCACTCATAAGTCTAGCTCGCACTTTTTCAGGGATGGGGCCTTCACACACTTTGCTGACTGGCGTTTTGTTCACCGTGCCCGCCTCGGACTTGTTTCTTTGAATAAGTACCGTCGCTGGGACCGAACTCTTCCCCAGTCCTGCCGGGTGTGTGGGTACCCGGAGGAAACACTTCCACATGTCTTAAATCACTGCTTCTCGAAATACCGTAACATGTATCAAGACCGGCATGATGCAGTGGTGGAACGTGTCATTAAAGCTGCGAGCAGACGGTGGAATGTTCTTTCAGCGAATGAGGCCATCGCTGGTTCTGGATCCGCTCTCAGGCCGGATATTGTACTTCAAAAGGGTGAGTCTGTCCTCATTCTCGACATTACTTTCGCGTTTGAGGACAGTCCGCAGGCCTTTGCTGATGCTAGGGAGGAAAAGATCCTGAAATATACTCCCTTTATTGAATTTTTTAAAAAGAAGTTTACTGATGTTAAGGTTGAGGCGATTGTGGTTGGCTCGCTTGGCTGTTGGGATCGGGCCAATGGTAAAGTCCTCCGCAGAGTTTGCACGCATAAATACACTAAGACCATGAGGAAATTAATTGTCAGTGATGCTATTAAAGTGGCCAGAGACATTTATGTTGAACACGTCTCTGGCAAGAAACAGGTGCCTTGGCGATATGTCCCCCCGACCCCTGCAGCCAACAGGCCTTCCAGAGGTAATCAACGGCAGTGAGTGTGTTCTTGGTTTTCATTTGTCTGCATGGCTATGTGTAAAGCCGCCAGCATGGGCAGTGCTTTGTTGAAGCTTGGCTATGTGTAAAGCCGCCGTCTTAGGCAAGTTGTCGAGCTATATGTAGAGCTGCCGTATTGGGCAAATATATTTTGGCTATCTATAAAGCAACTTTAAAAGTTTTGGCTGTCTATAAAGCCGTTTATTTATTTTTCCCTGCCCCCTTCTGTATATTGCCCCTTTGGTTTCAATAAAAAATTTTCAAATCTGTTCTTGTAGGGTTAACACCTTACAGGGAATCTATATGATTCTCTTATAGTGTTAAACTAATTTTTGAACAGAGGCTTGTGTCCGGAATTTATTCCGCCCAAGCCACGGGTCGGTCTGCTACTGCACTACTGGCAGAACTGGCTCACATATACCAAAAGAAGAAGAACAAGGAGGAAGAGAAGAACAGCAAGAAGAAAAAATGGGAAATTGGACCTAGTTCCGGGTACACAGCTCCTATTGTAAATTTCTGTAAAGGCACTTTTGGTACCCGACTTCCTGTATGTATCTTTTCACATTAAATAAACTATGTTTAACTTCCACTTTGGCTATGTGTAAAGCCGCCATTTTGGGCTGTTTGTTTTCTCTGGAACGATGTTGTTTCATGGTTTTTTAAATGCTAAATTTGTTACTTCATGCATGCATTCACTTTGTAAATTGTCTCTTTTCTTGTGAATAAAGTCTTTACCACCCATGGTTGACGGGGAGCTGGAAAGTAATGCCTCGCTCTCGTTCTTGCCCTCGCGCTTCCTCAGTAAGTGATGTGGAAGTTTTGTGGGCGGAGTGACAAGACTGCAATCCGCGGTCAAAATTCTGTTCGTAAGGTCCAGTTTTGACCTCGTCTTGCTCGCAATCGCGGGTGAGGCATCAGAGAGAGATGACACAACAGTTGGTTCAGGAGCGGTGTTCGATCCGTCAGAGTCCACTTTCCGAACTTTTCTGGGAGGACGGCTTTTGTAGCGGCGTTCTGGCCAGTTGAACCGTGGCTCTGAAAAGTTTGTCTACATTCGCACTGTCTGTCCTCTGGGATGACCGCTTCCAAATAGGAGACTTCCCATAGACAGGAATGCGGGCGTCATCAGCAATTGGCGAGGTAGGGCTTGCAGAATTACTATTCTCCATTATGCGATGTGCGTGTAGGAGCTTGTAAAATAGTACATATATATATTAATGAAGAAAGTCCAGGAGACTGATTCAAGGATTCACAATGACACATGTATATAAAGTAACCAATGCAGGTGCATTGATAAATAGTGTGTACACAAGAAATGTCTATATACAATAAAGAGTTTATATCAGATGCAACAAAAGTCCGAAACACATCATAAGTTCAACGCAAAAGTCAGTGCCAGTAACTACCACAAATAAATGTTGATAAATTTAGAAGTTTAGGTCAATCATAGGGTCACTTAAAAAGAATTCATAACAAGTAAAAACTGAAGCAGTAACTACCAGTAATTAATCAAAATCACGTGTGTAGTTTAGGTCACGATCCAATCAGTAACCCAGCCGTTAGTTAAAACGGGTGAAAAAAAGCAAAAAACTATCGAGTTCCAAAAGGACACTCACAAAAAAGTGCAAACCGCGGTTGAGGCTGAGAAAATGGAAGCTGAGACTGAACCGACTGATAAATCTGATGCTGAAAAGATGGAGGATATCATCAACCTCATCAGAGGATTTATTAGCATGTTCAATCTAGACGACATAAAACATCTGTTGATGCAGTTCGCAGAGTTAGTACAAAGAAAGAGCGATCCTATGGTAATGGTCTTTGAGGCCCTTAAAATAATCGCGGACTTTAAAAATAACAGTGAGAATCAAACCCGTCATGGCTAGGTCCCAAAAAGAATCCTTAAAAATAATATTTTGGAATGCGAACGGCATATCTCCAAGAATAAATGAACTTAGGAACTATGTAAATGAAAATGACGTAGACGCCTTATTAATTCAGGAAACTAAAGTTAGAGAAAGTAAAAAACTAAACATAGCCAACTATATATGCTATCATAATCTTAGCTCAAATACTAATGCTAGAACGCCCCATGGAGGAACAGCAGTATACATTAAAAGAAATATTCCCCACGAGGAACTAAACAACATAAATCTTCAAGGTATAGAAAATACTAGTATAAAAATTAAAATTAATAATACTAGCCCGTTTATCCTAACCTCAACATATGTCTAAAATATGAGTAGAGTAGATGTAGCTGCGCAACTGGAACTGCTTTTCGCGCGATATCCAAACACTATACTCGCAGGCGACTTTAACGCGCACCACCGAGCGTGGGGCTGTAGGAGAGCCAATTCACGCGGTACACAGATACACAGACTGCTGAACACGACAAACACTAACATTATTGTACCGTCGACAGCAACCTGCTTCTCAGGCGCCAACGGCTCATTTATAGACTTTGTCCTAACGCGAAACATAGATTACGCTCACACTATTAGTACCTTGGATGAATTCGACTCGGATCATCTGCCGGTACTGGTGACATTCGACCTGAACACACCTCTTCCAGCCTCTATGGGACAAGAGAGGGTCAACTGGGAAGTATTCAAAAGAGCACTCTTCGAGCCCCACTTAGCAGTACCTAACATAATGAGCACGGCGGATATTGACTCTGCCACGCACACACTCACAACAGAAATCAAGAGAGCAATTGCCTCTGCCACAACACATCGTGAGTCTCCAAAAATGCCCACACTTTCCCACCATGTCAAACAATTAGTCAGGCAAAGAAACAGAATACGTAAGACATGGCAGGCTAACAGAGACCCCGCCCTTAAAAGGGAGCTTAACAGACTCACGTGCAAAGTCAGGGAAAAAATTGTCGCAGAAAAGCAGCAACAGTATAAAGAACTAATCGAATCCCTTAGCCCAGAAGACGTATCGCTCTGGCAATTCGCAAAAAGACTCAGGAAACCTCAAATTAAGCTCCCGCCACTAATAGATGGTGCTAAAATCGCGTACTCAGACGAGGAAAAAGCCGAGGCGCTCGCAAGCCATTATGAAAAACAATTCCAACCAAACCACGATCTAATGTGTCAGGACACCCTAAGAATGGTCAGACAAACTTTAAATAATTTCAGGAATTCCCCGGTAACGGCTGAGATTAGCCCAGCCACCCCGCAGGAGATAGTAGAAATCATTAAAAATCTCAAAAACCGTAAAAGCCCAGGGCACGACAAAATCAGAAATATTGCGGTTAAAAACCTACCCTTAAACGTAATATGTTACTTGACAATCTTAATAAATAAAATATTAAAACTAAACTATTTTCCCAAAGAATGGAAGGAAGCGATAATTATAGCAATCCATAAGCCTGGTGAGGATGCCACAATTCCAGCCAACTATAGACCAATTAGCTTGCTACCGACACTTAGTAAAATTACTGAGAAAATTATTCTTAAGAGACTGAACACGCACCTTAGTGAGAATGACATTATCATTCCGGAGCAGTTTGGATTTCGGCCAAAGCACTCCACCACTCATCAATTGCTGAGAGTGGTAGAGTACATATCTTCTGGTCTCAATAACAAGACACCCACAGCTGCGATTTTTCTGGACATACAAAAAGCCTTTGATAAAGTATGGCACTGTGGATTAGCGTACAAATTGATCACTTTAAAAGTCCCTGACGCTATTGTCAAACTTTTAATCTCATACTTAAATAACAGACACTTTCAAGTCAGAGTAGGAGGTAACTTATCTACACCCAAGCTCATTAAAAGTAGTGTACCGCAAGGTTCTATCCTGGGCCCGACACTCTTTAACATATACCTGAACGACATCCCTAGGACTCCAAACACAGAGCTGGCACTCTATGCAGACGACAGTGCGATACTTGCAAAACACCCCTATGTCTCAGTAATGCACAGACAGCTACAACAACACTTAGACATACTCCAAACTTGGCTGGAAAAATGGCGAATAAAATTAAACCCCAATAAATGTCATTGGATTTATTTCTCAAGAAAACGTAAACCTCCGCCGCCTCTGTACATAAACAACCATGCCCTAAAAGCGGAAAAATCTACTAAATACCTAGGTGTAACGATAGATTCCCACCTAACCTGGAAACAGCACGTAACGAACTTAATCAAAAAAGCGTATATGGCCACAGGAGCCTTATACCCAATGATAGGAAACGGAAATCTAAGTTATCAAAATAAACTCCTAATTTATAAATCGGTCATCCGCCCGGGAATGCTGTATGCAGCACCCGTATGGGGATATGCCTGTAAAACTACAATAGACCTCCTAGAGACAAAACAAAACAAAATCCTACGGATTATCAGGAAAGCTCCCAGGTACTTAAGAAACTCGGTAATTAGGAATGACTTCAAAATAAAAACTGTTAGAGCCCAAATTAAAAAGCTAGCGCTTAAATTTTACAGAAATTTGCCATCCGTTCCAAACGAACTGTTATTCAATCTGCATGACTATGATCATCGCAAGGCCAAATCTCGTAAGAGACCCCGTGCTGTTCTAAACATCGATAATCGGAATTAAATGATCCCACCTCAAACATCTGATTTTAAAATAAAACTCGCGACTATTATTTTATAAAAAAAAAAAAAAAAAAATATTCTAAACACTAAACTGCCAAAACGCTAGGTAAACAAACTGCCACACTAGGAGCTAGGATAAATAATAAAAAGTAGTAAATAAAAACCTCGAACCTCCACTTAGGGTCACTGAATTAATGTCACAGTTTGACGATAAGAACCACATATTGAAACTGGAGATTAAAGGCGCTTCGCGCCTGGTGCTCTGTCTTGTACGACACTACGGATCAGTGTATTACTTGAAATCAAAAGTCAGGTTCAGGTCAAAGATGGTGGATTCGTTGCACATTTAAGTATGCAGTCACAGTTCCATAAATATAAGTATTTACAGGTCGGAATACGAATCATCAGGCTGTGGTACCAATGCAGGAAAGTTGGTTTGGCTATTTCTTTTCAAAATGAGAGTCATACAAAATGCAAACGGTGAATTAAAGATTTTTATGCGTTTACTATATATATTTTCCTTATTTACAAACATCTATGTACATATCCATCATATAATAATCCAATCGAAGGCATGTGTGAGGATTTCCACGGTAGCCGTGGAAAGCACTATAATTTTCATAAGGTGATGCCACGTGGGCTACTATTGCATCACTTTACTTCGAGTGCTGTTTTTCCATAAATATAACAATCTTCTCTGTAATAATGACGGATTTCACTATGCAGGTGTCAGGCTGAGCGTATTTCAATCATTAAACATTGGAAAGATGTTATAAACAGCAGGATTGCTCCAGATTCAATAATTCACCACGTGGGATGATCAGCAGTAAGTCGCTTGAATAAGGGCAGGGCCATCTGTCAGACTTCAAAGAAGCTACCTCCCAGGACTCGAAAACGTCGTCCCAAAAAGGGGAGGAGCCTACTTCTCGGCCAGAGAGAAAAGGGGCGGGAGAGCAGAATTCCGGCAAAAACGAAGTATCATAAAGGGGCGGAAGGCGGGCAGAACCGCAAAAAACGGAGAGGGAACAGAGAACGACCAGATCAAAGATATCCAGAGCATCCAAAAGAGAAAACCTAACAAAGAGTCGGGCACTTACTCCAATCAAGATTTGGAGTAAGTCTTCGGGTATAACCCGCAAGGGGAAGCTCCAGTATTGAAACGAAGGATAGTTTCACTGGAGGCGTCCAGGGGTCCCGCAAAGACGAGGGCTTAGACCTTGCAAAGTCACTCCCGCCAGATTATCACGTGATACATACGTCAGGCGCGAATTTCAGCAGACTAGCAAACTCAGCTCTTCCGATTGTTTCTTTTTTCTTTTTGTCTTTTTGTGTGACGCCAGTAGATATGTGGCCGCGGTGAATGAATAGAGTTCTTTGTTTTCTTCATGAGGAAATGTACAGTTCAATTAGTTTGTACGTGATTTTGATATTGGAAATACACACACACATATATATAGCCATATATATATATATGTCAGAAATATTTATAACGTCAAATATTAATGTAAAAAATATTTATAATATATATATATATAATGTGAGAAATATATATATCATAAAATATATATGTCAAAAATATTGTACGATCGAAAACATAGTGTGGTAATTGCAGGACGGAGTCGACCTTGATTGAAAGAAGTTGGATTAAAGAATGCTAAAAATACTTTTTCCTGCGGTGGTCAAACTAAAGTATGAAACGTAAAAAATTGACTAGCTTGATGTTTACATTTGTGACCTTTAAATTTCCAAGGGAGGGTAAATGCCCCCTTGCGCTTCCCTATGGACGCCCATGGCAAAGCGCAAATATAATTTTTCTAGGGGTGCAAACTATATGATTATACCTACAATATTGACTAACTTGAAATCTACATTTGTGATCTTAAATGTCCTAGGGAAGAACAAGTGCACCCCTTGCCCTCTCCTATGGGCGCTCATAGAGCTTTTTTTCATGGTGACAAACTGAAGGTTGAGGCGTTCAACATCGATTAGCTAACAAGTATAATGAGTCATCTATGAGAGGGCAAGTGTCCTACTTGCCCTCCACTATGGGCGCCCATGTAACATTTTGCAATAGGGCAAAATCAAGGATGAGGAATTCAATATCTACTAGCTTGAAGACTACATTTGCAACATTAAACGTCCACAGTAGGGCAAGTTTTCCCTTGCATTCCCTTATCGGCGCCCATGGCAAGGACACTCGTAGAATTAATTCCATCGATGACAATTTCAAGGATGAGGCGTTTCATATCGACTTGATTGTAACCTACATTTGTAGCCTTAAGCGTACACAGTAGGGCAAGTTTCTCATTGCTTTCCCTTATGGGCGCCCATGGCAAGGACACCCATGGAACTAATTCCATCGGCGACAAACTCAAGGATGAGGCGTTCCACCATCGACTAAATTAAGACTTGCATGTCTAACCTTGAACGTCTATGGGACGGCAAGTGTCATCCTTTCCTTTCACTATGGGCGCCCATGTAACATTTTCCAGGAGGGAACTCAAGGACGACGCATTCAATATCGACTAGCTGGTAACCTACATTTGTAACCTTGAATATCCTGTTGGGATTAAGTGCTCCCTTGCCGTGCTCTATGGGCTCCCTGCTTATACTATTGCCCTCAGGACAGAACCTAACGGAGCCAAATTTCGATTTCCTCATGGTCGGTAAACAGTCTTTCCAGACCCTCCAAATGTCTCTGTCACATATTGAAACATTGCACACTTGCTATGGGCGCCCATAGGGGATGTTGAAAGTCGCGAATATCAAACTAATGAATACTGTAAGTCTCGTCCTTGAGATTGTCCCCGCTGAAAAAAGTTCTATTAACGTCCTTGCCATGGGCGTCCATAGACGTAAGGGAGCATCCAGACATAAGGGGACGTCCATAGATGTAAGGGAGCACTTGTCTTCCCGTAAACATTCAAGGTCACAAATGTAGTTGTCAAACTAGTAGATATTGTACGTCTCATCTTTGAGTACGCTCTTCTTAGAAAAAGCGCTATGGACACCCTCGCCATGGGAGCCCATAAAAATTTTGAAAGCCGCAAATGTCGGTATCAAGCTAATCGATATTGTACGTCTTGTCCTTGAGTTTTCCCCAGCTTTAATAAGTTCTATGGTCACATTTGCCATGGGCGCCCATAGGGGAGAGCAAGGAGGCGCTTGCTCTCCCTTGGACGTTCAAGGTCCCAAAGTAAGTATCAAGCTAGTCGATATTATAAGTCTCATCCTTGAGTTTGAGTTTTCCCCTTTAAAAAAATTCTATGAGTGCCCTTGCTATGGGCGCCCCTTGCCAAGCGCGCCTTTAAGTCCAAAGTGAAGGCCCAGTGTCCAAATACAAACAAACCTTCTGATGTAAATACTCCTGACATTGCTGACACTCCTGACGCTATCTTGTCACTGCCCACCGAAGCTGTTGACGCAGCCTCGTCTTCTCCTGCCGTCACTAATGAAGTTTGTACTCCAACACGCACTCCTAGTGTGCAGGTGACACCGGTGAAAGCTAGTCCTGATGGCCCCATGGACATCTCACCTATTATCAGGGTCATTGACGAAGCTAACGGCAGAAAGAATCAGCTCCTGCCTGCAAATTCCTTTGCCTCCCCTTACTCAACTATTGGCAACAGCCCACACCACTGTGAATCAAACCTTGCCTCTTCTGCTCTCTCACCGAGGGTGAACATTATTGAAGCGCCTTTTATGGACACTTCATGCACACCAGAACAGACTCTGAATGCATCGTGCCAATTGGCGAATGGGTTTGGCACTTCTTATGCTCCAGTGGCTTGCGTGACCGCAACGGCCTTGTCCATCAACGTCCAATGCACCCATAATTCTATGTCTGCATGGACGGTGACAACCAGAACAAGCGTAGTGGCCGGCTGCAAATCATCATACTCGCTGGCGCAACTTTTGAAGCCCAAGAGTAAGCTTCCTCAGCACACGAGCACAGATAATCAGAGTGAGCTTTGCTAGGCTGTTGTTGATACACAGGATGCTGAAGACAATCTCACTACTCCTTTGGCTCCTGTTTGTGTTCCTCCTACGACTGCTGCAAGATGCCCTGAGCACCTCATGCTGGATGGCAACACGCTGCATATCGTGTTCCCCATCCCATGTGTAATAATGTGTCCAATTGAAAGCTGTTTGCAGTCTAACCAGAACCTAGACTGGGGGAAGAAAATAAACTCTCTCTTGTGGCACATCAAATGTGTACACTTTCCCTCTGCTGAGCTCGGACGCACCGTTAGGAGGTGTTCAATTTGTGAGCTTAAGATCTCGGGCAGAGTGTCTAGGTATGCCTGCCTCAAACATAACAATATTGTTGCCAAACCTAGCAACCAGCCGCTACAACAGCCTAACAACTCTGTTCCACTTGCTGACGACTCAATCATGCCCTCTACTTCCAACCGTGTAGAGACCTCCTGCACTTCGGTGACCACTGGGAGCCCTGGCGGTCACTCCGATGCACTCAATGAATTGACACAACCTACTCTGTCGGGACACTTATCTTGGTACCTTACACCTTTCTGGTAGGTCGGACGGTCTGGGACACTTATCTTCCCTTCTGTCGGAAGAAGACTTCCCGCCGCTACCTGGACGTAGATCGACTGCTGAGTCCGAAATCGAGATCAACACCAACCTGGAGGATAGATTGGCCTGCTTTTCGTCCCCAGGGCTCGAAGATTTCGCTACCATCACTGCCCGCATTCCTGAGAGGGTTGTCTCACCCAGCACCTCTGTGACACCTGTTGCAATAACACCTCTGCCTGTACTTCTTGACAGGAGCGCCATCATCACGAGATGTCCGGACCAAACGATCATCACCAACGACCGACTGTATTATGTTTTTCCAGTCAGCGAAGTGATCTGCTGTCCCTTTCTAGGCTGTCAGGCTCAGTTCAAAAACAGGTCCTGGACCTGGAATAAGCAGTCACTCGTTAGGCACGTGAGCTCAACGCACGATATGCACCTCAGCGATGTTAACACCGTCAGATGGTGCAAATTCTGCAAACTCAGCATTAAAGCCAGAGTGAAGAGCCACGCCTGCTTCAAAAGCAGAGATGCTATGGTCCGTTCATCGATGGCCTTACCGCACAAGTGCAGCAAGTGCTCCTGTACCCTTCCTTCCAGACGTGCTCTTACTAATCACATGTTTATGCACAGACGGGAGGAAATGGATAAGAAGCCTAATCCTAAACCATCTCTTAACCAGAACACGCCGTGCGACATCTCTAAGGTACCTTTGCATACCAGCACCACTACCACCAGTGACCACCGGCCAACATCGGACTCACAAAGTGCGGGACCTAATCACATACCTGCCCCTAAACTCAAGTCTGTTGTTGTTTGCGGGAAGAAACTGACCTCGGATAGCCGTTCTCTTGCACTTCCGACCAAACCTGTCTCCACGAGGCCATCCGCACCTCCGACAATTAGTGGCACACGCCGCCCAAATGATGCTTCAATCACTCAAAAGAACGGGCCTCACCCGTAGACCATTCACGGAACGGACGTCCCTGCGGCGGCTGTAAGCAGGAAGCCCTTTGTTGAGGGTAGTGGCAGAGTGTTTGTTGAAAAGGACCTGTCTGAACACTAGCTGCCAAATGATGAGCACAAGCTACAAAATCGTGCACGTGCCCTCAATAAACAATCTCGTTTTAAGAAGAAACTTCAGGAGGACGCACGCACGAGGACTGGAGTTCACGCTGCCTGGTCACACCAAGGCCCACGATAACCACAGTCTTCTCCCTGCGAAAGCTGGGACGTCTCGTCATGACTCTGACCCTCCGGAGCACGATACTTGGACTGATGCTCGCCCTCGTCGACCCAGACGTTTGAACGTTGCTGAATCTCACTCGGGGAACTCTGACCACCCCCAGCTTCATAACCGGTTTCTTCCTCTAGACTCGCCAGGAGACCCAATCAACGTGGCCGAAGAATCTTCTTCTTCACCTACTGGCTACAACGCTCCTCGATCACACCATAATGTCACAGCTCAGAATATGAGTGCACACCCGAAGCGCAAGCGCAAGCGCCCAACGACTTGTCCTTCTCGGACCCAGTCACATGGGGTCATCATTGAAGAGGTTATTGAGGACTCGCCTGTTGCCTCCTCGGTCCACTCGGAGCCTGAAATGATTACCCCTAGGGCGTTTGACTATGATGGAGAAGAATTCCTCCATGCTGAGTTTGAACAGCCGGAACCTGTTGCACCCGTTGTTCAGGATGAGGAGGACAGCCCGCTTCTGGAATTCCTCCCACGCCTCGACAACCTTGCCACCAACTTCAACGAGCATAACTGGACAGCATTTGAAGATTGTTTGGCTGATATCATCGCAACAATCTCCGCCCATGTGATGCTTCCAACCGAAGGAACCCAATCTGCACCTAGGCACAAGGACCAACTCAGTCCCAAGTCCGTCCAGGCTCTATACAGGAGGAATCGGAGGCGTACCATTCGGTTCCTGACCGAAGAGAACACTGGCTTCTGCGATTGGGAGCCCGAACGACTTCACCAAGTCATGTCGGAGCAGCAAGATTCTACACCTCAAATTGACCTGGGGATCTTTGACTCAATCCCCACTGCTGATACGAGCCAACAGTTTATCATCGAGGAGTTCCTCCCAGAAGAAGTTCTCCTGAAACTCAAGGCTTGTGAGAACTCTGCCCCGGGGCCAGACAGGTTGACATACAACCATTGGAAGTCTGTCGACCCGGAAGTGAAAGTACTTACAAAAATTTTCAACATTGCATCCAGCACAAGAAGGTACCCTCCACATGGAAAAAGTCACGCACCATCCTTGTACACAAGGGTGGTGACCGTGATTTGGCCTCTAGCTGGCGCCCAATCGCCCTTGGGAGCACAATTTGCAAGCTCTTTGCTGGTTGTGTTTCGAAGCAGCTGATTACCTGGGCGGAGTCTCTTGAGGTATTTTCTAAATGACAGAAGGAGTTCCTGCCTTTTGATGGCTGTTTTGAAAATAACTACGTCATCGAGCAACGCATTGCGACTTCCCGCGGGGTGAAGAGGGACACCTGTCTGGCGTCCCTTGACATCTCGAACGCCTTTGGAGCGCTCAGTCATGAGGTCCTCTTCGCAGCCTTACGTCTGGCTGGTGTTGGCAGTGATGCAATTGATCTAATCTCCTGTATGTACGACAACACCTTAACCGATACGACAACACCCACAACACCTTTTTCATTCCCAACAATAGCGGCTGACTAGAAGTACGTGTTTTATAGGTTGTGATTATAGATGGTGATTATTTAAGTATGAAGTAGAGAAAATGTGTATAATTATTTTGAAGGAATCCTTGTAATTAGTAGTTTATACTGGTAGTAAAGTTTGGTTTTAAAGTAGTGTGAATAAGGTATAATTTGTGTTTAAAGATTTGAAAAATCTGCTAATGTTAAGTGAATCTGTAATTCCATGTTGTTTCTCCTCAATGGCGGTGAATGCTACGTAGTTGGAAATCGAATTTTTTCTCTGGAATTCTGGCGTCTTAAAAACGTTATTACCTGAAAACTTTTGTATATTGATGTGGATATATATGTTTAAAAATACAGAAATATTGCTAAGATCATGATGGATTACTCATTTTGATGATTTACTGACAGGTTTTGATTATATTGAGCTTTGTTTGACTTTCTGAGGGACAGGTTTTTCTGTCCTGCTTATTCTACGAGTATTAAAAATATAATTTATATATGTATAGTGAGAGTACATTGTGCTTATGGTATATATCAAGTTTGAGATCTGTGGGACCACTGGATAATTTAATATTGAATTATTATTTTTTGATGACGTCATTTGCATGATCCTCCTTGACCATTGAATTGTTCCATCCTTTGGTGGTGGTATGTGATTGATATGCTGTGCTGGTAAATTCAAGATAGCTAACTCTATCTGAATAGAGCTAAAAAACTTGAGAATTTTCTCTGTTATTTTGGAGATTTGAAATCGTTATAATTTTGTGAATAATTGTTTCTATTGTTGACGAAGATTGTGGAAAAATCAGAAAAATTATGTTTCTTTATATGGTGCAATTAAAGGATTACATGTTGTATTGGTTTCGACGACATTGGGCATTACCCGTTTTTCTGCGGGGTAGGTTTTTGTTTAATTTGACTAATTACTAAGTTAAAAATCTGGAGGAATTTTCTTGATATATTATAGTTATTGATATGTTATAAACTAAATCTGGTGATTCCAAGTGACATGGTTTTTCTGGAAATAATTGTTTTTGAAGTTGTGACATATGGACCTTTTGAGGCAATTTGATGTCTTGTGGCTTTTGTTTACATCTGATCCTTTGAGGTTTTGCTTGGAATTGACTTAGCGTACTTGGAGATAGTGAACTTTGGACTTACATTCTATTGCATTTGACTGACTGACTGAGAGATGGCTTTGGGATAGTCGCTACGGAAAACCCGGCATAATCCCTAATGCTCCACACCGAAAAAAGGACAAGAAAAGAAAAAAATAAAAAACACAGGAAATCCTCCCTGGAAAACGCGCGAGATTACAAATCACACACCCAAACGACCCATGTAACACAAAACCGTCCCACTTCGCAAAGACCAGAAAAAACAATCCTCAACACAACCCCCAAGACAGACAAATTTACATATCAAAAACAAACGACACTGTCCTATAAAGATCACAGCACAAAACAGACAAAACCGCCATCCAACTACCTCAGCGACTCGATCACCAACAGGAACCTTTCCAAGCAACGAATGGCGAAACGGCTAGCCGAGCTAGCGGTCATGACATCCACGTAAGAAGGAGGTGCCAACAAACCAAGAGAAGCGAAAAGCCAGGCACGAGATATCGTTACTGCCGGACACGACAGAATCAGGTGAGTTTCATCTTCAATGTTTGCAAAACAAGCCGCGCATTGAGGGGAGAGCCCCCCGTGCATTACGAATAAACGTTTGTTTGTGAGGTAGGTACGGGTGCGAAACCGTGCCACCAAGGTACAAGTTCTTCGATTGGAAGTCCAGCGATAGCATGAGTGTCCAAAATAAGAAAGATAAGGGTAAAATGGTTCTTTCCAACTTTGTTCCATGTGTTCCAGACCTGCTTTCCGAAAATGCGCTATGATATCTTCGGGAGACACCCAAGGCAGTTTAGCCTTGTGCTGTTCTCCATTTAGGAAATTCCAGAGTTTGATAAGGACTTTTGGTGAGTGCCTGTTCACTTTATTGAGTCCACTGACGACCTACCGCGAGTCAGTTAGGATCAGATAGTCTTCATTAATCTGGATGTATCTTTTAACGCCCACTAATAGGGCCAGGGCTTCCGCCGTGAAGATAGAGCTGATGGGGTTGAGTTCTAATGCCATCGACCCCTTGCTGCGAATATTGATTATGCCAATACTTGTTTTGTTGTAATTTTTGGAAGCATCCGACGCAATAATATGATGTTTCTGAGCCTTAGTATTGCAATATTCATAAAAAAGATTGCAGATGACCTCAGGTGGAAGCGAAGTATCCTGGAAAGGGAGTCCCTCATACATACAGCTCATGGAATTCCTTTTCGGTACTAGCCATTCATGATCTATAATATCCTCCGGAGCGATATCCCAATTGCGTAGACAATGGACGCTGGGAAGAGCCGGAGAAGGATCATGGGAGTTGATCTGCTCTATGAAACGCTTCCCAAGAGGGGAGTGATTCCTCATGGATAGCTGTCTGATGGTAAAAGCAAAGTTTAAGTAATTAAACCTTTGATTTAGATCCCACTGTTTAGCATCTGCATAGAGAACATCCAAGGGTGTCCATTTTGGTAGGCCTGTTGCCCATCTCAGGCCCATGTTGTAGAGAACTTTTAACTTGGCTGTCTCAGTTTGACTGCCGGTTCCAAAAATGGAGCACCCATACTCCATGAGTGATCGGACTGATGCATTCAGAATATTTATTAGATAAGGGGTCTGGATACCCCAGTGAACTCTTGAGATGCCTTTAAGGGTATTCAGGCATTTGAATACCTTTTCCCGAACTTCCTTCAGATGATACCTAAAGTTTAAATTATTAGCGAAAGTCACTCCTAAAATCTTTAGAGATGATGTCCACGGAATATCACGGCCTTTAATTTTGAAAGTAATAATGTTTCGAGGGCGACGACTCGAGAAATCGATGGCCGAGCATTTGCTAGGGCGTACTTCTAATTTTCAATATTCTAACCATGTCTGAATCTTATCCAGAGTCATTTGCATCTTTTGCTGACTAGTGGTAGGGTTGTCCGCAGCACTGTATATAAAAATATCATCTGCAAATATAACGCACTTTACGCCCTGCTCGACTGCTTCAAACAAATCCGCCAGATAGCACATAAAAAGGAAAGGGGATAAGACGGAGCCTTGGGGGACTCCTCTCTGTGTAGAGACCTTACAGGAATAAGTATTTCTCCATTTTACTCTGAAATTTCTGTTGTTGAGAAAGTTAGCCACCCAGAGGGCAGCTTTACCTCTCAGGCCCAGTTGAGTCATTTTATATATAAGGCCGTCAGTCCAAACAGAGTCGTAGGCTGCATGTATGTCCAGGGCCACCAGCATGCTATATAGTTTTCTGTTCTTTGCATCCTGTATATCTTCAAATATACTTCGGACGGCGGTTTGGCAGTCTTTAAAAGGAAGGAAACCATAATGGTTTTCATTAAAGATGGAGGGGTGGCAAGCCCAGTTAATAAGTTTTTCTAACAGCATTCTCTCGAAAATTTTCCCACCCACGGAGGTGAGGGAAATGGGACGGTATGACTCAACAAGGTTTTTCGGTTTTCCCTTCTTCATGATCGGGAGAATGGTCGCAGTTTTCCATTGGGGTGGAACATAACTGTCAGCTAACAGTTTGTTATACAATCCTAGGAGAAGGAGTCTTGCTTCTGGATTGAGGGCTTTGTAGAGTCGACTGGGCACACCGTCCGGACCAGGGATCGAGTTACGGGTGTTATCAATAGCGTTATTAAGATCATCCAGGGTAAACTCCGAGAACATGTCTTTGCTGCAGCTTAAATCATATGGGATGTAACCCAGTCCATTGCCTTTTCCATAGTGGTGAGCAAATTGATCCGCCTGAGTATGTGCTTCATGGATATCAGCTCCCAATATATAATGGCTATCCGTGGGATCTTTAGATCTGTTCTTTAGGGCTTTCAGGATTTTGTAGATACCACCTTTCCGGACACACATTTTTACAACGCTCTCCCAGTAGGAATTTGCCAATTCGACCATGGTTCGCCTGAGTGCTGCAGCATATTTCTTGTGCTGTATCCAATATACTTTTGAGACAAACTTTTTTGCCAGGCGAAGGAATCTTCTTTTTTGACCTAACAGCCATCGGCACTTAGCGTTCCACCAAGGTGGATTCGTCTTGGAAAGTCTAGGGTGATTGGCTGTGCTCGAATTTATCGACGTGACTAGTGTCTGTTCCAAAACTTCTACTGAAGTTATTTCTCTCTCCGAAATATACATGTTAGCTAGCTTCTCCGCTTTACCCCAGTGGGTCCGGGAATAAGAAGCGATTGGATCTCTTGATCTGCTTACACTTCCCGAGTACGTTATCATGATGGGAGAGTGATCCGATGTGAAGTTATCTGAATGGATTGTTGTTGTCAGATCTTGGAAAACATCTGCTGATGATATGCTGAGGTCAATTAAAGACTGAGACCCCGTTGGAGCAATGTGAGTGGGTTCTGATGTATTTAACAGGCAGATGTTTTGCTCCCCTATCCAGTTATAAACCACCTCTGAACCAGTAGAATTATAATTATTGCCCCAGCATACATGTCTCAGATTGAAATCACCAAGTATAGCGAAAGGGGGCTTTACTTTTCTTGTTAGATATTCCAGCCACTTTTTACTAATTTTTCCTTTGGGTGGGTATATATTAATGATGGTCATCACGATGCTAGGAAGCCATACTTTGACCCCCATTACTTCTACATTCTGTGGTGAAGGATTGTCAATGCCAAAGTGGGTAGAAGGAAGGTCTTTATTTATAGCGATAAGTAGACCACCGCCTCTTCCAATTCGCCTGTCTTTGCGATAGATGACGCGTGAAGGGAAATTTGTAATATCGTCGGGTTTGAGAAAAGTTTCTTGAAATACCCAAATGGGGAATTTAATAAAAGGGAAAAACTTAAGCCACTTGGCCTTAGTGCGTATGCCCCGAACGTTCCACTGTAAAATAAGTTCTGAGCCCATGGACCAGACAAAAAACAAAAGGGGGGAAGCTAAGCAAACCCAGCGACCCAACACAAAAACCACAGGGCACGACACCAGAAAGAAAAGGTAAAAACAATAAAGGACCCAGACAACCCCGGAGCTAGGAGATCCCCTGGGGGCTCCCACTCCAGTCCAAAGGAGAAACAGTCGGATTTTCCTGAAAAAGAGGCATTCCAACGCTTACTTCTGAACAGGAATCATGTTGGAGACTGCTTTTCTGTTGGAATTCCTTTTGGTTTTTTTTCTTTTTCGGATTTACATCGCGCTGCTCTTTGGTTTCCAATTCTTTCTTCCCTTGTTTTAAGGGAGTGTTCATAGGTATTTCCTGAATGTTGCTTTCAGTATTCAGAGGGGTGCGAAGAGCGCTCCCCTGTATTGCTTGCACCATACTTTCTATTTGTAATCTAAGGCAGTGAACTACTTCGTTGAACATTTTTGCTTGCTGCTCTAATATTTGACTGAAATGTTCTTTGAACTGTAGCATCTGATTCTCTACTGCATTTTTAACATCCTGCATATTTATCATGGTCGTACTACCCTGGGCTAGAGTTTTTGCATATGTCGGAGTTTTTCCTACTGCAAACCGTCTGCGAGCTTCTGTGAAGTCTAACCTATTCTCACACTTAAATGTTAGGAATTTTTCCTCTTTGCGTGATATGCATGTTAGGTCGTCCGCTTCATGCTCTTCCTCGCAGTTGTGGCATTTTGGGGAAGTGGCCAGGCATTCCTCTCTTGGATGGTTTTCACTACACCGGATGCATACTTGTTTCTCAGTTTTGCAGTTTCTCATTACATGGTTAAATTTAAAACATTTTAAGCATTGTCTGGATTTGTCAATGAAGGTGTAGATTTTTTCGATCATTAAGAATATTTTGATGTATTCGGGCATCCTAGTTCCAAATATTGTTACCAGGAGCGTCTCGGTAGGAATAATTCCTATTGGGGTTTTCCTTGTAAATCTTCTAATCGATTGTATATGAATCTGGTTACCCTCCTCTATTTCGTTTGCTACCTCCTGCAATGATATAGAGGTGTCTATCCGGTGCAGAAGAAAACGAGATGTTATTCCTTCCATTTGCATTTTATTCTCAATTGTGGTCCCCCGGATATGGGTAAGGCCACATACTTCTCTGGCGCAAGCTGCATATCTTGTTACCACCAGTAGTTCTCCATTGCGAGTGAATTTGATAAATTTAATTTTTTCCTGATGTGTCAGTTTTGCTAGTTCATCTTTTAAGGCTTTAGGATTATTTCTGGGTATTTTCCCGCTGGTGGCTTTTAGAAAAATTGTGATGTCAGCAGAGTCATCTATCCATTCCTCCGGAATTGTGTTGTTGTGGATGAAAACATATTGGTTACTTAGTTGAACATGACTCCCATTCTCCGCATCCATCACTGCTACTGTGGAATGCATGACGAGGCAAAAAAAAAGAACAAAAAAGGCCAAACAAGTGGCCTGACTATTGGCTAGGGAGTGGGCTTATCTCCGCTAGCCTGCACCGACTAGGTACACCAAAAAACACAGGAAAACAACACTTAAAAGGAAAAAACACTGACCTCAACACCGCAGAGAGCACGATAACAAAAAGGAGTACACGCAGGAAAGCCAACAGGCCTCACCGTAAACACCCACTTTCCAAACCTAGGAAAACACAACACAAGAAAAACGCGACCAACCTCTCAGCCAGCCACGTCCCCCCACCTATTGCATTTGAAGTGGCTTGTTTATTAAACCATTGCCTTGATCTTTGATGATGACATTTTGGAGATGATTTACTTGAGACTTGAAGTATGATTTAATGTTTATTATTGGAAGATTTTGAAAAGTTTTAATAATTATTTATTGTAATTGAGTATTTAAATTGAAAGTTTTATTGTTATTATATAATTATTATTGTTTAATATGTTTTATGCTCCAGATATTGATGCTTTGGTGGGCTCCCTTCCTTCGTTTGAGGATTATGCTATTTCCTCTCCATTGGGTTCGGTGGATGAATTTTGGTACCCTTTAAAGGAGGTTCAAAATTATTTAGAGGATTTTAAGGTCTTTTGTAATGATAAGAGGACTTCACATTTTGCACGCCCGTTGCAGGGATCACTGGTGTCACAATTTCTGGTACCATTTAAGGATATAATTATAAGAGTATGTGAAGCTTATAGGTCAATGAAATGGAGTTTTGATAATAGTCAATTGGAGGACAAAACTAAACAGGAAAAAATTGCTACTTTTCAAGGTGTCCTTGGTGAAAATGATAAATTGCTTAAGTCTCTGAAAGATAAGAATATCATTTTGGATCAATCTGTGAATGATTTAATAAATGATAAATTTCCTGAAGCATATGATAGATTAGTGACCTCACGGGGGGCATTGGCTGGTGCATTATCCCCAGAGGCCCAGGTTGATACTTTGGATCTGAAGGATGTTTTAAGGCAGAAGGATGTTCTTTTGCGGGACTATCGTATGAAATTGAGGAGTGTTCAGAATGTTGGATTAGTAGAACTAGCAGAGGAAAATAGTTTTTTGAGGGAAAGCATTAATAATGCCGAACTTGCTTTAAATGAATCTAAGGTTAATAATAAGGATTCTCGAAGGATAATAAATAAAAGAATAGTAAAATTGAAAGGCTTAGGGTTGATTGGGGTAATAGGGATAAGGAAATTGATGATCTTAATTTACGGATTGACCTTTTTAAGAGAGGGGTGTCCCGTTTAGAGGATGATGGTGAATCGAATTTGGAGATTTCCCCCTGGGATGCTATATCGTCTGAGGTAGAAACTGGGTTTGGAGTTCATCCTTCTTCTGTTTCCTGTGGATCAGAATTTGGGGATGAGGAAGTTGTGTTTTCTCCAGTGGAGGTCACTGATATTTTGGGCGTTTTGCAGCATACTCTGGGAAAAATTACAGATGATGATTTGGGTTTTGTATTTAATTCCGAAGATCGTGAAGTGCGTACGGGTGTAAGTACTAGGGAAATACTTTATAGACTGGGTAAATTTTTAATTGCTAGGAAGGACGTGGTGTTTTCTAAGTCATTGCAAAAGGAGTTAGCTAAAGAATGTGTTCATCCTTAATGTTTGGTTAAATGTTTGTTGTTGACATCTAGGACCCTTAAGTTTTCGGAAGGTGCCCTTGTTGCTTGTAGAAGGGAATTGGGGTCTAGTCCTCTGGGTTTAGAAGTGAAAGCTGTGGAAACGGACCCTCCTGTATTGAGTTCTTCTGTTGATTTAGATGTCTCTGGGCTCGATGCGGGAGATTTTGAATCTTCCTCTACTGCTGTAGATCGTTTATTGGCTCCACATTGTAAATTTTTACGGACCCTTACGGATAAGCTTAGGGATTCCCTTGAGATTGCTCAGTGTACAGTTCGGGAGACTAGTAATGGGATTGTGAAAGGGGATAGTCCTCTTGTTTCTCGTGCTTTTAGTGAGGGTACTCGTTCCTTGTTGGTAGTTTCCACTAAGGGATTGTCTTAGACACCTATGATTTTGTACGTAGGGGTTTGATGCCTGTGGTTAATCCGGTGCGAATTGAAAGGTATTTACGTGCATCTAAAGGTGGACTTTTATTAGTTGTTGAGGGACTTGGGTCTTTTCAGGCTCTTAGGAACCAAATTCTTGCCAGGATTTGATGGTCATTTTGTAGTAACTGAATTTGTTCGACGAAGGCCGAGAATTATTATTTTTGGAATTGATTTGGATTTGGATAAGGAAGCAGTTCAGAAGAAGTTATTGGAACATAATGATATATTTAAGGAAGGCTCTGATTTTAAAATATGTTTTAGTATAGCTAGTAAACGGGGTAAATATTGGGTTATTGAGATCTTGCCTGTTTTATTTAATAGGATTCTTTCCACTGGACGTTTATATTTTGGAATGGGGTATTGTCCTGTACGGGAGTTTAATAATATGATACTTTGTACTAAATGTGGGAGGTTAGGGCATTCTCGTTCCCGTTGTGCTGATTCAGGGAATTGTGGACTATGTAGCCGGGTTCATAGAGCTGATGAGTGTTCTGGTATAGTTAAGTGTATCAATTGTTTGGAGGTCAATAATAAATTTGGTTTGCATTTGAACACCGAACATTCTTTTCGGTCGAGGGAATGCCCTCGTTACTTGCGTAGTTTGAGGATTGCTAGGGAATTTACAGATTATAGTAATTAAGATTTCAGTTGGAATTGTTGTATATTAGTAAATAATAAGTGATGATTATTTTCAAGTAATTTTTGGTTGAATTATATTTAAGATTTTAAAAAATTTGTTTGAAGGTTCTTGGGATGATTTTGGGGTTTTTAATTATGGTTTTATTTGAAGAAGGTAAATTGGAGTTGTACCGGTTTGAAGAAGAATTGTTTGTTTTTAAAATAGGTTTTTGTATTCATTTGGTTTGTATAGTTTGGATTGCATATTTCTTGGATTTATATGGTTGGTTTAATTTGGTTTAATTGGGACAGATATTAACTTGGTTTTTTATATAGGTTTTTGTATTGTAGTTGGTTTTTGTGTCTTATATATTTTGTTGGGATCCTTTTGATGGGTGTTCTGAATGGATGTGGGTTATTTGATCTGTAGTTGTTTTAAAATATTTTAGTTGTTGTGGAGGATTTTTAAGGTTGCTAATTATTTTATAAGTTGGTAGTAATAGTCTTGGTTGCTTAGAGAAGGAAAAGTATTAGTTGGAATTTAATTTATTTTGATTATTATTATTGTTTTGGGATTATTACTGAATAATATATATATTTGATTTATTGAAATATTGTATTATAGAATTTTGTAATTGTTGAGATTTTTGATTATATTTTGTTGAAACAACTGGCCAAAGTTTTTGTTGTAACTTTCTTGGCCTACTTAGTTTGTGTTTGATATGTGTTTAATATGTGTTTAATATATAAGTATATATGAAGGAGTATTTTATTTATTTTCTGCAAAATGTGTGGAATTTGTAGGCTATTTGTAACCGTCCTGGCCAGACACCCTTTGACTGTCCTTGGGTGTTTTTGGGTTGTGGGTGCGCCGCTTGGGGGAGTCGGCGGCTTTCCTTGTCCGCTGGGCTTGAGTTGCCCGTTGGCTCTTCTTTTTGTTGGGGATCGACTTTTTTCCCTGTCCGAGATTTTAGATGTTCAGCCATATTTTGGGCGAGCCCTCGGGTTTGGGCCGCTTTAGCACCTTAACCGAAAATTCTACCTCAAAAGGTGTAACTGACACTGTCACAATTAGATGTCGAATTTAAGCGCTAGCTTTTTAATTTGGGCTCTAACAGTTTTTATTTTAAAGTCATTCCTAATTACCGAGTTCCTTAAGTACCTGGGAGCTTTCCTGATAATCCGTAGGATTTTGTTTTGTTTTGTCTCTAGGAGGTCTATTGCAGTTTTACAGGCATATCCCCATACGGGTGCTGCAAACAGCATTCTCGGGCGGATGACCGATTTACAAATTAGCAGTTGGCTTTGATGACTGAGATTTCCGTTTCCTATCATTGGGTATAAGGCTCCTGTAGTTATATACGCTTTTTTGATTAAGTTCGTTACGTGCTGTTTCCAGGTTAGGTGGGAATCTATCGTTACACCTAGGTATTTAGTAGATTTTTCCGCTTTTAGGGCATGGTTGTTTATGTACAGAGGCGGCGGAGGTTTACGTTTCCTAGAGAAATAAATCCAATGACATTTATTGGGGTTTAATTTTATTCGCCATTTTTCCAGCCAAGTTTGGAGTATGTCTAAGTGTTGTTGTAGCTGTCTGTGCATTACTGAGACATAGGGGTGTTTTGCAAGTATCGCACTGTCGTCTGCATAGAGTGCCAGCTCTGTGTTTGGAGTCCTAGGGATGTCGTTCAGGTAAATGTTAAAGAGTGTCGGGCCCAGGATAGAACCTTGCGGTACACTACTTTTAATGAGCTTGGGTGTAGATAAGTTACCTCCTACTCTGACTTGAAAGTGTTTGTTAGTTAAGTATGAGATTAAAAGTTTGACAAGAGCGTCAGGGACTTTTAAAGTGATCAGTTTGTACGCTGATCAATAGTGCCATACTTTATCAAAGGCTTTTTGTATGTCCAGAAAAATCGCAGCTGTGGGTGTCTTGTTATTGAGCCCAGAAGATATGTACTCAACCACTCTCAGCAATTGATGAGTGGTGGAGTGCTTTGGCCGAAATCGAAACTGCTCCGGAATGATAATGTAATTCTCACTAAGGTGCGTGTTCAGTCTCCTAAGAATAATTTTCTCAGTAATTTTACTAAGTGTCGGTAGCAAGCTAATTAGTTTGTAGTTGGCTGGAATTGTGGCATCCTCACCTGGCTTATGGATTGCTATAATTATCGCTTCCTTCCATTCTTTGGGAAAATAGTTTAGTTTTAATTTTTTATTTATTAAGATAGTCAAGTAACATATTACGTTTAAGGGTAGGTTTTTAACCGCAATATTTCTGATTTTGTTGTGCCCTGGGCTTTTACGGTTTTTGAGATTTTTAATGATTTCTACTATCTTCTGCGGGGTGGCTGGGTTAATCTCAGCCATTACCGGAAAATTCCTAATCTTCGAAACGAACTGTTTTGACCTGAACTCTACGATTCTGTTCAAATAAATACTGGTAGTTAACCTGTACAAATATTTAAAGCCTTACAAACTATATACATATTCTGCTTTGGACTTTGACCTGAACTTTATGTTTCTCATTGCAAATACTGGTAGCTATTGTCAGAATACTAATTATTTACCTTTTTGACAAGGACTTTGTGAGCCCAATCCTCGAAACGAACTGTTTTGGCTTGAACTCCACGTTTCTGTTCAAATGAATAATGGTAGTTTACTTCACAGGACTATTTCAGGAATTTACGACCTGGCTCGGTCATTCGTTGAAGGTGCAACGTGCCTTCCTTTATGGTTATGTACATAACATGTAAATATATTTCACTCTCACTCTGCTACTAACTGTTATGAATCCAGGATTATAATTTGACTTGAGACATTTTTCTGAAATCTTCACCAATCTCTGTTGATTACACTGTCAATATAATCCCATGATGGAAAAACAAATCTGTAAATCTCCCTCCCCGCCTGTAGCTGACGATGCACGTATCCCGGTGTACGGGAATTCCCCCATCTGGAACCGTTCAGCCCAGAGGAGTGAGGAGCTGAAGAATGCAAAAATGTTTAGAGCCACAGTTCAGCTGGCCAGAACGCCTGTGCATAAAATGTCCTCTCTAAGGAAAAACAGTGAAGTCTCTGATAAAACGAGCTCTGTCTCAGTACCTCTGGACGTCTCATCTGTGTCCGATGCCTCGCCCGCTATCGCGAATAAGACGAGGTCTAAACTGGACCTCACGAACAGGGTATTGACAGCAGATTGCAACCTTGTCACTCCGCCTACTAAACCTCCACATCATTTGCTGAGGAAGCGCGATGACAAGAGTTGTGATGACGCACCGCTACCTAATCAGTGGCCTGTCACTGGAAGAAAAGTGAACCCCACGAACCTTACAGAGAAGTGCGGTACCCCACTAGCATGGCGCCCCACGAAAGGCAAAGTTATTGATCATGCCCCGGAGGGTAACCCTCCAAAAAGTGTGACAAGTTCGTGCAACGTTACTCAATCGTCCTCGAACTCACCTCTACGCATGGACTCTGTTCAATTACCCTCGCCTGTGTTAATAGATATTGCTGATGATGACATCTTAACCTGCATCCCTGATACCCAGGGGAATTTGGAAAAACCGGAAACCGGCCTATGGACATTGTTCCCATCATCAGAGTAATTGATGAGGCGAACGGAAAAAAGAACCAGCTATTAGCTGGAAATGCCTTGGCCACCACCGACTCTACACAGCATGTGAATATCATCACTGATCTTATCAGCAGCAATAGTCCACCCTGCATGCAGGAAAGTGGTACCTTCTTCCCCTTTCTCCGACTGTGCAAATCTTGGAAGAGCCCGTCATGGACACTCCTTGCACCTCGGAAAGGGACCTTGGCACATCTTCACAAACTCTGAGTGGGCCTATTGCTCTGGGAGCTCCCATTGCCTGTGTTACGGCAACCTCGCTCTCCATCAACGTCCAATGCACACATAACTCAATGTCTTCTTGGACGGTGACCTCAACAACCAGTTTTGTGGCCGGTTGCAGGCCTACTTACTCGTTGCCTTTAATCGTGGAACAAGTAAACAAACCCACCGTGCCTGCGCAGAAGAAGCCGTTGAGTCAAAACCATGCGGATATGGATGTTTTACC
Organism: Amaurobius ferox; assembly: GCA_951213105.1. Classification (NCBI taxonomy): domain Eukaryota; kingdom Metazoa; phylum Arthropoda; class Arachnida; order Araneae; family Amaurobiidae; genus Amaurobius; species Amaurobius ferox. The sequence continues at coordinate 7,378,787 of OX578134.1, read as the reverse complement.
TGACACGAAGAACTATGCCACTTTCACAGCAGATCATGCTGATGGCCCAGCGGCGGTTATTTCCAGATGCCCTGATCAACTCACTTGGGCTGGCAACACTCTGCATATTGTCTTCCCCATCCCTGAGAAGATTAAGTGTCCGTTGGATAACTGTCCTTCGCTTTACCAGTACCTCGACTGGGGCAAAAATATCAACTTCTTACTTTGGCACATCAAAGGCATGCACTTCCCCTCTGCCCAGATCGCAAACACTGTCAGGTGGTGCTCCATCTGCGAGTTGAAGATCTCAGGCAGAGTGAGAAGGCATGCGTGCTTAAAGCACAACAATGTTGTCATTAGGGATAGCGCTGGTCCGCAGCTACAACCTACCAAATTTGAACCGACTGATGCAGCTCTGATTACGTCTGCTGCTTCCTATGATGAAGGAGGATCTTGCTCAACTAGCCCGGTGATTTCTGGTTGTCCTGGCGATGATGCAAGGTTACCCAATGCATTGTACTAACCTGCTCTGTTCGCAAGTGAGTCCTCTCCCCTCTCGGAGGAGGACTTTCTGCCTCTCCCAGGGCGCCGTTCTTTCAATAAGCCTGAAGTTGAGCTCACCACCAACTTGGAGGATCGCCTGGCCTGTCTCTCGTCACCAGGACTTAAGGACTTCGCCACGGTTACGGCCTGCACCCCGGAGAGGGTGGCCTCATCAAGCACACCTGTTACTCATAGTAATATAACACATCTACCTCTGCTCCTTGACAGAAATTGCAACGACACTAGGTGCCCGGCCCGGACCACCATCACGAATGACCGGCTCCACTACGTGTTCCCTGTCAACGAGGTGATTAGCTGTCCTTTTCCTGATTGTCAGGCTCAATTTAAGAATAGGTCTTGGACCTGGAACAAGCAATCCCTCGTTAGGCATGTGAACACCGCTCACGAGATGAGTCTAAGTGACGCAAACACAATCAGATGGTGTGCCTATTGCAAACTAAGCATTAAAGCAAGAGTGAAGAGCCATGCTTGCTGCAAGAATAGGGAGGCCATGATCCGCTCGTCACTAACCTTGGTCCACAAATGCAGCAAGTGCTCTCGTACTCTCCCTTCCAGTCGCGCGCTCACGAACCACATGTTCGCGCACAGACGAGAGGAGATAGCGTGGAAGTACAACCCAAGACCGCCTCTTAACGTAAAAGGACTTTCCAACCAACCCAAGGGTCCCATTAAGACGAACCAGCCCTCTGGTTCAGTGAAAGGCAGTACCAGTACAGCACAGACGGTGGAACAACTCCTGAATTACGAGCTCCTCTTCACAAGGACAGAAATGTCCCTAAGCTCAAATCCGTCATCATTGATGGAAAGGCTCGAACATCTTCCGGCCGACCATCTGTGAAACTGACTCTGTGGCTGTCATTCCTCCTGCGCCCTCGACGCATGATGGAGCACTTGTACATAAGGATAAACCTTCCATCCCCAGAAACGGTCCTCATCCTCTGACCATCCACGGGACGGACGTTCCTGCAGCTGCTCAAAGCAGGAAACCCTTTATCGAAGCTAATGGTAGGGTGCTCATTGAGAAAAATCTGAAGGAGCACCAGCTACCCAATGGTGAAAATGAAATTTAGAACCGCACCCGTGCCCTCCTCAAAGAATCCCGAATAAGGAAGAAGCTTCAGGAGGACGCACGCGTGAGGTCTGGAAAACACATGACCGCAGTTACCTATTATGACAAGGCTTGCACTAACCGTAAGAATCCTTCTCCCACAGACGGGAACCTTCTTAGAACTTCTGTTTCATCCGAACCTGATGGTTGGAAGTGCGCACGACCCCGCAGGCCTCGCCGCTTGCCCAGGGCTGACACTCCACCGTCAAACTGTTATCAACCTCAGTTGAACAACAGACTCATACCTCTTGATTCGCCAAATGACTCTCAGAGTGAATTTGTGAATCCTTCTCGCCCTGGCACCAGTCACTCTCAAGAACCTGACCTTGAGAATGCTGGCCGCAAGAGCTAAGTCCAGCTGAGACGCAGGCGTAACCGCCCAACAACCTCTCCTCCGCGGACACAATCGCATGGAGTCATTATTGAGGAAGTCGTTGAGGACCTGCTGGGTCGGATCCCGAAATGATGACCCCAATGGCGTTCGGTTTTGATGGTGAGGAATTTCTTCACTCGGAATTCGACCAGCCAGAGCCTGTCGCACCCATTGAACAAAATATGGAAGACAGTCCGCTGCTTGAGTTCCTTCCTCACCTCGACAACATTGCCAGCAATTGTGAAGAACTCAACTGGGCCGCCTTTGAAGACTGCCTAGACGAGATTATCAAGGCAATTGCTACCTTTGTAAAACTCCCACCTGAGGGAACGGAGACTGCTCCCCGTCAAAAAGATCAGCTCAGCCCTAAGTCCATCCAGTCTCTGTACAGGAGGAACCGAAGGCGAGCAATTAGATACTTGACGGAGGAGAATACCGGTTTCTGCGACTGGGAGCCGAAACACCTTCACCAAGTCTGATGTCCGATCTACAGGACTCATCAATAGAAATCGGTCTTGGGATCTTCGAATAGAACGCGACTGCAGACGCGAGCCAGCAGTTCGTGATTGAGGAGTTTCTGCCCGAAGAAGTGCTGCTGAAGCTGAAAGCATGTGAGAACTCTGCCCCAGGGCTAGACAGGTTGACCTACAACCACTGGAAGTCGGTTGATCCTGAGGCTAGAGCCCTCACAAAAATTTTCAACATCTGCGTTCAGCATAAGAAAGTGCCCACCTCATGGAAGAAGTCACGAACCATTCTTTTACACAAGGGAGGTGATCGTGACTTGACATCTAGCTGGCGCCCAATCGCCCTTGGGAGCACAATTTGCAAGCTCTTTGCTGGTTGCGTGTCGAAGCAGCTGATTACCTGGACGGAGTCTCTTGAGGTGTTCTCTACATGCCAAAAGGGATTTCTGCCTTTTGATGGCTGTTTCGAAAATATCTATGTTATCGAGCAGCGCATTGCGTCCTCCCGTGGGGTGAAGAGAGATATCTGTCTGGCATCTCTCGACATCTCGAATGCCTTCGGTGCGCTCAGTCATGAGGTCCTCTTTGCAGCGCTACGCCTGGCTGGAGTTGGAAGCGAAGCGATTGAACTGATCACCAGTATGTACAGCGACACCTTCACTGAATTCTCCACCTCTAAGGGAATAACAGAACCTGTTGCTATCAGACGTGGTGTTAAGCAGGGCTGCCCCCTCAGCGGCCTGCTTTTCAACTTATGTATAAACCCTCTACTTGAGAAAATCCAGGGAAGTACTAACGAACACGTCATCCTCGCATACGCGGATGACGTTGTACTCCTTGCCAATACACTTGTAGAGCTGCAGAACAGGATTAACCTTTTCAATGAAGAAGCCTTGAAGATTGGCCTGAGTCTTGAGCCATCAAAATGCTACTCTTTGTATGTCAGTGGCAAGACTCCGGCCGGTACCCGACCAACCTGCTTCTATGTAAATAATGTACAAATTCGTCACCTGGAAGATGGGGAACCTGCCCTCTTTTTAAGCTAACCTATTGGTTATTGCCTGACCTCCAGTCACGCATCCATGGAGAAGTTCAAGGTTCTTGCTGAAAAAATCTTGATATCCAACCTCGCTCCACGGCAGAGAATTAATGCCATCAAGACGTTTTTCTACCCGTCCTTGAACTATGCCATGAGGACGGGACAGATAGCCAAGACTGCATGGACGAGGCTGGACAAGTTTATCAAACCCTTCCTAAAGAAGACTTTATACCTTCCGAACGACGGCTGCTCAAAGTACCTTTATGCTGATACTACGAGGAGAATGTTTGGAGTTCCGCTGGCAGCCGAAGACTCCGCCATTGCTCACATTGACGGAGCCTTTAAGCTGCTGGACTCAGCAGACCCCTTCGTTAGGAACTTTGCCTGGTACCACCTGACATCTGTCGTCGCCAAGCGCATTAGAAATGACAACCCCATTAATGCTGACCTGCAGGATTACCTTTCGTGTACTCCTCTGCCTCACTCCAACAGGCATCGTACCATCTGGTCTCGTGCCAGGACGGCATCAGAACACCTCGGGATCTCCAATACCGATGGTTCGTTTCTAATTGCCTATAATGGTCACACTGCGGATAAAAGAAGAACCATTTTCAAGTCCAACCGAAAGTGGAGAAAATTGGACCGTAGTAGCCACCTTGCGACTCTTCCTGATCAAGGGAAAGGCTTTCCCTGCATAGGGAAGTCTAAGGCGAGCCCCCATTTCTTGGTGGAGGGGAGTTTCACCCGGTTTGCCGACTGGAGATTTATCCACAAGGCTAGACTGGACGTCACTCCTCTGAATTCCCGTAAGAGGTGGGACCCGTCTGTGAACAAACTGTGCAGTAAATGCAACAGTGAGCTCGAGACCCTCCCGCACGTACTTTGCCATTGCAGATACAGCGGGAGACTCATCACTAAGCGACATAACGACCTGGTCGCTAGAGTCAAGGGGGCTGCTAAAAGAAGATGGACACTTGTTGCTGAAAACCAGTTGGTCGACGACTCTAGGCAACGTCCCGACTTAGTCATCAAGAAGGATAAATCAGTGCTGATACTGGATATTACCTTCACCTTCGAAAACGTTGATGGTGTTTCCGAAAAGGCCCGTGCTGGCAAGGTGGAGAAATATTCCTATTTCACAAAGATGTACAATGACTTAAGATACTCCGACGCGAAGGTGGAGGCGATTGCCATGGGTCCTCTGGGCACATGGGACAAAGCCAACGACCGTGTCTTGCTCCGTCTGTGTAACCGTAAGTACCTGACGCTGATGCGAAATCTCTGTGTTAGCGATGCGATCAGGACTAGCCGGGATATATACACGGAGTTTTTGTCCGGTAAGAGGCTTGTTCCAGGTGAAACCTGGAGGGCTGGTGGCAGGAACAGCCCCAAGCTGATGAGGGCTCCAATGATGGTCCGGACGAACATGATGGCAACTTTGTAGATCCTTATCACCAACGAGAAGACCCTAGCCTCCACAATGAGAGTGAAGACTTTCCGCGATCACCTGTTGGAGTTGAGAGTTGTCTTGTCCTCAGCCCACAAAACGTCTTTGTCCAGGATGTTGGGGCTCTGAAGGGCGTTCAAGAGAGGGACTCAGCCATCAAAAGATTACTTTCTGAACATCGAATGAACTTCCACCCTCATAATCTCGAACAAAACACTGTGGAAGCTGAGAACTAGCATCTAAATAACATCCGCATTGAATGCACATCCAAACTTGAGCCCGCAGGAACGTCATCTTTGCCTCAGACAACCACCAACAATACCTGCGCATCTGATCAACTCCGTGTCGAACCAAACTCAGCTTTACCATCTACCGACGATGAATTAAATAACTTTACCCAATGGGACAATATTTCAGGTTCCTGTCAATTGGAAATCTCCTTTGGACCGGATCCTTCTGCTACTAAAATCCTTTACTCACCTAGCTAGCTCGGTTCCGAAAAGCATGGGGATGCCTCACCTCCACCAATCAACTTGGACATGGATTCCTGCCAAAGGGAAACCGTGACCATGCCGGACCCTGGCTGGACACTCTTCAGCCAGGAGAGCCAGTTCCAGGAGCACCCTGCAGTGGCTGATGAAGACGTTTTGTAAATACTTATGTATAGCTCTTCTCTTCTGTATATATTTTGTATTTAGTTATTTATTGTATATATTGTATATATTGTCTACCTTTTGTATTATCTAGTCCCGTGTACCTTGCCCTATTACACATAACATGTAAATACACTCTCTTGGTACCCGGTAGACGTTTGTTGGATGTATTTTTACAAGCAATAAAGCAAAAAATGTTCCTGGTAAATTACAGATACCCTTACTAGTCTCCTAATTTGGATTCTATAAACTGGGTTCCAGGCTTACAGTAAGATCTAAAACGAAAGCACGTTTATGATCCTGTAAAAAATCTTTTTTTATCAGCTGATAAATAGCTAATAAATTATTGTTTGTGCGTCTCTCACGACTTTAATTAGCTGGCCACGATTTTAAAAGTTTGATAATTGCATGACACTGGCCTGTCACCTTGCCCAAACCGTGGAGTCATATTGGTTCAGTCCTTCGGCCTTACTCCAGTGGTTGCTACTTGCAGTGGCTGTTGGTTGTCTCATCCTCTACCGCTTTACTAGCGAAGGCCACGACGCCTATATCCTGTGCAATAGGACTTGGCGTGCCTTTCTTTCTGCTGTTCACTGGCAACAGCGCCCCCTGCATAGTCTCTGTGGTCAGTCTCCTTTGGAGACTTCCCTGGACGCCACCAGTGAAACCAATTTGGTTTCTATACTGGTGCTCCCTTCACCGGGTTATACCCGAAGACTTGTTCCGAATCTTGATCGGAACAAGTACCCGTTAGGACGTTGTTAGGTTTTTGTTTTTTAGTGGTGCAGGTTTGACTTTGATCTGGTTGCCTCCGCTCCTCCTTCTTTTCCGCGGTTCTGCCCCGCCTCCCGCTCCTTTTTGTGCTCCGTTTTTTTGCGGAAGTTCTGATCTTCCGCCCTTTTTTCCCTGGCCGAGAGGTTGGCTGCTCCCCTTAGGGGACTTCGTCGTTTCGAAGCCCTGGGTCGTGCGTCCCTGCCGCAGTTAGATGGCACTGCACTTAGCTACTCGAGTATTTCGCTTCCTCACCTCGTGGTTTGCATCGGAATCTTGAGTAATCGTAAAGTTTTTGGCTCCTGAATTACTATTTATATGTGAATTACGTTCCGTCATACATCGGAGAACTGAAATACGCCTTTATTTATCTCAAACGAGATATATTTTACATAGAGAAGCAGTCTTTGTAGCGCCACGTGGTCTCTTCTTGAATCTCCTTCAATAGAGAAGTTATTGATCCAAGAGCGACAGTTTCTTTGCAAATACTGAACTGCCCGTCGATGTAGAATAGAAATATGTTCCTGTTTCGTTCAAATGTTCAATATTTTCGACAGAAAAAAGGTTTATGTGGGTGATGCCATGTCTACCCGAATGACAACACCTATTTCTAAGAAAATAATGGTAGAGGTGCTGAAATCTGTAAAACTGAATATATATGTGTGATATCTTGAATTCGTGTACAAAACTATATAACAATATTATACCCATTGTATAGAATTTTCATTGTTGACCCAAGATAAGTGATTTCATCCTTGAAAAAAGTTATATAATAGAAGCTGTACATAAAATGCATAATCTGTTATAAATTGAATGCGACCGAAAAAGAACTTATTCCTTCTAGCTGCATAAATTGGAAAAGTGAAACTGGTAGTTAATTGAACTGTATATATATACACAAAATATTGAAAATTAAATAAAAAGTTGTTTAAAACATTATACGAAGTGTCACAACTGATGAATGAATATTAAATTTAAGCAAATAAGCTGTAAATACATAACCAAAGTGTGCATCAATATATCTTATTGGAACTTTCCAAATTTTTACCACAATGACAGATCGATCAGAAAAAGCTTATGAAGAGCGGTGATTACGCGATCTGATGTATATAATAAGTTGTGAAATTAAATTATAAATAAAATATAAGTCTTAGCCAATATGTTTAAATTTATAGAAAAGAACTTAGAGGAAGAAAATAGAAGTCCTAGGCCAGATGAATCAGAGATTCCTCAATTTGGAGGTACCCCTCTCTGGAAAAGAAAAGTGGGTGATGATTTGAGACACAAAAATGATGATCCATTCAAACCAACAAACAAAACGGCCCGGACACCTGTCAGAAACCGAGATGACTCAGGTACACCAAAAGTAATACAGGACGTGTCAACTGAAAGCTCATGCACAAACATGCGGGAACAAACGTCGACCGTAAAACTGATCTCGCCAGCCATTGCTAATAAAACTAGATCAAAACTTGATCTCACTAGCAAATGGTTGGCCTCAGACTGTAGTCTCATAACTCCTCCTTCCAAAAGGATACACCCTCTACTCACAAGAAGGAATGGTAATGAAGAAAATAATGAGAAAATACAATCTGCTGAGGAAACTCTCACGCAAACAGAAGGTGTTGGCCATGACAAATCACAACAAGAGGTAAGAAACCTGAAAAATCAAAGCAATGAGGAATCAAACAAGAGTTGGTGCTTCACGTTCGAAAGTACATACGGCGTGGAGGAGGGCTGCACAACGCAAAATTCTAACCCCAGCCCCAAGATTGAAAGGTGTGGAAATAAGGCTGCTGAGAAATCAACATTAACAGCATGTGCTGCAAAACGGCCATTGGAAAGTACCAATGATCTGAAACTAAACGGCAACAACGCACACAAGGAGAAAAAGACTAGAAAGCAGAGGTATTATGAGAAGATTGAACGAAAATTTGGGAAGCCATTTGCGGACATGAGTAAAAAGAGGGAAGCCGCCCGAAAGCGCAATAAGAAAGAAAGGAAGCGCATGAAACTTAAGGAAGCACAGGAGCTTCGAGCTAAGAAAGAATTTAATTTTTATGGCTGACAAGAAATACATTATAATGTTGATAGTAGAAACGCAAGTCCACGGCCACAATTAAAGGAACTGAACTGCAGTAAGTCCGAAAACGATGCAACTACTGGTACAACTATGAGCTATTTAAGAAATCCTGAAAACGCTGAAGAACTGACCGGCTCACTTCCCCTTAATTTGAACAAGGAAAGTCAAGTGGTGAACAACAGCAAGTCAAACGAACACCAAAATAATGCTGAAGTGACGAAGTTTGAGAAGCCGGAGACAAAAGTCTCTAAAACAACCAGTCAGAGATCTGGAAGTGATTACCTCCCCATGCTATCAATCTCAGTTTGAGCACAATGACTCAGACTCTATGCCCAGACTTGTCATCATCTCGGATGAGAGTCAAAAGTCTATCGAGCAAATTGTGGATACCACGCAGAACCAGAAAGATGATGATAATACCAATAAAAGGAAAAAAAGAATGAAAACTTAGATAGTGACATGACGAGAAATAAAACAAACAACCCATATAAGAGCCCCGCTGACACTGACTCACCTGCCCAGCAAAGAAAACTTACATGGAGAGACCCTGAGTTCTCCATGGAAGAGGCTTGGCACAGAAAAGTGAGGGTGTCGCCAAGAGTCGGCAGGAGGTCCATTTCAAGGGAGAAAGAATTGCCCAAAACATCTAAACCATCTAAAACTAAATCTGAAATTACTAACAAAGATATAAAATCACAAATCAATTATGAGACGAAACTTACCAGGACGGTGATTGAACCACTTCCTGCACCGATTGAAGTTGTCGTCAATATCATCGAAAGCGAACCACACTCAACACCTGAGCTCGCTAATAATGACAAAAATATAGAAGAACCTACGCTGGATGATGTGAACAGTGTGGATATGGAAAGCACCAACAATGAACAACTGGTGCAAGATGTCACTAACAACAAGAGTGATTTGGAAAAAATTGAAAAAATAAACATTGAGCCAAAGGAAGAGGAACCTGACGTTTTTCCAATTAGGAATACTGTGCGTGATGGCGTCCTCCATTTCATCTACCCTGCACCGGAGGTGATCGCCTGCACGGAAGGGAGGTGCACATACAGATTCACCAACTCTACATGGAGGACAAACAAGGATGACCTCGTCAAACACCTAAGGAGCTTCCACAAGATTGAAAATCTACAGGGGCAAACCGTTAAATGGTGTCGCTTCTGTGAAAAGAAATTTAAGACAAGTGCTAATGCACATGAATGTATAAAGTTAGCTGCTGAGCAGAGTAAGTCCATGAATAAACTAGTTCAGGCACACAATTCTTTAAAACCTTTAACCACTGTTTTAAATTCTGCTACTTCCCCGACTGCCTAAAAAACGCAAAAATCCTCTTTTTAAACAAACCTGGCAAAGACCCCGCCCATCTTACTTCCTACCGGCCCATTTGCTTGCTCCCAACATTCGGTAAAATTTTGGAAAAACTTTTTTTAAACAAACTAAATTACTGGTTATACTCCTCGGAGGCTCTTCACCCTTTGCAATTTGGATTTCGAGAACTGGTCAGTTGTGAAATTGCAACCCACACACTCATCTCTACAATTGAAAGACTCAGACCGGGCCACTACGTCTCTCTTGCCACCGTGGACATCTGCGGAGCATTCGACAATCTTAATTGGAACCTATTACCATCGACCCTCAACAATATTAACATGCCTGACGAATATCGCCACTTCATATACTCATATCTTTCAACTCGCACTATAGACTTCTCTGAAGGCAACTCCTCAATCCAAAAAACCTTGTCGATTGGTGCTCCACAGGGATCGGTGTTATCCCCGACCCTGTGGAGTATATACTTCAACAAAATACTACAACTCAACAACCCTGACCTATATATTCAAGCCTTTGCAGATGATCTGGCGGTGGTAACTTCAGAAAACTCTCTAGTCCAACTCGCACATTCTACCTCCTCCAACCTTGCTACCCTCACAATCTCCCTTTCATCCTTGGCCCTCTCTGTTTCCCCCGAAAAGTCAAATTGCATCATCTTTAACAAGACGAGATCCAAGCGTAAATACATCCCCCCTATCAAATTACTTAACATTTCTCTCAAAATTACCCGTCACCTCACATTCCTTGGAATTGTAATTGACGACAATCTGACATGGAGTGCCCATGTATTCCATTTAAAAGAGAAATGCTTTAAGCTCTCTTCTACATACAGGAAAATCGCGGGTAATAATTGGGGTGTTAACAAATCATTCTTGAAACTTTGGTACTTAACTGTAATAGAAAAAATAATAACTTTCGGGGCGGGAATATGGGGTAAAAGATTAACCGGGGATCAAATATCGAAACTCACGTCACTGCAACGGATTTTCCTCCTAAAAATATCTACCGGTTTTAGAACATCTTCGAGCATTTCTCTCTACTCAATTACCGGCATCCCCCCTGTGCATCTTGTTATCCAGAATCTTTACAGAAAATTCCACTTTTGGCACCTTAAAATTGACCTTTTCCCTGGTTCCGCTCTTCCCTCTCCTTCCCTCTTTGACTCCCTTGTTCCCTTTTCCTGTCTCCTTCCCTCCCTCCGCACAGTCTCCCTTCCTTCCGTCCCTCCCTCGACTTTTTCTGACACCTGCATCTTCACGGATGGGTCTAAAATTGAGAACCATACTGGATTCTCTGTATGCATATTTCGTTCGGGCGCACTCTCTGAGTCTTTCACTTTTAAACTCCGTGATGAGAATACAGTGTTTCAAGCAGAATTATCTGCCATTAAATACGCTATCCAATGGGCCTTGGATAACTCTGTTAAAGTTAACATCTATTCGGACAGTCTGTCCTCCATTTTGGCACTAAAATCTTCAAAAAACAGATCTCACCATCTACTGGGAGTGAAGCTTTTGGCACATTCGGCGAAAAATTTAAAACTCATCAACCTTCTATGGATAAAAGCCCACACAGGCAACCTCGGTAACGAAACGGCTGACAAATTGGCCAAAGAGGCCACTCTCTCGGGAACCCCTCTTTCTGTCCCTCTCCCCTACTCCTTTCTTATTTCATACTGCAAATCACAGCTCATTAAAGACTGGCAATCTCATTTGGACCAATACATTTCTCCCCGCACTCATGACCCTTCCCGCGTCTCCCTTTTCCTCCCGGTGGTTAACCCCTCCACCCTTATCTTTAACAAGTTTATCACTTATTTTGTTACCGGCCATGGCCCCTTTTTGGACTACTTGAAATTTTTTAAATTCAAAAAATCTTCTAATTGCCCCTGTAACTCTTTTGGAGACGCGGATCATTATATTTTTTCCTGCCCTTTAACCAAAGATTTTCACCTTGTTAAACCTGTCCCTTCTTCCCGTGCTGCTTGGTTTGCCGGGGTCTGCCGTACACCTGCATTGATTTCTAAACTTCGCCACTGTATTCTCCTCGCACGTGAAATTTCTGACCGTGTCCGCTAATTTGACTTCTGTCATTTTCCCCTTGCTCTCCCCCTGGTGATCATTTCGTCCTGCTCCTGGGTTTTTCTGCTGTTGCCCTTTGTCCTTGTTTGCCCCTGTCCTTTGTATCTTGTACCGTGATTGTCCCTTGTTTTTTGTAGTTTGCTTTTATTCGTGATTTTGTCCTCTGTTGTTTGCTTCATTATAAACAATATAGATACTCATGCAGAGGTTACCAACATGGGACAAACATATGTACGACTAGGAAGCTATAGATAACTACCTGATCTTCCTAATAGCCAATCACAACAAAATCTGTACATAATTGGGATTAAACTTAATTTAAATTCTGTACATATTTATGAATATACCTACTTTACTACAAATATAAATAATAAGAAAAACAAATATATATAAAAACTACAATTTTAATTCTACTTGTTAATATACAGGAAAAATTGCACATATAAAATTGTACATATTTAAGAATATCTTTTAAAATCTGTACATAATTATGAATATACTTACGATACTAAAATGTACATAATAAGCAAATCATATAAATAAAAAACACTACAACTACAATGATACATATTGAAAAACAGTAAAAATTGTATAATAAAAATGTTTTATATATAATTGTACATATAGATGTTGTAATATTTTTCCCAGCCTAATGAATGTTGGCTGGTCACCTGTAAACTCTACTCCCAGCAAAATACTGTCTGCTGGACATCTGTAAAATCTTCATTTATGTGAACACCCCCCAGCTCAAATGTAAAAGCTGGTCATCTGTTAATCCACCATTATTCCCAGCACTTATGTCCTAAGCTGGCTCTCTGTAATTATGCCTATGGCCTGTAAATTTTTAAAGATATAATAAACTACTGGTATACTCCGTCAGCTCGGCATGACCGTGGGGGTCGGACACCGCTACAAAATTTTTCTCCCGGACGACCATCTTGCTGCTCACGTCCTCGGACGAGTCGGTCGTTCTGGGCTTTCGACACAATGACATGCGCGCTAAGTCTAACGTAGGAAAAGGCAGCAATAATAAAGGAGATGGGAGCATTTGGAATAAACACGGTGACTCCACCCTCCACAAAGGAATCTGCACGACCAACAATCAGTTGAACGTTAACAAACTACCAATACATGAATTTCAAAAGCAAGCGAATTACGACGGGGAATTCCCAGCGCTCCCGGTGAAAGAAGGGATGCATAAGACCGGTAACACTATAAGAAGCAAACAAAATGAGGCACGGGAAACAAACAAGTTGTTGACAGCACCAATGGAGCTGAGTCGTTCGCTGCAATTGCGAGCATAAGTAGTACTGCAAACCCGATGAACTGTGCTGATCCAAAAGGAAGTTCGAACCGCATACCAACGCGACAACCAGATCCACGTTGCCCGCTGAGGAACTGTCTTACTGTGAGAACGCTCCACTTTGTGTTCCCCATCAGCGAAGTCCTCTGCTGCACGCAGCAAAGCTGTGGTACCAAGTTCAAACTCAAGAACTGGTACACCAGCAAGAGGTCGCTGATTCGGCACCTTAAGAGGACACACTCTCTTCAGCTGGGCAATATAAAAAGATGGTGCTCCATATGTAGGCAGGAGATTGGTCCTCGAATCAAGGTTATTAATTTTGCAATATTCTGAGTTTTAGTTAGGCGTCATTTTTAGAAATTTGGTGTCATTTCATCAATTTGGCGATATTTTGTTCGATTTTGCAACATTTAAAAAAATTACACAAGTTTGTTACCAAATGGGATGGTTGGACTGATAGACAAACTCTACCGAAATATCATTACAGTACTATCTTCTAACTTAATGCAATTGATTTAGCATCACTTTTATTAATTCAACGGCGTTTTTATCAATTTAGTAACATTTTTATTGATTTGACAGCATTTTCACCAATTTCACAGAATTTGAAATATGTCGGAAATTTGGTGATATCCTGCCAAAATTTTCGTCAAGAGCGAGAGCTGGATGGTTCTTATAGTGAATTTTAAGTAACTTGTGTTCTTTTCTTTCTGCAAATTTTGCAAGAAAATTTTTGAAAAAACTGTATCGTTACACCCGGGAGGTAACTTGTCTCCCGAGGAAGTGGACTAATTACGCCATTAGTAAAAAAATGTTTTGCGTTCATTTTTCACAACAATGTTTAAATCTACTAAATTTCGTGATCATTGAGTCATTTTATGCATGATCATGTCAAATTTCCTCCTCTGCTGCCATGTAAAGAAATAAAAAATTTAAAATAATAACACTGGAATTTAAAAACTTCGGATTTAGATTATTTTTCGATAACAAAGCCGATAACAAACGATCGATATAAAGTTTCGAAAAATCCATTAATATTTACGGCAGCTACAATGTACAAAATAAAATAACCACAGATATACATGCAGACAGGCAGACGGACATCAATTTAAAAATAGCCAAAATTGTTCATGGAATCAACATTTCGAATTCGAAAATGTTTATGAAAACAATTATTTTTCTATAATATACTACAAGAAAGTAAATATTTCAAATATTCAACTGGCATCATTTCAAACGTTTCCAAGTAAACTTATTTTAATACGTTATCTTAAAACAAAAATTTGTCATAAAACCATGGTATGTAAAAAAAAAATGTATGATGATCTAAAGACACAGACATATTTAGCTTCATGATTATTCATATTTTTCTCAGTTGGCTTATGTAACAACGTATTTCATAATTTTCATCCTGTTTCAAAGTGTTTAAGATTTTTTGTATCTTAAATCCAACAGAATGCTTACAATGTCTTTTCATTTCTATACTTTTAAAATGATAGTGAAATATGCATTGAATATTAAGTAAATATATTGAGTTGGATTTGTTTGATAGTAGAACCTCTTCTTAATTGCATTTTTAGTGATTTGAACATTTAAATATTTTCTATAGCTGGAGAGTCATTTAATGAAACCAAATTATTCCTCCTAAAAGTTTTATGTGTCAGAAAATTATGTAAATGAAACTATATTTCAAGCATGAATAAATTAACATTTAATATAAAAAAAACCGCTTCACTACACAGACAAATTGTCTAAATATGAGTTTCTTAAACGTTGGTTCAACTGTAATACTATTATATTGCGGATATTAACATCTCAACGTATTTATGTGGTTAATTTTTAACGCAGGTAATATATCTTTTAATACTTTGAATAATCTTGAAACCCCGTTTTAAAATTCTTTGATACTTGTGGATATAGTCGTGCTTTATCTGTTTTACTGAAACAAAGCATTATGATAAAACGCTGTTGAAGCTTAAAATAAAGGAGGTGTCGTTTGAAGATTATGCCGCAAAGTATTCTTCATGAATAAAAAAAGAAAAAATCTAATCTTTGTAAATGTTCTGACGGAGTTTATGGAGATTTAGTTTTCCTATTCTTTAATATTTCATTATTTTTTTTAATAAGTTCAGATTGTAAAAGATAGAACAGAGTCATCTTAACTGGGAGGCAGATATTTGAGAAAGAGCATTTTAATAACTTTATTCGGGTGTATTTAGTATGTAAAAATGAATTAAATGTCAATTGTTCCAATGCCGTTTTCAATATTTTATTGTAAAATTAATTTTTATTACAAAGATATTAATGAGATGAATAAAAGTAACTGAGAATATTTTTTACTAAATTCAGCACAAAGACAAAAATACATACACTTGCAGATAAAGTAATTATTTATACATCGAACATAAATAAATTTTACATTAACGAAAGGATATGTTATAACATATATATTTTAAAAGCATTTATTTAACTCATCATGACCGATATGAGTTTTTCTCTTTGTATCAACTTCTTTAATTGTATTTCCGACATACTGTCTTACGTGCTACAGAGCTAAAATTTGGTGCACAGCTTAGTCAAGTTGAACATTTCAATTTATTAAAATTTGGTGGATCGACCAAAAATAAATGTGGTGTAAATAAATTTATAATTAATGTTTGGGTTTTAATTATTAGAATTGGCCTCTAATCGTAAATTTCTGTACATTGCTGGTGTGATAGATCGCCACAGTTAATTAACTAGGTTGCCCTTTGTTTCTGCTGAAAAGCAATATGATAAAAACCATAACATTAATTTAACTTATCCAATAAACAAACATTAAATTACTCAAACAAATTTTATTAATTATTATACTTTCTATTAAATGTTCGAATAACTTAATTTTAAATCAATAGTTATATTTCAATTTACTATCTGGTACAATATTATAGTTCCTTTGACTAAACTGAGTTCATAGTGATTCAGTTTGCCTTCTTTCACCGACTTCTCCTCGTGTTGCGCAGTTCATATTCGGATATCAAAAGTTTACTTTTTTACTTTTTGGACTACAGTAGATCATCTTTAGACATCCTTCACTACAAGCGCCTTTTATGCACATATTCAACTATATAGACATTTTAACGAGATACTATTAACACCTTTTGTCGTGTTATTTCACAGGAACTATGTCGAGAGTGTTGGAACCCATTTGCTTATTCCACAACAAATATATAACGAATATCGTCAAAATAAATAATTTTAGACCAGACATAAAATTTTAAATATATATGTTTATATTAAAAAGTTTCTGAAAGAATTTAGGTAGAGACAAATTTATTTATACACAATTTAGTTTAACGCATTTTGACTACCGAGGCTCTATTCCAAGCTTGTAGATCGTAGTTTTGTGACAAGCGATAGATGACACTTCTATATTGAACAGACACACTCAATAGCTTATGCAGCTTTGCTATAAGAGCGCCATCTGTCGGTGTACGCAGAACTACGAATAATAAGCATGGAATTGGATACCTGGTGCAACTGTATTTATGTTCTTTCTTTGTTTATATCATAAAATATCCAAAACGACCGAATATAATTATTTCTTCTTAACTATAAAAATTTAAAAATATATGACAATTTAATATAAAAATAAATTTGAAAGAAATATATTTTCTATAATTTTATTAATTTCATTCAATTTAAAATAAAATAACTTCGGAAAAATAAATATAAGTTATATATAAATTATTTTATTTTTTATTTTTATTCCATTTAAAATGATAAATATTCTAAAAATATAAATCGCTGCAAAACTTATTCTCCACTTATTATATTCTAATATTCCTGTCAGTGTGTGCTATTAACAAAGCGATTAGAAATTGTAATGTTAACTGATTATTATAAAATAAGAACAATAAAAAAATTTAAATAAAAACTTTAAACCTAAGGTTAGACATTTGTAACGTGAATGTGTTAGATTAAACTTGCTCAATTAAGTCTCATTGCCAGTTTTCTGTATTTTTAATGATATTGTACTAATTACAGTAATTATTAGAGTAAAATGTTAACTATGAATTAAATTTTTAGTTACGTTATACGTTTTGATTCTCATTATGAAAGTATAGATGCAGTCCCAAACTAAGTTTGAAAACCATGAATATAACATATATCTTACTGTTCCTTCATTCTGCACATTTTACATCAAATAATATTTTTCACTTTCCCTACATATATTGTATAATGTATAGGGAAATATTATGATACCATCAAAAATATAAATTCGAGTTTTTGTCCAAAGAACACGATTTAAACATTCCTAACCTCGAATTATTCCTCGCAAATTGATCTTATAGTACTTAGTATGAAAATTTATAATTGCTTATGCATACAGAGACTCCCATATCAAGTTCTTGTGAAATATTTGCCAATGTACCATCTATCCTGCACGCACGCAAATAGTGGAAAAATTCATTAGTAGTTTATAAACACAAAAAAAGTTGAAAACCTAAAGAACATAATATATTCTCTATATCAGATGTACGGCATTTAATGAATGCAAATTTTGCAAAATAATTTATGTCCCCTTGGAGAAAGTTTAATTACCTATGAACGTTAAAAATCAATTCAAAACGCTCTAATGACATAAAATTTTATTTCTAAAACTTCGAAAATGTTTTAAATGAGTTGTTATTACGGGAATGTTTTAATTGTTAGTTATGAAGATATTTTTGTTTCGTCCAGGGACTCATTAAGAATGTCCTATTAGTGGAAGCAGCAGTATTATTAGAAGTATGTTTAGAACAAAATTTTATAATACTTCTCTTCATATTAAATAAAAGTAGCTGACCTCGCCGCCGCTGTTTGACATATTTCTCGATTCTCGAAATTCTTTGCTCCGTAAAGCAAAAACTATTGCATATAAAAATAGGAAATTTGGTACACTCACTTGTAGAAAATGCTTTGTGGAAGACGCTGAAATAAACAGTTTTTTGATATATATTGTAGTTTAAGGAATATTTAATGCCAAATTCAAAGACAAAACAAGAGCACGAATATTTGCAGGCAGGTAACTATATGGATGAATTTTTACAGGACGGAGGTCCTTTCTTTAATTTCGATGTGGTTTTTGAGATATTTTACTTTTTATGCACATCTGAAGTGAACTTTTTTTTTCGTATCGGCACGTCTAGCGAATTCCTTACTTCGTACCGTTAAAGCTATGGCAAAAAAATATAAATATTAAATGTGGTATATTTATAGAAAAATAATAGAGCAATGCGATGAAATTAACCGTTTATCGATTTTAACTACATTTTGGCAAGTAATAGCTGGCAAAGCGAGCTTATGAACAAGGAATTCAGTTTTGGGATTCCCTGGACTAAGAAAAACCCTGCTCTTCCCTCCTGATGAAAATATGCAGGGATAGAAAATAGATTTTTGAGAGCAGAAATTTTAGGAAAGTTAGATATAAAGAGAGATCAGCGAGCGCAGCGAGTAGGAGGCGCATCCTCCCGAAGGGGGTTGCTAGAGAGGATCGAATAGGGGACAGATTCCTCTAGCGTTATATAAAATCTCCTTTGATGAAATATTTTTAATATCTATAGTGATGGTTTACAGGATAGAAGTACATTTACTTATAATCATACTTCTGAGATGACGTGGTTTACATCCATTATACCGACAACAGTATGATATGTTTTAAATCCACAAACTTGGAAAACTAAAAAATAAAATTCACTTCTTTAGAAAAACAGCTGTTTTTCCGTCTCGACATTATCTATCAATTTATCTTTATCGTCCATGAATACCGGAAACCCAACAACGGCAATATACATACATAAATGTAATTAATGACGAGATATTTTAAAGCTTTATATTTTTTCTTTTCTGTTTTCTTAACCAGATGCTGACTGATAATTAAAAATAATTGAATGCATTTTAATTAACATTTTATAATGCGACTTTTTTAATATTATTAATGTAATTTACTTAATTTTATATGTTGCAGAGTCCACTTCATCGACAAAAGTTTGTAATTTTGTACCGGTAATTAAATTGGGAGAGCGTCGTCTATCCTGAATGATAATACTTTGCTCGAGCTCCAGCTAAGGCACCAATAATAAAACTAAAATAATTTCGTTAAAAGCATAATACAATACAAAATGAACAATGCGTGCGAAGGGACATCTCGGAGCTCAGACTTCGAAGTGTGAGGTTGTGATTTTGCGAAGCTGCTGTTTTTATCTTGTGGTGACTTTTCTTACTTACGCTTGGGCGTGTTATATCTAGTTACGATAGAGCACGTCGGGCTAAGTAATCTTCAACTTTTCTGTGTATCGCCATTTTGTGCTGTTCGAACTTGGATTGCCACGTGTGTTTTTCCCACGTGGTTGTGCTTTTCGTACTTCGAGTTATTTGACCCTGATTTATGATGGATCTTGACAACGACCTTTTGGAGAAGACGAAGGAAGTTGCTAGTGAGCTGGAGGGTGACGATGCTCGGCCTCTCAAGGATGCAATGGATGCGTATCTTGGACGCCTGCCGGACGCTGGACTTCTTGCCGCAAAGACCCAGGAAGTGAAGGATGCGGTGAACTATTGTGGAATGGTGATCTACGTGCTGACACTGCATATCCAGGATATGCTCAAGTATGGACTCCTCGGACAGGACAAGGACCAAGTCTCCCGGATTCTAGGTTCGTTCAATTTTGTGAATTCTTTTTTGTTCTGCTGTGACATTGGTAAATTTAGAAATTGTGATAGTGATATTTATGTGATCTTTAACTCAGTTGAGGAGTATAATGATAGAGTAATTAGAGCTAAACTGTTAGAGTTAGGACTAATAAATGAAATTAAACTTGTTGACAAAACTGAAACGGTTGTAAATCCATGTAAAAGGGCTAGGATAGAGGAGTCTCACACTGAGGGAACTCCTACTAAAAACCAGGATGGAAATTTAAAATTAAAATCTAATGACCATGATAACATGGACTGTAATGCTGCTAGTGATAGTGTTGTAAATGAAAAGGTTAGTGATAATGTTGTAACTGTAAATGAAAAAGTTAAAACTAAGACTTATGCTGAAATTGCCGCGCAACCGGTTCAATTTAAGAGTGCACCTAAACCTAAAGCGGTTGAAAATAGTGTTAGAGAAAATATTATGGAGGTAGAAAAAAAAGAACCAAAAGCAGAATGTTTCTTCATAAAGTTTAGAGACAACTACCAGGCTCTCCTTAAAAAGCTAAATGAAATTACAGTCAATAAAGTATCTGGCAAACTCTCAGGAGATATGCTCAAACTCATACCCAATGACGCTGACTCCTATAGGGTTGTTCAGCGCCATTTGACTAGCGAGAAAATCCCCTTCCATAGTTTAAATTTAAAAACTGAAAGGCCAAAAAAGGTAGTTTTGAAGGGGCTACCAACTAACTATGACATTGAGGAGATTAAAATGACGCTAACATCCATTGGATTAGATGTAGTCCGGGTTTCTCAATTGAGAAACACAAAAACAAGATTACCCCTGCCGATCTTCTTACTCAGCCTTAGGCCCACGGAAGACTGGCAGAGGATTTACAGACTGACAAGGTTAGGTTACTTGGCTGTGAAGGTAGAGGCCTTCAGAGCACGGGGCTTTAAGATTTGCTACCGGTGCCAGCAGTTCAACCACTCCTCTGAGAACTGCAGTATGCCACCAAAGTGCCTGAAGTGTGCACAAGATCATTTCACACGGGACTGCCAGAGACCCAGGACAGAGAAGGCAACGTGTGCAAATTGTAATGGAGACCATCCAGCGAACTTCAGGCAATGCCCGAAGAACCCCTGGAACAGAGGAAAGGCACCGGAGTATGCCCCCCCTCCCCCAAAAAATCAGATACCACCTTGGAGGCAAAAGGCCCTCGGACTAAACCCCCAGGCACCCCCTCAGGGCTCCTCGCACATAGTGCCACAGGAAAAAAGACACCAACCTTCAGCACCTACCAGATCGGTGCAAGAGCAGGCCCCCAAATCATCGACCTCCAGAGAATTGACCCTGGAGGAAGTAAGAGCAGCTACAGCTGCCATTAAAAAGAGATCGGAAATAGAAAAAGCCAGACAGGCAAAGGAGGCAAAGGATAGGCTTGACATTAAGGTTGAGGATTGGAAACAAAATAAACGAGTCAGGGATGAAGAGATCGCGCAAACCCAGCCGTTAGTTAAAACGGGTGAAAAAAAGCAAAAAACTATCGAGTTCCAAAAGGACACTCACAAAAAAGTGCAAACCGCGGTTGAGGCTGAGGAAATGGAAGCTGAGACTGAACCGACTGATAAATCTGATGCTGAAAAGATGGAGGATATCATCAACCTCATCAGAGGATTTATTAGCATGTTCAATCTAGACGACATAAAACATCTGTTGATGCAGTTCGCAGAGTTAGTACAAAAAAAGAGCGATCCTATGGTAATGGTTTTGAGGCCCTTAAAATAATCGCGGACTTTAAAAATAACAGTGAGAATCAAACCCGTCATGTCTATGTCCCAAAAAGAATCCTTAAAAATAATATTTTGGAATGCGAACGGCATATCTCCAAGAATAAAAGAACTTAGGAACTATGTAAATGAAAATGACGTAGACGCCTTATTAATTCAGGAAACTAAAGTTAGAGAAAGTAAAAAACTAAACATAGCCAACTATATATGCTATCATAATCTTAGCTCAAATACTAATGCTAGAACGCCCCATGGAGGAACAGCAGTATACATTAAAAGAAATATTCCCCACGAGGAACTAAACAACATAAATCTTCAAGGTATAGAAAATACTAGTATAAAAATTAAAATTAATAATACTAGCCCGTTTATCCTAACCTCAACATATGTCAAAAATATGAGTAGAGTAGATGTAGCTGCGCAACTGGAACTGCTTTTCGCGCGATATCCAAACACTATACTCGCAGGCGACTTCAACGCGCACCACCGAGCGTGGGGCTGTAGGAGAGCCAATTCACGCGGTACACAGATACACAGACTGCTGAACACGACAAAAACTAACATTATTGTACCGTCGACACCAACCTGCTTCTCAGGCGCCAACGGCTCATTTATAGACTTTGTCCTAACGCGAAACATAGATTACGCTCACACTATTAGTACCTTGGATGAATTCGACTCGGATCATCTGCCGGTACTGGTGACATTCGACCTGAACACACCTCTTCCAGCCTCTTTGGGACAAGAGAGGGTCAACTGGGAAGTATTCAAAAGAGCACTCTTCGAGCCGCACTTAGCAGTACCTAACATAATGAGCACGGCGGATATTGACTCTGCCACGCACACACTCACAACAGAAATCAAGAGAGCAATTGCCTCTGCCACAACACATCGTGAGTCTCCAAAAATGCCCACACTTTCCCACCATGTCAAACAATTAGTCAGGCAAAGAAACAGAATACGTAAGACATGGCAGGCTAACAGAGACCCCGCCCTTAAAAGGGAGCTTAACAGACTCACGTGCAAAGTCAGGGAAAAAATTGTCGCAGAAAAGCAGCAACAGTATAAAGAACTAATCGAATCCCTTAGCCCAGAAGACGTATCGCTCTGGCAATTCGCAAAAAGACTCAGGAAACCTCAAATTAAGCTCCCGCCACTAATAGATGGTGCTAAAATCGCGTACTCAGACGAGGAAAAAGCCGAGGCGCTCGCAAGCCATTATGAAAAACAATTCCAACCAAACCACGATCTAATGTGTCAGGACACCCTAAGAATGGTCAGACAAACTTTAAATAATTTCAGGAATTCCCCGGTAACGGCTGAGATTAGCCCAGCCACCCCGCAGGAGATAGTAGAAATCATTAAAAATCTCAAAAACCGTAAATGCCCAGGGCACGACAAAATCAGAAATATTGCGGTTAAAAACCTACCCTTAAACGTAATATGTTACTTGACAATCTTAATAAATAAAATATTAAAACTAAACTATTTTCCCAAAGAATGGAAGGAAGCGATAATTATAGCAATCCATAAGCCTGGTGAGGATGCCACAATTCCAGCCAACTATAGACCAATTAGCTTGCTACCGACACTTAGTAAAATTACTGAGAAAATTATTCTTAAGAGACTGAACACGCACCTTAGTGAGAATGACATTATCATTCCGGAGCAGTTTGGATTTCGGCCAAAGCACTCCACCACTCATCAATTGCTGAGAGTGGTAGAGTACATATCTTCTGGTCTCAATAACAAGACACCCACAGCTGCGATTTTTCTGGACATACAAAAAGCCTTTGATAAAGTATGGCACTGTGGATTAGCGTACAAATTGATCACTTTAAAAGTCCCTGACGCTATTGTCAAACTTTTAATCTCATACTTAAATAACAGACACTTTCAAGTCAGAGTAGGAGGTAACTTATCTACACCCAAGCTCATTAAAAGTAGTGTACCGCAAGGTTCTATCCTGGGCCCGACACTCTTTAACATATACCTGAACGATATCCCTAGGACTCCAAACACAGAGCTGGCACTCTATGCAGACGACAGTGCGATACTTGCAAAACACCCCTATGTCTCAGTAATGCACAGACAGCTACAACAACACTTAGACATACTCCAAACTTGGCTGGAAAAATGGCGAATAAAATTAAACCCCAATAAATGTCATTGGATTTATTTCTCAAGAAAACGTAAACCTCCGCCGCCTCTGTACATAAACAACCATGCCCTAAAAGCGGAAAAATCTACTAAATACCTAGGTGTAACGATAGATTCCCACCTAACCTGGAAACAGCACGTAACGAACTTAATCAAAAAAGCGTATATGGCCACAGGAGCCTTATACCCAATGATAGGAAACGGAAATCTAAGTTATCAAAATAAACTCCTAATTTATAAATCGGTCATCCGCCCGGGAATGCTGTATGCAGCACCCGTATGGGGATATGCCTGTAAAACTACAATAGACCTCCTAGAGACAAAACAAAACAAAATCCTACGGATTATCCGGAAAGCCCCCAGGTACTTAAGAAACTCGGTAATTAGGAATGACTTCAAAATAAAAACTGTTAGAGCCCAAATTAAAAAGCTAGCGCTTAAATTTTACAGAAATTTGCCATCCGTTCCAAACGAACTGTTATTCAATCTGCATGACTATGATCATCGCAAGGCCAAATCTCGTAAGAGACCCCGCGCTGTTCTAAACATCGATAATCGGAATTAAATGATCCCACCTCAAACATCTGATTTTAAAATAAAACTCGCGACTATTATTTTATAAAAAAAAAAAAAAAAAAAAAAATTCTAAACACTAAACTGCCAAAACGCTAGGTAACCCTTAGATCTGCATCAACCCCCCAAACTGCTTAAACTCTAAATGTGCAACAAACTGCCACACTAGGAGCTAGGATAAATAATAAAAAGTAGTAAATAAAAACCTCGAACCTCCAATTAGGGTCACTGAATTAATGTCACAGTTTGACGGTAAGAACCACATATTGAAACTGGAGATTAAAGGCGCTTCGCGCCTGGTGCTCTGTCTTGTACGACACTACGATCAATGAACAATATCAACTCGTTTCGAAAGAAAACTCCTTCACAACACGCAAGAAGTCCAATTTTCTCTCTCGAGATAAATATTGGAAACTGATGTGATGCAAGTAGAGCAAAAGTGACTGAAGCAGAGGAATGGTGGTGCCAAAGGCGAGGGGAAAAATAGGTAAAAAGCCCAGCAGGATGGGACATAATGAATGAACGACAAAATACCAAATGGAAAAGTGAATTTCCATCCAACTAATTTAACTCGTTTGTTCAGTTGTTTATAAAAGCCAATTCAGAAGCAAATACCTAAAAAAAGAATGAACGAATTGAAAATGAAGAAAAATGACATCGAATATTAAACCAGAGATTTACACATGAAATAGAAGAAAGTAGAATAATTATTAATAAGAGATTTTGACTCAGAAATTATCGAGGAACTTAAAAAAAGTCCAATTCGAAAACGGAAATGCGAATAAAATCGTTCTCTGCTTCAGAAAAATTAAGAAATTGATTAGTGTTTCAAGAATGTTCAGCAAGGGGAAACTAAAATATTACTTCTTTTATAAAAACATGACTCATGTACGTTCAAGATATCTTTTTGTTTGACTAACATAACCAAAACAAAAGTTCATTAGCATGTGCTGAGTAGTCCTACAATTCAAGACAGGAATAGGGTATTTAAGAGAATGTAAATTATTTTATTAAGAGGTTTAAAGACAATCCTGAACCTGAAATAATTGCACATATTGTACAGGACCTGGCTGTATATAAGATAGAGAGGTTGTTTACAACGTGTAAAATAAATCTCAGTGAATTCATTGTTTTAAAATAATGTTTTAAATAACGTTTTCAATAATTGTTTTAAATTAACTTTTGTACCTATATAAGGTAGATCGTTAGTATATCTTATATAACATAAAATTTAAAGCTTATATTGGATGTATTATTAATTTAAAACACTGCATTTTTTAATTTATAAGTGCGGTATAAATAATATTTATAAATATGCATTATATTGCACTTATAAAATTATAAACATTTGTAGTAATACACGAAATATAATACAAACCTCTGTTCAATTACGTGTTTTATTTAAAATATAATTCATATATAATTTCTTTTTATGCACGGATATTTTTCTTCTCTTCCATAATCGCTAGTTCCCATATTTCTAAGTTTCTGTCCTATATTCATGAGTCAATCTTATTTAGTGTTTATATAGCAAAGCATAATTCAAGAATCTATTTAAGTATATAATGGAAATATTTACAGAGGTAGGATAAATAAAGAGATAAACATACACTAAATACAGACTAATGAATATGAGATCAGTGGATGTAAATAAACATGTTTACCAAAGGCGGAAGGATTATTTTTCTTTACGATATCCATTTGCTTCTTGCGGAAAGATTGAGATTAAGGAGTATCATGTATAATTAACAGCAAGAAATGGGAGAACATAATATATAACACTGTTTAATTATCTTAATTATAATACAAAAATTTATATAAGTTTTCGATATAGTTCGATCTTTATTTGATCACAACTCTATTTAATACAAAGTAGTATGCTAAGGGCATTATGAAATAACCCATACTTACACATCCAATGATCATCATTTATAGAATACTTTCATTTAGTGCTTTGACAAAGATATTTCGAAAATTATATGTGAGGGATGTGAATAAATAAAAGAATGAATCACAGATGCCGGCTAAGAAGAAAGTAAAGCAATTATAAGAAAACCATTCATAGAGATTAGGATCTGTGAAAGAATTATTTTAATAAATAAATCATGATCACATAAAGAAGTAACAGTTGACATCTTCGAATGAGATGCTGATTTCTTTGGATCTACATAGTCAATGGAAAAAGGTACGTGTCATAAGCTGTCTTGGTGGTTATATAAGTTGTGGTGTAAGCACTTTGAAAACATATCACTAGTTGCTGTCATGGTTAAAAGGAACGATTTATAAGATTTGGAGAAAAGGATAATAATCGTGTTTTGTTCCAAGAGTGACAGTATTTCCGAAATAGCGCAGTTTATGAAGTATACACATTCTGCTGTGGTTAAAGTATATCATTAATGGAGAAATGGCACACGATGCGCTGCACATGACGGTTACTCCGGGAATGTTTTCGTGGCATTCTCTAGATCCACTCATACTTGTGGAAGGAAGGCACAATGAACCGAATTCGTTATGAATCCAACT
Organism: Amaurobius ferox; assembly: GCA_951213105.1. Lineage (NCBI taxonomy): Eukaryota > Metazoa > Arthropoda > Arachnida > Araneae > Amaurobiidae > Amaurobius > Amaurobius ferox. The sequence continues at coordinate 7,351,862 of OX578134.1, read as the reverse complement.
TTGCAGACCATGTGCAACCATACATGTTGATTGTGGTCCATGGAGGGAATAGGATTTAGCTGCTCGACATAGCGACGTGTCGCACAGCGAACACTGTTCGAAAGTGATTGGATGAGCACGATGACTTTGAAGTACTACTCTAGACTCCTAATTCACCAGAACTATATCAAGTAGACCATCTTAGTAGAGAATTATATCAAGTAGACCATCTTAGTAGAGAATTATATCAAGTTGACCATCTTAGTAGAGAATTATATCAAGAAGACCACTTTTAAATAATCTTAAAATGTGCATCACACCTACAATGTAGAATTATGTCCACTGACACTGTCTTATGGCACTAGCTCACTAGTTCTGAGTTCTTAAAATATTCAGCGGAGGTCCATCGACGTAGCCTTACGTTCTAGTTGGCAGCATAATTGCTATTGTGCCCCTTTGATTATTATTCAAGTGTTTAAGAAATAAAAAACAAACAAAAGATGTGTCTTGTTATAAATTTGGTGATACAGGTCAGGCTTAATGTATACTTCCTGTCCTGTTATTGTTCTTGCTTTTGTCTGGATTCAGAATGCATCGACAGTGTAAATGTTTGGAATGGAATACATTCATTGTCCAGTCGAGTTATGAAGACTGACGATATATTCACTCTATGTTCTGTATTCTATGTTCGGTGTAATAATTTGAAAATTTTGATTTGATGGCATCAATATCTATCTGTATTGACTTGCTGTTCAAGCACAATTTGTGAGGTTGAAATGAAAGATTGTGGCTCGTACTCGACTGAAGTGCTTTATGGTGAGAGCAATTTTGACGTTCTCTACATTAAAATAATGTTTTGGTTGATGACTTGGTGAGCATTTTTGGATACCTCTAATTTTTCTCCAGCTGTTTCTTCATCTGTCGTCGATTCCTATAATATTTTATCCTGGATTATTGCGGCATATCTAAATTTTCGTCACCATATTTTGTTAATCTATGAAATAAATAAATTTAAAATCCACTTTATTTCTATTTTTCATATACTTTCATTCATTGGATGGCACTTCCCGGTAGTTCAAATGGTTACCTTAAGCCTTTCTGGTAGGTCGAACGGTCTGAATCTCAACTACAACATACTTCTATTCAACCCTGTCATTATTAATTCCCTAATTATTAACCTTAAAACGTAATATGCCGAAACATAGTAACGCGAAGTTTTGCTTAAATTTCTAACGCTACTGTATCGAAGCGTTACGGACAGCATGAATAAAACTTCTTATTCTGTTATACATGGGACTCTATAACCCATCTAATGATGTTTTATTTATTACTCTATCACTGTTTATTTCTAGGATATAACCGTTTACAATGTGACATGACTTCGTTGCATCCGTTCTCCCGATATTATCTCTACGCATAGAGAAAAAAGAAGTTCTTCATCAAAATGTTGTTGATGCAATATTCTAGTTTACTTTTATACAAAGCTATTTTTCCTCAAACATCGATATTTTCGTGTCCTTTTATTTCCCTCTACTTGTCTTATGTTTATGAGTTAATCTTATTTATTGTTCATAAACCGAAGAATTATGTATGAACCACATAAGTACATAATGGAAAGAAATACTAGATGCCGGCTAAGTGAAAAGGAAAATATACACTAGATACAGATTAATGAAGAATGGGATCAGTGGAAAGACTCTTATGTCAGTAACCATGTTTACAAAAGTAGGGTGGATTTTCTTCTTTGCAACATATATTTGTTTCTTTTGGTTTTACCTTCACATCTTAGAGTAAAATACGTTTAATTTGAGGAATAATTCAGCCCAAGCAAAAATATGTATAATAAACAGGATAAAATATGGCAATTTATGTATAACACGAATAAGATCATCAACATTTATATGTGATTATACTAGAATTCACTGCAGAACTGTGCAATACTTCACTCATTGCATACAAATAATGTGCTCAATGCAGTAGCATTGGTGATTTCATATGTAGTATCAGAATCAAAAGACATTCATAAGAGCATTCAAGTATTATATGCAAACCCATTAAATGTTAAATTCACAGTCAATAGCACATATCTTTTAATATTTTTATTATGTTCTTTAAATTTATATCTTTTACAAATTAGTGTGCTTTATATTCTTCCTTAAGGGCTGTATGTTTATATCCTAACGCAAAACTTTTCTTATTAAAAATTATTATATATTAAATCACGTAGTCTTATAAATAATCTTATAAATAAATAAATATCAGTTTCCCCCTTTATTAATTCCTATTTGTTCCAAATACCCTCTCAAGAAAGATAAAAACCCAAAACTATTTCAGTATTTGGAACGGCATTGGCATCAGACTAAGATTTGTCTCATTTAGTAAACGTTAAATCCAAACGCAATTCAATTTAAAAATATCTTGCAATCATTTTACACCATTTTTCTCAAAATATGTCTTTAAATTGCTATAACATTTTCTCTAATGCCAAATGAAATATATTTCACCGATTTAAAAAAGTGAAAATAGGCATCACTTATAGCTCAGCCATAGGAAAACTATCCCTAGAAAGCTGACTAATTTCTGCAATTGATGATACCAGTTTTATTTTCTAAGGAAACAAATAATGGATAATGTTATCTTTAACAATTCAGGCTGCTTAACTCAAACCATACTTAACTATTAAAATATATATATGTTATTCTACGTAATATTTCTGATAAAGACACAGAGTAACGCGTTCTTGCACAAAGTGAAAAACGAAATTACTTGCTATAGCTGCCTCTTAAGTACTGTAGATTTAATTACATATTTTATGATTCCCACTATACTAGCTTTATAGTACTTTTACAAGATGCGAAAACCAATATCACCCGTTCATTGAATTTTACATATTGCTCTCAATATAATGATTTTATTCATATATATGCATAGCTGGCCATTAAAATTGCTACACCATGCCCTTTGAAGGCACAGGCGTCCATGGACTCCAATACCTGCAAAGGGAGATCAAACTGTTTGGGATAGGGTATATCAAATACCTGTCTTTTAAGGAGGTTCTTTGTTTGCGATGGATGGTATCCCACCCGTAAGCAAAAGGTTGATATATATTTTCCCATTTCATACGTATCAATCTATGCAATTTAGATACCATGGATGACATACTTTTGATCATCTTAAGTACTAATGGAATGTATCCCAAATGACAGAAAAGAGGAAATAATTTTTTTTACTAGATACACATTAATAAGGACACTATCAGAGATAATACTCTTATTTAATCATAAATATAATCTCAGAGGATAATTTAACTCGAGCCGATAGCCATTGCTTCCTTAGATCTACGATTCGTACATATGGATTATATGTAATTCATTGATAGAGCAACACGTGTGACAATAAGACATACCTGATACAATTACTTGCAGAAAATATGATTTCGTAAACAAATCGATCTGCTTCCAACTCCAAAAGAGTAAGGTAACAAATTCTTTGATGTGTTTAAAGACTTAAAATAAAAATAATGTAACATATACGAGAGATAATGTAACATCGTAGATTCACAAATGTATTGGCTAAAATAAAATATTGTAATTATTTTGGATTGAAATAACGCCACATTTTCTTCAAACACAACCAGGTAGTTTAAGACTGCCTCTGTAGTAATTAAATAAATCGCGCAGCAGCCTATTCCCATGCAAACTGAAAAAGAAAAAAAAACTATCATTTCTTTTGACTTTGATACTATATATTTCATCAATTCTATGCCTTGTGTCTGGCATTAAATGCAGCAGATATTGATACAGATCTGAAATTGTTTCTATGGAAAATAAATGTTTTATGTTGTTTGAGTAATATATATATATATATATACACACACACACACACATATATATATATATATATATATATATATAAATACATGTAAAATGCATTAATATGTTTATCAAAAACAGGTGCATTAATATTTAAAAAAATTTGGAGATAATTCAGTCAAAACTGTATTTCGACATTTTTCACGCTTTTTCACAAAAATATTACTTAATTAATGTATCTTATTAAATACTAATAAAATGCTAAATGATAATGAAATCAATTGAAATTGAAAATTTAATGTAGAATTATGCCCTATATAAATTAACCAATCGCTCATAACTGTATTTATTTATATATGTTTCATAATTTAGTTTCATAAGTAACCACACGTGTTAGAAATACTAACTTATGTCTATATGACTCAACACAACTGTCATGGTTTTGATTCGAGAATAACCACCAATGTCGAACTGGAAAATCATTTTCTAAAATAGCCATGCAATATCACATTGATTTGGCTTACAAATGTAAAACAAATTAAATACACACTTAGTATATGTTTTTAAATCTGAAAATAAAATTTAGAAAAAAAGTGATATCCATAAACTTTTATAAATATTATTCCTAGATATTACAATACTTTTGTTTTTGTATTATGAGTTCCTTCTCCCCAGCTCTATATGAAGGAACTTAAATTACCTCGTTTGGCCACTTCGAAGATCCAAGGTTTTCATCTCAATTGAGACCCGAGTATTTTACAATAGCAACCGAACACTTTTATTATGAATGTGCGATCCAGTGATATTTCTGAATATGCAATCTATTGATTCTAGTAAATTTTTAGTAGATCTTGCGAATTATGGTGCTGGATTCAAAATTACTAGTAATACCGCCACAAGAAATTCTAATCAACATAAATAATATATAATTGGAAGAGCCGTTCAAACAGTCGGTTTTATGTGAATCAAACATCTGAAGGTACAGAGTTCAGGGTTCACTTCGACGTTAAGAGAAACAAGAATTGCATCCCAGTAGCCCATCGGTTAAATCATCGGCTGAGCAGTTCGAAGACCTTAATTAGAATATACAAATCGCAGTCAAATAATTTTTATTAAAATCAGCATATAAAAAAACGTTAAAAGTATAGACCGGCTTTGGACGCAAAAACAGCCTTTCAAATACATTTTACTTTTTAACACTTTACAACAAAGTTGAAAAGTGTTTATGACTTTGTTCATTCATTCTGTCTGTCTGTCAGTCTGTCCGTTAGCACGATAACTGCCGTAAAAATGACTTTATCAAAATGAAATTTTAGTATGTTGTTCAAACGGTCTGTGGGACCTATGGGAATATAAATAAATAATATCACCCAATTAGTTTTTTATTGAACACGGGTTGAAAAAATGAAATACATTGAACCCTATGGGACCTAATTTTTCAAACATTTTTTAAGCAAATTTAAAATTCACAAATTGCTTCGAAATTTTTAGGAAATATTCACATTATCCCATAAAATATATAAAAAAAAATTCAGTAAAATATATTAAGTAGTTTTTTAATTAAAAATTATTTAATATAGGGAAAAATATAAATTAAATTAAATTCTGACTTTTAGGATATCCTCCAGAAAGAAAAAAGATATATATTATATTATAAATATCTTTTCAAGAGTTTAATCATTTTGTATATGAGAGAGGCTACACATTTTAAAATAAATTTGGTAGATAACAATTTTTCAATTTTTTTTTAATTTTATATAACTCTTCATGATATACTTATTTGATGGCATTTTTAATGCTCTTTCCTACGTCCTAGATAGTTAAAATTTGGTACACAGCTTAAATTTGTTGAACATTTTATTTTTCAAAAATTTGGTGGATCCTTAAATATAGATCATACATTTTTTCCGAAATTGCCTGCAAATAATCCCCGTTCACTTCTATAAATCATTGTTGTATGATTGTTAAAAATTCTGATGTGGGCAGCACATGTCTTTCCCTGCAGACTCATATTCACGTTCTCTTTATTTCTTCAATAATAATTTGAGTTTATCTGCACAAAATAACAGCCATAATTATTTTAAATGACATTGAATTTGCACGTTAAACTTAAATTTGGTTCTTATTTGATAGCTGGACTTATTGTCAAAGGTGGCATAGCGAAAACGCGAAAAAAATAGAATATCTCAAGAACGGCTAGTCCTAGAGTAATGGGGTTAGTCTTATTTACCTTATTGTCAAAAATCACGCATAAAATAGGAATTTAATTGATATAATTGAGCACACGTAGTCTTTCATTTTTATGTTTAACGATTTTTGCGAGCCATTTCGCAAAAATAGCCGATTCCTTTTTCCCGAATCGTACTAGAATAGCCTACAAATAATTTATATACCAAACTTTGTTAAATTTGGTATATAAATCACTTGTAGGTTATTGAAATATTATACACCAAATTTTGTTAAATTTGTTCCATTAGTTTTTAGCTAGAGTGGATAAAGGCAATTTCTGCCGGCCATTTCGCAAAGAAGGTCAATTCTTTTATTACGACTCGTATTATAATCTAATGAACATCAGGATTTCCCACAAAAAACATACCTACCAAATTTTATGAAATTCGGTCAATTAGTTTTTCTATAGAGTGGATGTAATATCCTCACAGACACACAGAAATATACACAGATACACTCTTACACACACATACGTCTTCCTAAAAATAGTTTTTTCGTGTTCTAGAAGTCCCAAAACGTGTGGATCCTTCGAAATTTCGAGTTCCGATCTTCGACACGATTCCGATACTTTGAATATACACACACACACACACATATATTTTCTGTGTATCTGTGTATTATCTGTGTATCTAAATTCCATGCCTATGCAATTACAATAGTTGTGATTTTAAATGATCCCTAAACTTTTATTATTTCTTCGACGAAGCCTAATTTTAACTTATGCAGAATGCAAATATCTCAAGCGATTGTAAGGTGAGTTTCATAAGAATTGCTGAATTTTTTTCACACAAAATTATTTAGCTATGGAGTCTGGAATACAAGTTATATGAATGAAATATTCATTGATTTTGCATGAAGAATCAGTTGATTTATATTTCGATACAGTTTTAAATATTTACGTATAATAAATTACTGTAGTACTGTGATAATTTAAAAGATATCATCACTGAATATATCACATTTTAGAAATTTTTAAATGAAATTGTATTTCAGTTGGAAAGTGTTTCATAATCAATGCTTATGCATGATTGATCTTTCTTGTTATTATATGCTGCTTTCAAAGAAGCTATGTGAATGTTATGCTTTAGAAGCGATTTAAGTTGTACATATTCATTTTTGTATTAAAATATGACATTACTCCCATCAACAGGCACACTAATTTCCACCAATATGTTATTAGTAGTTCCGTGAAACAGACCGAGACGGAGCTCACCTTATGGTTTAGAGCATAGTTGAGTAGTTGTCAATGCAAAAGATATATCTCTGCACATTATATTCCATTATTTTAACAATAGCTACCTTGATTATTTTTGCTCAGAAAAAAACAGATGATTTCCTTTTCACTTAAAAATAAACACAATAAATAACAAAATGGATATATATAATTTTATATGGATCTAACCGTAGCTCTGTTAATATTTTCTGATCAAATGCTGTGTAATATTCTATTTTATCTTTGCGTCAATCGATTTCTTTTCCAGTTTCCTTTCTTCTATGTTTCTCCATTACATCATTATTTAATTTCTACTTATGAGTTTATTGAATTTAGCGTCGTGACAAATGCCCCTGGGAAATAAGGTATTAGCCACATAAGTACTTTATGGAAAATATTACAGATACCGGTTAAGTGGAAAAGTAAGCATTCACTACGTATGCATTAATGGAGACTAAGATCAATGGAAAGACTCTTACGTAACCATAGCCATAAAACAAGAAATTCTTTTCATCTTTCGGAGAGATATTTTCTTGTTTATACATATTGTTTCCTACATGGATACACCTTAATGTATGTTAAAGAAAATAATAGATCACACTATCTTACTTTTATTAGCATTTTATAACACAGTTCAAAAGTGTTTATTGAACTTTGTTCATTCTGTCTGTCTGTCTGTCGTTCCGTTCCCAATACAACTGCCGTAAAAATGACTTCATTAAGTTTAAATTTTAGTATACAGTTGAGACGGTCTGTGGGACATATGGGAATGAAAATGAATAATATCACCCAATTAGTTTCGGATAGCAACCGGATTGAAAAGATGAAATACAATGAACACTATTTCGCATAATTTTCCTAACATTTTTTAAACGGAGTAAAAGTTTAAAAATTGCTTCGAAAAGTTTAGAAAATATTCAAATAATTACGTAAAATATATAAAATAAATCAGCAAAATATGTTGGGTAGGTTTTAAAATAAACAATGAAATAATAATTACAACCATATTATAAAGAAATCACGTTACTCATTTCAGAATAAATTATGTCATCCATTTCTTCCCGTGTAAAAATCAGGATTTTTGAAGATCTTTTAAATACATATTTAATGTTCATCCGTCATAAAACTGCTTTATTTTTGCATATATATTTGCATATTATTTATCTAAATTATGTGCCAATGCAATTACGTTATTTTTTATCTTAAATGATCACTAAACTTTGATTGTTCCAATAACGAAGTTTAATTTCTGTAGCATGCAATGTATAAACCAATTAAGCGATTGTAAGCTGGGTTGTATAAGAATTGCTGATTTTTTTTCTAGCACAATTATTTAGCTTTAATATATTAGTCTGAAATATAAGTGATATGAATGAAATATTCAATGAATTTACACAGAGAAAAAAATGATTTTTACCATTGACTTTTTTATGGAGTTTTAAGTTTGAAAGTGTAATATATTATTGTAATACTTTGGTAATTTCAAAAATATTAGTACTGAATGTATCGCATTTTAGAGCTTTTTAAATAAAATGACAGTCCAGTCAGAAAGTGCTTCATAGTCAATGATTTATGCATGATTGATATTTCTTGTTTCTTACTCGGATTCGTTAGAAAAACAGTTGAAATTGCTGCGAAACTTAAGCAGCTTAGTTACATACTTATGTGGATCTGTCAGCTTAATGCAGTGACATTACTAAGGTCTCCGTCCGTGTTTACTACGCTCACCAATCAACGAAAGCCTATCAGTTCTTATAATAATTTGCAAACTATTATGTTCAGTACAAGGTCAGACCAACACGAGGGGTCCGACCTTCCTGCAACAGATTTTATCTGCACAAATTTACTTTTTTTTGCAACAAAATTTTAAATGTGAACTTCACTTCAATTATATAAGCTCAAGTTATTTATTCGACAGATTGTAATGACATGCTTTCGAAAACAAATTCAATGTATGTTCCCTGAGTATACCAAAATTTAATCAGTGCCAGATTAATGGCCAAGTGGCTGAACTATCATATTTTATTAAATTTGGCCATCCAATTTTAAGCTAATGTATGTGAATATATTGCTTTGAAAGACGTACACATGCATACAGACTCCAAACTACAAATAGCGGATCTGTGTTCAAAAGGGTCCAAAACGTGTACCTGCATCGCAAACATTAATTCTAATTTCCAATACCATTCAAATAATTTATCTGAACATTACCATATATTGTAGGAAAAAGTGACAGTACATGTAAAATAAAAATAAAATATCAATCAGTTTTTATTTGCGACTGGCTAATAGGGTTATGTACAAATTTCGGTGTTTTCAACAGACTAGTTGACCGTTTGTATGCACACTGAAATTCAACAATATAAATGACTTTCTCAAATTAACTCTTTAACATTTTGAATTGAAACTCCGCGCATATGCCTTTGCACCGTCATATTCTCTGCGGAATAATTAACTGTCATAGTTTGCAACAAATTGCGAAGTTCGTAATCCCAGCACTGTGTTTCAGAAGGTTGAAGATCAAAGTGGTAACTCCAAATATTTATCAAAGTTTGTAACACTCTAAAATAGCCTGTTCGTTACAGGGGGTAGTCTATAATTTGGAAGCAAATAAATTAAATTAATAAGACTTTAATTAATTTTCTTAGCATTTACTATGGATTATTCAATAGAGTTTTCAATACATAGATTTTAAAACTTTTATTATATATATGCTTAATTAATTGACTGCAAAAGTATAATAGTACTTTGCTTAATATTAAGGTTATTTTTTGTTTGTGTTGTTATATAAATATTATTCAACATTTCAAGGCCCTAGTGCTGCTTCTCAGCATCAGTGGAACAGTTACAACACTGAAAATATGATAATTGGATATACATCTAAAAATTTGCTATGTTCTGAAAATACACAAAATTTTGTGTATTGCACAAATACCCAAAACTAATACACAAACTTAATGTATCTGCGAAATGACTCCGAACATACATATATCTTAAAATAAAAAATTAGCTGCAGTAGACTACGTTGCAGATATTTTTGATAAAGAGCTGATAAAAAGCTTCTTCGATCGTTGCAAACGCCTTATTGGTAAATTCTGTGACCATGGTTATTTTAATCACTAAACACTTGTGAGACCAGAAATATATATACCATAAACACTACCATGTAAAGAGCTACAGGAGACAAAAATGCAAATGTCTTTGATAAAGAAAGAACCGAAAAATAGCTTTATTCGATCAGTAAATACGCCCTTACAGGCATGTTCTCTGAGCAGGATTATTTAAATCTTTATAACTATTATATTGGGAGAGCAGGATACATTTATGCCACTACTTAATATTTTAAAAGCAAACGGCTTGATGTTTCTGTTTTTGTTCACCACATATGTAAAAAAAAAATAAAACATGTATTAGTCACGTCCCTGACAACCCTTAAGTCACACTTGCTTCTTGGGTAGTGCTAAATGAGCAACAGAACTACGGTATCTCCACAAATTTTTGGGCTTTGTGTTTGTTTAATTTGTAATGTTCTTGTTTTGTGTGTAGTTAGTTTAGTCATTTTTTACCTTCATATCATTGTGAAATGGCGGTTCCGTAATGAATTGATTTCCAATAAAACCATATGTAACAGAATAAAACATGTACAGGGTTAGCAAGAAATAAGTTTCCCATTTTAGAGGGCTCTAGAATGCATTCTAGTAGTCCAAATGAGATAAAATTTGAAATAAAATTATTCAAATGATGCGCTTGACATTTATTAAATCAAAAATTTTAGTACAAAAATCCGTCGATAGGTGGCGCTGTAATACACACAACAATTTAATAGGCTTTATAAATGTTAAATAATATTAAAAAAGTAGCATTAAAACTTCTCAATATGTCCCCTTTCATGTTCAACAATGTGCTCTAGTCGCAGAAGCATATTTTCCACAGCTGACCTGAATGAGTCTGCCAGAATATCAAGAACATGGTGCCGAATACTGTCCTTCAGATCTGGCCTTTTACGGTAGATATTGTCCTTGCGGAAACTCCATAACCAAAAGTCGCAGGGGGTGCTATTCGGCGAACGAGTAAGCCATGCGGTTGGAAAATGCCGGTTGATCATCCGTTCAGATGTGAAATGCTGTTAACAATTGCTTTACACTAATCTAAATGTGAGGAGGTGGGCCACCTGCATGAAAACGATGTGCTGAAGGCATCCACGCTGTTGAAGTTGTGGGATTACAAAATCCCTCAACATATCACGGTACCGCAGTTCTGTGATGGAACAGGTTTTGATTCCAGTTGCAGTTAACTCTTCAAAAAATACGGTCCAATGATAAAGATAGCCGTAAAACTACACCATACTGTCACTTTTTCAAGATGCAAGGGTTGTTCCGGGTTAGCGTCAGGGTTTTCCGCTGCCCAAATTCGACAATTGTGGATGTTAACTTGCCCATTGAGGCAAAAGTGGACTTCATCAGTCCACAGGTTGTTCCTTGGCCAACTGACGTCAACCACTATTCGAGCAAGGAACTGAAGTGCAAAAGTTTTATGAACCTCTGAGTCTTCGTCCTGCAATAGGTGCACAGGCTTGATTTTGTAGGGATAAAAATTCAAAATTCGCCGTAAGATTTTTCGTATAGCAACATATATTTTTCGTATAAGGCATATCCAATGCAAGGGAAACAACTGGTACACTCACATTACCATGCGGCGAATAACTGATGGCTTCAACGACCGCGCTAGCCTCATTTTTGACGCTAAAAGACTGGATTGACTTTCGTCCTCCACCTGGAAGAATACCAAGTTGCAAAGTTGTATTAAATTTCTTTATCGTCTTGCGTAGGGCACATGGAGACATTGGACCTCTTCGTAGTATCTGCTTCATACGACGGAATTCTTTTACAGCTCCAACGGAGTTCGGCTGGGTCTGGTAGAACAATTTCACCAGTAGCGCTTTTCCTCTTGCAACGTTGGCATGATGTGCTGAGAAGTAACTAATGCTTTTGCAGAATCCGCCTTCTTTTTATCCAAAGAATAATGCTACTAGGCATGCGCTGTAACGCAAATAATGTTTCACATTTTCAATATATGCAAATAAATACCATTTGTGTTTTAGCGCCATATATAGGTGATTGTTGATACAAAATTTTTTGATTTAATAAATGTTAAGCGCATCATTTGAATTATCTGCATTTCAAATTTTATCTCATTTGGACCAATAGAACGCATTCTAGAGCCCTCTGAAGTGGGAAACTTATTTCTTGCTAATCCTGTATATATTCTTCTACGCTAATTTGATTCCTTACATAATTTTATTAAATTTTCTATTTTTGTTATTGACTAAATGGCCCTGTCTATTTACTTCATTTCTAATCACTTAGTGATAAATTCGAGTTAACTTTCTACCTCCAAAGCAACATCGCTGTTAAAGTATTTTTATCACGGCATATCTATTGAATGAATTGCATGAAAATATATTTTGTACCAAAGAGAATTGATAAAAATTGAAGGTTTTAACAGGACTCAGAAGCAAAATAAATCTTTTTCATCATAATAAAAGAGTAGTTTGCACAAGCAGACGCTTAATGTCTTATGGGATTATGTTCAATCCTGATGATATATTACTATATTTCTAAAAATAAAAAAAATATCTTCATATAATAATAGAATTCATGAAGTAACATTACGTTGATAGTACAGTTGTGTGCATACTTATGATGGATATAATTTAGTTAACTAAAAAGTCGTAATCATTGTACTTAAATCATACTCCCTTACATTATAGACAGAATTATGTATTTCGCTGCAGAAATCAATGGTGAGTCTTCTCGATTGTGAGGGCAAAATCAAATTAAATAACGCTATGTATAAACAAAATGGTATGAGCAAATTTAAACATGATATAAGCTATGTACTACCAATATTTACCGTCGCACCAATCATGTTCCTCTATAGACAAATTATGCATAAATATAATTACAAACTTTACTATTATTATATTTAAATTTATTTATATTTTATATTTCATATACAATCAGTTACTTTTACTATGTGGAGGTCATCAAAATAATCGACATTATAATGAACAATAAAGATCAACCATGCATAATTCATTGATTATGAAACAGTTTCAACTTCAATGCAACTTTATTTAAACATCTCTGAAAAGCGATACATTCCTCGGTAATATTTTTACAATTATCACAATACTACATTAATTAATTATATATGAAAGCATAATTTAAACATTTCTAAAATGCTATACATTCCTCAGTGATATATTTTTATATTATAATAATAATACAATAATTTATTATATTTGAAAACGTCATCGAAAACAAATGAATTGTATTCAAATGACGTCATCAAAATATAAATCGCAAGGTTCTATAAAAGCAGCATTTCATTTATTAACTTTTACCATTCCTATCATTTATCACAATACCATAATAATTTATTTTATTTAAAAACATAAAACCTTGGAGGTGTAAGTAATTTAACTCTATACTTAAAACTTCATTGAAAAAAATCGTCTTGTTCTCTGTGTCAAATCAATGAATGTTTCATTCATATCAGCTATATTGCAGATTCCATGAGCTACATAATTTTGCGTTAAAGAACTGCAGCAATTCTTATACAATTCATTCTATATCTTTTGGTGTTTACATTCTCAATAAATGAAAATTAGGCTTTGTTGTAGAAATAATCAATGTTTGATGATCATTTAAACTCAAATATATTGTAATTACGTTGTTTCAGTATGTAGAAGGACATAATTTAAGCAAAACTAAAGCGATTTTGGGACGGATACAGCAGTAAATATGAATTTAAAGGTACTTTAAAACTCACCATTTTGTCACAAGATGTCTGCCATAATTTATTTTGAAGTGAATCACGCGATCTCTTCATGTAATGGTCACGTGATTGCGTCATATAAAAGGTGTAATTGTTATTTTAATTTTTATTTAAAAACCTACTAAATATATTTTGCTGAATTTTTTTTATACATTTTATGGGATAATTTGAATATTTCCTATCCGGGTTCAATCTAAACCTGATTGGGTTATATTATTCATTTATATTCCCATATGTCACAGAGACTGTTTGAACAACATACTAAAATTTCATTTTGATAAAGTCAGTTTTACGGCAGTTATCTTTCTAACGGACAGACAGACAGAATGAACAAAGTCATAAGCACTTTTCAACTACGTTTTAAAGTGTTAATAGAACTTTTGATATTTAATACGTAATAAACAGATTCTCTTATATATATCATATATCATAATTTTGTATTTCTTCTAATCTTTCATAGCACTTTTAAATAGTAAAAGTGATAAAACATATGCAACACTTTTAAATACATCTATGTGGTCTTTAAAAGGACAAAATAACGCTTAATTGAATCTATTAACATTTCTTGGATGTGTACCAAAACATTCATATGCATATTTAAGTCCCTCATTTGTTCTGGTGGCACAATAGCTTTCTCTTATAAAGAACTGTAAATGAAGTTTATCTCGCAAAATATTTTAACATACTGCATAACAAAACAAGTTCTGTCAAAGTATTATTTAAATGATACACAATTCTAAAGAGCTTTTACAGTTATTAGGATTTACGTCCAAAGAAGTTGAGTTGTTTACATTCACTTGAATGACACTGGTCTCTGACGGTTTTGTTTCCAAGATAATCTGATAGGCCCAACATAAGACTTTTCACATACATAAAAATCTGTGATATTGTGGGAAAACAATATCGCGAAACTTTCAAATTAATAGATCTCACTGAAAATCAATAGGTTTATTTGCTTTACAGACTTACTTTTAATCATACATAATTTTATGTAATTCACTGGATTAGTGAAAACCTATTTATTGTTGAGTAGAAAAATGTCTAATATCTCGAGACCGGTTCAGGAGAGAACTTCTAAGTAATATTTTCTATTTATCTTTGATTAAAAACATTTAGAAAAACATTTAGTCACTTTGTAACATTTTAATAATTTCTCTAGTTTAGATCAAAAAAGGCAGAAAAATGTTTAAGATGGCGTATAATATTAAATTTATATTTACAAAAAAGTGTTAGCATAATGGTTTATTGATTTACTTATTTCTTTTTGAAATAAGAATGTTCGAAAAGTCGCTTCCACTTGTATGAACACTTCCATAATAATAAATAGGCTAGTAATGAAACAAAAAATATCAATCATGCATAAAGCATTAACGCGCTGGAGTTGCACTCGGTAGGCCCGGGTTCGATTCCAGCCACTGCCAAAACTGCCGCCGTGTTCATGCGGAGTACGATCACGTTAAACATGTGGGTCCGAAAGTCCTTCCGAGAGGTTGGTGGTAGGGGAAGGAGGGTACGGTCCCTGTGGATGCCTCCCCCACTTGGTTCCGGTCTAAATTGGGTGGCACTTCCCGACCGTCCAAACAGTTACCTTACACCTTTCTGGTAGGTCGGACGGTCTTGGTTTCAACAACAACACTTTCTAAAATGCGATACATTCTTCGATGCTATTTTTAAAATTATCACAATACTACATTAATGTATTATATTCAAAAACTTAAAATTTCATCGAAAAAAAATGAACTTCTTTCAAATGACGGCATTGAAATATAAATTGCCTGGTTTAAACATCACATTCCTCGATATTATTTTTAAAATTATCATAATACTACAATTTTTCTTTTTATTACATTTGAAAACGTCATTGAAAACAAATGAACTTTTTCAAATGAAGTTTTCGAAATATAAATAGGCTGGCTCTTTAAATAAAAGCATCGTTTTATTCATAAACATTTTTCCATTAATTTCATTCATCACAATACTATAATAATTAATTTTATTTAAAACTTAAAACCGTGGAGGTACAAAATTTAACTCTATGCTCAAAACTTCATCAAAAATCGTTTGCTTCTCTGTAAAATCAATGATTGTTTCATTCATATCAGCTATTTTGCGGTCTCCATGAGCTAAATAATTTTGCTTTAAAGAAATGCAGCAATTCTTATACAACTCATTCTACATCTTTTAGTATTTACATCCTCTATAACTGAAAAGTAGGCTTTGTTGTAGAAATAAACAAAGTTGGATGATCATTTAAACTCAACTATATTGTAATTGCAATGTTTCAGGATATAGATTCACAGAATTTCATCAAAAATAAAGAGAATTCAGGGCGGATACAATACTAAAGATGAATTAAAAAGAGCCTTAAAAATCACGATTTTGTCACGAGATGGATACATTTTGAAGTGGGTTACGTGATCTCTTCATGTAATGATCACGTGAACTCTTCATATAAAGGATGTAATTATTATTTTATTTTTTATTTAAAAAACTACTGAATATGTTTTGCTAATTTTTTTAAATATTTTATGGGATAACTTGAATACTTCTTTAAACTTTCGAAGCAATTTGTGAATTTTAAATCCGCTTAAGAAATGTTTGAAAACTTAGGTCCTATGGGGTTCAGTGTATTTCATTTCTTCAACCCGGATTCAAGCCAAAACTAATTGGATGATATCATTCATTTATATTCCCATAGGTCTCACAGATAGTGTGAACAACATACTAAAATTTTTATTTCGATAAAGTTATTTTTACAGCAGTTATCGTGCTAACGGATAGACAGACAGACAGACAGAATGAACAAAGTCATAAACACTTTTCAACTATGTTGTAAAGTGTTAAAAAGTATCGCAGTACATTTAATCGATTTGTCTAATATATTTCATAAATATTGAGATGTACATGCAAAACAATATCCATATTTTGAGCTGGACTCGTTGCAGTTATGGTGATATAATATAATAAATACAGGTTTATGTGTGCAACTGAATCTACAGATGTTGAATAAGAAATATGGTAAAGCAATAGTTCAATGACATAAAAGACCTAAAAACTCGAAAATATATAAACAAAGAGCATGGCCAGTGTGGTAAGGTGAAATTTACATAAATGCAACACTACTACTTACCCATATTGTCCGCCAGTTGACTCTGAAAATAGTATAGTGCGATCTGAAATGATCAAAATACATTGCGTATGTACTAAAAGAACTAGTCGATTTTATGGCCACTGACATATTTATGTAAACACATAAATTATTAAAACATTGACAATAATAATAATACAAATACTACACTTAAAATTACCAAGCTTGACATCGAGTGTGCACGGGATAATTAGGATAATTGCTAGTTCAATTCATTAATTAAAATTCAACTTGGCGCTGTAAAGAAGATTTCCCAGAAAGCTTAAAATTGCACTGACACTTAGCTTTCGATTATTATATTATATATTGCATCACAATAGGATCTTACAGAAACCATACTACCTTCGCCACAGGTGGAGACATCTGTTATCCTAAAGAGAGGTCCTTCACAGTTCAAAGTGAAAAGGCCTTGGGTATTCGAGAAATACACATATTATTGGATACACGGGTTCTTATGAGATAACGCTACAATCTAGATTCCATCGAGGATTATAGCGGAGTTGGGGATCATAGTATATAATCTTCTCCACCGTCCAATTGCGGGTTGGCCCAGCGATTCCTGGATGTCCGAGGCTTACGTACAGGTCGATGCCGGTTGGGTCGCATTCCGAATAAACTTTACGGTATCTTGCCTCAGACATGCCACACCGATGACGGTGAACGTACTCAGCTGACGTGTGGTATGCGCTGCATAGGGGCCCAGGAATGATGAACCGCAAACACTCTGTCTATGTATACTCGCCCGTGAGGTAAGATGGACACTGAGCTGTCGCTTACAGTCATCGCTTACAGTTGCCACGGCTTAAATGCAGTTTAAGGGGTCCACCGGGTAGCCCATACTACGCCGTCTATTTTCAGAGCTGTGTGGTACTGCGTAAAAAAAGGGGCGAAGTCCTAGCTGCGCCGTTGATCGCCACTACGCGATGATGCTTAACTCGGTCTGATTCCGCCCTATCTCGATTTGACTTAGAGCAGCCATACACTTAATTTACTGAATGATCGTGCCTGGCTACGAGTTACACTATGTACGAGTTACACTAAGTATATGTACTCGCAGCAGGGTATAAAAATCGGCTGCTTACTATATGCATCGGGCTGCCGCTAAAGAGTGGCAGCGGATGTCGGTGCCAAAAATGCGTCAAAATGCATTCGAATCGGGCTTTAAGACAAGTGCACATACACTTGGAGACCTTCTCTAACGAGATCGGAATAAAGTTTAAGGATTTTTGAAGAAGGAGGAACAAAATTGGGGTGGAAATCACCACGCCCTCTCATTCGTTATTTCACTAATGTGGGAAGAAAGGGTGATTCTAATTTTTACCAAATTATTGGATTGCGTAGGTGTCGCTCATTCCATATGCGTCCCAATAAAAATTGATGACCGGAGGAATCCCACAGCAGGGAGGTTTCGACCAGGACCCGGTGTGAGCTAACACTTGACAGGGGCTATAAATTCTTTGTAGTTTCCAAATAGACATTTGCTACGACATATATTTTTCTGAAAATTACAACACTGTCCTGGGTCATTCAAACCATGGCACCGAACTGTTCCATGTCGTTTATGAGGAGCATCGCAACAACTTATCATACATTTAGCCTACCTTGATTAATTACTATTCCCTCCTCTTCCATTCCTGGGGTTAACCCGGGGCAATGAACAGTGATTGCATTATGTGAAAATATCTTATGCTTCGTAACAGACAGTAGGTACGCCTGATTAGATATAAATTTATTATGGACGTAAATTAAATTTCTATGTGTATTACAATGCCGAGAATATGATGCAACGAGTACCAAGAAAGGACTTGTAAGTTAACAAATTATTAAATATCTAAAGAATTAATTAAAATTCGACAAATTAGGTGGCGTTGCAAAAAGTAAAATATATAAACGGATAAAAATAGAAACCAAATTAAAGAAATCGTCCTTCTTTCTGTATAGAACGTGCTATAAGCGGCTGAATGACATTAAGGAAGAGGGATAGGCAAGTGGTTAGAGCACGGAAATTGCACTCAAAGGATCTGAGTTCAATTTCCGGCTCTGTCTCAATTATCGTTGTGTCAATGAGGGGGGGTGGGCTACGAAATTCCATCGGAGAAGTTGGTCTCAGGGAAAGAAATGTACAGTCCCTACGAATGTCACACCTACTGGGTTCCGGTCTAAAGTAGATGGCACTGTCCCGGCTGTTCAAAACGATATCTTACACCTCCTGATAGTCAGACGGTAAATAAATAAATAAATATATTAGTGATCTTGCCTCACAAACTTGCATATTGAAACGAACTTTATTAATGATACAATAGATAAAAACTAAATACAGCATGCCTATAGAAAATTTCCCTACTAGTTCCAAAAGCAACTAACACCCTTCTCCTTCAGAACTGTTAAGAATCGCGATTCATATTACTTATTTAAATTCCAGTTACTTGAGTGAGATGGCATTTTCTGTCAGTCCTAAAAAATAAAGCTGTTATTTACCTTTAACAAAGATTTTATTGCGTTATTATTGCAGCAGTTTGGGGCAATAAATTTACTATGTAATGACATTTCTGTAAATCATTGTAAACGTTTAATACAGTCGATACATAGAGAGCGGTTCAGAGAAATATTTTAAAATTACTGCCATTTATTTCTTCGGGATAAATTACATATGAATTTTCTGTTTATTCATTATTGGCTTCATTTCTTGTTTTACCTTTTTTCGCTAAGTTTGTGGCTTTCGAATGTTCGACTGAGTTTATAATCACCACGTTTCCACTATTTACCGAATATGATAAATATACAAAATTTTACGTGATTCACCTATTTTCTTGAGCGATCGTGTCTACAGCTTCAAACATATACATATTACAAGTATGCATATTTCAAACACATACGCACATAAAAACAGACACCTGAAAAACGTTCTATTCGCGTTCAGTCATGTTCAGATCGTGTAAATCGGTGGAAAATACGAATTCATATTTTAGACACCGAAGCAATACTATATATCATAATAAATATACATGGAATTTTAAAAGGGATATAAGAAACTGAAATAAAATGGAAAAGGGGGACGGATCAGCTGAAGGCTTAAATCAAAATCTATGAAAGTGCTGCCGGTCTCTCATTTCTTGTTAAATTTTAAGAACGTAGCAGCGTACATGCTTTCCTCTTAAAACTTGAATATAATTACTTTCCTTATAAACATAATGTAAAGTATTGTGACGGGGTCGAAAATTCGAATTCGAGTTTTCGACGGGCGAGCACGTTTCAAGCATCCCTGATCACGAATCAAGCATTTTTGAAGTGATGTCTGTGTGTGTGTGTGTGAAAATATGTCTGTGTGTGGGGGGGGGGCGTGTGTATCAGTAAGCCTGTGGAGACGATAACTGACGAACGAATTAACAGATTCGAACGAAATTTGATACAAAAATCACAATCTGTAAACACTGGAAGCCTATTGTTTTTATACGCAATCGAATGTTCAGAACCCCCCCCCCCCTAAATTTTCGAGTGAAATTTTGAAAAAATCGTCAGAAAATCAAAACTGCTAATAAAGTTACGCAAATAGACATTTTTAATTTAATTTTTCATTAGAAAACGATTGACATACATTTTAGAACGCTAATATGAACCATTCTCGAGATATTGCACATTATTCAAAAAATTATCAAAAAGTCATATAAAATAAAAAAAAATATTTCCTATTGAGAAACATGTTCACTTTTCATATGTAATATCATGCGATAAATTTGGTGACATCATTCTCGTGGATCTAGCTCGTTCCATTCATGAAAACAGATACTTTGAGTAATATTTTGAATTTGAAAGCCAATAGTCATTTATCTGCTGTAAGAATAACTTATCTCTTCGTCCATAACGCTTGGCGAGATTTTGACGACGAATTTGGTGGAATGTCGCCATCCTGGCGACTTTTTTATATGTTGCTAAATAAACTAAAAACTCACCAAATGGATAAAATTGACGCTAAATCAATGATGATGACGACATGGAAAATGACGACTCATTGACGAAAATTCAATATCTTAGAAAGAATATAAGTAACTACTGTAAAAATAATTTATTTTTTTTACTGTAAAAGTAGTAAGTTCATTGCATTATATAAGGAAAGTCATGTGCTGCCCACATCAGATTTTTTTTATTTAGAATTTCAAAATTTGAGAAAAAAACACGAATAATTGGAGCGGCGGAAAGTAAAATTTGCAGTCTTCCATATCACTGTTGCGTTAACACGTTGATACATATTTCTACAAAGATAGTGATATTTCATAAAAACACCACTTCATGGTAAAATACTCCGCACCAAGTACAAAGAACAGAAATATACCTCAAGAAATTATGAAATCTCTAAATAATTTTATTAATCTCTAAATAAGTTTACACAAAATAGGACCTTTAATTTCAGGTCTTGGTATCGTACTGGAAGGTCATAATTATCCTTCTAATCACATATAGTCCTTTCAGTTGCAGTCAATTAATATAAAAATAAGTATAACTAAAAAAGGCTATGTGTAAAAGGGCTGTGTGTAAATTTATGAAAAACATTTTGAAATTTCGTAACGGTTTTTGTTGAAAGTTTCTATTTGTAAATTTGGAGAGAATTTTTTTCAATAAAGTGGTGTTTTGTGAAATGCTGCTCTGCTAATGCTTGTTACAACTTTTCTATAAAATATAATATTGTGGCAACCGAAACAAAAACTTAAAGTTAAACTTTTAAATCTTAAATTCATCACGATTGACATTGCCGTTAATTCATACATAGTGGATTTAATATTTAATCGTACATTGCTAGTTGTGTAGCTTTATATAAAACCCTCCATTTATTTACCTTTCGGGGGAGTCCTGTGAAGGAATAATTAATTAATAAAATGCTAAATTGATCACACCACTTGAACTTTAACAATAAAATATTTATTAACAAAATCTAAATCTAAATTATTTAATTGCACCAATTATTCATATTATTAATTAGATGCTTAACAACAATTATTCTCATTAAGTATTGCGGCGGAAGGGACATATGCGACCAGAATTATTAAAATTACTATCATGTGTCTATGACCTGTGATTGTTAATGAGCACATACCTTCCAATTCGTCTTGGGCTTTGATCATATATCAGATGCTTGCATCAGTTATATGCACCGCCGTAACTCTTTGGTGTACGGCTCCTTCTCGTACATCTGATTGCACTCACACATTATATAGATCTAGCCAGTATTTTTGGAACATTTGCACAATTCTTTAAGTTATGTTGTACAAGCTATATGTGCACAAGTTGCACAAATCTGCTCACGTCCTTAAGTCAAAAAGTCTTCATTATCTCTGCTCTGTTCTGGTCTTAAGTCAAATCTTGATAATTGTCTGCTTGATTCTCGGGTCGCAGGATGTGGTTCCCTCGTTAGGGGGGTGGGATAACTCCTCCTTTTCTTCCATTTGGCGCTTATTGGCTACTCCTTTACCCAATGGCACCATTCCACATCTCGTAAGGCCCAGCTCAGCCGCTCTGTCATGACCCCCTAAATTTATGGTCTTCTGACCTTTAGGTTTACGTAGTGATAAAATTCGGTGACAGCCAGACTACAGGCTTTGTCCGTCGTTTTGGCCTCCATAAATTTATACATAAAAGTGTCTCATCAAATGTGAGATCTACTTCTGCTCTCACAAATATCAAATAGGTAATTCACATATTAACGGCCTATATGTGTTATAAATTTACATTTATAAATATATTGTTAAAATCAAGGTACATGACTTTAAAAATGTACGGATTCTAAATTTACTTCTTAAGGAAAAATAACTTTTTTGCGCCACTTATTCTTACAAAGTGAATAACTTGTAACAAAGGAAGTTACTGCAAGATTAAAAACTACTTGATGTTTAAAAGTATTACCTCAGGGAATTTTGTGTTCAAAAACTTATATTTTATTTTAAGATAGGCCATTATTTTGAATTTAAAAAGGATCTGGGGAATTAAGACAACCTACATCAAAAAGTTTTTGTATTGCTCTTCTTTAAAGTTTTTATAAGATTTATATATGGTAAAAATTGGAAAGAAAATTAAATGGATAATTAGGGAAATAGTATATCTTGAAATAAAATAAACGTTCGATAAGTTACATAATTTAAAACTATTTTGTAAATCAGCTACATAAGATAAATGCGTAACATTATTCATACTAACTAAGAGTTATACATATTGAATAATAAATTTGTAATTAGTCAAAGAGAGTGGTAGATAGAGCAGTTGAAGGAAGGTAATGGTAGATATATAAGATTTTTGTTCTTTTTATAGGCAGGAATAACATTACCGTATGTCCAAAGATTGAAGAAATTCGTAGTTTTAATCGAAAGGTTAAAAGAGATAAGCAAATGGTAAATTAAAGAGCAGCCTTTAATATTCAAAGGGGGAGCATCGTCACAGCTTATAGACTGAGTGGATTTAATTTCTTTAGAGATTCAGCAAAATGGTTTTTCTGAAATCCACTTAACATTAATAAAGTCATTGAGTTCACAACAGTTACTAAGAAGTTCAAAATTATCAAGTAGGCTACTAGGGATATTAACAGATTCAAAGAAGTCCTCGAAACATTTAGAAATATCATATCATTAAAATAATCTACATTATTAGTATATGTCATAGTTGTAATCTCATGATTACCAGGATAATGAATCATCTTTACAATAGTTCCAGAAAGTTTTAGTCTTATTGTTAAGTTCTAGTTCAAATTTATGTTTTTAATGCACTGTATTTTTCTAGGATTATTCTCTATTATTTCAATATAAATAACAGATTAAATTTTGATTCGAGTCTTTACTTGTTTCTTGTAGTCTACGAAATTCTTGTAACTCATTTTTATCCCCAACTTTAATTTTTTTTATTGTGAAATTAATTCTTTTAATTTTTATATTGAGAGTGCAAGAAGAGTACCAATTTATATATTTTTCATAGTAGAAATATATAATTAGGAATACATAAGTTAAATATCTCGTAGATCCAATCATAAAAGCTATATATAGCATCAGTATTGACCGCAGAAGCACTGCCCTGCCAAGTAACTTATTTCAAGACATAGTTTAACCTAGATACCACATCAGCCATATCCGTAGATGCTCAATCACTATCTGAAAAACCGCATACTATTTAGACGATAAATTTTCCTCATATAGACTATTTATACCCGCTAAGTAGTTTTTAAAAAGTTTTTTTATCATTTGCACTTGATGGCTTGGCAGTAAAGACTTTGTAGAACATATTTTTAATGTCATTCAGGCACTTCTTGTAAGTTCTATTTGCACAATAAACACTATTCAAAATAGGTGTTTCACTCCCTCGCCGCCATTTTAAAAGTTCGAGAAACATTTTTTATAACCCTTTACAACATATATGACACAATCTTGAAAAAACAATTTACAAGAAAAAAGAGAACAATAGAAGCTGAAAAACAATAGACTTAAAAATACCAAAATCTCTTCAAAATTGCAATATCCATATAAATGCACAATCTGCTTTCTAGCGGCGAATTTGGTGATAAATAATTTATTGCTATAGTGGGGATAAATTATTTTTAAAATTGCTTCTAAAGCTCTGCATCATGAATAATCCGTTGTGAGAAACGCCTTACTTCAAAACCCCTAAAACAGTATTGGTGATTCTTACCCCTACATCAGTGGATACGTTTTTCTGGAAATCTCCTGATTGAATGTAGAATTTCATCTCCCATGTTGGTGCTGTTTGTTCGGATTTGACAACAACAAAGTTTGAATCTCCATAAGATTGTGATTGAGTATTATTTGTTTCGAAAAATTATTTAAAAAAAAGAGGGAGTGTTGCTAAGCGACGGAATAAAACACAGTGAGGTTATATTTGAAAAATAAAGATATGGCATGTTGCTAAGAAGCAGAATTGTCCAATGAGTTATTACAGCAGTAACTCCTTTTCGATTTAAATAATAAATAAATGTATATAACATAAATGAATTTTATCGGAATCGCATTTCTGATAGAATTATAACCATTAAGACCTTTGGGTTTAGAGATTACAGCTATTATTAATATTTTCAAATTCTGATATCATCTGTTTTATTCTCCTATAGACTTGCAATAGTACCACTGAAAAGTATTCCATGTTTCGAGTTTCTAGGACCAAGAGTTAGCGATATACTAATAAATACTCACTATTAAACCTCCCATTGAGATAGCAATACGCAGACGGTATTTGTTCTAGTTACGTTATTTGAAAAAATAAATTATATCATGTTGCTATGAATAAATTATATCAGAATTGCATTTTTGATTGAATGGTATCCATTATGGCCTTTGGATTTAAAGATTAAGGGCAATTTTGATATTTTCGAATTCTTACATTATCTAATTTATTTTGGTGAAAGATTTTAAAATGCATTATATTGCAGTACGGGTATAATCTTCTGATCTATCTGAATCCTATCTTCTAATAGACTGGTATAATCTTTTGATATGCGAAAGTATATGCAATAATGGTATATCTCCTAATTCACGAGAATATAAATAATACTTGTATGTCTTCAAATAAAATTTTAGCCATTTTATTTTGGCATATATTGATTCAATTTCATATTTCCTGTAAATGTGTTTAGAAACGAGATCTGTATGTGAGATAATTTTGTATAGCGATAATAGATATTTTTAAATTCCGATTGAAGAGTATAATCGTGCAATTTAAATATTTTAATAGAATGTTTTGAATTCTGTAGAAATATCATTTAGAATACTGTTGAAATCGGTACATGACTGTAAATGTTATGTTTGTTTATATTATATATCCCGTACAAAGAACGGGTATGCTGATAGTAATAAATACTCAAGAAGTAGATGCAAAAGTTATAAAGATATGCCATTCTTTATATTTTCCATTTCCAGTTGTTTCTGCTATAAGACATTTGTATATGACACACAATAGCCATCAGTAACCAAATTAAGTGCGCTTCATGCTATCCGAGTTTGTGATATGTAATACCACATCCATCATTGCCGATGTCCCCTGTCGTTCTAAAATGACGCAACTTGATATATAGTGTATGGGTATATAATCAAATTAGTTGTACAACTCTATTTTCTCTCAGATATTTACGACAGGTATCATTATATTACTATGCTCTTGAATATCTGATATATTATTCTTAATTGTTGAGATCCTACATATATTAGATGATTACGTATACCATAGAAAGATAACACTCTTCAAAATGGAAGTTATATTGTTTGTTTCAAATTGTATTTGATTTTATATTACAATTTATAGTAATACAGCCATTACTAGATTCCAATTTATCGATAATATTTGTAAAATACTGTTTAATATATTTAAAAAAAAATTTAGTCTGGTTTGTTGGTACAGATTGTAAATTATAATCAATATATATAAATTTTAGGAAGCGAATCAGAAAAAAATTAAATATCTATCATAACATTCAGATTTAGGTTCCATTAACCGTCGGCTTTGAACGCATAACTAATTGTCAATAAAGCGGGAATCTAAACCATTACAAAATGGACGGTTATAATAATAGTTCATTTCGAGAAAATTGTGGCAGGTGTCTGTACTAGAACTAATACAGTAATAGAAATAAATTGCTGTTTTATTTACTTTATTGAATAATTTTTCTTCTCTTTTAATTATTACAGGAGATGCTTTTGAAAATAGTTAAGAATTAGAAATTCAAACAGAATAATTTTATACTGTGTTTTATTTTTCTAAAAAATTTTAGCATTTTATTTTAAATAAATTGTTATTATAAGATGATGTATTTGATGTCAGTTTATGTTTACGTAATTGAATTTGCTTATTAAAACGCTAAATGTGCTACATAAGCAAAGCAAGCTAAATACATTAAGAATGCTAAAAATCTGATTGCGCTTAAACACTAAATACGCTGAATACTCTTAAACGTTGAATACCCTAATCTCTAAAATGTAATGCAAATTACTCTAAACACGTTAGAAACAGCACAAAAGTTATTAAATCATTAAACGTGCACAAAACATATGACTCTAAATACAGCAATTTAAGGAATTCGATACAGTGTATACATGAAAGCCGCTTTAAAAGTTAAAATTACTAAAATCACTAAATACTTTAAAAAGCAAATAACCTAAATTAATCTAAAAAAGTTAACACAAGAAATACGCCCTATATATGATAAAACAGATGAATACGTTAAAATCGTCAATTGGATCTAAGCTGTTCTTTTATCATGTCAAGTGTAATGTGCTTATCTTATTTGTGTTTCTCATGCGGAAATATAATTGGACTTCCGAGGTTGGTCTGACACTTATTGCTTAAGAAATGTAAAAGCTACCTACACTTAATACGCTAAAACCTTGAAGATGAGACATACGCTAATGCGAAAACTATACCTTATACGTTGAAACAAATAAATAAGCTAAAACACTAAATGAGCAAATTATGTTAAGACATTAAATACAATAAAAATGCATTGAATACAATAAATAGACATAAATATATTAAAGCATTAAATAATCTAAAGCGCTAAGTATGGCAAAACTTGAAAGACGACGAATATACGTAAAATCTAAAGACGCCATAAACAATACATGCAAGAAACTATAATACACTAAAAATACTAAAGTACTAAATACTATATATCGCTAATACCGTGACACAGTAATTAAGCTATATCCGCTCGAACCCTTAAATACGCAAAATGCAAAAAAATTCATAAAACACTGAGACGTTAAAATGCTACAGATGCCAAAATACTGAATGCACTATATGCACTAATTCCGCTATTTACTATAAAAACGCTAACTAATCCGCCGAATACGCTAAATATACAGAGAAATCTAAAAACGCCATAAACAATACATGCAAGAAACTATAATTCACTAAAAATACTAAAGTACTAAATACTATATATCGCTAAATATCGTGATACAATAATTAAGCTGTTTCTGCTCAAACACTTAAATACGCAAAATGCGGAAAAAACCATAAAACGTAGACGTTAAAATGCTACAGATACCAAAATACTGAATGCACTATATGCACTAATTCTTCTATTTACTATAAAACCGCTAAATAATCCATCGAATACCCAATACAAAACTGACATGATAACTGTGTATAAGCTAAACGCTAAATACGCTACTACTCTAAAATCGCCTTATACGCTAAACTTTTACATACACTAAAATCACTAGAATCGTTAAAATCACAAAAATTTTAAATATGCCGATTCAATGTCCCTAGGGCTCTAATATAGAAGATCCGAAGGGCCACAGTATGACCCTCAACGCTTTTTAAATTATAAACGAGCAAGGCCTGACCTACATGCCAATGCCTAAAATTAATCTTAAGTACTTTGAAACTTAAATTTTACTGACACTGTCAAAACTTATATTTTCAATGTAATGCTAATAATGGCAGACCAGCATTTAGTTAATATTAGTGGACAATATATTCCTAGTATTGACACTAAATTAAAATTTTTTTAAATGTATCGCTAAGATAAGCAATATTGGGTCATTGTTTATATTGGTATTCTACTAAATTGATTTATACATTTGAAAAGTATAAAAAATGCATTTCATCACAAAAACTACAGACTAAACTTCAAAGTCAGACGAAGTATGGATTTGTTGATATGAAACAACACTCCTAAATTTAGCAGGATGGTCATATCTACAGTTAATATAGAAATACCCCTCCCTTTACTGAAGCACATACAATACTTTAAGGCTCAAATAATATTCTGCGAAATTCAAATTCAACGTAATTTGTAAAGCCCAAATTAATAATATATTTCCCTAGCGAAATGTTTACATTTGGCGCCATTCTTAAATAAAGCACTCAAGTTATTTCGAAATATACTACTTTGGCCCATTTCTTTATTGCCTATTCTCTGATATTCTTAATTTCTCCAGGGACTTAATAGACAATAAAGGACTTCGCTTTTATCAGATGAAAAGCTTTTACTCAGAGTAAAGTGAATAACAATATGCTAAGTGAATAACCGACTGCATTTGCAAGTGGTGTATACGTCTATTAGGAATTCTTACTTAAGGAATATGTTTAATTTGTAATAAATACTATGATTTTTTGAAAATCTTCTATTTTCAATTTAAAATATTAGGACTAAATATAGGACTCTATAGCATATTAATGGATTTTATATATAATTTTTTTGCATTAAGATTGTAACTTGTAGTTAAAACTGCATTCAGAAAATAAGTGTTTTATTTTAGTTAAGTAATGAAATAAATTACTAAATACATTATAAAAACAAATTCCTATTTGAAGAAGATATACGCGTTTCATCAGAAATCTTTAGATTATATATTTTCTCTGTAGTTCTTATTAAGTTAACAACTCCCGTTGATCCTTCATTTGGCAGAATTGTTAGACTCGTTTTCGGGTCACAAGACACCTAGAGAACTGAAAATTTTTTATCATGCAAAACATTCTCCTGTATCAAATCTTTACGTCATTTACGTTCCTCATTTTTTACGAGATCAATCTCAGATCCAAGAGCACGTAGATATCGTAAACTCGTTTCAAAGTGTGATGTCAAGAAGTCTTTTTTTCACATATTCACGTCATCAAGTTACGTCGCTACTTCATATACGTACGTTATGATTATGTTTCGTCATTTACATGCATTTTCTCTGCGACATTTTGTTCAGTGTCATCCAGTGAAGTGTTTTCCTAGTTTAAACGCATCGACCCATACATATTGTAATATGACTTTGAAGGTAAATTATGTGAAAATGAAAACTAAGAAGCAAAAGAAAAATCTGATGTGGGCAGCACATGACCTTCCGTATAATATGATGCAATGAATTTACTACTTTTGCAGTAAAAAATAGGGTATTCTTATAGAAGATACTTATATTCTTTCCAAAATATTGAATTTTCTTCAATTAGTCGTCATTTTTATCCATTTGGCGAAATATTTGTTAATTTGACAACATTTAAAAAATTCGCTAAATTGGCGACATTCCGCCAAATTCGTCGCCAATATATCGCAGAGCATTATTGATGGAAAAATAAGTTATTCTTATAGCAGATAAATGACTATTATCGTTCAAATGCAAAAGTATTACTCAGAGTATCTTTTCTCATGAATGGAACAAGCTATATCCACGAGAATGATGTCAATAGATTTATCTCATGATATTACATATGAAAAGTGAACATATTTCTCAACAGTAAATATATTTGTTTAATTTATGGGATATTTTTATAAATGTATTTGGATAATGTGCAATATCTCGTGAACGGTTCATGCCAGCGTTTTAAAGTTTGTGTCAATCTTTTTATACGGAAAAATTACAAAAGAAATGTCTATTTGCGTAACTTTATTAAAAGTTTTTTAATTTTTTGATGTAGGTTTCAAAATTTCACTCGAAAATTTGGGGGATTTTGAACATTCTATATTGAGTAAAAACAATAGGTTACCTGTATTCACGGATTGTAATTTTTGCACCAAATTTCATTCGAATAGCTCCATTCGTCCTTGAGGTATCGTCTCCACAGACTAATTCACACACACACACATCAACTCCAAACTATTCGATTCGGAATCAGGTATGCTGGAACTATGCTCTCCCGTCGAAAACTCGAATTTGAATTTTCGACCCCGTCACAATACTTTCCGTATACAATATACTATGTGTATAAGGAAAGTAAAAATAAAATTTCAAAATGAAAACTAAAAAGTTATCACCATTCACAATTATGCAATAGTGTAATATATATTATGCAATCGTGTAAGGAAATGCATATGAGGCAAATTCCATTCAAATTAATATTGTATAATACTTATTACCTAAAATTGATATTTTGTGACACTGTTTCTCGTGAAACACTGTTTCTCTTAATTTATTTTTCTGTTACTGTTGTATAAAAAGTTTATTACTCGAATGTTTGTTTCATATAAAGTTTAGAGACTTTCCGAATACATTTTAAAAACTTTGGAATTTATCTCCGGTTTTAAGGGTGTATGTGTATGTATGCGTGCATTGCTATGATGTATTATGGAGACAATTCAAAAAGGAATCATATATCAGCATAAATACTTAGTTTTAAAAATATAAAATAACTGAAACTAGACAAAATAATTTCAGAATTTGTTTTAAATTATATCTAAAGCTCATATCTCAACGAGAAATGGAACAAGCGATCCCCTAAAAGGAAAAAGAAAACTCTATCCATTTAGCTACTGACATATGTCATAAGGTAAAATTGTCCTTATCAAAATTTACCAGTATAGGACTTACCTATGATGCCGCCACTAAGGGTGGAGCATGTAAGCTCCCGGTTCTCAAGCTCGGACTACGAACACACAAAACATAAAGAAACACACATGCTTAATTGCTCAATTTATTTTAATATTTTACTTAATAGATATCTATTATATCTGGAGTAACTATGCTATAATTAAATCAATTACTAAAAGACACATAATACTGACAATATTACATTAATAGCTATATATATATTTACACACATAATATCTTTGATTTAAATTTCTTAAAAACAGTTTCCTTTAAACAATCGATAAAGAATAGTTCTTATAGTTCAATATTATGAACTCGTTCATATGGTCTACTCATATGAACTGGTAGTCAATTATTTTAATAATCGTTAAAGGTGTGCCTTCCGTGCTAATAGTGACAATTGAAAGTTGGTTACCTTTACTCTTTGTTACGTGCATATTCGTGCCATCTCAATGATGTGGGAAAATCGTTGCACTTCGCGTACTTGCGCAGGCTACCATTCTATTGCTCACAATCTACAGACACTTTTTCACAAAAACCAAAAACATGATGCTGACTCGTTCGAAAGTTTTAAGACGACTACCAAAAACTTCAGGTGCGTCTAGGACGCTGTCGAAATTGCATCTGTTGGAAAGTTCTAGAACATTCTCACAAAGTTTTTTCTTTTCACATTTCATTTTCACTTGTGTCGTTGTTGATTCGTTGAAGTGAATAAGGGGATGCGCTGCTTATTTATGTTTGTATTGCCATTGGCTCCCTCTGCAGCATTTAAATAGCTCATTAGCTAGGTTGGCATCCGCAATTGGAATTTCGAAATGGCTAGGTTGGCATCCGTAATTGGAATGTAACATGTAATACAAATATTGTGTTACATGATATCCCCCCTTGCAGAGAGAAAATTTCAGCACACGGTAAACATTGCACTGAATACATATGTGTACACATTGCGGTCACTGTGGAAATGTTGCTTTGATCCACTGCACATATATCTGTCACAGAAATGCAGATCACCGCATGTAATACACACTATATTGTAACATTGACATACATATATCGGTGCATTACAACCGACATGTCACTAAAATGAAGGAACTCACTGTTCGGAAGATACACCATCTCGTACTTGGTGACACATATATTGCTGTACCTGAAGAAATTATCACTGTTCGGAAGGCACACTATATTGTTACATGGAATTATCACGAGCACGGAAGACACCTTATTGTCACATGGAATTATCATGAGCACGGAAGACACCTTATTGTCACATTGAATTATCATGAGTACGGAAGACACCTTATTGTCACATGGAATTATCATGAGCACGGAAGAATGAGTCACCATCCTGTGACTTAACTTTCAAAGTTCCGGTACTTCAATATTTATATTTTCATTATGTTGCTTAGTACAGTCTATTGTACACTTCAAATGAAGACTATATCATAATTGTTATTTGCATTTCTATTTATATACAAGTTCACAACATTACATTAAACTATACACAATTCATTACCTTGATTTCTCATTTTCACAGACGTACATAATTTTTCGACAATTTTTTAGCTGTATATATTTCTTATTTGTTACAATGAATAACATATTATATATTTTTGTGTGTATAAATCATGACTCTTTTGAACACCATATTTATATCATATTACATCGCGGCATTCAAAATATCAAATATATATACTCATTTCGCAACTCCAAACTACTGTGCATCTCATAATACGCATTTTAAATTCCCTCTTCGACTGCCCTTTCGTGTGACACAACTGAGCGTGAGGAAGGGAGAAAAGAAAAAAAGAAAAAATTCGCTTGACCCGTAGCTTTCCTCTGCTCCTCTCAACGTGTTTCTATGGCAACTGCGAATCTGTTGACCCCCACGGCGAGCCTTGAATGAGTGTCTTCATTGTTTGCAGAGCGCAAACTTACGTAAAAGGGATCTTAACTGCCTTTTGCATGTATTGCTAAAGATTTAATCGTTATCGTGTAACTTGGCGGTATCGTCTTGTCAAGCGCGGGCTTTTGGCTTTCCGGTGATGAATGTGCGAGCTAACATTGACGTGGGAGGTTTTACGTGTATCCTTTTAAGGAATTTACTTACAGTTATATTTTATGTGTATCATATTATATATTTATTTTACATATGTTGTTATTAATTCTATTTAATTTGATATATATATATTTTTTTTTATTATTATTATCTTATGACCTTAACACATATCTGACTGTTGAATTATTATTTTGATTTCATGTACCTCTAATTTATTGGATTTATTTATCCCTTGTTGCAACAGCGCGTGATATATTATTTTATGTGTAGTATTATGAATATACCATGCTTTTGTTATGTTATTGATATAACTGACTTTATGTTCCCGTTTCAGCATAACTTTACATATTTATTTATTTAAATATAATTCTTTCATATTTGATTTTATCTGTTATTCCTTTTTTTTATTTACTGTGATGTCTAATTAATGCAATAATTTATTAACATACTCAATCATTTATCATTTACATACAAATCAATGTGTTTTCCTAATGTATTTTATTTTTTATATACCGGCCGGTATTTTTAAGTAACTATAATTGCCTGCAATTATAATTTTAAATTTTGATACATTGATTGTATGCTTACAATAGAACTTTTTTTGTATTATTCTCGTACTATGCATGGGAGATTTTCTCCGATATTTATTTTTAGCCTGGATATTTACTTTGAAGGTGACTAGCTTTCGCCGTACAATGGCCATATATGGAACTGTTACGCTGACTGTGAAGGCTAGTAAACTACTCTTACTTCTTCAAGTTTATTAATCCATTTATGTAATTAACTTTTATTTTGTTTTCCAGATTGCGTGTTTTTGTAAAAGGTCTGTATACACTATTTATGCAATATATATTTATTAATTTACTAATTATTATTTACATCATCTGTGAGTGTTTATTTTGACTTCACACTTTTATTTATTTATTTATTTATGATTTTGCTTTTATTCTGTCAGCTTTTTATGAGGTATTTAATTAATACTTTTATGATTTTGAATATTATATACTTGCATTTACCATGTTCCATGACTTTATTTTGCATTTTATTAATTATGTTATACAATTTTTTCAAGACCCGTACAAGAAAAATGAAACAGTGCATATACTTCATCAGCATGTTACCATTGGAAACAAAATTTGCCACTTCCTCGTTGACCTCTACAGCCATTCATCATTTGTTATCAATAAAGACACATGACCATCAAGATTCTTGAATTGTCAACTCCCTATTACGACACTCCTACCCTTAATTCATCAGTCACCGTACAAGTAATACAAATTGAAAGTAAGTAAAATTTATTTATTTCTCTCTCTCTCTTTCTTACAACACATGTTAGTTTATTTTATTTTAGAACATTGAGGGGTATTGTATGTATTATTTATCACTTCTACATATTTTTTCTGATATTTATTGCTCTATATATAAGTTATGTATCTATACATAAATGTTTATTTATTACCTATATTTTTGTTTTATCCTCATATTTACAAAATCCTCATATTTATTTTACAAAAATATTATCCTCATATTAATTTTACAAAATATATTATCCTCATATTTGTTTTACAAAAAATATTATCCTCATATTTATTTTACAACATATATTATCCTCATATTTGTTTTACAAAAAATATTATCCTCATATTTATTTTACAAAATAACTGCCGTACGAGTTCGTATGTGTGAATCTCCCTGCTCTTATCCCCACTTACATAGTATTTGACAATGTCCATTTTTATAACGTAGACTAATTTTTATTTTGTTTGGAAGGGAAAAAACATTTATTTACTATTTTCTTTCACTTCAAAATTTTCCGAGTCTCCGTTTTTTTTTTGTTCTCAAACATTTTAATTTTCTGAAATCATCATTGTATTACATATTATTTATACTTCAGATATCTTTTATTTATTTTTTTTTTTTTTACGTCCACTGAATTATTTACTTTACTTATATTTTCTAAGATTAAATTTATTTATTTTACTTATATTTTCATATAAATTATTTATCTTTTATCATTGTCCGTTCATTTATTTAATATCTACTTGCATAAAAGGGACGGGAATCTAGAACTTTTTAATTTTGCTGTACTGCTACTTGATGAAACGCTGATAATTTTAATAAAATGGGCTGGCGCTAATACTTTTACGTTGTACACGTTGATACTTATTGACAACATTACTGCTAACCAGTCAACCCGCTGATAAACTTTCCTACTGTTCTTTTTTTTTGTTGCTGTTGTTGCAGAAAAATCCATGATTTAAAAATTCCTATCCGCTGGACTTGCCTTCCTCCAGACAATTTTTTTGAAGTTTTATTTAATTTTGCGATTTTGTTGACTACCGTGCATTTTGGATAACTATCATGCCTATCCTCACACTAAGTCTTCACTACTACACAGTTTTCCTCAACACTACAGTTTTCACAATATACCATACATAATATACAATACACAATACATACTAAAATAACCATATACTTTTGCTGCCCTATGTTTTGCACATATTGTGGCACTATGCTCTTTGTAACACACTTGTTGTCTATTTACTTATTTATCACTTAATTTTGAAAGTTGCTCTATCTACATAAATTTTCTATTATTATAATTATATTCATTTTCTTTACATTAACCAAAAATATCTATTTGTAGACTACCTTCCAACTTAATTTTTACATTTACTGTAGACTACCAAAATTATTTCAAAATGCTTTCCAATTTAATTTCAAAATATTGTAGGAAACTAATATATTTTATAATACCATCTAATTTAATTTAAAATTATTATAGACTGCTACACATCTTGTAGAATGCTTTCGAATACTATTTTTTGCGTGTCCTTAGATTATAACGTCTAGTACTCCCATCATTTGGATTATTGGCGTTATATTCTTTGTTTACATGCGATTGACGTCTGTCAACAGTTCGCCGTGTTTGTTTACTTTGTAAATACTTTTTACGCGGCTCTGCTTTATATAATTTATTCGCGTGAACAACTATCCATTTTTTATTTGGATCGTTCATAGGTGTGATAGCGTAATTATTGTTACGGATCACCTTTACGATGCGATATGGCCCTTGAAATTTTTTTTGTAATGCTGTGGTGGGTCTCAGGTTTTTTAAGTACACAATTTGTCCTTTTAATAATTTCTGCTGTCTAACTCTTTTAAAAATTCTTTCTTGGCGACTTTGGGCTTGAATTTGTTTTCGTTTTGTATATCTATTAATTTTTTCCGCTAAAGTAAGTGCTTCACTGACGTCATTATCATATTCAGTTTTAGTTAAATTCGGACTGTCATCCGGGTCCGCTATTTCCAGATTATTTTCTCCGGGTAATTTCAAATCTCTGGTAAGAAACAAAATAGCGGGACTGTGGTCTATATTTGCGCTGGGTGTTGCATTATGAAATAATTTTACATATGGCAAGACTTTGTGCCAATTAAATGTTTGGTCAGCCATTGCTGCCAAAGAATTTTTTATTCCCAAGTGGCTTCTTTCTAAAATTGCATTTGAGCTGGGTTTGTAAATTGAAGTATATTTCAATTTTATACCATGTTGCTCTGCGAATTTTTTAAATTCCTCGCTTTTCAGTTGCCGAGCATTATCGGTCAGCAGCCACATAGGAACGCCATTTTGTGAAATCCAATTCGTTAGGACCTGTAATACACTCGCAGTTGTAATATTTCTCACGGGTACTGCCTCCAGGAATCTCGAGTAATGGTCTATCATCGTTATGATGTACTCGTGCTGTCCGTTACTTCTCGGTAGCTTCCCTACAATGTCTAATGCCACCGTGTGATTTTGTTTACATGGACGTGGGACACGTTGTAATGCCATAGGTCTTATAGCCTTATTCT
The DNA here is from genome assembly GCA_951213105.1 of Amaurobius ferox. Classification (NCBI taxonomy): domain Eukaryota; kingdom Metazoa; phylum Arthropoda; class Arachnida; order Araneae; family Amaurobiidae; genus Amaurobius; species Amaurobius ferox. The sequence continues at coordinate 7,314,451 of OX578134.1, read as the reverse complement.
TGTAACATAAACATGCATCACATGATGCGCAAAAATTTTTTACATCACTGTATGCCCCTTTCCAGTAATACTTTCTATTCAGAATTTGATAGGTTTTTTCAACTCCAAAATGTGGTGTATGAGCTAACTCAATAACTGCGAATTTTAGACTGTGAGGTATTAGAATTCTGTCGTTTTGCATAGGATTTCTGATATATCTAGCAGTCTTTATCATAATTAAACCCGTATTTACATCTTTATAGTATTTATTTACATATTTTGGCTGTTTACATTTTGCATTTAGTCCGTTAATAATTTTCTTTATCTCTCTATCTTTTGCTTGCTCTTCTAAAATTTTGGCTATTGTTATAGCGCTGTCATTAGCAATAATGTTATTTATTAATTTAGTCTTAGTTTGTTCAGAAAAAATTTGGCGTGACATAAAATCACTGGGATTATCTTGTCCTTTAATGTATTTGATGTCAAATGAATATTGTTGTAAATTTAATAACCATCTTGCGATTAAATCAGAATTTTGATTTTCCAAATGTATAAAATGAGTTAAAGCTTTAGAGTCGGTCAAAATTGTGAAATGCGTACCATATAAAAAATCTTTGAAATGTGTTATAGCATCATGAATTGCTAGCAATTCTAGTTTCATGCTCGGATATTTCTTTTCACTGTCTGAAAGTTCCCTGCTATAATACTCGATAGGATGAAAATTTCCATTCACTGATTGAAGTAAAATTCCTGACGCGGCTACTTTTGAACAATCAGTTGACAAAAAGAACGGCTTTGACATATCAGCTGCCCTGACTACCGGTTTCGATAAAATCGCGTTTTGCAATGTTACAAACGCTTCTTCGCATTTCTCCGTCCATATAAATTTTTTATCTTTCTTTGTTAACTCAATTAAAGGATTGCATAGTTCAGAAAATTTTGGTATGATCTGCCTAAAATAATTACATAAACCTAAAAATGATTTTACTTTTTTTACTGTTGTTGGCACAGGGAAATTCGTTATTTTTTGTACATTATCATCTGAAGGTGTTATGCCTTCCTTACTTATTTTAAATCCTAGAAATTTAATGTTCTCTTTACACATTTGTAATTTTGAAGGGTCAATGGTTAAACCAAATTTAGCTAATCTCGAAAATACCGTTTTTAATTTCTCCAACATTTTCTCGAATGAATTTGCGGCAATTACTATATCATCTAAATAAAATTCAATTTTCTGATCTTTTAAATCTCCTAAGCATTTCATCATTAGTAATGAGAAATAGGCTGATGAGTTTTTTGCGCCAAAAGGCATTCTATTAGGGCTATAGGCGGCTTCCTTCGTTACGAATGTGAGTATCGACCCATATTCAGGTTTGATTTTTATCTGAAAAAACGCGGCTTTTAAATCAATTACAGTATATAATTTGTGGCCTGCGATGTTGTGCAGAATGTCGCTAATTTTACCAATATTTACGGGCAGTAATTCAGTAATCTGATTAAGTAGCCTGTAATCTACGGCTAAACGATATTTTTGTTCTTTATTGGCATCATTACTATTAATACTGGCTTTCTTCTTTATCAATAAGCATGGGAACGCATAATTACTTGTAGATTTTTCTATAATTCCAGCTTCACACAATTGTTTGATTTCACCTTCTAGTACAGGTTTTAACATTTTTGGCAAGGGATAAGGTTTACACTGAATTGGGTATTGGTGCAGTAAATTAAATTCCGGTACTATTTCTTCCGTCATTCCCAGCGTTTTGTATGATTTCGAAAATACATCATAATTTTGTAACAGTAATTTTAGCAATATATGTTTTTCATTTTCTTGTAAGTGATCTAGTTTAAAATCTTGCGGTGTTAATTCCGCTTTTCGTAACGCTGAAATGTCCATTTTTTGTGGATCATTTAAGCTTTCGATATTGTTAATCTGTAAAATTTTATCAGTATCATGTTTCTCTTCATAAATTTCAAACTGCGGTGTTACAGTACCAAATATCATATTTTTATTTAGATGAATCTCTTCTTCTGTTTTGTTTGTTAAAAGAGTAGAAATAAATTTTCTATTATTTACATAATGTAAAGAATGCTCAGCGTGTAAATCTTTTAATGAATTTGTAATATTTAACAATACCTCCTTATCCTCAAAATGGTTTTCATTTAATTTTAATTTTATTGATTTTGTTTCTTTAGGTAGTAATTTAATTTTATGCGCTAAGCTTGCATTTAAGCATTGAATATGTTCAACTCTTGTATAATTATTTTCTGGTTCCTGTGCTTTTTTCTGATTTTTGTCTTGAAATGGTATAGATATGGATTCTTTGACAAACTTTAATATTAATTTATTTGTGTCAATTATGGCATGATGATTTTTGAGAAAATCAAATCCTAAGATTATTTCATAGGGTGTGTTGTTTAATTGTTTAGTTATGAAAAAAGAATTTTTGCATCTTTTGTTTTCAATTTTAACGCTAAAGCTGATGCATTTTGAAAATTGAATGTTTTCTTTGGTCATAGTCTGTATTTTTACTTGTCTAGATAAATAGTTAATTTTAATTTTATTTTTGATTTTTTGAAAAATGTTATCTGATAATAAAGTGACACTTGCGCCACTATCTATGAGAGCCACTGTTTTTATATTTTCTAAATTAATGTTAATCATTGGCAATGCGTCACTCTGTCCATATGTTGAATTCAGTAAATGTTCATTTAAATTTTGTGCATCCTTATTAATTTTGCTTGCAATTTTATGGGATCTCGAATCCTTATTTGATGCCTTATAACTTTCTGTTTGTCTTTTATTTCGAGGTCCCTTTCTTAGTTTAAATATTCATTATTCTGATATTGCCTATGATTGCTTTCATAATGTGGTCCATTATTCTGATATGATCTTCTGTTATTACTTTGAAATTGTCTGTTATTTCCTGCACGCCGCCGTATTCCCTGGTTATTTATGAAATTACCTCTTCTGAAATTCGCCCTACTATAGTGTGCATAATTATTTTGAATAGTGGGTCTTTGTTGAAAATTGGTAGTTTCCTGAATGTTATTTCCATTTGTCATCGCCCTTTTTAAATTGTCTTGTACTTTATGAAGCATATAGCATTCGGACATCCAGTGATTGTTGCGACCGCACGCTATACAGAATTTCTTTGGCGGCTTTTCTGCATTATTTTCAGTTTTTACATGATTTATTTCTACATTCTCAATTATTTTATTTTCTACTTCAATATTATTTATACAATCACTATCTTCCTCCAATGCGGATTCTATTACCTCAGCTATTTTCGCTGCTTCGTCAAAGGTTTTCGGGTCATTTTTTTTTATTTCTGTTCTTAAATCTTCTCTGACTATCTGTAAAAATTTGGTGAGTTTAATTTTCTCTGTAATTTTTTTTACATTTGCGTCCATTGTTTCATCTAATTCTAGAAAAATTATCGCCTGGTTTTCGATTTCTTGTGCAAGCTCCTTAATTGTCATATTTGGTAAATGTTTCAGATTGTTAAAATTGTTGTGTTTTTGCACTAATGTTTGTTTCCTTTCAAATTTGTTTTTTAATAACTCCATGAATTTTTCATATGATTTTTCCTTTTGTAGAGCAATATTCTCTGCCAAAAATTGTTGAGCCTTTCCTCTTAATCTAGATTTCACAATTATTACTTTCTCTTGTTCAGACCATGCTGTTAGATCCGATATTTCATTGAATTGCATTATAAAAAAATGCACGTTGTTGTCTTTTTGTCCATCAAATGATGGCAACATCTGCATAATTGGCAACGATGTATTTTGTTGCGCTTGATTTGCGGGCATCTGTATCTGGATCGCGTTATTTGCTACAGCCGAATTATCTGTTATACTGCTATTTACATTAATCGGCGGATCTTGCCTCGCTCTTTTATTTGTTTGCCTAGTTTTATTCGGCGCCATGATTTGCTACACTGTCATACAATTCTGACTCTATTTTAAATATTTATGCTAATACATACATATATATATATACACTCATATAATACATATTTAAATTATCATTTTCATGCATTTTCTTATCATTCTACTGAGTTATATCTCATTATTAAATTCATTGTTAAATTCAATATTACATTCCACTTATTATTAAATTCACTTTTATATTCAAACTCATTATTAAATTTAATATTATATTCAAACTCATTATTAAATTTAATTTTGCCTTTTACTTATATTTTTTACTTTGTCTTATGACAATTAATTCTCTCCGAGCTTGACCACATACGGCACCAATTCGCGCGGCGACATCATGTCATAAGGTAAAATTGTCCTTATCAAAATTTACCAGTATAGGACTTACCTATGATGCCGCCACTAAGGGTGGAGCATGTAAGCTCCCGGTTCTCAAGCTCGGACTACGAACACACAAAACATAAAGAAACACACATGCTTAATTGCTCAATTTATTTTAATATTTTACTTAATAGATATCTATTATATCTGGAGTAACTATGCTATAATTAAATCAATTACTAAAAGACACATAATACTGACAATATTACATTAATAGCTATATATATATTTACACACATAATATCTTTGATTTAAATTTCTTAAAAACAGTTTCCTTTAAACAATCGATAAAGAATAGTTCTTATAGTTCAATATTATGAACTCGTTCATATGGTCTACTCATATGAACTGGTAGTCAATTATTTTAATAATCGTTAAAGGTGTGCCTTCCGTGCTAATAGTGACAATTGAAAGTTGGTTACCTTTACTCTTTGTTACGTGCATATTCGTGCCATCTCAATGATGTGGGAAAATCGTTGCACTTCGCGTACTTGCGCAGGCTACCATTCTATTGCTCACAATCTACAGACATTTTTTCACAAAAACCAAAAACATGATGCTGACTCGTTCGAAAGTTTTAAGACGACTACCAAAAACTTCAGGTGCGTCTAGGACGCTGTCGAAATTGCATCTGTTGGAAAGTTCTAGAACATTCTCGCAAAGTTTTTTCTTTTCACATTGTAGTGTCGTTGTTGATTCGTTGAAGTGAATAAGGGGATGCGCTGCTTATTTATGTTTGTATTGCCATTGGCTCCCTCTGCAGCATTTAAATAGCTCATTAGCTAGGTTGGCATCCGCAATTGGAATTTCGAAATGGCTAGGTTGGCATCCGTAATTGGAATGTAACATGTAATACAAATATTGTGTTACAACATACATTTTTTATTTTCCATACTTACATTGTATAATGTATAAGAAAAGTATTGTGAGGGAGTTGAAAATTCGAATTCAAGTTTTTGACGGGATATCACATTTCTAGCATCCCTTATCACGATTCGAACATTTTTGATGTGATATGTGTATGTGTGCGTCTGTGAAAGCCTGTGTGTGTGTCAGTGTCTGTGGAGACGATATCTCACAAACGAATGGAGCGATTTGAATGAAAATTAGCACACAAATTTCAATCCGTGAATACTGGAAGCGTATTGTTTTTAAACACAGTCAAATGTTCAGAACACCCCTAAATTTTCCAGTGAAATTTTTAAAAATCATCAAAAAATCAAAACCTTCAATAAAGTTATGCAAATAGATATTTCTTATGTAATGTTTCCTTAGAAAACGATTGACATATACTTTAGAACGCTAGCATGAAATGTTCTCAAAGTATTGCACATTTTTCAAATAAATTTATCAAAAAATCCCATAAATTAAAAAATATTAACTGTTGAGAAACAAATTCACTTTTCAGATGTAATATCATACAATAAATTTGGTGACATCATTTTCGTGGATTTAGCTTGTTCCAGTCATGTGAAAAGGTACTTTGAGAAATACTTTTGTATTTTAACGCCAATAGTCATTTAGCCGCTGTAAGAATAACTTATTTCTCCATCCATAACGCTTGGCGAGATTTTGGCGACAAGTTTGGCGGAATATCGCCAACTTGCCAACTTTTTAAAATATTGCCAAATTAACGAAAATCTCGCCAAATCGATAAAAATGACTCTAAATCAATGAAAATGACGACTAATTGACGAAAATCTATATAAGAATAACCTATTTTGTTTTGACTGTAAAAGTAGTAAATTCATTGCATTATATAAAGAAAATGATGTGCTGCCCGCATAAATATTTTTTTTACTGTAAAAATAATAAATTCATTGCATTATATAAGGAAAGTCATGTGCTGCCCACATGTGATTTTTATATCTATATTTGAAGTGTGCCTTGCTTGTAGCACAGTCTTTTCGAATTTAAATACAAGTTTAAATAAATTACAATTGGAAAATAATTTCTATATAGTAACGGATATACTTTATAAGATAATAGTAACAATCGCATCCAAAATACATGCTGTCTAATTTGTCCGACTTCCAAAATGACCCACAAAATTTTCAATATTTAAAGTAAAATGTTATATATGCTCAAATGCATGAATAATTTCATTTATAATTTGAAACTATGAAAAAAATAAATCCAACTCAATATCTCGAAAGCTATCAGTGTTCATGACATTTTAGACACACGCCAGTTATCAAAACGAAAATTGAATTAAAACTGTAAGTTTAAAGTAATTAAAATTAATTTCACTACATTTACTGCATTGTGAAGGAAAGAGAGAAATATGTATCTGTAGTGAACGTCCTGTACTGTCCACATCATATTTCGCGTTGTCCATCTATCATTTCAGAATTTCTGAAATGTTACAAATAATAATAAAATAAAAATAACCAAATATTTCTCTTTCAAATAAAGGTGCACAAAATTCTTGAAAAATAAATCGGATTTTACTTTTCTTATATACATTGCATACTGTATAAGGAAAGTATTGTGATGGGGTCGAAAATTCGAATTCGAGTTTTCGACGGGAGAGCACGTGTAAAGCATCCCTGATCACGCATCCCTGATTAAGCATTCCTGAACATTTTTGAGGTGATGTCTGTGTGGTATATATATGTGTGTGTGTGTGTGTGTGTGAAATTATGTGTGAGTGAGTATGAGCCTGCGGAGACGATATCTCACAAACAAATTGAGCTATTCGAATAAAACTGGGTACAAAAATTCCAATGCGTGAATACTGGAAGCCTATTGTTTTTAAACACAATCGAATGTTCGGAACCCCTTAAATTTTCGGGCGAAAGTTTGAAAAAAGCATCAAAGCATCAAAACCATTAATAAAGTAACGCAAATAGACATGTCTTATGTAATTTTTCCTTAAAGAACGATTGACTTTAGCACGCTAGCATGAACCTTTCTGAAGATATTGCACAATTTTCAAATAAATTTATCGAAAAATTCCATAAATTAAGAAATATTAACGGTTGAGAAAAATGTTCACTTTTCATATGTAATATCATGTAATAAATTTAGTGATATCATTCTCGTGGATCTAACTCGTTCTATTCATGAGAAAAGACACGTTGAGTAATACTTTTGTGTTTGAACGCCAATAGTCATTTATCTGCAAGAAGAATGACTTATTTATCTGTCCATAACGCTTGGCGTGATTTTGGCGATTAATTCGGCGGAATGTCGCCAATTTGGCGACTTCTTTTAATGTTGCCAAATTAATGAAAATCTCTTCCAATGGATAAAAATGACGCTAAGTAAATGAAAATGACGTTAAATAAATTAAAATGACGCTAAATAAATTAAAATGACGACTAGTTGACGAAAATTCAATAACTTGGAGAAAATATTAGTATCTACTTTAAGAATAACCTATTTTTTTACTGTAAAAGTAGGAAATTTCAATGGATTACATAAGGATATTCATTTGCTGCCCACATCCGATTTTTTCATATAAAAGCATATTAAAAGAAAAAGAATATTTTGTTCGAACCTTAATAGATAACATATAACATAACACTTTTAGTGTCAGCTTGTACTAATAGACATCTGTTACATCAAATTTTACGGCTGAATAATTATTTCGGAACTTTGATTCTAGTATTACACTGTTGATTTAAAAGAGCCGTTCATTTATTAGAATTATACCGTTGATAAAAATATCTGAGGTGAGCAGCACGCGTCTTTCACTACAGACTCAAATTCATAATCTATTAAATTGAGTTTAATTGCTCAAACTGACACGGGTATTTACTTGATATTATATGCAGTTCATAGTTTAAAAAGTCTTCTTTTTCATTTAGTATCTTGTAAAATCTGAACCTTTAGCTCCTTTATCATTTGGGTTCCAGTGCAGAGTCTGACCATTTCTTGATGATCAGATTAGAGTTTGTAGTGGGAGTTTTATCGACCATTCAAATGAAACTCACATAATTCCAAACTTTTGTGTTAAATAACCCAATTTCCTTACGCTCAGGGGAATACGTACAGACTCAGAATTCAACTTGAAACTTTTTATTATTAACACAATAATGAATACAACGGCTGGATGTATAACTAAACCTATACATATATATTTACAGCAGCCGAATTGCACTTGCCAAATATATCATAAAGTAAAGCTTACTACTGAATTAAACCCGGGATTTGGAAATAAAAACGACCTTACACAAAACGACGTAATAAATTACCCAAAAATAAATGTTTACTAAACTGCATCAACATATATCTAGATATGTACACGAACTTTATCTGGTATCAAATCCTTCAGATCGTCAATATAACCATCAATAACATCGTATGTGCCATCATCGTGGTACAGCACAATACATACCCTTACAACTGCCCAATGTCCTTCAATGTTCAAGCAATGCGTCAATGTTCAAGCTATCCTTCCTTCACATACGCGAATCGAAATTTATTCTGCCATACTGCAGGATCGCTGAAATGTTACTTGGATGGATGATTGGTCTGCATACCAGAACTTGTACTAGAAGATATACCCGTTCTACTCTTTTTCTGTTTCAACAATCGACTAAATGAATTTATTGGCTAAACACAATATATGATTTTATTAGCTAAACATAATACATAAGCTTGAAAACTCTTTGTTAAAATAAATAAAAGTGATATACGCAGTCCGCAATTAATATAATTAAAAGACAAATCAAACCGTTCATTTATAAGATATAGTTTTATATCCATTTATTTATTATTTAAATCGAAAAAAATAAAATAATTATCAAAAGCATTTTATTTAATTGTGTTACTGAGCAACATGATATAAGATAGAATCTTCCTCATAAAATGCTATAATTAAATAACCATTTTGATTTCTCAATACTTTTCATTGTTGATTAACTTGTGAAAAATAAACCATGGTGATAGAATTTCCATTTAAATTCATGTTTCAAACATTCATGGCTTGTCTATTATCCCTTTGAGGAGTGGGTTGTCCCGGAAGCGTTCCCCGTCAAACACACACTCTGTTTTATTATAAGTAGATATATTTAGTGTTATATTTCAGATTTCGACAACGTTTGCGGGTCATTTTGGAAAAGATGGCGGATTCTATGTTTCCGAATCATACCCAAATCTAATGAACATCAGGGTAACATACAAGTGACTCACCTACCAAAATGTTTTGCATTACGTCCATTATTTTACTTTCCCTACAATGCATGGTAATGTATAGAGAAAGAATTGGAATAGCGTCGAAAATCGCAACTCGAGTTTTTGACGGATCTACATGTTTCAGGCACCCCGGAACGCGTAAACACCGATTTCAACGCGGTATCTGTGTATTTCTGTGTATCTGTCTGCCTAATTGACCGAAGTTCACAAAATTTGACAGATTTTGGTACAATTTGGATCAAAATAATTTGCCTTTTGTTTTCTAAATGGTCCGCAAAAATTGACAAAATACAAAATAAATTTCTGTATATGCTCAAGTGTATCGATTAAATGCTTGTGTTATACGTAATTTTGGACGACTAAAAGTGTATTACCAACCCCATTACTCTGAATAGAACACTTTTCGAGGTATTTAGGTTGTTTCCAATTCTGAGAAGCTGGAGACGTTGTATTTAAAAATATATTTCATGAAAGGTCTTACAATTTAGCAATTAAGTCCCTTGATGTTATACTGATGCTGAATAGATTTTGGCATGGCTTAGAAAAATATAACCGACCCTTTATTTCGAAGCCGGCAAAGATAGTGAAAAACTGAAATAAATGACTAAAATTGTTGAAATATATTAATTTTATACTTGGTTTTAATGCATTTTGTCAACAATGCGAAAAAGATTAATCCCATGAATCTAAAAAATTAACCATTAATAAACCATTCTCAAGATTTTATTCGCTTTTGGAATTTCAAAGCGCTGAAGTCGTTTTAATATGCATTAAGTTGTCAAATGAAACGAAGATGCATTAAAATGCAAATTAGATATAATATTGAAAATTTTTATATGTTATGTGTTGCATTTAAACTCAATTTGATGCATAATGGAAGATAAAATACCAAAATGAGTTTGAGTCTGCAGGGAAAATCATGTGCTGTCCACTTCAGATTTTGTAGCTACAATGGATGGATAGGCTGACACAGAGGCAAATATAAAAACACAAGCGTCAAGTTGCAAATGTTTTTTTATGTTCTAGCGTACGAAATGTATAGATCCATAGAAAACTTGAGTTTTGATTTTTAACACGACTTCAATACTTTCCTTAAACATTATCATGCATGGCAGGGAAAGTAATAATTTTTATAAGATCAATAAACCCAATATGATTCTTTTAAAATATTGGGCTGTTTTACATTATTACGAGATATTGCAGTAATTCTTATCATTTAAGTAATTTGAATTTTCTATATGAACTATAGTTTGTATTCCTTGACTTGCAAATAACTTACTAATAAACCATGTTTGAAACTCAATTCTTTGAGTTAAAGATTACTAATTCGTTAAAATATTTGATGCTAATAAGTTATTTATAAAATATACATATTTTAGGCGTTGTTATTTTGTACTTTACAGCTTTTTGATATTAAGTAATGTAATAGTTCTACTTCATTCAATCATTTTTATATGCTTGATGTTTTTTGTTTTGCTGTATAGGTTATTTAATTGCTGTATAGATCCGGGTAGTATAGTATATTTGATTAAGAGAATCGCAAAATTTTGACATTTCTGAGGTGCATCTCATACTAAGTCAAAAATTGAAGCTTGGTGAGTGGTATATTTATTTTTTTACTTGCTGCCCTTGTTTTGCTTGAACTTTTTAACATGGAGGCCCCGTGTATTGTATTTTCCCGCATACAAGGTTTTAAAACGGCCTCTACCATATTAAAATTGCAATTCAATTGCAATAATAATACAATTGATTGTAATTCAGTTATATTTGATTTTTTGGGTACCTTTTGTAGAGTTCTGGTACTCCGGGCTCCATTGTAACTTAATTAAAATTAGTTAAAACTCTATTGTACAGATTTACCGACTTTGACTGCGAGAATACCTATCAGTAATTAATTAGATCTGTCAAAGAAATGTGCCATGAATCTAAACTATGGTATAACTGGATACCCCAAACCTTGAGGATCAGGGCAATAACACACATGCAATCAGTTAAATCAACACATATATTGCGCATTTCACTCAAATTGCATCAGATGCCAACTTAACAAAAATAGAGACATATACCAACAGCGAGTTTTGCATGTGACCCCAATAATTAACGCAATTATATCATAAAATGCACTGTAGCGGACCTGGTAATATTTTTATTTAAGTAAGCAGTGGACTACTTATAAAGCTTTTATGCTTGCCCAATTCTTTCCGAGTGCCTTTAAACCTTGTTTCGGCTATTTCGGAACGTTATATCCTGTTGGCTACAGTACTATCCATTAGTGTGGATTCTACGGCAGGCACTATCCTTCTATCTCACGGACTCATCGACTTTACTCCTCGTAACTCACCCAGCTTAAGCAGCTCAATCTACCTCACTTCCTGCTAGCGAGCCTACAACCATCATCTGGCCATCCATCTCGCGATCCGAAACGTTATTTTCTGGCCGCACCAGGATCGGGTTCGGAACAAGTGATTTCAAGGCTAGCGCTGGTTGATTGGATGGATTTAAGGAAAGAAATGGAATCTCCTTTAGGCGTATGTGTGGTGAAAGTGGAAGTGTCAATCAAGAAGCAGCAGGATAGTTGGAGATACGATGTTTTACATTTGATTGAGAGAACACCGGCTAAAGACATTTTCAACGTTGACGAAACTGGGTTGTTTTTGAAATGTGCTCTAGACAAGACATTAGCGTTTAAAGGAGAGCGTTGCAGTTGGGGAAAGAACAGTTAAGTACGAGTCATTTTATTGGTTGGGGCTAACATGGATGGCACTGAAAAGCTGCCTTTGCTCATGATAAGCAAATCTGCTAATCCAAGATGTTTCAAAAATATCAAATCAAAACCAGTAGAGTATAGATCAAATAAAAAAGCTTGTATGACTGCAGAAGCTTTTAAAAATTGGTTGTTGAAACTTGATAAAACGTATCGACAAAAGAACAGAAAATTTATCTTGTTTGTTGACAATTGCACTGCGCATAACTCTATTCCACATATGGGCAATGTAAAGGTTACTTTTTTTTCCACCACATATGACTTCAGTTGTGCGACCGATGGACCAGGGAATCCTAAAAATTCTCAACCTTTTTTACAGATGACTTTTCGTTCGAAACTTCTTGACAGATTCTTTCAAGGGCAAAAACAAAAAAACAGTAATAAGTGTCCTTGATGCAGCACAATTATGTCACAAGGCATGGTCTCAAGTAACGGAAAAAACAGTAGCAAACTGTAGCAAAAAAAACTGACCCAACTGAGTTCATAGAAGAAAATGTCCCCCCACCGGATGCATGGGGTAAAATATGGACGTGGCATTCAAAGAATACGTCAATTTGGAGGAAAACGTGGAAGTTTGTGGAGAACTGGCAGAGCAAGACATTTTATTAGAAGCGTTAAAATATAAGACGATTGCAGCGGAGTACGATATCGAAGATGATATACAGGAGGAAGGAAAAGAGACGCCAATCCCTACATCGTCGGAAGAGATTTTTCATCTAGGCGAATTTAGTCGGTACATTGAAGGACAAACAGACGTTTGTGAAACAGTTTTCCATTCACTAAACATGCTTGATGATTTTGCTAACTTTAAACGACTGAACTCTACAAAACAATCAGACATTGCACAATTTTTTCTAAAACTATAACGTTCTGTATTGAATGTAATAAGTACATGTATGTAGCTTACGTAAATCTTATTTTGTTTATATACATACAGTGTCCTGCATACCATGATATTTCTCAAATAATATTTACTTACTGACAGAATAACTTTTTCAAGCATTGAGTGAACCTGAAACTAAAGTTAAAAGATGAAACTTTTTAAATCGAAGTTATGGATAATTTGAATTCTTTTAGTGGTCCCTTCAGCTTCGAATTATCCAAGTTGCACTGTATTTTACATTACTTTCTTGGTGACCAGTCAATTCTTTGCGCCATCTCTATCATTTTATTACGTTTTACAAGGTCCTTACATCAAAGAACATAAAAAGACCAAGCAACTTGATAGCAATCACATAACACACTGATAAAATGTCCTGTAACCTGTTGGCTCATTGCAAAAACAAAATGATACCTGATTAGCTCTCTAAACACCCATGCTCATTGGTTACATTCAAATGAAAGGAAGCTACTTAATATAAACCTAATCAAGTTGTGCTTATATTTCTGGTCATTTGGCTATAACTTTTGAAAGAATACGGATAATTGAATAAATGTTATTGCATTATAACCTTGATTAAATTATCTTTCCATTGCCATAAAATTTTATTGTATTGGTACAAAACAAAGTAGTGGCATGTGCCATCAAACTTCAAAAATACACTTTTTCCAAAAGGTTTCCAAAACTACTACTGTATATTGTGGCCACTATCCAGGCCACTACTGTATATTGTATCCAGGCCATTACTGTATATTGTGTTCTTTGTTGTATTCTAAACCTTTGAGTTGAATTATATATGTATACTTCCCGCCGTTCTATAGAATGTTGTGCATCATAATTACTCGCTGAAAACAGTTTTTTTGTTAAAAACAAGTTACAGCTGAAAACAGCTATTCCGTTAAAAATAATTTACAGCTGAAAACACTTTGTCAGAAACGCCCTAGAAATTTACCCAACTTCACACGTTTCAATATGTACGAAAATAATTACAACTGCTTTTCAGGAACCAGAAACTTTACTTCAAAACTTAACATTCCTACAGCCAACGTCAACTCGTAAACAAAACCGCTCGTTTCTCTGACCACGTCTACAGAAACACAAGAGTGTTGCCAAAGCATTATTACAAAACTAAAATAAACAAATTCACAAGAAATGCAAATTTAAATATAAAACTTGAATAACGAAATCAATGTGTGTTACTTAACATTCTCCCACCTTTTGATTTAAACATTATAATCAAAACTTACAATAAATTAAAGATAAATTAACATTTAAATGGAAATTAAACTTTTCTACATTTATCTAAACCTAGTTGGGAGTCTAATTGTTCTGCCACTTCTAGTAACAACAGTCTGTCGTTGAACAGAGGGCAAAGTGTCTGTCCACAACCCTTTTCTCACTAGCTACAGTATCAGTTTCTGGTTGTCGGGATGGACATTCAATTTCAAGAGGGAAAATTCTCTGAACTGGTCGAATTAGTTCCCCCGTTGCTGTCTTTAATTTCACAACTCTGTTGCTGCCATCTTTTCCGGGATAAACTTCAGTTATTTTTGCCATTGGCCAGAAAGTTCTTTTCTTATTCTCGCATTCAATGAGAACTATATCTCCAATTTTGACATTCAGCATTTTCATTTTTCCCCTATGTTGCACTAATTGGCCAAGATACTCTACTCTAAATCTTTTCCTTAGCTGATCCTTTAATGTCTGCTGATATCTCAGTCTTTTTGTGAGATCCACTTTGTCCAAAAGGTCCAAGTCTGGCACTCCCACCGTCTGCATGTCCTGCAAAAACATAGCCGGAGTCAAAGGAGTTAGGTTTTCAGGATCTTCGAAAATGTAAGTCAGTGGTCTGGCATTAATTATTGCTTCGCAATCGCAGAGAATGCTCATCATTTCTTCATAGTCTAAAGAAGCTGTTCCCAAGACCCGTCTCAACAGTCTCTTAACCATCTGCACAAGACGTTCCCAAAACCCTCCCCACCAAGCAGCGGAGGGTGGATTGAACTTCCAAGTAATTCTTTTGACTGCTGTTTCTATTTCAATGGTTTTCCAATCAATTTTTTGTAGAAGATTATCAGCTCCGACAAAATTACTTCCATTATCACTATAGATGGTATTAGGTCTTCCACGACGTGCTATGAACCGTCTGAAACTGAGCAGAAAAGCTTTAGTAGATAATGATGTTATGAGCTCCAAATGAATAGCCCTATAAACAGCACACGTATAAAGAACAACCCAACTTTTCACACCTCCCCTCAATATGAGGGGTCCAGCCAGATCTACTCCAGTAATTTCAAAAACTGACGCTTGTCTCACTCTGTCTTCTGGAAGAGGAACTGGAGTTGTTTGTATACATTTTGCATTGTGTCTCTTGCATCTAATGCATTTCGAAATTACACGGCGTACTGTTCTCCTTCCATTAAGTATCCAGAATTTTTCACGCAAATCTGACAATAAGGAATGTAATCCGGCATGAAGTTTGGTTGCATGGTGTTCTTGGATGATAAGTTCTACCAATTTATGTTCGCTTGGCAGTAGTATTGGGTACTTGAAATTGTCTTCATCTTTACGTTCTGTCAACTTTGTTTCCACTCGAATTAAACTATCACGGTCTTTCAACAGACTCAAGGATTTCAAACTATTTAACCGTTCCTTGGTAAAGGTGTCTCTTTGAACAGTTTTGATAATTGCCTTTTCAGCTTTATTCAACTCATCAGCAGATAATTCTCCAGTGTTTCGATCATGAATGTTCTTTCGAGCATTCTGAAGAAATCTCAAAATCCATCCTACCATTCTTATAATTTTTGTATACTTTGAAAAATATGATAGAAACCATGTCTCTTTAAACGTTTTACTCAACAGAACCGCAGATATATTTTTTCTTTCTTGCAGCACGTCTATTTCATTAACCGTGCATTCAGAGCGGGGCCAATCCTTTTCATTCTGTTTCAGCCATGGAGGTCCCTCCCACCATCGGGATTCAATTAATTTCTTCACTGAGCATCCTCTGGAGGGCAGATCAGCAGGATTATTTTGGCTATTAACATGTCTCCAATTTTCAATATTAGATAATTTCTGGATTTCATTTACTCTATTTTTGACAAATACTCCCCACTGCTCATTTCTTTTAATCCAGTGTAGGGCAGTAGAAGAATCCGTCCAGAAATATTCCCTAACAGAATCAAATTTCAAGCTTTTCTTCACAAAGTCTGCTAGACGTGCACCAATACAACAAGCTAAAAGTTCTAGTCTTGGAATAGAAATGGGTTTTAATGGTGCAACTCTTGATTTTGCCATGAGTAGCTGCACGGAAATAGTAGTATCGGTTTCACATCGCAAATATACAACAGCTGCATATGAAACCCCAGATGCATCACAAAACACATGTAGACTCAATGTTGAGTTATCATTGGTAAAAGCATGTCTAGGAATCCTCACGATATTAAGCATTTGTAGTTCAGCGATCCATTTCAAAAAGTTATGTGAAACATCTTTCGGTACTTCAGCATCCCAACTCAATTTAGATTTCCAACTATTTTGTAATAACAACTTAGGATACAATGTAACTGGACAAGTGAAACCTATGGGGTCAAATAGTCTTTGTGCAATAGATAAAATAGTTCTTCTACTGATGGTCCCTTCAGGTTTGCTTATCGCTGCGATGTCACAGAATAATACATCTTCTTGTTTGTCCCATAACAATCCCAAGACTGTTGACGGATTAGATTTGACACAAGTATCCGTTATTTCGGTATGTTCCCAGTCTCTTAATTCAAATTTTCCTTCCGCCATCACCTCTGTGGATATTTGAACAAATTCTTGCAATTCCACTTCAGAGTCTACAGAACACACACAATTATCAACATAAAATGCTGATTTAAGTTTCTGTGTTACCTTATGTTGAGCTGAAGATGAATATTTGTCCAAATGGTGTTGTATCACTGCTCCAAGAAGAAAAGGACTACAGTTTAATCCAAAGACTACTCTGCAATGTTGAAAAATCTTTATAGCATTCTGGCTTTCATCTTGCCACCAAAGAAATTTTAAAAATTCTTGATCACTTTTAACAACAGATATTTGCAAGAAAGCCTTCTTTATGTCCGAAATAACGCCGATTTTTTTCTCTCGAAACTTCAAAAGTATTGTGGGAATCAGTTCCAATAGATTTGGTCCCTTTGCCAAACATTCATTTAAGGAATAAGATCCTTTCTGTTTACAGGATGCATCAAAGACAGGTCTAACATTAGTCGATGAATTGCACTTAAATACTCCTCGATGAGGTAAAAAATGACCACTATTCTCTGAACTTTCTGTGATTATTCCTTCTTGCCACCACTCATGGAAAACAGCATTGCAGCTTTCAAACTTTCCTTCTTTCATGAGTTTCGATGTTGTGGAATTCAATCTCTTCTCAGCTATTTCTCTGTTAGTTGGCAATTCTCCTTGAGTATGCATCCAAGGAAGACTAACTTGATATCTTCCGTCTTCATTAATTCTAACTGTTTTCTTGAAATGATCCGAAACAGCTGTTTCTACTTCGTCTTTGCTTTGATGTTCACATGGTTCAGTGATTCCAATAGCTTCTAACTTCCATAAATCAGGAACATTGTTACTATGAATCGAAAGTGAAGTTAAAACCGAACCATAATTGCTATACTTTGAATCCTCTTGCGACTTTCCCATTACAACCCATCCTAGATGAGTTTGCACAGCGACCAGTCCACACTTTAGCTGATGAACGCGTCCTGTGTAAAGTTGACCAGCGAAATCGGCTCCAATAAGTATTTCAATAGGTGGCTGATTGCTTCCTATATCCGTGAGCTGGATTCCCTTTTGTCTCATTTCTTCCAACCATAATCCAGTCTTGAGTCTTGGTATTGAACCACATATAACAGGTTGGTCTAACACTTTAATTTTACAGCAATAGTTATTAACTGAACTATTCAAAATTACATTGTAGCACTTGTGCTCTCTCCTAGAGGTGATTCCTCCAAACACGACTTGTGTTAATATATCAGTATTCACCGGATTAAATCCCATCTGCTTTGCAGTACTTTCTAGAATATAAGAACGCTGAGAACCTGTATCAATCAGTGCCCTAACTTTTCGGTCTTTTCCGTGAGCTTTAAGAACCACAAGCAGTGTTTGCAATAGTACTTCAGAGTGGCCTTGGCTGGATAAAGTAATATTCTGATCCCCACCTTCTTTGAACTCTGTAACTAAAGCCCTTTTATTATTGGTTAGTTCAGGACACATAACTACCCAGTGCCTTTTGGAACAAATTATACACCGAACATGTGATTTGCACTGTTTAGAACGATGTCCAATCCGTAAACAAGTGAAGCATCCCTTCTTTCTTTTTAAAATATCGTGCTTCTCTTCTAGAGAAAGTTTTTGAGCTTTGAAGCATTCTTTACTTTCATGAAATTTTCCGCAAAATACACAAATGGACTTTTCACATGAATTTATCCCTAAAAATAAATCAGTAGCAGTCGGTAAATTCATACCCGTTTCCTTACAAATTTCCTTTCGACTACTTTTCTCATTTTGCTTAAAACCAGCTTTAGCAAGCGAGATACGCTCTTCACCTTCTACTTCAGTTCTTAGGAACAATAACAGGTTTTTCAACTTATCAATGTAAGTATCACTTTCTTCACCTTTAGCCGCCACCGGATTTCTTAACCAGACTCGTAGTATTTCTTCCGGTATGCAAGATTCAACAAGGGGAAAAAGCATTGCTGCGTATTTGTCAGAAGTCATACCAATTGATTCAAGAGACCTTAAATGCGATTCTAACTTATCATACAATTGAGCTGTATTTGCTTTGAATTTTGAAGACACTGCGTTTTTAATCACCAGTCCAAGCAATTCCCTGACATAGAACTCTATGAGTAGCTCTTCCCTTCCAAATCTATTTTTAAGGCTTTCAACAGCTTTTGAATAATTTTCTGCAGTAGGAGGGAAGCTGTCTACTATTTCTTTTGCTCTTGTGCCAACGATCATAGACTGAATTAAATATTGAAATTTATCTTCTTCTTCCATCAATTTATCTTCATGGATTCTCTTGAATTGACTCCAAAATGCTAGCCAATCTTTTATTTCACCCCCAAATTTCACAAATTCAATTTTAGGAAGCTTCAGTTTCGTTTTTTCTTGAACATGGGAAAAACTCGCACTTCGTTTGGTTGCGGTTTTATTTAAATGCATTTCGACGCCAACCCTAGCAGTAACCATTTTTCCGCGATATTCTTCTATTACCCCATATTCAGTTTCATATTCTTCCACTTTTGACTCATCGGCAAGCAAAGCGTTACAAATTTCGTCGTCGATCTCTGCTAAATTCATCATTAATCTGTCCATATTTGCCAAATGTGTTTGAATAATTTTATCGTCTGGTTCCTCATCAATTAAAGCCGCTGTCAAAATGTTATACGACTTTGTAAAAGACGCTCGAATCGGCTTTCGCTTTCTTATGAGCAGTTCCATTATGAAAATGTGACAGCGACAGGCTTAGTTAAAACAAAATTCCAAACGAAACTAACCTTTCTATCTTCACAGTCACGTCCAGGTCACCAAATGTCAGAAACGCCCTAGAAATTTACCCAACTTCACACGTTTCAATATGTACGAAAATAATTACAACTGCTTTTCAGGAACCAGAAACTTTACTTCAAAACTTAACATTCCTACAGCCAACGTCAACTCGTAAACAAAACCGCTCGTTTCTCTGACCACGTCTACAGAAACACAAGAGTGTTGCCAAAGCATTATTACAAAACTAAAATAAACAAATTCACAAGAAATGCAAATTTCAATATAAAACTTGAATAACGAAATCAATGTGTGTTACTTAACACACTTTTTCCGTTAAAAAAAATTTACAGCTGAAAACAATTTTTCCTACATACAAAGTATTTTTCGTTATATTTTGTACATAAAAACGATTTATTCATCATTCGCTGTATTAAAAAATGTTAAATTCAATTGAAATACTTTTTTACAGAAAAGAAAATCCCCTATTCAGTGAAGTAATCTCCAATAATATCAAATGATGCAGCAAGATTTTATTATTTACTTTAAGGAAAACATATTTCTAAATAAGTGTTATTTAAAAAAATGCGTTCCTTGATTCCAATCGTACGTGAGATTATTAAAACCATACAAATGTACTAGAAACAAAAAATACTGTTATGCTTCTAATTTCCCGTGGGAGAAAAAAATGTACTTTTTATGACAAAGGCGTTTTTCAAATTGCTTTATTCAAATACTATTTTTTATTACATTCTGCAGTTAGATGATATTCTTTGTTATGAATATGCATTTGCTGGTGTTACACCAGTTTCACATTTTGAACTTTCTTGTCGTGATGGATGTTTAAAACAAAATATTAAATTTTCTGTGAAAGAAACCGCTATCAGTGAAACATTGTATATTAAAGAAACTATACGCAATTTCTCTCTTTATATTACATAAGTATCGAATAGAACTTTCGTAGAGGTTTCTGAGTTATTTCATCTGAAAGTAATAAAAAATATTTCAATGCTATTGAAATTTCCTTGAACATTTCCTGTTTGGTGGGGGTGGATGAAAACCCATTGCTTTCAAATACGCCCCTGATGATATGTTATGTTAATTACAGATATAAGTTTATCCTAAGCAAATGCATATCAAAAGTGGATCGCACCGAATGTCGAGCACCATTACCCTGTCTAAGTCACAATATTTTAATTGAGGAAATACTCTCTTTACAAGTGCTGAAAAATATAATGATTCTAGAAATATAGAATATTCTTAATTTAATGTCAATGAAATGAGTAAAATTTCAGCTCAGATTAATTTGCATGAAGAATTCAGAAAAATGAAAATAATATTATAGTTAAAAATTGCAAAAGAGAAACAAGACAGGAATCTGGGAAAATAAACGTTAACTTTACTGGCATCTGGAACTTGGACTTATAGTAATCTTAATTATATATACCACTCAAAATAATTACTCATCACTATGCAATTGGCCTCTATAAACATTCGGTATTTAAATTATGCATTTACACATAACGTCATTAATATTCCAAATCAATTTCAAACTGCCACAGTTTACAAGTCATTTCTTCCCTCCTTTGGTTCCAATTCATTCCATCCAATTGCGATAGGCTGGAAGATAAGCTTACGCTTATTGAACGATAGCTTTCGGCAAGCGTGCTTTCTTGATTTGGCTGTGAAAGAGGGATTTATAAAAATAGGTCTAGATTTTTTAAAATAGGCTAGATTTATAACACAGATATTCAGATTAGGAGGAAATGGCGTAATTGTATTCGAAAAAAAAAATAATGTTTGTAATCGTGCAGAAGAGCATGATATGCTGATGGAGATAATTACTGTACATAAATAAAAAAAAAGAATAATAAAAATGTCCGAAATAAACGTAAATACTAATATGAGTCTTCACAACTAAAATTACGAGAAAAAATGTGTTTGAGAAGTTTCTTATACTTATTGTTTTGAAGGAAACTTCATCCAAGACAAAAAATGTATATTTTTTTAATAACCCTATACCTTCACAAACTTGTCATTGCTTTTCATGTACCATGATTAAATATGTCAACGTATCTTCTTTTCTGGAGTTATGTTCTTTGTAACTGTCTCTGGTTAGAGAGATAGACATGTAGTTTCCTTCATTCCTATGTTTCTTTATTTTATCATATATTTGTAATGCTTATGTACAGCATTTTAAAAGTTGTTTTGCCTGTATTATATTTAAAACAGAATATTAGAATAATAAGTTTTAAATACATTTTAATATTGTTTATTATTGAAAACTGTATTTATTGCTCTTTCAAAAAGGACAAATCTGGGATTGGATAGGTATGCCTTCATTTTCCTTAGATAATTCGCGTTAACGGAGATAGAATCTCGTACAAGAGGCTATCAAGTAGAAATACAACATTACAGAGTGAGCGAAAAATATATCCGGAACCGAAGTGTCAATAATAGCTTATAAAAATGCACAATTATACTTTCTGTCTGGTGTAGAGGTACACATTTGTTAAGGTCTAGGAATGAGTACAGAGTGATTGGGTTTAAGATAGCACCTCAGCAAAATGAGTTCATTGTACAGTTTGTAGCAGCTGTTTGAGTGGTGGAGTATCAATAGCGTTGCCACAGTTCTGTTAAGTTTTTGTTTATATAACTGATGCTTCTGGGTTTCTAGATGCCAAGTTGTACATTTAATTCTTGTGAATGTGTTTCGTTTATTTTGTCAATCCTGAATAGAACAGCAAATTGACAATAACCATATTAAATGAAAATAAATGCTTTATGTAAATTTTTGATTATCGTTCCTTGTTAAATCCAAGTTTGCTTTCCCAATTTTTTTAATTCTCCCATTATGAACTATGCAATCATTTTTGTTCGTAGCGGTGTGGTGACTTTACTATTGATAGACCTAATGTTTTCAGTCATTCACATTTCCTTACAACATTATTAGTGTGTTTAAGGACTTTCCTATAAACCTCGGATACTCTTGTTATCTATTGTTATTTTAGATGTATAAAATAGTTTAGCTTCATTACATAAAAAAATATTTCTTGAAAATATTGTTAAATTATTTTTAAAAATATGCATTTCTTTATAATAAATTATTATTATTTTCTAGAATATTTGTCAAGGTTAATTTAATCGATTTTATAATTACTCGTGAATTATATTAGAATTTTAATATTTTAAATACAATATATTATATCAAAACATTAATATTCAAGATATTATCATAATTTTTTTTATCTTTTCAGGATAATCTTTTCAAAGGAAAATTAACAGCACATCTTCACACCACTTCTTATAAAGTCATATCTTTTGTAATTCGTCAGAGAGTTTAATTTAAATTCATATTCGTAAGTTTCTTTCAAAAAATTCAAACAGTTCATTTTTCTTTCAGACTGGCATAATTCATATCTAACATTGCATTATGTTTATATCAATATCGTTGACAGGATTGAAATAAAGAACAATATTGAATTAATAATTTTAATTGAACTAAAACAATTTTTTATTAATAACTATGCATACGAGTGATATAGATATAGAACTATTATATATGTTAAAATCATATGCAATCCCAAAATACGTTGAAAAACAACGAAAAAAATTTATATATTACTGTTCCTTCATTCTGCACATTTTACACACAATTAATATTTTTCACTTTCCCTGCATACATGGTATAATGTATAGGGATATATTATAATGGGATCGAAAATATAAATTCGAGTTTTTGTCGAAAGAACACGTTTTAAACGTCCCTAACATCAAATTATTCCTCACAAATTGATCTTATAGTGTGAAAACCTATAAGTGCTTATGTATACGCAGACTCCCACATCAAGTTCTTGTGCAATATTTCCCTATGTACTATCACTCCTGCACTTAAGCATATGGTAGAGAAATTCGTTAATAGTTTATAAGAACAAAAAATTTTGAAAACCTAGAAAACATAATATCGTCTCTATATCGGATAAACGGCATTTAATGAATGCACATTTTGTAAAATAATTTATGTCTCCCCGGAGAAAGTTTAATTACCTTTGAACGTTAGAAACCAATTTAAAACATTCTAATGACATAAAATTTTGTTTCTAAAACTTCAAAAATGTTTTGTTTGAGTTGTTATTACTGGAATGTTTTAATTGTTAATTATGAAGATATTTTTGTTTTATCCAGGGACTCATTAAGATGTCCTATTAGTGGAAGTAACAATATTATTAGAATTATTTTTAGAAAAATATATTATAATATTTCTCTATATTAAAAACAAAAATTGCTGACGCCGCCGCCGTTTGACAAATTTCTCGATTATCCAGACAATTTGCTTCGTACAGCAAAAACTATTGCATATAAAAATACGACATTTGGTACACTCACTTGTAGAAAATCCTTTGGGGAAGACGCTGAAATAAACCTCTTTTTGATATATATATATTTTATATATAGTTTAAGAAATATTTATTGGCTATATCAAAGACAAAATATTTAAGATGAGAGTTCGCGTCCAGGATAGACTAATAATAGTAAGTCCACGAATTTTTGAAGACAGGTACCTACATGAGTGAACTTGTGCAGGACAGAGCTCCTTTAATTTAATTTCGATGTAGTTTTTGAGATATTTTACTTTTTATGCACTTCTGAAGTGAACTTTTATTTTCATATCGGCACGTCTAGAGAATTTTCTGTCTCGTACCGTAAAAACTATAGAAAACAAAAATATGGAATTTGGTATAGTTATAGAAAAATACTAGGGTAACACGATGAAATAAATCGTTTATCGATTTTAACTTCAGTCTGGCATAAAATAGCTCGCGAAACGAGATCATGATCAAAGAATTATTTTATTTATTCCCTGGGCTAAGAAAACCCCCTGCTTTTCCCTCCTCCGGAAAATAGGCAGAGATCGAAAAGTGATTTTTGAATTTAGAATTTTCAGGAAGGATAGATATGATGCGAGCTCTGCGAGCACAGCGAGTACGGGGCGAAGCCTCCCGAAGGGGGTTGCTCGAGCGGATCGAGTAGAGGGCAGAGCCTCTTAGTGTTATATAAAATCCTTTGATAAAATATTTTTCATATCTATAGTGATGGTTTATAGGGTAGAAATCCAGTTATTTATAATCATACTTATGAGATGACATGATTTACATATATTATACCGTCAACAGTATGATATGTTTTGAATACACAACGTTGGAAAACTGAAAAATAAAATTCACTTCGTTAGAAAAACAGCTGTTTTTCCGTCTCAACATTATCTGTCAATTTATCTTTATGTTCCACGAATCTCGGAAACCCAACAACGCAAATATACATACATAATTGCTTTATAATGGAGTAACTAATAATGAGATATTGTAAAGATTTATAGTTTTACTTTTCTGTTTTCTTAACCAGATGCTGACTGTGTGTATAAGAGCATAAACTAAATAGAATGCAATTTAACTGATATTTTATGATGCAATTTCTTTAATGTTACACAATGTAATTTACTTAATTATATATGCTGCAGCGTCCACTTCATAGACAATAGTTTGTGATTATGTACCATTAGTTACATTGGGAGAGCGTCGTATATCCTATAGAGTGTCCCATATAGATTCCAAAAAAATGGTTAGATTAATTGCAGTACAATTAGCAGTAAGAATTGGAACCAAACACGTACAGTTACGGGCAATACGATATGCTGATGCAAGAATTGTGGTCTACGGCCAACGCTGAAAGTCAAGAAATATTCCCATTGCATATTGTGGAAGGTCCTAAGTACATTTTAGGCATTTTTATCTAATGGTCTCACATTGTCTCTTTCCGGCGCGAATAAGAGGAATAGTTATTGTAATTAACTAATTAAGTGATCTATGTTATTAATAAATGATTTATTGTTAAAGTTAAAATGGTGAAATTAATTTAGTAGTATGGTAACTAATATTATCTCATAGAAATCGCACTAAAGATAAAATTGGAGGATTATCAGCGGCATAACGCATAATTTAATGGGCTCCAGGAATATATATATTATATATATATATATATATATATATATATAATAGAAGTTTGAAAATCCAATGAACGAAAAGTAAGAAGATGTAACACGATAAACCTAACTTTTTAAAAACACCCACAGAATAAAATATAATACAGCAAATCATCAATCAAATGGATTAAAAATACAAAACACTAGCTATCAAGTTACAGAAAATCAACCAAATTAAAAGGTATGGAAACAAAAAAAGAAAAACTTAAACTAAATTCAACTATCTAACTGGCGTACAAAACAAATGTAAAAATCAATTAATCCTCAAGCATATGGAAAAAATAAAAAAATTAATATCGAATCAACAAGTCAATGAAAAATATAATACAAAGGTATGGAATCGAAATAAGTATAACAAACGAAATCAAGCACAAACGCCTTACACGTGGACGAGGCTCTAAGCCTAAATCATGAATTGTTAACCTCTACAAAAATCTAATCATGTCCAAGTTTTTTGTAGAAGCAAACTCAAAAATGTATGTTTCTGAAGAAATAGATAGATTAAATCTATGAACTATTTCTACTTGGACGACATACATAGAGATGGAATAAAAAAGAAAAAATAAATACCTGGAAAAAGCGCAGCATGTGTACAGACGATTCATTACAGGGATCGAGGGAACACTGATAGAAGAGACCAGTGTTGCCATTCGTAAAGAAAAAATAAAAAACCATTTACTGTTGCCATTCATAAGAATTGAAAAACTGTGAAGCGAAATGTAAAGAAAAAGTATTAATATACAAAAAGAGCTACTAAAAAGAGGGGCAAATAAAGGTAATGCTGAAGTGGGAAGTGAATGGGGAAAAAAAAAAAAAAATGGAGATGACTGGCTAATATAAGATACTATGAATAGAATTATATGATACTATGGAAAGAATTATAAAAATCCAGCTATTTTACATTTTTTAACAATACTATTTACTAAATAAGTGGGATATTTATATAAATTACTAGTAATTTTGAGATTATTGATATGCATAGCATGAAATTTTTTATCAGATAATCTATAAATTCTAAAAAGCTGATTGAGTATAATATTTCTAAACAATTGAATCGAGTTACAGGAATTAAAAGGTAAGATTTTATTAATATTAAAATTATAAAAGTCTTTTTTATCATATAAATTTGTAACAATTCTATTAGAAGGATCAATAAAAAGATTTAAATCCAAAAAATTAACATTTTTATTAATAGTAGCTTCATTAGGTATTAATTCCAAATTGTCTGGATAGTAATCTATATCTATGAGATAATTTTCTGTATGTACTAAGCAAATCAGATCATCAACATATCTGTAAAAAGTATAATCTATTGAAGTAAAGCAAATCCAAAGACTTCGCAATTATCTCAATTAGTACCCAGTTCTGAAAGTTATGACGAGAAATTCACGAAAAATGTTTCGAATTCTGTTACAGCTGAACGAGAACAGGGTGAAAATTTTGGTCAGCGCGAACGAGAATTAGAATTGACGGTGGAAAATTGAAATTGAAGCGGCAATCAAAAGGAAATATGATTCCGAGGTAGCCGGTACATGGAAAGTCAACGATTTACTTAAATTGATTAAACGTTTCGAAAAAACAGTGATATATATGTTTACTTAGCTCTGTTTGAAAGGCAAATTGAGTCGAAATACCGAAGCCAGAGTGGATTAGTACTTATTTGTTGGGTTTACTTCCAATAGAGTTAGAGAACTTAATCACATGAGAGCCAGATGGGAAGTCTAATGACTATAATTATGTAAAGAAATTGTTACTGAAAATGTTCAAAATCAATGCGGAACAGTTCCGTCAAAATTTCATATCACATAGGAAAGTTGATTCTGCGACGTGGAGTGATTTTGTGTTTAACTTAAGAAATCACTTCTAAGAATGGATAGAAAATTTAGAGGCATCCAATTACGACGATCTCAAAGAGTTTATGATCGTAGATCAAATGAAATGAAAATTCCCTAATGAGATACGCTAACATTTCATTGATTACCTGCTAAGATAAAGAAAATTGATGAATTGGTAAATAAGTTAGATGAATACGATGATCATGATATCAGCTGAAAACGAGTTCGAAAATATCGGAAGAAAAGCACAAAAAACGCTTTAGTAAATATTATGACAAAACTAATATGCGAGCGTATGTACTTGGTCATGAAAACATCGCCTTTATCAGGTGTTCCAATTGCAATGAAGTAGGTCATAAATCAATTGACTGTAAGAGTAAAAAGAAGGAATGCGGTGTTTCAAATGTAAAAATTTCGGCCATAAACCAACGCTTGTGATCGAAAAGGAGTAAACACAACTCTAGTTCGTAATACCCTTAATTTTCCGAGAAAAGTGCGAAAAAATGTTGAAATATTGAGAAAAAAAGCAGATTCTTTAATTGATACTGGAAGCGATGTTATAATGATAAAATAGGAATTGTATGTGGAGACTGGATCACCTACAGTAACTGTTGACGATGTAACTCTAATTGGCATTAGCGGAGACAAGATAGCTCCTCTAGGTTTTTCTCCTGCAGAAATAACCATTGATAAATGTACAATTCTTACAAATATTAATGTTCTGAAAAATTTGTGTGCTCAAGTTATTGGTATTTATGCAATAAATAAACTTAATTTTTCTCTAACTGGAAATAGAATAGAAAATTTGGAAAACCGCGATATTCAAGTGAATTACGCACGAATTGTTCATAAGACAAAAATACCGATTGATCAAAGTAATAAAAAATCATCTGAAAAATTGAGATAAAGGAACGGAATCAACTTAAACATTCAGAATTAATTCTGCTTACGCGCTGAATCTCTCAAGGATGAACGCAGAAATAGCTTCAATGGAAACTTAAGTAGCGGGTATAGGAAAGAAAAGGCTAATGAACTTGCAAGGGAAAATGGTGAGTTTGTAAGTTTGTTTGCAAAAACAGATGTACAAAGTGATGTGGACTTAACCTATATTTTAAATGTAGCTTATAAACGGGAAGTGGTGGATATGGTAAAAGGGTATAGAAATCTCTAGAAAACTAAAAGCACTAAATTAAAAATGAACATTATTTTAACTGACGAGATACCTGTTAATCAGCGTTCACGAAGAATGCCTATCGCCAAACAAAAATGTGTTAAAACACAAATACAGGAATGGCTAGATAGTGGTATTATTAAGCCCAGATGTTCAGATTACGCAGCTCCAGTAGTGTTATGTAATAAAAGAGACGAATCCTTTAGATTATGCATTGATTCGTAAACTAAATAAAAATATAGTTAAAGATTGTTTTCCGCTGCCACTTATAGAATATACTTTAGATCATTTAGAACATGCGAAAGTATTCACTTCACTTGATCTAAAGAACGGATTTTTTCATGTAGAATGAGAAAAGTACCAAATATACAGCTTTCCTTACAGGACTTCCTTGAAGGACAATATGAATTTCTGAAAGTTCCTTTTGGCTTATCTAATAGTCCGAGTGTGTTCCAAAGATATATATATACAGTATTCAGAGATCCTTTGAGAGATAACACTTTAGTTATTTGTATGGATGATATGATTGTTCCGCCACGAAACGAAACAGAATGAATAAAGAAACTGAGTCGAGTTCTGAAAGTAGCATCATATTATGGACTAGAACGTAATTAAAAAATAAATATCGGTTTCTAAAACTGAAAATTGTATTTCTAGGTTATTTGATTGAGGATGGAACTATCCAACCCTCTCCAGCCAAAACTTTAGCCTTGAAAAAATTTCCCTAGCCAACAACGACGACGCAAGTACAAAGTTTTCTAGGATTATCAGTATATTTTAGAAAATTTATACCATAGTATGCCAGTATAGCAAAACCGTTAAGCGATTAGCTTAGAAATGAAACAGAATTTTGCTTCTGTACAGAATAGAAAAAAGCTTTTAATACATTGAAAGAAATGTTATCTCAAAATCCAATTCTACACATTTTTGAACAAGGATCGACATTAGAACTATACACATACGCAAGTGTATATAGATTTGGAGTAGTTATTTTACAAAGGTCAGACGACGGAAAATTCTATCCGATTCGTTTTATGAGCAAAAAAACAACACCTCAATAGGAAAAATACTGTAGCTACGAGTTGGAAGTACTAGCAATAATCGAAGCTTTGAAGAAGTTTAAGAATTACTTGTTGGGTAAAAATTCAAAATTGTGACCGATTGCGAAGCATTAAGAAAAACAATCGATACGAAAAATCTTACTCCAAAAGTCACCAGATGGGCATTATTGCTAGAAATTTCTTTTTCTGAAGTTATTCATAGATTCCGTAAACTGATGAAGCATGTGGATGGACTAAGTCGCAATGCTGTTTTGATAGTTAATAGTTCTCATGGTGAAGTAACCGCGAAAATCTACACCGCACAAGAAGATAAAAACGTAAAAGTGATAAAAACCTTAATCAGTAAAGAAGAAATATCGATTACCTAATTAAAAATGATATTTTATACAAATACGTACATGGATGTGAAATGTTAGTAATATCTCAAGAGATGCAAACAGAAATGGTCATTTTGCTGCAGCATTTGCACACAAAAAAGTTCATTTTGCTGCAGCAAAGACTGAAGACATTTTAAAGCAAAGTTTTTATATTTCAAGCGCAAGAAAGCAAATAGAAAGTGTTATAGCTAACAGAGTAAAATGCATTCTTTGTAATAAGAAGCGTGGGAAAGGCGAAAAGCTCTTACACCCAATACCAAAGGAAAATGTCCCACTAAGCACCTACCACATTGATTTCGTAGGACCACTCCCATCCACGAACAAACAATACAAACATATATTCACAGTAATAGATGCATTTACTAAATTTACATGGTTCTATCCAGTAAAATTGGCAACGTCACGAAATGCAATTGAGAAGTTAAAATTACAAAAAACGTATTCGGCAGTCCCTAAAGAATAGATTCAGACAAGGGAACAGCTTTTACGTCGAGCGAGTTTGAAGATTATTGCAGCTAACAAGCAATAGAACACGTTAAAATAATAGCAGGAATGCCAAGAGGGAATGGACAAATTGAACGAGCACATGATCCCCGTACTTTCAAAACTTCCAATAGGAGATCCGTCAAAGTGGTTTAAATACTCGTACATAGCTGATGTTCAGCGCATTGTTAATAGCTCAACTACAAGAAGTACGAAGTATACACCTTTTGAATTAATGACGGGCGTGCAGATGAGAAACAAAGAAGACATGAAAATAATAGAACTTCTTGAGAAAGAACATCTAAACTACATGATAAAAGATAGAGAAAAAATGCGAGACGACGCCAAGAACAAAATCTTGAAATTTCAAAAAGAAAACCTTTCGCAATTGAACTGAAAAGGAAAAGAAGCGCAAATATATAGGATAGGTGATATGGTTGCGATCCAAAGAACTCAATTTGCCACAGGTCTGAAACTACGATCAACATTTTTTGGGCCTAATCGAATTAGATCAGTAAATTCTAATGAGCGTTATAATGTGGGGAAAATTGGCAGCCATGACAGATCCAATATAACGTCAACTGTAGCTGATCACATGAAGCCGTGTAGAAAAGACAACTATTCAGACGTCATTTTTGTTCCTGTTTTTTGTTCTCTGTTTTTTAATTTTAGGTTCCACAAAACTTTCGAGGACGAAAGAATTGCCAGAATAGTCGAATGTGGGATTGTGGCAAGCAGGAAGGTAGAGGACGTCACTAGAGAACAGCGCCACCTACAGATGATAGGCTATATAATGCAGTCGACTCTAGATAGACGAGGAGGAAGAAGGAAGGAAGGAAGGAGCTAGAAGTTGATCGCGGAGATCACTCAGACGAGCAAGAGGTCTGAAGAGAGAGTTCATTCAGTCGAGATGCTCTTAGTCGCTATTGATTGCTTAGACGAAACCGAGACGGAATCAAGGGCGATACGGAGACGAGAGTGAGACGGCAATGACGAAGTAAAGATGCGGAATAGGATCATGCAAAGACGATTGTCTGTGACGTTAGATATCTTCAACTTGTAAATAGCTTAAACAATATGTTTAACCGAATGTCTTAAGTAAAGGTATGTGGTTGTGCAGAGTGGAGTCGTCTTTTGTCAACTTCTCACCTGAAACACACACACACATATATATATAATTGAAATCTAAATATACAAACCCATTTTTAATTATGTGTTTATTTAATCCTATTGTTTTATTCAAAATATAATTCATATAGAATTTATTTTTATGTGCAGCTATTTTTCTTCCATAATCGCTAGTTCCCATATTTCTATGTTTCTGTCCTATATTCATGAATCAATCTTATTTAGTGTTTATATAGCAAAGCATATTGCAAGGATCTATTTAAGTACATAATGGAAATATTTACAGATGTTGGATAAGTAAATAGGTAAACATACACTAGATAAAGACTACCGAATATGGGATCAATGGATGTAAATAAACATGTTTACTAAAGGAAAGGAGGAAGGATTATTTTTTTCTTTTCGATATCAATTTGTTTCTTTCGTATTAACTTGCGGAAATATTGAGATTAAGGAGTATCATGCATAATTAACAACAAGAAATGAGAGAACATACCACTATCTAATTATCTTAATTATAGTACAAAAATGTATGCAAGTTTACGCTATCGTTCGATATTTATGTATGCTACACTATATTTAATACAAAGTAGTGTGTTCAATGCATTATAAAATAACCTCTCCTTGCACATATAATGATAATCATTTATAAAATACATTTATTTAGTACATCGTTTTCGACAAAGATATTTTGAAATATATGTGTGTGGCATATAAGTAAATAAAATAATATACCACAGATGTCGGCTAAGCATAATGTAATGCAATTATAAGAAAACAATTCGTAGATATTAAGATATGTGAAATAAATATTTTAAAAAATAAATCATGATCACATAAAGCAGTAACTGTCTATGCATCTTAGAAAGAGATACTGATTTCTTTGGATCTACATAGCAAATGGAAAAATTTACGTGTCATGAGCTGGCTTGGTGGTCATATAAGGTGTGGTGTAAGCATTTTGAAAACATATCACTAGGTGCTACTGTGGTTAAAAGGAGCGATTTATCAGATTTGGAAAAAGGGATGATAATCGGGTTTTGTACAAATAGTGACAGTTGTGAGACCAGAAATAGATCTCACATGTGTTTTGGTGAGACAAGTTTATGCCAGTTATTTATTGTGTCCGAAACATCGAACAATACTTGTAGTCTGGATAGCGCCGAGGTTTACACAAACTATAAATTTAAGAACGTCAAGTGAGGAGGGCCGAGATAGCCCTTACGAGGATGCCAAGTAACGACATTGGTTCAATGATTAACCAATGGTAAAGCTGCTTGTTGCGTCACTCTCAATGCTGCAAATGAAAGCAAAGAGGGGGGGGGGAGCGTTACACCTCCGAGGAAAAAGAACCACAACATGTGATCTAAGAACGACACTTGAAAATATAGACTTGTGCAAATACTCGGGGGTCATTATGACTCGTGAAGGGTCCTAGGAGTAGATTTTGAAATTAACACTTGAGCAGAGATGACTTAATAGCGACTTGAGCAGATTTGTGCAATGAGTACAACACGATGATGGAGGAACGAGTTCGACATTATGATGCACAAATATGACTAAAGAAGATACGTAGATATGAATTAAAAAGATGCTTGTGCGACATTATGCTTGTGCGACATTATGCTTGTGCGATATCATGTGCGACATTAAGAGTGAGAAGTGCAATAGTATGTCTTGATCAATACGTATGATTTATACTCGTGCGACATTATGAGTTAGCAGTACAAGATGATCGGCAAAGTACAAGACAGATTTGAAGGTATGTGTTCCTCAAATATTCACAGGTTATCAAGATACTTGAGGCATAATATTACTCGTCTCACATGCTATCTTCCTAAATAATTAATAAACAGAGTAATTATTGTAATTAAATTTAATAATTATTTTATGTTGTTAATAAATGTTTTATTGTTAAAGTTAAAATGGTGTGATCCATTTAGTATTATATTAATTAATAATTCCTTTACAGGACTCGCACGAAAGTAAATAATTAAAGGGTCTTAAATAGCGGCACAACAAAGCAATGTACAATAATATTGAGTTCCACTATACGAGTAATTTACGACCCATGTAGTTCAAGTTTAATTTAACAATATTATTATAATTAATAATAGTAGTACTTTAAGTATCTATTTTTATTTAAATGTACACCACAGCAGTATTTCTGAGTTAGCGCAATTTATGAACCGTTCGCGTTCTGCTGTGGTTAAAGTATATAATCAATGGAGAAATGACACACGGTGCGCGGCACACGTAGGTTACTCTGGGAATATTTTCGTGGCATTCTCTGGGCCCACTCATACTTGCGGAAGGAAGACACAATGAACCGAATTCGTTATAGAACCAACTTTGCAAGCTAAGTGCAACCATACATGCTGATTGTCTTCCATGGAGCGGATAGAATTTACCAGCACGACAAAGCGACGTGTCGCACAGCGAAAACTGTCCGAAAGTGGTTGGAGGAGCACGATGACTTTAAAGTACTTCTGTAACGTCCTAATTCACCAGAAGTATATCCAATGGAGCATCTGTGGGACCACATCTGAGGGACCAGATCTCGTGGGACCTCCTTAATCACCTTGATCTGTGAGACAACCTGGCGCTCTAAGGTTTCTCCACCACTCGCTCTCCAGCAACTGTCAGATGAAATGCAGCCAGCATAGCTCCATATACTTGTAAATACCTTCTTGCACCTTATTGAATAATTCCCAGCCCGTCAAGCTGATGTCCGCGCTGCACACGTCGGTTACTCCGATTATTAGCTGCTAGTCACAATAATGTAATGTACAATAATGTAATGTATTGTATATGTATATAGTCGTTGACCATGTATTTTATTTCTGATTGTTGGGATCAAGAAAAATTATTGGGTAGTAATTCAGGTGAATAAAGACAATGACTCATTAAATCAATCGGTTCGTTCTTCAAATAATTGATATATTAAAATGCAGCGTGTGAGCTTACATTGTAATCATGAAGAGTGATACAACTTTTCGCATATATTTTTATATTTTATATTTTTATATTTTTTATATCAACTATTTTTTATATTTTTTATTGCAACTATTTCAGACAAGCAATTTGACGTATACAAATCAGCATTTACTGTTCAACGATCTTCTAAAGAAACAGTTGCATCATGACAGGATTAAAAAAAAAATCGAAACAATAATTTCCTTTGAAACACTTTGCGTACTAACAACTTTTGTTGGATTTGGTTCATTTTGAAGCAATCTTAATGTAACATGATTTTTGTTTCGGGTTCATAGGAAAAATCCACGTTTCGTCACATGTGTTACAATGTCAAATACATGTTTTGAGGCACCATATATAAATCGTTTGTAATTTTCCTTTCACCATTTGATATAAACAACATGTTCAGCTTAAGTTAAATTGTGTGGAATCTAATGCACACATCCCTTTTTGACTTTTATATGATCATGTAAAATTGAATGCTCTCGAGTCCTTAAAATATTCAGAGATGCCCCAATTTCTGTATATGTGACATGATGATCTATACGGATCATTTGGACATCATAAATGTTTTCTAGCGAAACAGCAGTTCTTAGTCGACTTTCACGAATTCATCACCGAGATCCCTACGTCAAAAATAAAATTCCTTAAACCAATTGTATATTATTGCTTTGGACTGTGCTTCATCCGGAAAAGTCGAATTCATTCGATCAACAGACTGTTGCCCTGTCAACTCTTCTTGTTCTGCGACCCAAATCGTCCGAACTTCCCGAAAATGTAAAGTATCTGTTTGGACGGCAGAGACATGCCACCCAATTTTGCCCGGAACCTAATGGGGGTGGTATCCACAGGGACCGTCTCCTCCTTCCCGTACAACCAACCCCTCGGAAGGACTTACAAACCCAAATATTCCACGTGCTCGTGCTCCGCGTAGACACTGGGACAGTTTGGATAGAGTAGGGATTGGAAGTCGAGTTATCGGCATGTAATTCCCGCGCACTTGGTACTGTGTTGTCCTTATGTCAACCCTTATTGAAAGTCATAAAAAATCATAGCTCGAAAATCTCTCCAATTTTAAATCCATGCTTTGCTCCTACTTTATTAACTTCAAAACGTCGCCGTAAAAATGTGTATAGCATTTCTGATTCTTTAATAACCAATGTTCATGTGGAATTTCAAATTTTAAAATGATCGACTGCACTGAAATCTGTTATTTTTGGTAATATAACATTTCAAAATCTTAAGTACTGCTCCTCGTTTATATCGTTGCAAACAACTTTATCTTCATGCTGATGTCTTTAAAAGCCACACACATAGTGGATGTCCTTCCCGGCCGTCCAAATAGATACTCTAAGTCCTCTGGACGAGTCGGACGGCCTGGGGCTTTCACACATAGTGGATGTTGTAGAGTAAGTCTATCTAGATATTCTACATATAAAGAATATGTAAAATATTGTGCTTATATATTCAAACATATAGAAAATATTTCAATTGTAAGTAAACAATGAGCACTGGTTTGGTGAATACATTGTTCATTATATGGTATGCAATAGTTCATTAAAGATTAATTTTATAAGTGCATTCATGTGTGTGTGTGTGTGTTCTATAAAATATTTTATGCACACATATGTACATACATAAAATATTCTATAGTATACTCCGGAAAAGTGTCTACAATACATAGCAGAATACATATAAATGCGCCCATAATTAATGTGCTTACTTTACATTTAATTTTACTTTAAAATACGAAATGGCACAGAAGCAACTATGTCACTACCTACAATGTAGAATGTAGAATTATATCCACTGACACTATTTCATGGCATTATCTGACTAGTCCTACGTCTTTAAAATATTCAGCCGAGGGCAGTTCACGAAGGCCTGCGTTGCAGTTGGTAGCATAGTTGCTATTGTACCCCTTTGATTTTTTTTCAAATATTTCATTAAGGAAAAACAGATGAAGTGCCCTGTTATAAATTTGGTGATATAGGCCAGGCTTAATGTATACTTTCTGTTGCTGTTCTTGATTTTGTCTAGATTCAAAATGCATCAACAGTGTACATGTTTGGGAAATCCAGTCGAGTTATGAAGACTGACGTTGTACTTACTCTACGTTCGGTGTAATAATTTGAAAATTTGAATCGATAGTATCAATATCTATCTGTATGGTCTGGCTGTTAAGGCTCAATTTGTACGGTTGAAGTGACAGATTGTGGTTCTAAAGTCGAAGTCGGCTGAAGCGCTTGTTGGTGCGCGCAATTTTGACGTCCTCTACCTTAAAATGATGTTTTTGTTGATGACTTGGGGCGCATTTTGGATACCTCTAATATTCTAGCTGTTTGTTCAACTGTCGTCGATTCCTATAGTAATTTATCCTGGATTCTTGCGGCATATCTAAATTTTTGTCACCTTATTTTGTTAATCTATTACAAAAATAAATTTAAATTCCTCTTTATTTCAATTTATTACACACTTCTATTAACTCGTTAACTCTGAGAGTGATATATGGAACGTGGGGCTGAGATCAACACTGTTATTATCTATTTACTAATTATTAAACTTAAATCGTAATGCGCCGAAACAAAAAAACGCGAAATTTTGCTTAAATTTCTAACGCTACTGTATCGAAGCGTTAAGGAGAGTATGATTAAAACTTCTTATTCTGTTATACATGGGACCCTACCCTATAAACCATCTAATGATGTATTATTTATTACTCTACCATTGTTTATTTCGAGGATATAAGCTTTCACAATGTGACATGATTTCGTTGCATCCGTTCTCCCGATATTACCCCCTACACACAGCGAGGAAAAAGCTCTTCATCAAAATGTTGTAGATGTAATATTCTAGTTTAGTTTTATATAAAGCTATTTTTCCTCAAGCATCGATATTTCCGTGTCCTTTTATTTCCCTCTTCTTGTTTTATGTTTATAAGTTAATCTTATTTATTGTTTATACACCGACGAATTATGTATGAGCCACATAAGTACATAATGGAAAGAAATACCAGATGCCGGTTAAGTGAAAAGGAAAATATACACCGATGGGTACAGATTAATGATGAATGAGATCAGTGGAAAGACTCTTATGTCAGTTGTCAAGTTCACAAAAGGTGTGTGGATTTTCTTCTTTCTAACATATATTTGCTTCTTTTGTTTTACCTTCACTACGTACGGAGTAAAATGCTTTTAATTTGAGGAATAATTCAGCTGAAGTAAAAGTGTGTATAATTAAAAGGATGAAATACGGTAAATTATGTATAATACTTATAAGATCATAGTACAACCATTTATGTGTGATTATACTAGAAT
Organism: Amaurobius ferox; assembly: GCA_951213105.1. NCBI lineage: Eukaryota > Metazoa > Arthropoda > Arachnida > Araneae > Amaurobiidae > Amaurobius > Amaurobius ferox. Next base: position 7,276,444 of record OX578134.1, on the reverse strand, counting down.
TCGCTATACAATTGTGCAATACTTCATTCATTGCATACAAATAATGTGCTCAATACAGCAGCAATGGTGATTTCATAATCAGTATCACAAACAGAAGACATTTATAAGAGTATTCATAAAGAAATACAAGTATTATATGCAAGCCCATTCAATGTTAAATTCACAGGTATTAGCATACATTTTTTAATATTTTTTATTATGATCTTTAAAATTATATCTTTTACAAATTAGTGTTAATATTCTTCCTTAAGGCCTGTATTTTTATATCCTAACGCAAAATGCTCCTCATTAAAAATTATAATATATTAAATCACAGTCTTATAAGCAATCTTATAAATAAATAAAGATCAGTTTTCCCTCTTGTTAATTTCTATTTGTTCCAAATACCCCCTCAAGAAAGATAAAAACCCAAAGCATTTTAAATATTTGGAATGACATTGGGATCAGAATAATATTGGTATTCACCTCATTTAATAAACGTTAAATTCAAAAGTAATTCAATTTAAAAATATCTTGCGATAATTTTACACCGTTTTTTCTCCAACTATGTCTTAAATTGCTATAACGTCTTATCTAATGTCAAATGAAATACATTTCACAGATTTAAAAAAGTGAAAATATGCACCACTTATAGTTCAACTATAAGGAAAATATCTCTGTAAAGCTGACTAATTTCTATATTTAGTGATATCAGATTTATTTTCTAGGGAAAAAATATTTTAATACATTATGTTATCTTTAACAATGCAGGCTACTTAACTCAAACCATATTTAACTAAGAGGATATACATATGTTATTTCACTTAATATTTCTGATAAAGGCATAGAGTAAAGCTTTCTTGCACAAAATTAAAAACAAAAGGACTTGCTATAGCCATCTTTTAAATCTGTAGATTTTATTACATATTTTATGATTCACACTTTACTAGTTTTATAGTCATTTGTAAAGATGCAAAAACCAATATAACCCTTTCATTGAATTTTACATATTGCTCTTAATATAATGATTTTATATATAAATATGAATTTATATATATATATATATATATATATATATATATATATATATATCATTTGTGCAAAACAGTTTATGATTCAATATACATTTAATTCAAATATATATATATATATATATATATACATTTTATATATAAATTTATTGAATTGGACATACAGAGGGTGCAGAGATTTATAAGCACTGCGTTTTACCATCCCATTCGAGAAATTCTGTCGGATCCCAGATCTGTACTGATATAATGAAGTAAATCTGTACTGATATAATGAAGTTAATAATGTGTTATAAACTACCTCAGGAGTATTTAGTTATTAGCATTTTCATAAATAAATACTTGCTTGCTCAATTAATTTATTTAGCATTTCAGAGATTCATTTCGTTTTCATTTCTTATACACATAGAAATATTTAATTATATACTGATTATAATATGTACTATTTTACAGCACTTTACATGTACTGTAGTATATAATATTCTAAAATGTGCAAATAGTAATATAATTATTTTAAGACCAATTTTTTGAAACACATATCATACGTAATAGTGCATGTGTAGGTCATTTAATAACTGTACTCAAGAGTAGAAAAAAGTGCAGCAAGGGCGCCAGATAAACATTTATCAGTTTACTTAATAGTACACATTTGTAAATATTTTACATGATAAAAGAAGTTGCTTGTGTCAAGGCTTGCATGCCGTCTGTAGTGAAAAATCTAAAGGTCACATAGCAATATAGATATGTGTTACACATGTACTTCAAGATCTCAGAAGGTTCACCTCGGTGTTATTTTTTTTTCTTTTCGCACAAGATTTTAGTTCACTTATGTTTAACCACGAGTTTAAGAGTTATTGCCCGTTATTGTCTGACATTTTGTTCAGGACATAGACAATGTTTAAATCGCATCCATGGATAATTATTACATATTTATTCATTTTTTTAAGAAATACATCAAAATTTGCATTTTTAAGTTATGGGATAAATCCTTTCCCCGCATCCGAAAAACTTTGATGGGTACAATACTGTAGTTTAGGCGGAAGTTTTGTGTATATATATTCGCATTCTAACAGCTATTTATTTTAAATCATAAGTAATTTAATGTGTTGTAATTTGCTGAAGCGGCCGAACCTGTAAGATTTTCCTCAATAAAGATCCATGCATCTTCTATGCATGCCCAACAATGCATGTCCACCCGACAATGGAAGTCACGCCTACAGAAACAGAAATAACTTCAAATGATCGGTTATTATTTTGTTTAGTTTGTGAAGCAGTGCTTATTTCACTTAAACCAAGGCTCTCTCATTTTGAGGAGATCTGGAGTGATACTATTTCGGCGACTTGGAAGCTCAGTTGTCTTATTTAAGGGGGAATGGTACCCAAATTGCTGAAATCTGCAATTTTGAAGTTATCGTTGTAATTTTTTGTATTCATGTAGATTTTAAATATAGTAAACAAAATGTGATATTCAAAATTAAAAAAAAAATATATATTTTTTTTAAAAATTAAAATTTCAAAAATTAGACAAGTTTTCTTTTCGATATAAGTAAAAAAAAAACAATTTTTCTAAAATTTTAATTTGGACATTTTTTAACATAAAAATATGTAAGAAATAAATTGTCTTCAGAGATTTTGTAAATATGAATCAGACAACATTTAATAAAAAATAATGTAAAAAACGTGATTTTACACTACAAATATTGTTTCGAAAATCATAATTAAAAAAACAAACACATATATTAGCAATTGCTGAATGCAAATTAAAGAAAAGTCTATATATAACAATTGTTTCAAATTTCATTCATAACTGTGCAGTAGAATTTGACTTCTATCAATTTAAATGTGTAAAAATGTGCGAAAATCACGTCTTTGAGAAAAAAGGCATCAAATTTTAAAAATTATGCAAAATATCTGTTTATGAAGATATTCTTTTTAAGGTAGCAGAAGTTATATTTAACGTAGCAAGATGAATTTGGTGTCATTGGAATCAGAAAAATGTTAATTTTTTTTAACAATAAAAAATTGAGATTTTTCGGAATTTTTTGTGTACCATACTCCCTTAATTAGCGGGTACTTATTTAGGAACTGGGTGCAAGATAGTTTGTTGTAGTACACAATATTTAATGGAATAGCAGTATTTATATTAACAAATTTATCCAATTATCTTTAACAAATGCACTTGCTGGATATTCTATGCTTTTACGCTATTTTTGGTTTTTATTTTGTTTAAACTGTTTTTAATTATACCGTTTTCTTGTTTTCTGGTACTTTTCTTTGTTCTGTATCATACATTTTTTTAAACTAATATACTTTTCTCATTTCATACGTATCAATCTATGCATGTTAGATACCATGAATGACATATTTTGATCATCTTAAGTACTAATGGAATGTATCCCAAATGACAGAAAAGTTGAAATATATTTTTTTACTAGATACACATTAATAAGGACACTATCAGTTGTTATTGAGACCCAGACCGTCTGACCTACCAGAAGTGTGTAATTTAACTGGTTGGACGGCAGGGAAGAGACACCCAATTTAGACAGGAACCCAGTGTGGGAGGCATCCACATTGACCGTGCCCTCCTTCCCCTACCCCTATCCTCTCGGAAGGAACACGGCGGCAGTTTTGACAGCGGAGGGAATCGAACCCTGGCCTACCGAGTGCAATTCCAGCTCGCTAACCACAGGACACTATCACTGAAATTACTCTTACTTAACCATAAATATAATATAAGCGGATGTTTTCACTCGAGCCAATAGTTTTTGCTTCTTTAGATCTATCGATTCTTACTTATGGATTATATTTAATTAATTGATAGATCAACACGTGTGACAATAAGACATAGCTGATACAATTACTTGCAGAAAACATAATTTCTTAAACAAATCGCTCTGCTTCCAACTCCCAAACAGTTACGGAATAAATTATTTAATTTGTTCAGAGATTTTAAGAAAAATAAACTAACATATAGATTTAAAAAGGAATTGCATAAAATAAAATATTGTAATTATTTTGAATTGGAAACACGTCACATTTTCACCAAACACAACATGGCAGTTTAAGATTGTATCTGTAATAATTAAACTAAACTATTCCCATACATACTGAAAAAGAAAAATATATATTTTCTTTTGACTTTGATGCTATATATTTCATGACTTCTATGCATTGTGTCTGGCATAAAAGGCAACTGATATTGATACAGATCTGAAATTTTTTCAATTAAAAAATAAATGTTTTATGCAGTTTTGAGCAATATATGTATATATATATATATAAATACATTTAAACAGCGCTAATTACTTTATAAAAACAAGTGCATTAATATTTTAAATAATTTTGAGATAATTCGGTCGAAACCGTAATTCGACATTTTTCATGCTTTTTCACAAGCATATTATTTACTTCGTGTATCTTATTAAATACTAATAAAATGATAAATGATAATAAAATTAATTGAAATTAAAAATTTAATGTAGAATTATGCCCTATTATAAATTAACCAGTCGCTTATAACTGTATTTATTTATATATGTTTCATAATTTTGTTTCATAAGTAACCACCTGAGTTAGAAATACTAAATTATGTCTATATGACTCAGCATAACTCTCATAGTTTTGACTCGAGTATAACCACCGATGTCGAACTGACAAATCATTTTTTAAAATAACCATACAATAATACATTGATTTGGCTTACAAATATATAACAAATTTCATACACATTAAGTATATGTTTTTAAATCTGAAACTGAAATTTACAAAAAATATATATATCTCTAAAATTTTATAAATAATATTCCCAGATGTCATAATACCTTTGTTTTTGTATTAAGAATTCCTTCCCCCAGGTCTATACGGAGTAACTTAAATTACTTCGTATTGTCAATTCGAAGATTCCTGATTTGCATCTCAAATGAGACAGTGTGTTTTTTACGGAAAATTTTTATTCTGAATGTGCGATTCAGTAATCACGGATGTTCAAAACAGACTTAATTTTAAATTTTTAGTAGATCCTGCGAATTATGGCGCTAGATTCAAAATTACTAGTATTACGACCACTCGAAATTCTAACCTGTATAAAAACTGTATAACTGGAGGTGTCGGACAGTCGGTTTCACGTTAATCGAACATCTCAAGGCAGAGAGATCAGGGTTCACTTCAATGATAAGAGAAACAAGAATTGCATCCCAGTTGCCCATTGGTCAAAGTGTCGTCTGGCCAGTTCGAAAAACCTTAATCCGAATATACAAATCGCAATCAAATAATTTTGTGAAAATCAGCATGTAATAAAACATCAAAAGTATAGACCGGCTTCGGAGGCAAAAATAGCCTTTCGAATACTATTGACTTTTTAATATATGTTGCTTTCAAAGAAGCTATTTGAATGTTATGCTTTAGTAGCGGTTTACGCTGTATATATTCATTATTGTATTAAAATATGACATTACTCCCATTATCAGGTATACTAGTAGTTCCGTGAAACAGACCGGGAACAGAGCTCACCTTATGGTTTAGAGCATAGTTGAGTAGTTGTCAATGCAGAAGGTATATATTTACATTATATTCTACTCATTTTAACAACATCTACCCTGATTATTTTTGTTCAGAAAAGAATAGATTTATTTCTTTATCACTTAAAAGTAAACACAGTAAATAATAAAATCGCTGCATATAATTTCATATGGATCTTATCGTAGCTTTGTTAATATTTTCTGATCAAATGCTGTGTAATATTCTATTTTACTTTTGCGTCAATCAACTTCTTTTCCAGTTTCCTTTATCCTATGTTTCTCCGTTACATCATTATGTAATTTCTATTTATGAGTTTATGCAATTTAGCGTCGTGACAAATGCCCCTGGGAAATAAGATATTAGCCAAATAACAGTGGCGGCTCGTGAGCGACATGTAGAGGGGGGCGCTCATCTATGTATTTATGCCTATATATATGTTAGTAATATATATATACATATATATATATATATATATATATATATATATATATATATATTATTTATATATATATATATTATATATATTACGTATATATGTATATATAAAGCATATGTATATACATATACGTATTTTGGGCATAGCAACGCGAGTATTAAAAATATAAACGACGGATGTATTAAGTAAAATAACGTACCTCCCACCTGCTCGCTCGTTCATAAAAAGCCTGGACACATGGAACGTATCTTTCCTAGTGAAAAACATTACATAGTCCTAATTTAAGTAAAATTGTAGGGGCTAGTTAAACTAAAAGTTATGCCCAGGGAGTTGACTAAAAAATATGCATATTCTGGCGATACGTACCGATGGTTCAGACACTATAGCCAACCGTAAAATCAAAATCGGTGGAGTAGGAGGCTTGATAGAAAATGGGGGGGGGGGTAACCAAAGCAAGAGTTACGCTCGGAGATTTGCCATATTAAAGTTGCATAACCAGGTGACATGTACAAATGGTAGAGAAACTCACTACAGCGATAAGCCGAACCAAAATCGCTCAATTAGAAGCAGATATGTAAAATTCTGGGGACTAGTTAAACTGAAAGTTATACCCAGGGGTTGACACAAAAATATGTGTATCCAATTGAAATGTACAAATGTTGCTCAGGCTATATAGTCACCAGCAGAATCAAAATCGTTCAATTAGAAATTGAAATGTAAAATTATGGGGACTAGTTAAACTAAAAGTTAAGCCCAGGGGCTGACGCAAAAAACGTATGTATATTATATCCATCAAATATGTATATCAAGTTAATATGTATATGTGGGTCAGAGACTATAGCCACCATCTGAATCAAAATCGCTTTATTAGGAGCCGAGATGGATAAGTGTGTGTGTGTGTGTGGGGGGGGGTGCTATTTGAAGTAAAAGTTACGCTCAAAGATTTATCACTATAAAGATGCAGATCCAGGTGACATGTGCTAATGGTGCAGAGACTATAGCCATTAGTAAAATCAAAATCGCTCAATTAAGAGGTGAGATGGGAAATTGGAGGGGGGGGGCGTAACTGAAATAAAAGTTAATCTCAGGGATTTCTCACAAAGATGCATATCCATAATGACCTATTTCACATAATTTTCCAAACATATTTTAAACTGAGGTAAAATTCACAAATTGCTTCAAAAATCAGCCAAATATATTTGATAGGTTTTAAAATAAACACTGAAATAATAAATACACACATATTATAAAGAGATCACGTGACTCATTTCAAAATCAATTATGACATCCATTTCTTTCCGTGTAAAAATCAGTTTGTTTGAAGATCTGTCAAATTCATATTTAATGTTGTATCCTTCATACAACTACTTTATTTTTGCATATATGTTTTCATATTATCTATCTAAATTATCTGCCAATGCAATTACGTAATATTTTATTATTTTAAATGATCACTAAACTTTCATTATTCCTGTGACGAAGCTTAAATTCTATAGCATGCAGAATATAAACAAATCAACCGATTGTAAAGTGTGTTGCACAAGAATTGCTGAAATTTTTTCTAGCACAATTATTTAGCTTTAATATATTAGTCTGAAATATAAGTGATATGTATGAAATATTCAATGAATTTACACAGAGAAACAAACGATTTATGCAACTGATTTTTTTTATGGAGTTTTAAGTTTAAATGTTTAATAAATTATTGTAATACTATGGTAATTTATTTGATATTAAAGCTGAATGTTTTGCAATTTAGAGCTATTTAAATAAAATGGCATTTCAGTCGGAAAGTGTTTCATATTCAATGCTTTATGCATGATTAATCTTTCTTGTCTCTTACTCAGATCCGTTAGAAAAAAACAGTTGAAATTGGTGCGAAACTTAGGCAGCTTAGTTACAAACTTATGCGGATCTATCAACTTAATGCTGTAACATTACTAGGTTCCCCGCCCGTGATTTCTACGCTCACCAACCAAAGACAGCTTATCAGTTCTTATAATAATTTGCAAACTAACATGTTCAGAACAAGGTCAGAACAACACGAGGGGTCCGACCTTTCTGCAACTGATTCTATCTGCGCAAATTCACAATGTTTTTTGCAGCATCTTTTTAATTGTGAACTTCACTTCAATTATATAAGTTCAAGTTATTTCTTCGTCAAATATTAATGGCATGATTTTGAAAACAAGGTCAGTTTTTGTTTTCTGATTATACCAAAATATAATCACCGCCAGGTTCAAGGCCAAGTCACTTAACTACCATATTTTAATAAATTTGGCCGACCAGTTTTAAGCCAATTTATGTGAATATATTGCACTGAAAGACGTGCACATGCATACGACTCCAAGCTAAAATAGCGGATCTGTGTTCAAAAGGGCCAAAAACGCGTACAAGCATCTCAAACTATAATTCTAATTTCCAATATCATTCTAATAATTTTCCGGAACAATACCATATATGGTAGGAAAAGTGACAGTACATGTAAAATAAAAAAAAAGGATCAATCACTTTATGTGCGACTGGCTAATATGGTTATGTATAAATGTCGGTGTTTTCAACAGACTAATTGACCGTTTCTATGCACACTGAAATTCAACAATATAAATGACTTTCTCAAATTAACTCTTCAACATTTTGAATTGAAACTGAGCGCATATGCCTTTGCACCGTCATTTTCTCTGCGGAATAATTAACTGTCATAGTTTGCAACAAATTGCGAAGTTCGTAATCCCAGCATTGTGTTTCAGAGGGTTGAAGATCAAAGTGGTAACTCCAAACATTTATCAAAGTTTGTAACTCTCTAAAATAGGCTGTTCGTAACAGGGGGTAGTCTATAATTTAGAAGCAAATAAATTAAATTAAAGATACTTTAATTAATTTTCTTACCATACACCATGGATTATTCAGTAGAGTTTTCAATAGTTAGATTTTAAAACTTTTATTGAATATACATTTGAAGTCAATTAATTAAGCATATAATAATCTGCTTAATATTAAGGTTATTTTTATATTATGTGTTGTTATTTAAACATATTCAACATTTCAAGGCCGAAGTGCTGCTTCTCAACATCAGTGGAACAGTTACAAAATTGAAAATATGATAATTGGATACACATCTATAAATCTGATATGTACTGAAAGTACACAAAACTTTGTGCATTGCACAAATACACAAAATTAATACACAAACTTACTATATTTTCGAAATGACTCCTAACATGCACATATCTTTAACATTAAATCAAAATTTAGCTGCAGTAGACTACAATGCAGATATTTTTGATAAGGAACCGATAAAAGGGTTCTTCGATCATTGGAAACGCCCTCATTGGCAGGTTCTCTGACCATGGTAATTTTAATCACTAAACACTTGTGAGAACAGAAATATATCACCAGGCTTTGCTGAGACAGTTTTATGTTCATTATTTATGGCTTTTTGCAATAGCAAATAATGCTTCAGACGAAACAACGCCAGTGTTTACAACACTTTGAACCGAGAAATCAAATTAGGCCCCAAACCTACAGACTGAGGTGTAGCCTTGGGAGTGGTTAAGAAGAATAACCAATTATGGAAGGTGTCTGGGCGCAGTGTCCAAGGTCGGCCAATCAGAGTCAAGGAGGCTTGACAGATCTCAGGCAAAAGGAGGCGGCAACCATTCTCTCCGAAGGGCTGTCAACGACGCCTCCACATCCAGGACCGAAACTCAAAATTATTACAAGCTTCCAACAAACATCAGGGAGATGATCAAAGCCCGTAATAACTTCAGAAAAGAATGGCAGGAAACTAGAGATCCTACCATATATAGGGAATTCAGCATTCTCAGGAAGCAAATCAAGAAAAAGATTAAGGAGCACACTAGAGCACGATGGAACACTTACATTGAGTCACTTTCGACTAAAGACAACACAATTTGGAGGGCAACCTCCCGTCTTCGTAGGCAGAAATCTCACATTCTGACCCTTGACCAAACTTCAGTGCAACCACCCACACACAAAAGGCTGAACTGCTTGCGGACAGCCTTAGAAATCAGTGCCAACACAACCACGACATCCTTCACCTAGTCACTGTTAACACAGTGGACCCCCTGGTTGAACAGTTCATCAACACAAATGCACAGAATACTCTTAAGAGTATTACCCCTTCTGATTTACTACCTTATATCCGAAAAATCAAAAAGAACAAATCTCCTGGAAAAGATCTTATCACTCCTACTATGGTCAAATCTCTTCCGTTAAATTTCATTTGCTGCCTCACATATATTTTCAATGTGATGCTTTCAATCTGTTACTTCCCCAGGGACTGGAAAGTCGCAATTGTCGCCGCGGTCGCTAAACCTGGACTTGATCACTTGGAACCAGTGAATTTTCGCCCTATCTCTCTGCTCTCTTGCATTTCCAAACTCTTTGAGTATATTCTGGTCAAACGACTTGATGAGCACTGTAACCCAAGAAATATTCTTATTCCTGAACAGTTTGGCTTCAGAGCCAAACATTCTACTCAGCATCAGCTCCACAGAGTTATAGAGCTCATTCAGGACGCTAGAGCCAGAAGATATCACTCATCCATCGTTTTTCTTGACGTCAGTAAGGCGTTTGATAAGGTATGGTTCTCGGGCTTACTCTATAAGCTCATCAAATTGAAATTTCCACCTCAGCTTATTAAAATGCTAAATTTCTACCTCCACAACCGTAGTTTTGTTGTGCGGGTTTCCAATATTCTCTCTTCTCCTAGACAGATTTGTTCTGGTGTACCTCAGAGTTCCCTTCTTGGGCCCCGACTGTTCAACCTGTATATTAATGACATTCCTAAGGTATCTAGCGTCGCTATTGGCCTCTATGCCGATGATACTGCACTGATCGCCCGACATCCAAAAACACATATCGTGCTCGAAAGGCTCCAAAATCAACTAAATCTTCTAAATTCATGGTTTCTGAAGTGGAGAATTAAAATTAATACTTCCAAGTCGGCGGTACTCTCTATCCCAGCACTGCCCTCCCCCCCCCCCCCCAATTTGATTCTGAATAATGAACCAATTCCCTGGACGAACTGCTATAAGTACCTTGGTGTACTTATAGACTCTAAATTAACTTGGACCTCTCACATTCTTGACATTGTCAAGAAAGGTAAATGGGCAAGAGCCCAAGTTCAACCCTTTTTGGCTAGAAATAGCCGTCTGTCACTTGCAAATAAATTATTACTCTACAAAGCCTACATCAGGCCCATCATGACTTACGGTTCTGCTATTTGGGGAACCGCATCTGACTTCAACATAAAGAGACTTCAAACTCAGCAAAATATTACCCTCAGAATGATTGTTAATGCTCCTCTTTATGTTAGGAATGACGTCATACATAGAGATCTCAAAATTAAAACTTTTTTGGCCCATGTTAAGAAATTAGCGCTACATTTTCATCTCGATCTCCCGAAGGTTGGAAACGCTATTCTACTCAATCTGTCAAATTACGATCCTCGGCTTCCTAAATGTAGGAAGCGACCTCGGGCCCGGCTCGGGCGCCGTGAAGACGTCCCGCTGAATCCTAAGCGTCGGCGTACTGAATAGCTTTAATCATAATCCAGTTTTCCATCCTTCGAACGTCTTTCCACTGAACATTTAACACCCTTGCATTTGGGATAATTTATCTGCATTCGACCATTTTCTCCCCCCCCCCCCCCCCCGCGCGGCATCTGGCATCCCGGCGTTTTTGTGCAAGGCCTGCGCCATATTGAGCGCACCCAAACGTTCAAAAATTCTCTCTTCTCTTATTTTTGGATTCTCCTTTAAAATATAATTTAAACTTAAATTTTCAGTAAAATTATTTAAATTCTGTATTTTTAAATTTCCTTCTTAAGACTCGGATGATCTTAAATTCTCCGAGCAACCTATTGACTTTTGTAAACTTCCTTTCGTAAAATTCCTTTTCTTCGTTTTTCTTCTCTTTTTAGATAGGGGATTAAAGTCTGGTTTTCAAACCCAGATTAGGCACCCCTTTTAAACACCCACCTTGCACGAGGCAGCAACCACGAGATGATGTTACACAACTTCTAATAATGAGTGAGTAGTTACGAAACAAGTTATGTAGTTAGAAAAGTAAAGTAAAAAAGTAGTTAGAAAAGTAAGAGTGATCGATAGTACGGATACAATACAGATGAGAAGTCAGGACGACCTCTATGGTGTCCAGAGGCAAATGTGAAACTGCAATGTTCTGATTACAGGTTCCAGAAGTGTTCGAGAGTACAATGAGCAAATACAGTACGCTCAAGGAGCCCAACACTTCGAGTTAAGGCCAGTACGATATACGCAGATGCAAGAATTGTGGCCAGTGACCGAGCAGAAAATGAAGGTATGTGCCCATTGATGAATGTAGAAGGTCTTAAATACAATTTAGACATTTTTAAATCATGGTCTCACATTGTCTCCCTCCGCCGCAAAAATATAAATGATTATTGCAACTAATTTAATTATTAAGAGAAAATTCATAATACATGATTTTATGTTAAGTTAAAATGGTGCAATTAATTATAGTCTTATATTAATTAATATTCTATTCCAGATCTCGCGCTAAAGATAGCGTTTTGGGGTAATTGAGGAACAATGCAATGTTCCGCAAGTTACGATAATTACGGCCATGTGAATTAAGCAGAATTTAATAATATAAAATCCCAGCGTCAAGTCGTCCTTTCTTTTTTCTGCGCCACATTTGGTTTGCGTGAAACTTCGGTGTGAGTTTAAAATTTAGATAAAAATTTTAATAAATAATACTATTGAGGTTAATAAAAATAATTTTTACAAAAAGAGATAAATAATTTTAATAGAGGAGAGTGTGATGACCAGATTTTACATCGTTTAACATTAAATTTGCACATTCACTAGTGTATAATGAAATAATTTGAATATATTTGAAAGGAAATTGAAAATAATTTGTTTAAAAAAGTGATGAATATGTTTCTTGCATGTAGAAGTGTGTGATATGTATTAGGTTGAATTGTGTATTTCATGATGTTAATTTTAGTTAGGATTTTGCAAGGGAAAATTTGTTTTAAATACCTCAGACAAATTATAGACGACAGAAATTACCTCACAGATCGCAAATAGGGATTATTGAAAATCCAAAGGTAAAAATGGATAATTTTAGATTGATAACTTTATTGCCAGTTTTTAATGGACGTAAAGACGAGGATGTCGAAATTTTTAATTCGCAATTTGAGAATGTTTCAAAAATGGTCAACTGGTCGGATTAAAATAAGTTGGTAATTTTGAAAACTCTTTTAATGAAAAAAGCGCCTGAATTTTTCAAAGAAAAGTGATACGCAAAAAGCAGATGATATTGAAGAAATAAAACAAACATTATTGAAATAGTTTTAAACATCTCTTACAATGCTGCAAAAGCAGGCAAATTTAAATAAAATTAAAATGACGCCAGGAATGAAGGTATCAGAATTAGCATTGGAAATTTCCAATTCGACCAATGAATTTTTATGGAATAGTTATGCGAAAGAGGGGATTCGAGAAATAAAGGACAATTTAATGTTTTCAAAATTCATGGAAGCTCTAAGACAAGATCTTGCATTTGAAATTAGAAAACTGAATATACAGGATTTTGAGAAGGCGGTCGATTACGCAGGGCATCTTGAAAGTATTTTTGAGGATTACGACCGTACAGATGTTAATGCGATTAGACAAAATATGGCAAAAATGTTAATGATAAACAAATGGAAAGGCATTTACAAAACTTAAAAATTAAACCTCAGCAATTAAAATACGAAAAGCATGACAAATCAGATAATGAAATTATATATTGCATAGGATGCGGAAAAAAATGGCACTCTTTTGCTACATATTGGCACAACCGAAATGTCCTAAAAATTATGGAGAAAATAAATATGGGAATAAAAAAAGTGAATTTAGAAATGGGAACATTAACGGATTTATAAATGAGCAAAGCAACTGATTTGATAATATTCAAGCTAGCGGATTCAGAGAAAAAATTACGCAAAGAAATGGGAGGCAGTTAAATACAAATAGCGATATTTACGAAAGAAAGGATTAAAAGGCAAGAAAGAGGCCGCAGCTTCAGTCAAAATCGCAAGCATTTAAACTGACTTAGGGGCTTTGGCCGAGTGAAAATTTACAAAATAGACAAAAGTCCCAATCGAGAAACGAAAAATCGTAAACGCAAAGTAACAAATCGGTTTACAAAAATGTTGAAAATTATAATGAAGTACAAAATTATAAAATAGAGGTTCGCACGCGAAGCTCAGGTCCCAATTTTAAAGTAAATCAAAACAAAGTACAAATTAATGACAGGCAAAATAAATAGAAGCATGAGAATCCTGCAAAAAATACTTCGTTACACAAATCGGAGGTCTGGATAAAGACCTCCGATTTGTGTAACCTTCAGTAACCTGCAGCAAAGCGACGCAGTCCAAAGGGGCAATGTTCAATAATAAATATGTCAAAAAACTGAAATATGAGACAAATATTAATAAAAATAAATTCAGTTAAATAAATGTGCAGAAAATAATATAAGTAAAATCATGACAAATAATGAAAATGCAGGGGCTGAAGACTTTATTTAAAATAAAAATGATGCGCGCAAGGCGAAAATAAATTTAAATAATAGGCACATAAACGAAGTAATCTCAAAATCGACTCAGGTCGATGATAAAGAGTATGATGAGACTAAAATTAAGGAAACTATTTGTAAAGTTTCGCAAATGGATAAGAAATAAATTTTTGAAGGTAGCCATGTTAATTATAATACGTGTGAAAATGGTAAAAATAATATAAATGTTGATACAGAAAATAACTTTAAAACTGTGACAAGTGAGAAAAAGCCAATTGTCACACAAGATAAAGAAAAAGGCATATTTGAATTTAATGAAAATATTAAAAATGGTAATTTGTACAGTCAAAAGATGAGACAGGTCGATAATGAAAATTTTCCTAAAAATGAAATGATTAATGATTTTCCTGAAAAAGAATGTGTTAATGAAGCGTCAAATCTTGCCGTCCAGGTCTATGTCACGCTCGCACGAGGAACTGCTGTGCAGCCAGGCCATTTGGTAGCGGAGGAATTCAATCTTGACCAGGAAATTCAGGATAAAGGGGTGATCTTTTTCCCAGCAAAACACTCAAAAATACTCTTTCCATTTGGTGCAATTCGAACTGTAATAAAAAATAACAAAATTAATATTGTAATAAGTAACCAAAAGGAGGATTAAATTATCTTCTCTATATAATAAAAGGCAATGTCTGTGTGTGTGTCTGTCTTATACACTATACGTTTCGCGACCGCGCGTCGGAGAGCTACGAAATTTGGCAATCGGAGACCCGGGGGGGGGGGGGAGGGAAGGGGACACGTGAAAACCGATTTTTAAAATTTTAATTTTTTTTTTATTTATTTAATGTTTTATGCGATTTCGACCGTTTTTTGCCATTTTTGCCCTTTTTTCTCCACGATCCAGACGTCGTAGAAAAAAACAAATCACACCATCGGAAAGGGCAGACAATTGCGAGTAAAAATATATCAATTTAAAATCTGAATTTCGATTTCTAATATTTTTTAAAGATTTTAAAACAAAACTCACTTTTTGCTCAAGAAAACGATTTTTGGTTTTTAAATTCTCGCATAGTAAAAAGTACTCATAATTTCGACTAATAATTTACCTTTTTAGAAAGGTCAAACATCTGGCATTCTTACAAGTCCAACCTGGTCAGGAAATATTCCGTATTGCCCACAGGATCGGGATTTTAAAAGTTTCCGAATTTCAATTTCTCGGCGTTCCGCTCGGCGTGCCGCTTGGTTTCTCCCCCGCTGAAGGAGGGAAGGTGGTGGGTGGGGACGTCAAGGTGGAGGTGACGTCACGGTTCTGAATAGAGCTCCTTTGCTCTATATAAATTATTATATTTATATTTTAAATGATGGGACGATATGGATTTTTTAAATGTATATTTTAACTTTTGGATATTTTAAATGGATATTTTAATTTTATGGATATTTTAAATGATGGAACAATGAAACAATGGAATGAGGATGATGGAATTAAGCATATGGTCATTTTAAATTGCAAATTAGCGCGTGGGAAGTTAGCGGTAGGCCCGAGTTCGATACCCGCCACTGCCAAAACTGCCGGCGTGTTTACGTGGAATACGATCACGTTAAATATGTGGGTCCGTAAGTTCTTCCGAGAGGTTGGTGGTAAGGGAAGGAGGATACGGCCCCTGTGGATCCCTCCCCCACTGGGTTCCCGTCTAAATTAGATGAATATATAGAAAGTTATGGAGATTGTCGCGGAGGGCGCGGCAGCCCAGTGGTTAGCGCGCGGGAATTGCACTCAGTAGGTCCGGGTTCGATTCCCGCCACTGCCAAAACTTACGCCACGTTCACGCAGAGTACGATCACGTTAAACATGTGGGTCCGTGAGTCCTTCTGAGAGGTTGGTGGTAGGGGAAGGAGGGTACGGCCTAAATTGGGTGAATAAAAAGAAAGTTATGGAGATTGTCGCGGAGGGCGAAGTAGCCCAGTGGTTAGCGCGCGGGAATTGCACGCGGTAGGCCCGGGTTCGATTTCCAAAATTGCCGCCGTGTTCACGCGGAGTACGATCACGCGGAATAAACATGTGTGTCTGTAAGTCCTTTCGAGAGGTTGGTGGTTGGGGAAGGAGGGTACGGTCCCCGTGGGTGCCTCTCCCACTGGGTTCCGGTCTAAATTCGGTGAATAAAAAGAAAGTTATGGAAAATGTCGCGGAGGGCGAAGTACACCAGTGGTTAGCGCGCGGGAATTTCACTGGGTAGGCCCGGGTTCGATTCCCGCCACTGCCAAAACTGCAGCTGCGTTCACCCGGAGTACGATCCCGTTAAACAAGTGGGATCGTAAGTCCTTCCGAAAGGTTGGTGGTAGGGGAAGGAGGGTACGGTCCCTGTGGATGTCTCCCCCACTGAGTTCCGGTCTAAATTGGGTGGCACTTCCTGGCCGTCCAAACAGTTACCTTACACCTTCTGGTAAGGTCGCGCCAGCGAGTGTGCCACGGTTACAATTTGCCACGGTCAGAATTTTCAAGGGTAGCGAACAGGCTGGTCGCCAAAGGCGGCTAGTAAATAATAAAAGGCAATGTCTGTGTGTGTGTCTGTGTGTCTGTGTGTCTGTCTTATACACTATACGTTTCGCGACCGCGCGTCGGAGAGCTACGAAATTTGGCAATCGGAGACCTGGGGGGGAGGGAAGGGGACACGTGAAAACCGATTTTTAAAATTTTAATTTTTTTTTATTTATTTAATGTTTTATGCGATTTCGACCGTTTTTTGCCCTTTTTTCTCCACGATCCAGACGTCGTAGAAAAAAACAAATCACACTATCGGAAAGAGCAGACAATTGCGAGTAAAAATATATCAATTTAAAATCTGAATTTCGATTTCTAATATTTTTTAAAGATTTTAAAACAAAACTCACTTTTTGCTCAAGAAAACGATTTTTGGTTTTTAAATTCTCGCATAGTAAAAAGTACTCATAATTTTGACTAATAATTTACATTTTTAGAAAGGTCAAACATCTGGCATTCTTACAAGTCCAATCTGGTCAGGAAATATTCCGTATTGCCCACAGGATCGGGATTTTAAAAGTTTCCGAATTCCAATTTCTCGGCGTTCCGCTCGGCGTGCCGCTTCGTTTCTCTCCCGCTGAAGGAGGGAAGGTGGTGGGTGGGGACGTCAAGGTGGAGGTGACGTCACGGTTCTGAATAGAGCTCTTTTGCTCTATATAAATTATTATATTTATATTTTAAATGATGGGACGATATGGATTTTTTAAATGTATATTTTAACTTTTGGATATTTTAAATGGATATTTTAATTTTATGGATATTTTAAATGATGGAACAATAAAACAATGGAATGAGGATGATGGAATTAAGCATATGGTCATTTTAAATTGCAAATTAGCGCGGGGGAAGTTAGCGGTAGGCCCGGGTTCGATACCCGCCACTGCCAAAACTGCCGCCGTGTTTACGTGGAATACGATCACGTTAAATATGTGGGTCCGTAAGTTCTTCCGAGAGGTTGGTGGTAAGGGAAGGAGGATACGGCCCCTGTGGATCCCTCCCCCACTGGGTTCCCGTCTAAATTAGATGAATATATAGAAAGTTATGGAGATTGTCGCGGAGGGCGCGGCAGCCGAGTGGTTAGCACGCGGGAATTGCACTCAGTAGGTCCGGGTTCGATTCCCGCCACTGCCAAAACTTACGCCACGTTCACGCAGAGTACGATCACGTTAAACATGTGGGTCCGTGAGTCCTTCTGAGAGGTTGGTGGTAGGGGAAGGAGGGTACGGCCTAAATTGGGTGAATAAAAAGAAAGTTATGGAGATTGTCGCGCAGGGCGAAGTAGCCCAGTGGTTAGCGCGCGGGAATTGCACGCGGTAGGCCCGGGTTCGATTTCCAAAATTGCCGCCGTGTTCACGCGGAGTACGATCACGCGGAATAAACATGTGTGTCTGTAAGTCCTTTCGAGAGGTTGGTGGTTGGGGAAAGAGGGTACGGTCCCCGTGGGTGCCTCTCCCACTGGGTTCCGGTCTAAATTCGGTGAATAAAAAGAAAGTTATGGAAAATGTCGCGGAGGGCGAAGTACACCAGTGGTTAGCGCGCGGGAATTTCACTGGGTAGGCCCGGGTTCGATTCCCGCCACTGCCAAAACTGCAGCCGCGTTCACCCGGAGTACGATCCCGTTAAACAAGTGGGATCGTAAGTCCTTCCGAAAGGTTGGTGGTAGGGGGAGGAGGGTACGGTCCCTGTGGATATCTCCCCCACTGAGTTCCGGTCTAAATTGTGTGGCACTTCCTGGCCGTCCAAACAGTTACCTTACACCTTCTGGTAAGGTCGCGCCAGCGAGTGTGCCACGGTTACAATTTGCCACGGTCAGAATTTTCAAGGGTAGCGAACAGGCTGGTCGCCAAAGGCGGCTAGTGTTAAATAAAAATATGAAAGTAGGAGTGATTAAAAATTTCAAAAGAATTACTAACGAAAAAATGCAAATCGGAGATACCATATTTTTGAAAGAGGAATATAAATCAAATATGCTACAAGATAGATTTCAGGAAAATTTTCGAGTAATAAAACTTAGAGAGAAAAATAAATTGATCATTAGAAATAAATATAGCATGAAAGATGAACCAATAGAAATTCACACTACCTAATATTATATAGAACAGAATGTACAAGGTGCGAACGAATTAACGGAAGAATATAAAACGGTGAAATAAAGGAAATGACGGTGAAATAAAAGAAATTCGCGTCAATAAATGCCATATGGCACAAAAGGTATAAAGTGAAAATAAATGTAACGGTAACTGTTGTTGTTGAAACCCAGACCGTCCGACCTACCAGAAAGGTGTAAGGTAACTGTTTGGACGGTCGGGAAGTGCCACCCAATTTAGACCGGAACCCAGTGGGGGAGGCATCCACAGGGACCGTACCCTCCTTCCCCTACCACCAACCTCTCGGAAGGACTTTCGGACCCACATGTTTAACGTGATCGTACTCCGCATGAACACGGCGGCAGTTTTGGCAGTGGCTGGAATCGAACCCGGGCCTACCGAGTGCAACTCCAGCGCGCTAACCAATGGGCTACCGCGCCCCATGTAACGGTAACTGTGAAGTAATTGAGATTCAGTCAAAATAATGTTATAGTGAACAGAATGGACAAATTAAAAATGCTCAGAATACGAATAAAAATATTCAGCATAGAAGTAAATATACAGGTATACAAAATGTGCAAAATCAAAAAGTTGATAAGGATTGTGAAATTAATGATCATGAAAATATACAAAATGAAAATGTTAAATTTCAAAAAAATACATAAGGCAAATGAAAATAAAATGTTTGAAGAGATTAAAATTCAAAATAAAATTCATGAGCTGGAAAACATTCAGAATTCAAATGAGAATAAAATAATGGGTGTTATGGAAAATGAAAATGAAAAAGTTAATTGCCAAGAAATTCAAAATGCAAATAATGATAATGAAAACAATCAAAATTCAAATGAGAATAAAATAATGGATGTTATGGTAAATGAAAATGTTAATTTCAAAAAATGAAAAACTCAAATAATACTAGTGAAGATATTTAAGATAAAAATGAGAATAATCAAAGTGAAAATATTCAAAATGATAATGAAGTTAAGGATGATCAAATAATAGCTTTAGAAGTAGATGAAAATCAAAGGAAATACAAGGAATATGTTATTCAAAGATTAAAGTTATTAAATGAGATTACAAATTCAAAACACAAATGAAAGTGAACACATTCATGAATCATCAAGGAAAATCAAGGAAAGTTAGTTGGAGAATCAAGGAAAGTTAGTTCAAAATTTTTCATGAGATCAAAAATTTTTAGAAATTCAAAATTTTCTGATGATTGGTACTTAAAGAATTGTAAGATGACAGAGATATAAAAATAATACATCAATGAGTTTCAGGAAAAATGATCTGGTAATGAATGGATTTTTAATAAAAATAAAAAATGGATAATGGTATGAATTTCTAAAAAATAATAATGAATGAATTTTTAAAAAAATAAATAATGGTATGAATTTTTTTAAAATGAATAATGAATTATTTTTTAAAAATGAATAAGGAATGAATTTATAAAAATTAATATTAGTTGTAAAAAATTTTTTTCAAAAATATATGATGTATATAAATAATGTTAAGAACAAAATGTTTTACATGTGAGAAGAGTATTAAGCAAAAATAATTTTTTCAAATTATCTACAAAAATGAAAAGTAGAATCAAATAATATGTTACCTAATTAGGTAGAGAAAGGTCTGTAGCCAAGTCGATGCAAGGGCACTATTTTTGCAGTCACATCCACTCAAGTTAATTTCCTAAGGCAAAGCTTGCAATCAGTAAAAAGGGTGCATCGTTCATGTAGTTGGGAAAGAATCTTGAAGCTTAAAATTTGTAAGACATGCTTAAGTAAAGTAAAAAAATAGAAATGAACTGAAAATGAGAATGTTAAGGATTAGTCATTAATCGTATAAATTTTATGTCATTAAAAGAAGTAAATTGAATAAATAATTGAAAATTTTAAAACAATTTGAATTTAAAATGTTAGGCTACGAACGGTTACAATAGCTGTAAATCGCCCGTTGTAAGGAAGCAATCGAGAACGCGATATCTCGTGCCCGGCCGCCCATTTTGCTGCTCTATGTCCAAGGATGAGTCGGACGGTCAGGGCTTTCGACGATATCTCGTACAGGAATGTTGAAATGTAAAATATAAATAAGCATTGGATATTGCTAAGGTAAATAAATGTTTTAAGAATAATATAAATAGTGTAAGCAAATTAAATAACTAAATTAATCCTAAAGTGACAGGATAAATGAATTAAATTTTGTTAAAATTTTGTTTAAATAAATAAATGAATACATTCATAAAAGGTGTAAAATAATTGAAATAAAGAACTAATTGAATAATATTAAGTGCTGAAAAAAGCATTTTTGTTGTTCATTTGCAACATAATGAAAGTTTACGAAAACCAGGTGTATAAATAAATAATGATATGGAAATGAAATGTAAATATTCATGTATGAAAATTGTACGAATGTAAATCTAAATGTGAAATATATATGAAATGAATATAAATAAATACGAAATGAATATAAATAAAGATGTAATGAATATAAATAAATATAGAATAATAAATAATTTAGATGCCAGTGAGGCATGTAAATATAAAAATAAAACTTATCTTTAAGGTACTATAGCAACCTTGCTTATGTAAACAATATTAATCTACGTATTAAAAAGTTTTGTAGTAATGTCATATCAATTGATGAGTAGGCATTTGTAAATACGACGAAATATTGTGATAAATAAGTATCTGAATAAGTTTGAGGAATGTTATGTAAATAAATAAAAGTAAATTTAGATGCAATAAATGTCAAGTGTAGTAAGTTGATAAATAATTAATAATATGTATAACAGCAATAAAGTATGCTAGCCGCAGTTATTAAAATGTCAAAATAATTAATAATTAGATAATTTGTGTGATAGAATGATAAACAATCGCTTAATAAATCGCACGTTATGAAAGGTCATGAATATCAAGTATTCAAAGTTATAAAAAATAAAATAAATAAAATAAAAAAAAAATCAGAAAAATATTGTAGGTAAGGTTGAGTAAATAAATCCGCGGTTAAAAAAATAAAAATGTTTTAAAATCGTAGGATATTAAAAAAAATAAGTAACATAAGGAAAGAAGGAAAGAACATAAGGAAAGTTTGTTTACAAAGTGTGAATCTACGTCGCCAAGGAATGAACGACTCCCGCAATACATCTCAACTCTTCGGTAAGCGAAGTAGTAGTTATAAATTATGGATACAGGATAAAAGTTACTCAACCATTAGCATATTTTCAGAACTTAAACAAATCGTTACGAAAGATGGAATTAAATATAAGTGAGATTTTGCGTTCAATGAGGATAAGTAAATAAATTTCTAAATAAGTAAAATAATGCACGGAAGTTGTTTTAAATAAGTTTAAAAACGTTTTATAGACAAAAATTAAATTTCTAAATTTTTTTTTAGGATTTTTTTTTTTTTTTACATTATAAATTTTAAAGTTTTGCAAGTGTTAAGCAAAGACGGTAAAAAAAATTTAGACAAAAGTTAAATTTCAAAAATTCTAAAATTTTAAAAATTTTAAATTCATGCAAGTCATAAAGAAGGTATTTTAAAAAAAAATTATAATAAGAGAAAGTATCAATAACAAATTTGAGAGAATAATTAAAATTTAAAATATAACATAAATCATTGAAATGATTTAAAATATTGGATAAAATTTATATAAAAGGAATAGATCAAGGCACCTAATGATAACTTTGATAATTTATACAAATTAGCGAAAAGCACCACACTAATAAAAGTTTAAATAAGATATTTCATGAGTAACAATGATGCAATAATGAGTGTTTCAAATACCACGTATAACATGCAATAATAGAAAAATGATACGGAAAATAGAAGCATAATAATGAAATAATGGTTAGGAAATGTATATTTAAAGTATGTTAAGTCAACGCTTATATACACGTCGAATGGGATATTAAAAGTTTACGACACTTGATCAGCTAGAATCCTTTGTTGAGTGCGTCCATCATCGAGTCGAGCTGGCCAACAACGTCTCTTCAAAAACTGCCGGGTCATTCTTCAAAGCAGAATTGAGAAATCTCTTTTTTCGAAATCCGTCGATTAGCAAAAAAAAAAAAAAAAAAAAAAAAAAAATCAGAAGGAATCGAATAAAAAGGTGTCAGTCATTATCGATTTTGACTCCGATGTTCGAAGGTGAGTTTTGAACATTCCCGCGCGAAAGGGAAGAAGATACCAATTCTGTCATTAGCAAAGCGGTCAATCAACTAACTGTCACCAATCTAGGGGAGAGGGTTGTTTGTTTACTTTTCGTCGGGTTTGGAAGACACTGCCAGAGATCACGTTGTCAGTCTCACAGAAGATATGAAGTGCTTAAAAATATATTTTAAATGACTGAATTTGAAAAAAATGTTGTTAATGATTATGTAGTATGATGGTAAAAACTAAGCAAAGTTAAATCACTGAATAATTAATTGTGTTTATAAAATATAAAATGGAAATAATGCTGTATAAATTGTAAAAAAAGGTTGTTTAATGTTAAAAACATTGGTAATTTAAGTGTGTAACATTATGAAGTTGAATGTCCATAATTTATTTTTTCATAACTAAATCAGAATTTAAACTTTGCTTGATTTTAAGGCTTGAACTGATACGATATTCATGAGTACATAATTTACATATATAGTGTATAAATGTGATAAACTTTTGTGAGCACAACAAGACTGTCAGAACTATGACGAAACTGTCTTCGAGGAGACATGCCAATTACAGAGTTAGCAGTGATACTAACATTAATCGAACTTTTTGGTGATCATTATTTTTGTTTATATGTCCGCGGGGAGATGTATGAGACCAACATTAGATCTCACACCAGTTTTTATTGAGACTCTTTTATGTTCAATATTTATGGTTGTCTGCAATAGCAAACAATGCTTCAGAAGAAACGACGCCAGTGTTTACAGCACTTTGACCCGAGAGGTCAAATTAGGCCATAAACCTACAGACTGAGGTGTAGCCATTAGAGTGGTTATATAATAACCAATTATGGAAGATGTATGGACGCAGTGCTCAAGGTTGGCCAATAAGAGACAAGGAGGCGTTGTTGTTGTTGAGACCCAGACCATCCGACCTACCAGAAAGGTGTAAAGTGGACGGTAGACAGACAAAGAGGACTGTCAGACCTCATGAAAAAGAGGCGGCAACCAAGGGATGATCTTATACAACTTCTACGAGAATAATGAGTGAGTAGTTATGAAACAAGTGATGAAGTAGTTAGAAAAGTAAGAAGTACCAATGAGGTTCTCTACGATAGTACGGAGCCAATACAGATGAGAAGTCATGATG
Organism: Amaurobius ferox; assembly: GCA_951213105.1. Taxonomy (NCBI): domain Eukaryota; kingdom Metazoa; phylum Arthropoda; class Arachnida; order Araneae; family Amaurobiidae; genus Amaurobius; species Amaurobius ferox. The sequence continues at coordinate 7,251,991 of OX578134.1, read as the reverse complement.
ACCTCTACGGAGTACAGAAGCAAATGTGAAACGACAATGTCCTGATTACAGGTTCGAGAATTGTTCGAGAGTACAATGAGCAGATGGAGAACGCGCAAGGAGCCCAAGCGAGTTAAAGCAAGTACGATATACGCAGATGCAAGAATTGTGGTCAATGACCGAGCAGAAAATGAAGGTATGTGCCCATTAATTAATGTTGAAGGTCTTAAATGCAATTTAGGCAATTTAGGCCATGGTGTCGCATTGTCTCCCTCCGCCGCAAGAATATGAATGATAATTGTAACTAATCTAATAATTAAGAGAATATTAATAATAAACAATTTTATGTTAATTTAAAATGGTGAAATGAATTATAGTCTTATATTAATTAATATTATATTCCAGGGCTTGCGCTAAAGATAAAATAGGTGGGTAATAGCGGCACAATGCAGTGTTTCATGAATACGATAATTACGGCCATGTCAATAAGTAGAATTTATTAATATAAAATCCCAGCGTTAAGTCCTTCTGTATTTTATGTGCACCACAACACTACCATCTAAAGAGCAACAGGAGACAACGATACAAATGTCTTTGACACAGAAAGAACTCAAAAAGAAGATTCTTCTATCACTAAATACGGCCTTATAAACATGTCATCTGACCAGTATTATTTAAATCCTTAAAACTATTATGTTGTGAGACCAGGAGACATTTATGCCACTATTCAATATTTTAAATGCAAACAACTTGATGTTTCTCTTTTTAGTTCACCACATATGTATAATAAAGCATGCATTACTCGCGTCCGTGACATACCTTAAATCACACATGGCTCTTGGGTGGTGCTAAATGAGTAACAGATACTACCTGCAATATCTCTCAGCAATTTTTTGGGCTTTGTGTTTGTTTAATTTGTAATATTCTTGTTTTCAGTTTATTTAGTTTTCTCTATTTTTGTTTTCTACCTTTGTATGATTGTGAAATGGAGGTCCTGCAATGGATTGATTTCCAATAAAGCAATATGCAGCAGCATAAAACATTTATATATTTTTCTACGCTAATTTGATTCCTCACATGATTTTATAAAATTTTCTATTTTTGTTATTGAATAAACATGGTCTTGTCCATTTACTTCATTTCTAATCATTTAGTTATAAATTCTAGTTAAATTTCTACCCCCAAAGCAATACCGCTGTTAAAGTATTTTTATCACGGTATAACTATTGAATGAATTCAATGAAAATAGATTTTGTACCAAAGAGAATTGATAAAAATTGAAGGTTTTAACCGGACTGAGAAGCAAAATGAATTCTCTTCATCATAATAAAAGAGTAGTTTGCACAAGAAGACGCTTAATGTCTTATGGGAATATGTTCCATCCTGATGATATGTTACTATATTTATCAAAATAAATTATTTTAAAATAAAATGTCTTCATATAATAATATAATTCATGAAATAACTTTACGTTGATAGTGAAGTTGTGTGTATACTTATGATGGACATAATTTAGTTAACTAAAAAGTCATAATCACGGTACTTAAATTAGTTGTAATCACTGTACTTAAATTATATTCCCTTACCTTACAGACAGAATTATGTATTTCGCTTCAGAAATCGATGGTGGGTTTGTCCAATGGTGAGTGTTCTCGATGGTAGGGGCAAAATCATATTAAATAATACTATGAACAAACAAAATGGTTTGAGCAAATTTAAACATGATATAAACTACTACCAATATTTACCGTCGCACCAATCATGTTCTTCTATAGACACACATTATGTATAAATATAATTACAATCTTGGCTATTATTAAATTTATATTTATTTATATTTTATACTTCACACACAATCAGTTACTTTTACTATGTGGAGATCATCAGAATAGTCAACATCATAATGAATAAATAAAGTTTTTGATATTTATTACGTAATAAATACATTCTCTTGTATATATCATAATTTTGTATATCTTCTAATCTTTCACAGCGCTTTTAAATAGTAAAAGTTATAAAACGTATGCAATACTTTTAAATACATCTATGAGGTCTTTAAAGGGACAAAACAAAGCTTAATTGAATCTATTAACTTTTCTTGGATGCGTACCAAATCATTCATATGCAGATTCAAGTCCTTCATTTGTTTTGGTCGAATAATAGATTTCTCTTATAAAGAACAGTAAATGAAGTTTATCTCGAAAAATATTTTAACATACTGCATAACAAAACAAATTCTGTCAAAGTATTATTTAAATGATACACAATTCTAAAGAGCTTTTACAGCTATTAGGATTTATGTCCAATAAAGATGAGTTGTTTACATTCACTTGAATGGCACTGGTCTCTGACGGTATTGTTTCCAAGATAATCTGATAGGCCCAACACACGACTTTTCACATACATTTAAAATTTGCGATATTGTGGGAAGACAATAACACGAAACTTTCTTATTGATAGATCTCGCTGAAAATCAGTACACGTTTATTGATGTTACAAATTGAATAAAAATCATACATAATTTTTTGTAATTCACTGTATTAGTGATAACCTATTTATTGTTGATTAGCAAAATGTCTAATATCTGGAGTATGGCTCAGAACTTTTTAGCAATATTTTTATTTCTTTTTGATTAAAAACATTTAGAAAAACATTTAATGACTTTGTAACATTTTATTGATGTTTTTATTTTAGATCAAAAATGTAGAAACGTGTTTAAGAACGGCTTTTGATATTGTTCTATAAGTTATTCCATTTGCTTCGAAACAATAAGTATCACATTAAATATTTATTTTTATAAGAAATGTTAGCATAAACTTTTATTTATTTACTTATTTATTTATTTAGAAATAAGAATGTTCGAAAAGTCGCTCCCTCTGGAGAATGGCTCAGAAGGACTTTTAAGTAATATTTTTATTTATTTTTGATTAAAAATATTTAGAAAAACATTTAGTGACTTTGTAACATTTTATTGATGTTTCTATTTTAGATCAAAAATATAAAAACGTGTTTAAGAACAGCATTTGATATTGTTCTATAAGTTATTCCATTTGCTTCGAAACAATAAGTATCATATTAAATATTTATTTTTATAAGAAATGTTAGCATAAAGTTTTATTTATTTACTTATTTATTTATTTAGAAATAAGAATGTTCGAAAAGTCGCTCCCTCTGGTATGAACTCCTCAAAAATATTGAATAGGGTAGTAATGAAAAAGAATCGCAGTGCATTTTCTTAGATTAGTTCAATTTATTTCAGACATATTGAGCAGTACATGCAAAACAATATCCATATTTGGAGCTGGACTCATTACAACTGTGGTGACATAATATAACAAATGACGGTTTGTGTGTGTATCTGAATCTACAGATGTTGAATTGAATAAGAAGTATAGTAAAGCAATAGTTCAATGACATAAAATTCATAAAAACTCGAAAAAAAGCTAGCAATGAGCATGGCCAGAAGGTACTTCACTTCTACCTTATGGGCCTTAGTACCACTCTTCGGCCTCTGCTGTAAGGTATACCGTTTGGGCTCGGGAACGGGACCAGGTGGTTGTGTGGCGAAAAGGGCGAAGCGGCGTGCATCTGTAGTATTGCTTTCAAGAAACGTTTGCAGTAAACGGTTCCAGAGGTCGAGTCCCTTGGTTGCGTTGGTTGGATGGTGGGGAGCGTTTCATATCGAGAAATCCCCCTTGGATCCTTGCTGATCCCTGGGCCCTGTGTACCTGGTGCACGTTATGACCCGCTCCTTATCATCTAGCTTTGCGAATGACTCCGGCGGTTACACTTTTCACGTTAGAAAAGTGTGGGGAGACGAGGCCTAGCGGGGGCCTCGATCGAACTGGAAGTAATCCGTGGTTCCTTTTCCTATCTTATGGTTACAGCATGGAGAAATCAGATTGGGCTCTTTCGAGTTTTCCTGATTCTCCGTGTTGCGACGATGTAGATGAGGAAGTGTTGAAAGGATTGGGCACATCTTCGGATGTTTCCCAATCAACCATTGAAACAACCCCTCTGGGGTTGGATCATGGAAAAAAGGAGGAAGCCTGCAGTCCGGCTGTGGAAGGAAGTGGAGTCGCGAACTTTGGTGACCGACACACTGAAACCACGGCTGTGACGCAGGGTATACTCACCAAAGCACAGAGGCGCAGGAGGAGGCGCACGCCTAGGCAGTTGAACCAGGAGCCTGTTAAGGCCGGCACTGCCGCAGAGAAAGTTGGAGGCACCAAACGACCTAGGTCGACAGGAGCCACACCTTCTCCAAGAGATCTTATCGACAAGAAGAGATCGAGGACGGACATCAAACCTGGAACATACGCCCAAGCGGTCCAGGTTATTAAGATGGCCATCGTCAAAAAGTCCTTCCCTTCTAGCAAGCTGAGCAAGGAGGAGGTTGATAACATCCAGTTGGTGACTCTCGGTAAAATAGATGAGATCCCAACTGGTGAGCAACTTCCGAAGATTCATCTCTTCAGCTCAAACGCTGGAGCTGTGATTCTTCATTGCAATGATGCAAATACTGTGGAATGGGTCAAGAGAACCTTCCATAACAACAGTCAGGTTCTGGGAGAGGCACTTATGGTCTTGAGTGCTAATGACCTTCCCAAACCTGTCAAGGTGGCATTTAAAACCAGGGATGTGTACACAAAGGAGCCGAGCGTCTTGCTGAAACGGCTGAACCGTTTCAACCCGGAGTTGAAGTCTGAGGAGTGGCGTGTTCTGCAAAACTTTGTGGAACCCCACTCTGTAAGATGGATCTTCGAGGTGGATTCGGAGGCTGCGGATGCGATTCGCAAAGCTGACCTTGGTGCATTCACCGGTTTGGACCGTGGAGTCTAATAGATTCTTCGTGATCCAAACGAAAAGCCTAAGGGGAAGATGGAGATGGAGGAACAGCCAGCAGAACGGGCGACCTCCTCTCAGGTAAGTATTGGTAGTCTTGAGACTATGATACCTAGACTTAACGAACTAGAAATTGCTTCTGGTTCAGATGTTACACTTCATGCTAACCCTCCGATCTCGGATGATGAGTTGGAAAAACGCATGAAGGATTTTGACAATGATATCATGCTGGATGCTGATCATTGTCATGATACTAGGTGAATTTCTTTCTCCTAGTCTTTCGGTGCCCTTTTCTTCTTTTTGTTTATGGGCTGTCTTAAGGTTGTGCAAATTAATCTGCATCACAGTCGATCTGCCTCTGCTATTCTTAGCAAAAGGCTTTTCAATGGTAGAGCTGATATTGCTCTTATCCAAGAACCCTGGACCTGTAATGGAAAGATTTTGGGTCTAGGGATCAAAGGATTTAGTGTCTTTTATGACACATCCTGTACCAGACCCAGAGCCTGTATTGCTGTTAGCAACAAGCTCAATGCTGTTCATCTGATTAAATTCCTTGATGGTGACAATGTTGCTATCAATGTGAAACTTAAAACGGACGAACATATGATGGATTACATCTTTGCTTCTGCCTATCTTCCTTATGAAGATAAGGAAACTCTCTCTAAGGTCATTATTAATCTTACTGAGTACTGCAATGGTAAAAAAATGATCATTGGTTGCGATGCAAATGCCCATAATACTATTTGGGGTAGTAGTAATTGTAACCGCAGGGGTGATGATCTTTTGGATCAGATCCTTCTTCATAAGCTCTATTTACTTAATAAGGGTAATACTCCTACCTTTGTGACCTTAAAACGTCGTGAGGTTTTGGATATTACCCTGTATAATAGTTCTGCTTTTGAGTCCGTAATTGATTGGAGGGTTTCAGATGATATATCTTTGTCTGACCATCAATTAATTTCTTTTTTTGTTAAAGATCCTGTAACTGTTTTAGAGGACAAAGGTAGGAACCCTAGGAAGACGAATTGGGGTTCCTACAAAGAAGACCTTAGGGCCAATTTGGTGAAACACATTGGTGAGTATTCCTCTACTGAAAGCGTGGATCTGGCTGTTGACTTTGTGCAACAGGCCATCATCGGCGCCTTTTATAAAAACTGCAGAACCACCATAGCTGACTCCCCAAGGACTGTTCCTTGGTGGACTAGTGAGCTCAGCCGGTTGCGTGGGAAATGCAGAAAGCTCTTTAATAGAGCCAAGAAGAATGGTGATTGGCAGACTTATAAATCTGCCCTCACCACTTATAATAAAGCAGTTAGGGATGCCAAGAAAAATTCTTGGAGAACATACTGCGAAGGTATTAATGATACTCCTGCCGTTGCAAAACTTGTTAAGTTGATGGCTAGAGACAGAAATTGTAAACTTAACACTGTTAAGAAGCCCAATGGTGACTTTACTGTCACTGGTGAAGAGACTCTTAGTGAGCTCTTCAGAGTTCACTTTCCGGTTTCTCATCCTGTTGTTCAGAATGACAGTGGAATTGCTTGCTCCACCTTGTCTGACGACAATAGCTGGGGTATTGCTAGGAGCATTGTTACTCTTGATAGGGTTAAATGGGCAATTAATTCCCAGAAACCCTATAAAACTCCGGGAACTGATGGCATCATTCCTATTCTTCTCCAGGAGGGAATAGAGATGCTTGCTCCTATTCTCTGCAACATCTACAGTGCTTGTATTGCCCTTGGTTATATACCAAATGCGTGGAGGCATACTAGGGTAATCTTCATTCCAAAAATTGGAAAGGACAATTACTATGAGGCCAAATCTTTTAGGCCTATCAGCCTTACGTCTTTTCTGCTTAAGACTATTGAAAAACTTATCGATAGGTATTTAAGGGAAGTGATTCTGGCCTCTAAGCCCTTGTCTAGTTCTCAACATGCCTATCAACCGGGCAAATCTACGGACACTGCTCTTTACAGTCTCTCCTTTATTTTAGAGAGAAATCTCAATGCCAAGGAAATTGCTCTTGCTACCTTTCTTGACATTGAAGGTGCCTTCGATAAAGTACCCATTGACACCATTCTTGTTGCTCTCAACAGAAGAGGTGTTGATACCACGATATCTTATTGGATTAAGAACCTGCTATCTAACAGGTATATCTGTGCATCTTTACTTGGAGAAAGTATGACTGTGCATGCACTTTCGGGCTGTCCACAAGGGGGTGTGCTCTCACCAATTCTTTGGTGTCTTGTTGTGGATTCTCTTCTGGATAGCATTGATGTCTCTGGTGTTTCTTGCATTGGATATGCTGATGATGTTGTCATCGTTGCCAGGGGCAAATTTGGCAACACTGTCTCTGACATGATGTCTACTGCTCTTAGGAGGGTTGAAGCATGGTGTAAAAATGCAGGTCTTACGGTTAATCCGCAGAAGACTGCTTTAGTTGCGTTTACAAGGAAACGCATACTTAATCTTGGAAATATTTGCTTATTTGGGCAGAAGCTTATTTGCTCCAAGGAGGTTAAATTCTTGGGAATTTACTTTGACAAGGAACTTAATTGGAAGAGACACTTGGACTACTGCACAACTAAAGCCAGAAGAATCTTCTGGTCTTGTAGGAATGCTATTGGGAAAACCTGGGGCCTTAATCCCAGAGCTATTCATTGGATTTACTCGATGATAGTCTGTCCTATCATTTCTTATGGATCCATTGTTTGGTGGTCCAGAATTAGAAATGAAACTGCTAAACTTGATTTAGTTAAGCTTCAAAGGATGGTGTGCATTGCAATCTCTGGATGCATGAAAACCACTCCTACTGCATCTCTTGAACTTTTACTTGGTTTGCATCCGCTTTATATGCGTATTGAAGCAGAGGCACTTATCTGCATGAACAGACTCAAATATCTGAAACACTGGAAAGATTACTCAAGGTATCTATCTTGGGGCGAACTTAACAGTAATGTTGCTAGGCATCCTTATTTCTGTATGCCACCTGATGGCATACACGTCAAATTTACGTTTGATAAGCCTTATGAAATTCTTGTCCCCTCGCGGGATGATTGGAAAAGGACTCCAACCTACAATAAACATAATTGTTTTGTATGGTATACTGATGGCTCGAAGATTGGCACTAGTACTGGTGCGGGAGTCTGCTGCCCTGATGATGGCACTAAGCTATCTTATCCGCTTGGCAATTTTGCTACTGTCTTTCAGGCTGAAGTATTTGCCATTCTTATGTGTTGTAGAATTTGCTATGACAGAAAGTACGAGAATAGCCAGATTTTCATTTGTTCTGACAGTCAGGCTGCTCTTATGGCTCTGGGGAAATTCACTGTGACGTCTTCCCTTGTTTGGGAATGCTATAAAGCTCTCTGTAAAATTGCTAGTAATAATAGTGTCATTCTGTACTGGGTGCCTGGTCATTCGGGCATTCCTGGCAATGAATTGGCGGATGAACTTGCTAGGAAAGGCTCTAATACTCCTTTTGTGGGCCCTGAGCCAGCCTTGGGTATACCCAATGATCTTATCAGAAGAATTGTCTTTGACATCTTCAGGAAGCTTCAATGCAAGAACTGGCGTGACACTAAAGGGCAAAGGCAAGCGAAAATTCTCAATTGTAATTGTCCTAGTGCACGTCAAAAGGAACTTTTCAGGCTCAGTAGAACTGGCATCAGGAGAGCTGTTGGGCTCCTTACTGGGCACTGCACTCTCAAGAGACATCTTAATATTATGGGTGTCTCCAAAGATTTGCTTTGCAGAGGCTGCAATTACAGCGAAGAAACTGCAGCTCACATTCTGTGTGAATGTGAGGCCTACTCTGCTCACAGATTCGAACACATTGGTCGTCATGTGATTGAACCCTGGGAGCTGAACGACATTCCTGTCAAGTGCCTGCTTATGTTTGCATCGGCTACTGGTCTCTTCTCTTAGGGACCTTCACTTTTTGGGGTAGTACAATAGACCTCTGGTCGATGTGCTAGGCTCTTCTGGAGCCACCCACCTTTATATCATTCATGGCCAGAAGGTGCGTCTGATTACATATATATTTATTATGGACGTACATAAAATTTCTACTTGCATTGCAATTCCGAGAATATTATGCAATGCGTACCAAGAGGGGATGTGTAAATAGACAAATTAAGTATTTAATAAATTAATTAGAAATCGACAAAATAGGTGGCGCTGCAAAAGAGAAAATGTATAAAAGAATAAAAAATAAACACCAAATTAGATAAATATTTATTTCTTCTGAATAGCACATAGCACGTGCTAAGAACATCTGAATGGCATTAAGGGAGCAGGATATCCTAGTGGTAAGGGAGCGGGATAACCAAGAGCAGGAATTACACTCAGAGGACCTGAGCTCAATTATCCTTGTGTCCTCGGAGAGGGGGGGCGAAATACCCTCGGAGATGTGGGTGGCAGGGAAAGAAGTGTAGAGTCCCTGGGAAAATCACCCCCACTGGGTTCCGGTCTTTAGGAGTGTTAAGAAGCGTGATTCCTCTCATTTAGGTAAATTTCAGTTACTGGAAAAAGTGAGGTCGCGTTTTTTGTCAGTCCAGCCAAACAAGACTGTTATTTACTTTTAACCAAGCTTTTATGTATTGTATGTAATGCGTTATTATTGCAACAGTTTTTGGGACATACATTTAATATGTAATGACATTTCTGTAAATCATTGTAAGCTTTTATACATTCTATACATAGAGAACAGTTCAGAAAAACATTTAAACATTTAAAAATCAATGCCATTTATTTTTTCGGGATAAATTACATGTGAATTTTCTGTTTACTCACTACTGGCTTCATTTTTTTTTACTCTTTTTCGAAAATTGTGTGGCTTTTGAATGTTTGACTGCGTTTATAATCATCAGCGTTCCACCATGTACTGATTGTGACAACCTTACCAAATTTTACTTGAGCCGCATATTTTCTTGAGATATCGTGTTTACGGCTTCACACACATACATATTACAAACATACATATTACATAAAATGGGAAAGGAGGAGGAATCAGCTGAAGGCTTATTTCATAATCTAGGCCTCTTACTCGCTTGTTAAATTTTAATAAAGTAGCAGTGCACATGCTTTCCTTTAAAAACTTGAATATAAATATAATTCAGAATTTAAAAAATTGAAAAAAAGCACGAATAATTGGAGCTTGGTGAAACAGTAAAATCTGGAGTTCCTTCGATACCATTGTTGTGTTATCACATTAATAAATATTTCTACACAGAATATTGATATTTCATAAAAACAAACTTCATGGTAAGAAACTCCCCTCCAAGTACAAAAAACATATCTTTTAAAATAGTTATGAAATCTCTAAATAATGTACACTAAGTTTACACACAATAAGAGCTTTAATTTCAGATCTAGAATCGTACTGAAGGATCCTAATTATCTTTCTAATCATTAGTAATGTTAGTTGAAGTCAATTAAAATAAAAATGAGTATGACTAAAAAAGGCTACGTGTGATTACGTGAAGGGTTGTGAATTTTCGTCCGGGTACGTAGCACGGCTTAGGTTCTGGAAAAACTTGGAAAACCTATTTGAGATTTCATAATGTTTTTGGTTGAAAATTTCTGTTTTTGTATTTGGTGAGAATTTTTTTCCATAAAGTTGTGTCCTGTAAAATGTTACTATGTTAAAGTTTGTTATAACTTTTGTATAAAATGTAATATCAAATAGATAATTCAAATATTAACGATATATACATATTATAAATTTTATACATATAGTGCTAAAATGAAGATTTTAACATATAATTTTAAAAGAAGAAAATGTAGGGATTCTAAATTTACTTCTTAAGGAACAAGAACTTTTTAGCGCCACTTATTCTAACAAAGTAAATAACTTATAACAAAGGAAGTTAATTCAAGATTAAAAAGTACTTGATGCTTAAAAGTTTTACCTCAGGGAATCTGTGTTCAGAAAGTTGCATTTTATTTTAAGATAGGCCATTAATTTGAATTTAAAAAGTGATCTGGGGAATTAAGACAACCTATATCAAAAAGTGTTTGTATTGCTCCTCTTTAATGATTTTATAAGATTTTTATATGACGGTATAAACTAGAAAGAAAATTAAGTGGATAATTTAGGAAACAGTATATATTGAAATTAAAGAAACGTTCGATAAGTTACATAATTTAAAACTATTTTGTAAATCAGCTTCATTAGATAAATGCTTAACATTATTCATACTAACTAAAAGCTATACATATTGAATAATAAAGTTGTAGTTTGCCAAAGTAAGTGGTAGCTAGAGCAATGGATCAAAGGTAATGGTAGATATACCAAATTTGTTGTTCATTTTGTAGGCAGGAATAACTTTACCTTATGTCCAAAGATTGGAGAAATTCGTAGATTTAATCGAAAGAGATAAGCAAATAGTAAATTAAAGAGTCCGATCAATCTTTAATATTAAAAGAAAGAGCAAGGTCACATCTTATGGACTAAGTGGATTTAACTTCTTCAGGGCATCATCGTTTTCTGTAATTCAATTAACAACAATAAAGAAATTGTATTGAATTCACAACAGTAGCCAGTTCAAAATTAAGTTCAAAATTATCAAGTAGGCTACTCGGGATGTAAACAGATTCAAAGGAGTCCGCGAAGCAGTTAGCAATATCATATCATTAAAATAAGCTAGAATATTGTATGTCATAGTTGTAATCTCATGACTACCATGATAATGGATTAACGTTGCAATAGTTCCAGAAAGCTTTAGTCTTTTTGTTGAGTTCTAGTTTAATTTTATGTTTTTACTACTTTATAATTTTCAAGTTTTACCCTCTATTTCAATATAATTCGTAAAATAGGTTTTAATCCCAGCTTTCACTTGTTTGTGTAGTCTATGAAATTCCTCTAACTCTTTTTAAACCCTAACCCTAATGGTTTTATTATGATATATATATATATATATATATATATATATATATATATATATATATATATATATATATATATATATATATATATATATATATATATATGTATATATATATATATATATGTATATATATATATAATTTAATTTTTATATTATGGAGAGTGCAAGAAAAAAAACTACATTCATTTTTTCCCTTAATATATAATTAGGGATACGTAAATAAAATGTCTTGTAGACCCAATCATAAAAACTCGATATAGCATTAATATTGACCATAGAATCACTCCCATCAAGTAACATAGATACCACATCAGACATAACCCTAGAAACACAATCACTATCGGCAAAACCGCATACTATTTAGAAGATAAACTTTCCTCATATAGACTGGTTAAATCCGTTTTTTAGTTAAAGTTGTTACGTTAAAAGAGTTTTTTATCATTTGCACTTGATGCCATGGTAGTACAGACTTTGTATAACACATTTTTACTGTGATCCACACTCCTTTTAATTTCAATTTGCACAACTAACGCTATTCAAAACATATGTTTCACTCCAGGCCGTCATTTTATACGTTCGAGAACAATTTTATATCACCCTTTACAACATATAATGTCATATATGGTTAGGCATAATCTTGAAAAAACAATTTACAAGGAAAATGAGAACAATTTGCACAACTAGCACTGTTCAAAATAGGTGTTTAACTCTCTGCCGCTATTTTGTACGTTCGAGAAAAACTTTATATCACCCTTTACATCATATAGGGGCATATATGGTTAGGCACAATCTTTAAAATACAATTTACAAGGAGAATGAGAACAATGGAAGCTGAAAAATACCTTAAAAATACTAAAATTGCAAGATCCACATAAATGCACAATCTGCCCTTTAGCGGCCAATTTGGTGATAAATAATTTAGTGTTAAAGTGCGGATACATTTTTTTTAAATTGCTTCTAAAGCTCTGCATTTTGAATAATCTGTTGTGAGAAACGCCTTACTTCAAGACCCCCGAAACAGTATTGGGGATACTTACCCATATATCAGTGGATGAAGTTTTCTGGATATCTCTTGATTGAATGTAGAATTCCACCTTCCATATTGATGTTGTTTCTTCGGTTTGGGCAGCACCAAAGTTTAAACACCCATAAGATTGTGCATTAAGATAGCATTATTTGTTCCGAAAAATTATTTGAAAAAAGAAAGTTGCTGAGCGACGGAATTAAAGTGAGTTTATATATCGGAGTGAGTTTATATTACAGTGAGTTTATATTTGAAAAAAAAGATATGGCATGTTGCTAACAAAAAAAGACTTGTACAAATAGTTATTACAGCTGTAAATCCTTTTCGATGTAAATAATAAAGAAATGTATATACAATAAGTAAATTTTATCGGAATCGCATTCCAGATAAGATTATATACATAAAGGCCTTTGGGTTTAAAGATTACAGCTATTATTGACATTTTCAATTCTGATATCATCTGTTTTATTTTCATATAGACTTGCAATAGTATCACTTAAAATTATTCCATGTTTCGAGATTCTAAGGCCGGGTGTAATAAAGTAAAATTGTCCTTATCAATAATTACTACACTAGGACTTACCTATGATGCCTTCACTAAGGCTGGAACATGTAAACTCCTGGTTCTCAAGCCGGAGAGACAAATACACAAAATATAAATAAACACACTTATATAAATTGACCGATTTATTTAATATTTAAGTTATAGATATCCATTTAAGTCTTGATTAATAATACTATTCATAAATCCATTATTATAATATATCTAGCACTGACAATATTTCATTAATAAACATATTTACACACATAATATTATTTACATATATTTTTAAGCACTTGCTTTTAAGCTACCGAAACTCAAAATAGTTCTTTGAGTTCAAAATACAAGAACTCGTTATTATAACAGAGACTCGTACGAACTGATTGTTTATTATTAGAATAACCGTTAAATGTGTGCCTTCCGTGCTAATTAGTGACAAGTGAAACATATAAATACCTCTTCTCTCTTGCATTCAACACTTATTCGCGCAATCACTATGCTGTAAGATACTATTGCACATCACATATCTGAACCACGCTTTCTTTTTGCGTGCTCACTGTAGATATTTTTTGCACAAAACCAAGAGACATGTTGTTAGTTCGTTCGAAAATTCAAGTCTGCCGAAATCTCTGGAACCAAATTTTGGGGCACTTTTTTATTTCCCCCTTTGGTTTCATACCACTTCTCCCATTTGTCGTTGATGCAGAAGGGGATGAACACTGTTTATCTATGATTGCGTTGCAATTGGTTTCCTCTGCTGCATTTATATTGCTCATTATCTTTCTTGGCATTTGTAATTGGGGTTGGAATATGTAGAACAAATATTGTACTACACCAGGTTTTATCGAGATACTAATAAAAACGCAGTATTAAACCCCCCATATAGATATGCAAACGATAAGCAATATGCAGACGGTATTTGTTCCGTAACGTTATTTGAAAAAAATGTATATCATGTTGCTGTAAATAAATTATATCAGAATTCCAGTTTTGATTGGATTATATCCATTATGGCCCTTGGATTTAAAGATTAAGGCACATTTTGGTATTTTGAAATTCTTACATTATCTAATTTATTTTGGTGAAAATTTTTCAAATGCATTATATTGTTGTACGGGTATAATCTTCTAATCTATCCGAATTCTATGTTCTAATAAACGGAAATAATCTTGTAATATATGATAATATAAGTAGTATTGGTATATCTTCTAATTCACGATAATATAAATAATACTTGTATGTCTTCAAATACAATTTTAGCGCTTTTATTTTGGCATATATTGATTCAATTTCATATTTCCTGTAAATGTGTTTACAAACGGGATATGCATGTTCAGATATTTTTGTTTAGCGATAATAGAGATTCTTAAATTTCTTTTGAAGAGTATAATCGTGTAGTTTAAATATTTTAATAGAAGGTTTTGAATTCTGTAGGAATGCCATTTAGAATACTATCGAAATTTGCACATGGTTGTAAATTTTATGTTTGTTTATATTATATAATATCCCGTATTAAGAACTGTTATGCTGATAGTAATAAATACTCAAGAAGTAGATGCAAAAGTTATAAAGATATGCCATTCTCCATATTTTTCATTTCCAGTTATTTCTGCTATATGTATTATATATGACACACAATAGCAACTTTGTATATGACACACAATAGCCATCAGTAACCAAATTAAGTGCGCTTCATGCTATCCGATTTTGTGATATGTAATACCACATCCATCATTGCTGATGTCCCAATTCGTTCTAACATGACGCAACTTGATACATAGTGTATGGTTATATAGTTGTACAACTCTAATTACTCTCATATATTTATGACAGGAATCATTATATTACTATGTTCTTGAATCTCTGATACATTATTCTTAATTGTTGAGATCCTACATATATTAGATGATTACGTATACCATAGAAAGATAACACTCTTCAAAATGGAAGTTATATTGTTTGTTTCAAATTGTATTTGATTTTATATTACAATTTATAGTAATACAGCCATTACTAGATTCCAATTTATCGATAATATTTGTAAAATACTGTTTAATATATTTTAAAAAAATTTAGTCTGGTTTGTTGGTACAGATTGTAAATTATAATCAATATATATAAATTTTAGGAAGCGAATCAGAAAAAAATTAAATATCTATCATAACATTCAGATTTAGGTTCCATTAACCGTCGGCTTTGAACGCATAACTAATTGTCAATAAAGCGGGAATCTAAACCATTACAAAATGGACGGTTATAATAATAGTTCATTTCGAGAAAATTTTGGAAGGTCTCTGTATTAGAACGAATACAGCAATAAAACTAAATTACAATTTTATTTACTTTTTTGAATAATTTTTCTCCTCTTTTAATTATTACAGTATATGTTTTTAAAATAGACAAGAATTAGAAACTAACACAGAATAATTTTTTACTATGTTTTTTTTTCTCTTAAAAATAAAAAAAAAATATTTTAAATAAATTGTTATTCAAAGATGATGCGTTTGATGTTAGTTTCTGTTTGCGTTATTGAATTTGCTTTAAAACGCTAAATGTGCTAAATAAGCCAAATAGTTTAAATACGCTAAAAATCTGATTACACTGAAACACAGAATACTCTTAAACGTTGAATACGCTAATCTCTAAGATACAACTAATACTAAATACTCTAGAAACAGTACAAAAATTAAAACAGCATATTAAATCGCTAAAACGTGCATAAACTATATAACGTTACAGACTATAAATTAACGCGTTAGATACAGTGAATACATGAAGCCCGCTTTAAAAGTTGAAAATGCTAAATTTACTAAACACGTAAAAAAGTAAATACCCTAAATGACGCTGAAAGTTAACACAAAAACTACGCCCTATATGTGATAAAGTAGATGAATACGTTAAACCGTTAATTGGTACTAAGCTGTTCTTTTATCATGTCGTGTGCATTGTGTTTATATGTGTTTCTCTTGTGGCAGTATAATTGGGTTTCCTAGCTTGGTCTGACACTTATTGCTTACAAAGTGTAAACGCTAAATACACTTAATACGCTAAAACATCGAAGACGAGACATGAACCAATGCGAAAACTATAACTCATACGTTGAAACAACTAAATAAGCTAAAACAATAAATGCGCTAAATATGTTAAGACATTAAATACAATAAATATACATTAAATACAATAAATATACATTAAATGCAATAAATATACATTAAATACAATAAATAGACATAAATATATTAAAGCATTAAATAAGGTAAAACGCAAAGAATGACAGAACTCGAAATACGCCGAATATACGTAAAAGCTAAAGACGCTATAAACAATACATGCAAGAAACTATAATACACTAAAAATACTAAAGTACTTAATACGATATAACGTTAAATACACTGAGACAGTAATTAAGCTATATCTGCTCAAACCCTTAAATATGCAAAATGCTGTAAAACCATGAAACACTGAGACGTTAAAATACTACAGATGCCAAAATACTGAATACGCTATATAAACTAATTCCGCTATTTACTATAAAACTGCTAAATACTTCATTGAATACGCTAAATATACATAAAACTCTACAAAACTGACACGTTAACTGTATGTACACTAAAACGCTAAATACGCTACTACCCTAAAACCGCTTTATACGATAAAATTTTAAATACACTAAAATAATTAAAATTGCTAAAATCATAAAATACTAAATATGGCGGTTCTATGTCCCTAGGGCTCTGATATAGAAGGTCCGAATGGCCACAGTATGATCCTCAACGCTTTTTAAATTATAAGGCCTGGCCAAGGCCTTACCTTCTACATGCCAATGCCTAAAATTAATCTTAAGTACTTTGAAACTTAAATTTTGCTAACACGGTCAAAACTTATATTTTCAATGTAATGATAATAATGACATTCCGGCATTTAACTAATATTAATGGACATTATATTCCAAGTATTGGCACTACATAGAAAATTTTAAAATGTATCGCCAAGATATACAATATTGATCGAATATTGGGCCATTGTTTATTTTGGTATCTTACTAGATCGATTTATAAAGTGTAGAAAATGCATTTCATCACAAAAAGCACAAGCTGAACTTCAAAGCCCTCTGAAGTATGGACTTGTTGCTATGAAACGACATTCCTCAATTTAGCAGGATCGCCATACCTACAGTTAATATAGAAATAACCCTTCCGTTCACTGAAGCGCATACAATATTTTAAGGCGCAAATAATATTCTGTGAAATTCAAATTCAACGTAATTTGTAAAGCCCAAATTAATAATATATGTCCCTAGCGAAATGTTTACATTTCGCGCCGTTATTATATAAAGCACTCATGTTATTTCGACATATACTACTTTGGCCCATTTCTTTATTGCCTATTCTCTGATATTCTTAATTTCTCCAGGGACTTAATAGACAATAAAGGACTTTGCTTTTATCAGATGAAAAGCTTTTATTCAGAGTAAAGTGACTAACAATATGCTAAGTGAATAACGGACTACATTTGCAAATGATGTATACGTCTATGAGGAATTCTTGCTTTAGGAATATGTTTAATTTGTAATAAATACCATTTGTTTTTTGTAAATCTTCGATTTTCAATTTAAAATATTAGGCCTCTGAGTGAATTTTATATATGTATTTTCTACATTAAGATTGTAACTTGTAACTAAAACTGCATACAGAAAATAAATATTTTCTCTATGATAAATAATGAAATATATTAATAAATACATTATAGAAACAAACGCCTATTTGAATAAGATATACGCGCTTTATCAGAAATCTTTAGATTATATATATTTTTTCTGTAGTTCTTGTTAATTTTACTTCAACTTTTTTTTTTCCATCATTTGCAGATTTAAAGGGCTCGTTCTCGACTCCCGAGACACCTATAGAACTAAAATAATTTTATCTTGCAAAACATTTTCCTGTATCAAATTTTTACGTCATTTGCGTGTGTCCTTTTTTAAGAGATCAATCTCGGATCCAAGAGTACGTAGAGATCGTAAACTAGCCGCAAAGTGTCATATCAAAAAGTCAATATTTTACATTTTCATATCATCACGTTACGTCACTACTTTATGTACGGTATGATTATGTTTCGCCATTTACATGCATTTCCTCTGTGAATTTCTTTTCAGTATCACCCAATAAAGTGATTTCCTAGTTCTAACGCATCGATCCGTACATAATACTACATATTTTTGAGGTAAATTATGTGAAAATGAAAACAAAGTGTGGCACACATATAAAATTGTTTTAAGCTTAAAGTTTTAATTGTAAATTCATTAAGATGACCTGGCCGTTGATTCTCATATAGTGGCATTAATTATTAATGTACATTGCTATGTTGTGCCGCAATAAACCCTCCAATTATTTTTACCTCTTGAGTGAGTCCTGAAAATAATTATTAATTAATATAAAAATATTAGACCAATTTAAACTTAACAATAACATTTATTTAAGACATAAAATACCTATTAAATTCATTTAGGATAATCACATGCTTATTATTCATTTAGGAAGACAGCATATGAGAGGGGAGCACGTGAGACCCTTAACCATAATATATCTAATGTATTTAATAACCTGTGGATATTTGAGGGACACATACCTTCAATTTGGGCTTTTGCAATAGACCAAAATGCTTGCAAATACTTGGTGGCACTGGTGGTAACACATCCTAGTATAACACATCCACTTGGTGGTAACACATCCTAGTATATAATAATGGCACGCACGCCTCCGCCCAAGTCATAGCGTCGCAGTCGTTGCACACATCTTATTTTAGTCAAAACTCATAATCGTCTCATAAATCAAAATCCAACTGTTTCGTCAAAGTCTTATCTCCATCTCTTTTCGTCTGCATCTCATCTCGTTCTCTCTTCGTCTGCATCTCATCTCGTTCTCTCTTCGTCTGTGGTTCCTTTGGTGGTGGTGGGGGGTAGCTCCGTCTTTACTTCTTTGGCGCTCATTGGTTCTTCTTAACCCAATGGTATCATTTCACATTTAGTATGGCCCAGCTCAGCCCCTCTGGTATTGCACCCCTAAATTTATAGTCTTTGACCTTAAAGTTCACATTGTCATAAACCCTTGGGCCAGCCAGACTATAACTTTGTTTGCCGTTCTAGGCATCATAAATACTCACATAGAATTGTCTCATCAAATGTGAGAACATTTTCTGGTCTCACACTTAAATATATTAATTAAATGCTCGTTTTCTACGTAATTTTTGCTGAATAAGGCCAACCCGTATTGCTCTAAGTCAAACCGTTTTCGAGATATTTAAGGCGAAGTCGACGCTTTTAAATACGTTAAGTTTGTACGGTCTCTATAACCTTTCATTATAATTTCACTTAGTTTACGTTCTAATTTATGTTTTCCTTTAATTTAACAACATCTGATTGGTTCTAATACGCGGACCAATCATCCATCCAAGTAACATTTGAGCGATTCTGCAATATGGCAGAATAAAGTTTCCATTCGCGTATGTGAAGGAAGGATTGCTTGAAAGTTGAGCAGTTGTAAGGGTGCGTATTATAATGTTCTTTGAAGTTGGTACATGCGATGTTATCGAGGATTATGTTAACGATCTGAAGGATCTGGTACCAGATAGTATTCTTAGACATATCTAGATGTATGTTGATACAGTTTAGTAAACATTTATCTTTTGGCAATTTACGTCGTTTTGAGTAAGGTCGTTTTTATTGCCAAACACCGGGTTTAATTCAACTGCAATTTGGCTGCTATAAACATACATAGGTTTAGTTATACATACGACCGTTGTATTCATTATTGTATTCATCGTTGTATTCATAAAAAAAGGTTCAAGTTGATTCCTGAGTTTGTATGTATTCCCCCTAAGCGTATGGAAACTGGGTTATTTAATACAAAAGTTTGGATTTATGTGAGTTTAATTTGAATGGTCGATAAAACTCCTACTACATTCTCTAATATGGCCACCGAGAAGGCATCATACGTGACACTGGAACCCACATGATAAACGAGCTGAAGGATCATATTTTACACGATACCTAATGTTTTTTAAAACTATGAATTGTATATAGTATAAAGTAAACAAAACGTGTCAGTTTGCGCAATTAAACACAATTTAATAGATTATAAATTTGAGTCTGTAGTAAAAGTCATGTGCTGCTCACATCAGATTTTTTAAAACAACGGTATAATTCAAATAAATGAACGGTTCTTTTAAATCAAAGTTATAATTCCAGAATCCAAGTTCCGAAGCAATTGTTCAGTCGTAAGATTTGATGTAACATATGTCCATTAGTAGAAGCTGACACGGAAAGTGCTATGTTATATGTTATCTATTAAGGGTCGAAGAAAAAGTATTCTTTTTCTTTTAATATGTTTTTATATAAAAAAAAACTAATATATTTTTCAAGAATTTTGTACACCTTAATTTAGAACAGAAATGTGTGGGTATTTTAATTTTATGATGATTTGTAACATTTCAGAAATTCAAAACGGATAGACAGACAACGCGAAACCTGATGTGGACAGTATAGGACTTTCACTACAAATACAAACTCCTTTCTTTCATTCACAATACATTAAATTGAATGAAATCATTTTTAATTACTTTAAACTTACAGTTGTATTTCAATTTTCGATTTGGTGATATGTGTGTGTCTAAAATATCAAGAAAAAGGTTAGCCTTAAAGTTCTGGATTTAGTCTTAGTATTTTCATCTTTATAAATTACAAATAAAATAATTCATACATTTGAACATAGATAGTATTTTACTTTAAATTTTGAAAATTTTTGTGGGCTGTTTTACAAGTCGGGTTCTTTTTTTTCCGAATTGTGCCGAAATATAATCAGGACCAGAGTAATCCACAAACTACTTATCTGCCAAATTTTGTAAATTTTGGTCAATTAGCTTTTCATGTAGAATGGATATATTCGGATTTTTCGTGCCATTTCGAAAAACGAGGCAGGTTCTTTTCCCAAAGAGTACCAAAATCCAATCAGCACCAGATCAACTTGCAACTGACTTATGTAACAAATTTTGTAAAATTTGATACAGTAGGTTTTCAGTTAGAGTGGATACATATATTGCACAGACAGACAAACACATTTAGACGTCACGCTAAGAATAGTTTGATCGAGCTCAACATTACTCGAAACGTGTAGAACCGTTTCGACACGATTTCAATACTTTCCCTGTACATTACCCTCTATTAAAGTAAAAATAAAAATATTAGACTGCATGTGTTTTCGATGTGATTATTACCTTTAACTTAAAATGTATATTCGTTACTTTTTAGAAATAATTTTCTACTTGTTATTTATTTAAACATGTATTTAAATTAAAAAATCGGGTGTTACTAGCGATGCACACTTCAAATATAGAAATAAAAATCTGATGTGAGCAGCACATGACTTTCCCTGCAGACTTATATTAACGTTCTCTTTATTTTAATTAAATTTATTTCACTTTTAATTCAATTTTCGTTCTCATTCGAGAACCGGATTTATTTTCAAAGGTGGCGTAGGGAAAGTACGAAAAACTAAAATATCTCGAGAACGGCTAGTCCTAGTGTAATGGGGTTGGTCTTATTCTTTTCGTCTTTAAAAATTACGTATTAAATCAGCATTTAATGGATATCTTTGAGTATACCCAGTTCTTTAGTTTAGATTTGGACGATTTTTGCGGGCCATTTTGCAAAAAAAGGAGGTTATTTTTCTCTGAATCGTACCAAAATCTAATCAGCACCAGGGTAACCTATACGTGACTCATCTACCGAATTTTGTGAAATTCGGTCCATTAGTTTTTCAGCTACAGTGGATACAAGCTTTTGCGGGCCATTTCACAAAAAAGGTGGGTTCTTTTATTCCGAATCGTACCCAAAACTAATCAGCACCAGCCCCGCCCACAAGTGACTTACCTACAAAATTTTGTAAAATTCGGTCCATTAGTTTTTTAGTTAGAGTGGATACAAAATCTGCACAGACACACAGACACACAGACACACAGACACACACACAGACGTCACGCTAAAAATGGTTTTTTCGTATTCTAGAGGTCTCGAAACGTGTAGATCCGTCGAAAACTCGAGTTGCGATTTTCGGCATGATTCCAATACTTTCCCTATACATAACCATGTATTGCAGGGAAAGTAAAAATAGGAGTGTTAGTAACTCAAAAGATATAGAGTTTTTTTTTCCTTTTAGGGAATCGGTTGTTCAATTCCTCGTTGAGACATCCGTTTTAGATCAAATTTAATACACATTCTGAAATTATTTTGTCTAGTTTCAGTTATATTATATTTTTAAAACTATTTGTTGGGAAAGTAAAATTATTAGACTCTATGTGTTTTCGATGCGATTATTACTTTTATCCTGAAAAGTATATGTGTTACTATTTAGAAATTATTTTCTACTTGTAATTTATTTAAATTTGTATTTAAATTCATAAAGCGGGTGCTACAAGTAAGACATACTTCAAATATAGAAAGAACAAAAAGAACAATCAAGTATAAAGCATTGATTATGAAACACATTCCAACTTCAATGAAATTTTATATAAACATCTCTAAAATCCGTTACATTCTTCGGTAATATTTTTAAAATTATTACACTACATTAATTTATTATATTTTAAATCTTAAAATTTCATCGAAAAAAATGAACTTCATTCAAATGACGGCATTGAAATATAAATTACTTGGTTTAAATATATCTAAAATGCGATAAATTCCTCGGTAATATTTTTAAAATTATCATAATATTACAATAATTTATTATATTTGAAAACTGCATCGAAAACAAATAAACTTTATTCAAATGACGTCATCGAAATATAAATCGCGTGGCTCTCTCTATAAAAGCAGCATTTCATTCATAAACATTTATCCATTCATTTCATTCATCACAATATTATAATGGTATTTCATTTAAAAACTTTAAACCATGGATGTACGAGTAATTTAACTCTATGCTTAAAACTTCATCAAAAATATCATCTGGTTCTCTATGAAAAATCAGTGAATGTTTCTATCATATCAGTTATATTGAAGACTCCATGAGCTAAATAATTCTGCGTTAAAGAAATGCAGCAATTCTTATACAACTCATTCTACATATTTTGGTGTTTACGTTCTCCATAAGGAAAATAAGGCTTCGTTTCAGAAATAATCAAAATCAGATGATCATTTAAACTCAAATATATTGTAATTGCGTTGTTTCAGTTTGAAGATGCACAGAATTTAAGCAACAATAAAGCGGTTTTAGAACGGATACAATACTAAATATGAATTAAAAAGAACTTTAAAAATCACGATTTTGACACGAGATGGATGTCATATTTTATTTTGATGTGGGTCACGCGATCTCTTCATATAAAGGGTGTAATTATTATTTTAATTGTTATTTGAAAACTACTGACAATATTTTGATGAAATTTTTTTAATATATTTTATGGGATAATTTGAATATTTTCTAAAACGTTCGAAGCAATTTGCGAATTTTAAATTCGCTTAAAAAATGTTTGAAAAATTAGGTCCCAAAGGGTTCAATGTATTTCATTTTTTCATCCCGGGTTCAATCCAAAACAAACAGGATGCTATTATTCAGTTATATTCCCATACGTCCCACAGACCGTCTGAAAAACACACTAACATTTAATTTTGATAAAGTCATTTTTACGGCATTTCTCTATTTATATAATAAGATTTATACAATATTCATTTGAAAGGATTTTCCCTCACCCGCATTTCCTTACACTGTAGCATAATATCAATTGTAAATAATGATAGCTTCTTTGTTTTCTTTTCGAGATCTTATTTTTCACTTTTGCTTTGTGTGAGACCCGAAAGTGTTCTCACATTTGATGAGACAATTTTATGTGAGTATTTATGATGCCTAGAACGGCAAACAAAGCTATAGTCTGGAGCCGGGGTTTATGACAACGTGAACTTTAAGGTCAAAGACTATAAATTTAGGAGTGAAATACCAGAGGGGCTGAGCTGGGCCATACTAAATGTAAAATGATGCCATTGGGTTAAGAAGAACCAATGAGCGCCAAAGAAGTAAAGGCGGAGCTACCCCCACCACCACCACCGAAGGAACCACAGACGAAGAGAGAACGAGATGAGATGCAGACGGAAAGAGATGGACATCAGACTTTGACGAAACAGTTGGATTTTGACTTATGAGACGATTATGAGTTTTGACTGAAATAAGATATGTGCAGCGACTGCGACGTTATGACTTGGGCGGAGGAGTGCCTGCCATTATGATATACTAGGATGTGTTCAGTGCCACCAAGTATTTGCAAGGATTTTGGTTCATTGCAAAGGCCCAAATTGAAGGTATGTGTCCCTCAAATATCCACAGGTTATTAAATACATTAGATATATTATGGTTAAGGGTCTCACGTGCTCCCCTCTAATATGCTGTCTTCCTAAATGAATAATAAGCATGTAATTATCCTAAATGAATTTAATAGGTATTTTATGTCTTAAATAAATGTTACTGTTAAGTTTAAATTGGTCTAATCTTTTTATATTAATTAATAATTATTTTCAGGACTCACTCAAGAGGTAAAAATAATTGGAGGGTTTATTACTTCACAACATAGCAATGTACATTAATAATTAATGCCACTATATGAGAATCAACGGCAAGGTCCTCTTAATGAATTTAACATTAAATAATAAATTAAAATTACTCAATGAATTTTATATTTAAAAGCATAACTTTATGTTTCTATTTAATTTTGAACGCCACATTAAGCATGTTTAGTCTTTTATTTCAGATTTTTAAAAATTTTGCGTACAATTAACTGCCCCTCCCTCCCAAAACAAAAGGCCAGTTCTATTTTTTAAATCATATTAAATCTAATAATCTAATTGGAATCACGTATGTTTCAACTAAATAAATGAAGGACACAACTTCGTTAGACAGAAGGTCATTTAATAAGAACATCCTAAACAATGCCAGAGCGCTTTCGGGCGTTATTACACCCTTTATCAGTGGCTACATGAAAAATAAACATGGATCATTCATATATAGACAATATACATAGCAAATTTGCATAAATAGATATAAAATATAATATGAATTTAGTAAGTTGAATAGGCTAATAATTAATACAAATAAACCTAAAAAATAGGTACAGATTTCTTTAAAAAGCATATATTAAGAACACTACCAGAAAAGTACAAATTCGAAAAAACAGGCAAGCATTCATTTCACAAGGATGACGTCATATATAACTATGAAGAGACTTGAATTGCATAGAGTCGAGAACGAGTCGCCAAGTATAACTTAGAATTTGAACGGGATCAGGATTACAAATCGACGAACTTGTACGGGATCAGGATTACAAATCGACGAACTTGAACGGGATCAGGATTACAAATCGACGAACGGTAAATATAAATAAAAATGAATTTATAAAGGAGAATATTACAAGGATTATTACAACGAATTAAGAAAAAAGCTTTTACAAAGATGGGCAGGAAATTATCACTAACCACACAGCGAGCAAGAGCAGTAGATGATTTACCATTCCAGACATCACAAGAGTTAACTTCACTCTTAACGGAAGCCGACATTACGTTCAGTGCTGCCGATGTAAAATGTATAGTCACCTTCAGGAGTCAACAGTAGAATCACATATACCTCAGCATAGCTCTTAAAGTCATTAATATCCCCAAATTTATCGGAAATGATACGATTGAATAAAGTAATAACATTTGAGTGGGCATGTTTGAAACCAAAATTATGACAGAATTGAATGAAGGGACGGAGAATCTTAGGATGGGGAGGGAAACTAGATTTATAAAATAAACGATCATTAATAACAACAAGTTTAGGATCAATTTGAGTAAACTTACGGCTAACATGGGCGAAAATCTTGTAAATAAACTCAAAGGAATAAGTAGCCTCATGAACCTCTTTAACTAATGAAATTAATTTTATTTTTAATCTTGGTCATAGGCTGCTTCGTTGAAATATTTGATGCTAATAAGTGATTTATAAAATATATATATTTTAGGTGTTGTTATTATGCACTTCACAGCTTTGTTATATAAAGTAAGGTAATATTCCTACATTATTCAATTATTTTGTATGCTTGATGTTTTTTTTTTTCGTTTTTTATTAAATTTTTGCTCGCAATTTGTATCATTTACGCGTCGAGACGTGTACTAACATAATAAGTAGCGAAAAGTCAGGGAAGACAAGATAGACAGTGTCAATAATTTACCGATCCAGTAACTTTCATTTTTATATTCAAAATAAATATATTAAATGTTTTTCTTTTGGCGCCAGACTCACCCTATGTTTCAGGAGAGACTCTAGAAATGCATATCCTGTTAGGCGATATTGATCTGATAATGGAATTCTATCATTTAATTTCTGTATAGGTCGGGGTAGTATAGTATATTTGATTTAGAGAATCGCAAATTTTTGACATTTCTCTGATGTGGATCTCACACTTTAATAAGTGAAAACGTAAAGCTTGGTGAGTGGTATATTTATTTTTTATTTGCTGACTTTGAACTTTCTGTCTTTGCTTTGTTTGAACCTTTTAACTAGGAGGCCCCGTGTATTGTGTTTTCCCGCATACAAGGTTTTAAAACGGCCTCTGCCATATTAAAATTTCAATTCAATTGCAATAAAAATATAATTGATTGTAATTCAGTTATAATTTGATTTTTTGATAGCTTTTGTAGAGTTCTGAGCCTCTGGGCTCCATTGTACCGTAATTAAACTTGGTTAAAACTCTATTGTACAGATTTATTAACTTCGATGCTGGAATACCAATACGTAATAAATTAGATCTGTCATACAAAAGTGACATAACTCCAGACTTTGGTATAACTGGATACACAAAACCTTGCAGAATAGGGCAATAACACACACATGCAATCAGATAATTCAAAACACATGCATTGTGTAGTTCACTGAAATTACAGCAACTCCTTGCTTAACGAAAACAGAGACACATACCAACAGCGAGTATTGCATGTTCCCAATAATTAACACAAGTATATCATGAAATACATTATGGTGCACCTGGTAATATTTTTTATTTAAGTAAATAGTGGACTACATATAAAGCTTTTATACTTACCCGATTCTTTCAGAGTTCCTTTAAACCTTGTTCGGCTATTTCGGGATGCTATACCCTGCTGGCATAAGTACTATCCATTAGTGCGGATTCTACCGCAGGCACTATCGTTCTATCTCACGGACCCAGCTTAAACAGCCCAACCAACCTCACTTCTTAAGAGCGAGCCTCCAATCATCATCTGGCCATCCATCTTGCGATCCGGAACGTTATCTTCTCGCCACACCAGGATCGCAGAATGCTACTTGGCTCGGTGATTGGTCTATCGCTATCCGAACCAGTTAGAAGTTGTTAATTGGAAGTAAACATGAATTTCTAAATCTACAGATGCTATTGGGATTCATTTTGTGCTGATTCGGCAGTTGGATCCATTCTTTTGTGTCCTTTTTTGTTTCTGAATTAAAACATATTCTTTTTCTTGCTCTCTGTTAGTGGTGGTCCATTTCCTTTGTACGTTGTTTTTTACTTTGATCATACGATTTTCTTGGGTATCGGGTATGTATAATTCCACTTAGACTTTGTGCACTTCTAATGTTTCTACTTGCGGCTTTGTTTGCTGTAAAAAGGTAAAGTTGTCCTTCTCAATACTATCTTAGGATTTACATTGATGCCTTCACTAAGGGTCGAGCATGTAAACTCATGGTTCTTAAGCCGGAGAGACAAATACACAAAATATAAATAAACACACTTATTTAAATTGACCAATTTATTTAATATTTAAGTTATAGATATCCATTTAAGTCTTGATGAATAATACTATTCATAAATTCATTATTCTAATATATCTAGCACTGACAATATTTCATTAATAAACATATTTACACACATAATATAATTGACATATACTTTTAAACACTTTCTTTTAAGCTACCGAAACTCAAAATAGTTCTTTTAGTTCAAAATACAAGAACTCGTACGAGATAATTGTTCATTATTAGATACCCGTTAAATGTGTGCCTTCCGTGCTAATTAGTGACAAGTGAAACATATAAATACCTCTTTTCTCTTGCATTCAACACTTATTCGCGCTTTCACTATGCTGTAAGATACTATTGCACATCACATATCTGAGCCACGCTTTCTTTTAGCGTGCTCACTGTAGATATTTTTTGCACAAAACCCAGAATAATGTTGTTAGTTCGTTCGGAAATTGAAGTCTGCCGAACTCTCTGGAACAAACTTTTGGGGCTCTTTTTTATTTCCCCCTTTGTTTTCATAACACTTCTCCCATTTGTCGTTTATGCAGAAGGGGATGACCGCTGTTTATATATGATTGTGTTGCAATTGGTTCCCTCTGATGCATTTAGATAGCTCATTATCTTTCGTGCCATTTGTAATTGGGAGTGTAAAATGTAGTACAAATATTGTATTACATGATATCCCCCCTTGCAGAGAAAAAAATTCAAAACATGGTAAAAATTGCATGAACACATATGTGCACATTGAGTGCACTGCGGAAATCTTGCCTTGGACCACTTCACACACATCTGTCAGAGAAATATATATCACCGCACGGAAGACACAGTATTGTAACATGGGAAGGCACACTATATCGTACTTTCGGGTAAGGCACACTATTGACTTGGAAACCATAGTTATTGTAGCACTGAATAATGTTCTGTGTCATAGTATTGTTCTGTGCGTCACTTTCAAAGATCTGGTACTGAAATATCTCTATTGTTCGTACGTTTATTAATACAGTCTATAGTACAGTTTGAATGCAATAATGCTATCATATTGTTACTTGTAGTTACTTTTATATACATATTCAATGTTTCTTATATTATATACAATTCATTACCGTAATTTCTTATATATATATTTTTTTACAGACGTATCTTTTTCAAACAATTCTTCAGCTGTATATATTTCTTATTTGGTAATACAATTAATATGTTATGTAACTGTTTATGTGTGTATCAATCATTGCTATTTTGAACATCATAATTCTCTAGCGGCAGTTCAAGTATCAAAATATGTACTATTTTCGCTACGCCAAAATATAATGCATCTTAAAACACGAGCATTCACCCTTTAAACTTCTCATCTCCTGCCGCCCCTTTCGTGTGAATCTAAACAGAAAGAGGGAGAAAAAAAATCTCGCTTGACTGAAAAGAAGCATTCTCTCTTCCACGAACGAGTTTCCATGGCAACTGCGTATCCACTTCACCTGAACGGAGACCCTGAATGGGAGTCTCCATTGCTTGAAGTGGGAGAGTTTTTCTCCTGATGTATGTTTTTAGCCTGGATATTTAACTGCCTCATTCCCAAGCTCAAGTTTTCATTGTATGCTCAAGTTCTCATTATTTTGCTCAAGTTTTCATATCGTAATCGTTCAAATTGGCAAGCGCGGGCTTTTGATTTTTGCTATTGACTGCGTACGCTATGATTTCAAGCGGTAAACTCGTCTGTATCCTTTGAGAAATGGAATTACAATTTTCTCTTTCATGTTTTTTTTGTATTGTTATTTATATTTATTCTACATATTTTGTTATAAAACCTGTTTATTTTAATATATATATATATTCATTTTTTCTGACCTTAACGCAGATCTGATTGTTGACTAATTATGATTTTAATTTTCATGTACATTTAATTCATTGCATTTATTTATCTTTTTGTTGCAACAACGCGTGATATATTTATTTATATATTATTATGAATATAATATGCTTTATTGTATGTTATTGAGTTAACTGACTTTATGTTCCCATTTCAGAATAATTTTACATATTTATTTATATAAATCTCATTTTCTTATATTTAATTTTATCTGTTATTTCTTTTTATTTACTGTGATGTTTAATGAATGCAATAATTTCTTAATAATACTAAATAATTTATCATTTTACATACAATTCATGTCTTTGCCTAATGTATTTTACCGGCCGGTATTTTTAAATGACTATAATTGCCTGCAATTATAATTTAAAAATTTGATACATTGCTTGTATGTTTACAATAACGTATTTATATTATTAGCGTACTATCCGGGAGAGTTTTTCTCCTGATGTATGTTTTTAGCCTGGATATTTTTTGAAGGGGACAAGTTTTCGCCGTTCTATGCCAAAATATGGACTTCTTACTCTGCCTGTGAAGGGTGGGAAACAGATCTTACTTATTCAAGCTTTATTAATTCATTTATGTGATTAACTTTTATTTTGTTTTTTAGATTACGTGCTTTCGTAAAAGGTCTGTATAAACTATTTATGCAATATATATTTATTTGTTTACTAATTATTTTCTACATCTGCTGTGACTGTTTATTTTGATTTAAAAATGTTATTTATTTATTTATTTATGATTTTGCTTGTATTCTATCGGCTTTTATGGACTATTAATAATTTTATGATTTTAATTATCATGTACTTGTTTTTACCATGTTCCATTCACTTTATTTTGCATTTTATTAATTTTCCCGTACGTATTTTTTCAAGACTCGTACAATGAAGAAAAAACAGCGTATACACTTCATCTCAAGCATCTTATCACTGGAAAATACTTGCCAACACTTTGATGCCCTCGACAGTTGTCAATATTTGTTTACAAGCAAGACATCTTACAAGTAAGACAGATTTATTTATCTCTCTCTCTTTTATCACACATTAGTTTATTTAATTTTAAAACACTGAGGGTTTTTGTATGTAGCATTTACCAATTATACATATTTTTCCGATATTTATTGTTATATTATGACTTATGTTTCACAGAAATGTTTACTTATTTACATTTTATTTCTGTTTTATCTTCGTATTTACCAATATATACATTTATTTAATTATTACATTTTAATAATTATACATTTACTACCTTCATTACCGCTACTTTAAATTATCATATTTTGCGTTTCCACAAATTATATCTCATCGTATATATTTTTACCATTTCATCACCGCTGATTCGAATACGAATTTTTTAGCATTTGCTCAAATTATATCTCCTAGGATTCACATTATTTTGATTCTTATTGCCGTTATCATAATCTTTGTTTACATGCGATTGACTTCTATCAGAAGTTCGCTGTGTCTGATTATTTTGTAAATACTTTTTACGCGGTTCTGCTTTATATAATTTATTCGCGTGAACAAATATCCATTTTTTGTTTGGATCATACATAGGCGTGATAGCGTAGTTGTTATTACGTATCACTTAAACAATGCGATACGGTCCTTGAAATTTTTTTTGTAACGCTGTGGAGGGTCGTAAATTCTTCAAATATACAATTTGCCCTTTTAATAACTTTTTTTCTCTCACTCTTTTACAAAACCTTTCCTGCCAAATTTGCGCCTGTATTTGTTTCTATTTCGTAAATTTATTATAATCTTTTCCGCTAACGTAAGTGCTTCACTGATTTCATTATCGTATTCGGTTTGCGTTAAACAAGGGCTGTCATCTGGATTTGTTATTTCCAGATTATTTTCTCCGGGTAATTTCAAATCTCTGGTAAGAAACAAAATAGCGGGACTGTGGTCTATATTTGCGCTAGGTGTAGCATTATGAAATAACTTTACATATGGCAATATTTTATGCCAATTGAAGGGTTGATTTGCCATTGCTGCTGAAGAATTTTTTATGCATAAGTTATTTCTTTCTAAAATTGCATTTGAGCTCGGTTTATATATTGATGTATACTTCAGTTTTATACCATGTTGCTCTGCGAATTTTTTAAATTCCTCCCTTTTGAATTGTTTGGTATTGTCCATTAATAGCCATATTGGAACTCCATTTACTGCTGTCCAATTGGTTAGGACCTGTAATACCGTCGCAGTATTTATATTTCTCACGGGTACAGCCTCTAGGAATCTCGAATAGTGGTCAATCAAAGTAATTATGTATTTGTGTTGACCATTACTTTTGGGTAATTTTCCTACTATATCTAATGCAACTGTATGATTTTGTTTATTTGGGGGTGGCACACGTTGTAATGCCATAGGTCTTATAGCCTTATTTTTATAACATAAACATGCATCACATGATGCGCAAAAATTCTTTACATCACTGTACGCTCCTTTCCAGTAATACTTTCTATTCAGAATTTGATAGGTCTTTTCTCTATTCCGAAATGCGGTGTATGAGCTAACTCAATAACTGCGAATTTTATACTGTGAGGTATCACAATTCTGTTCTTTTACACAGGATTTCTGATAGTCCTAGCCGTTCTGATCATTATTAATACCGATTTTAAATCTCTATAGTATTTATTTACATATTTTGGCTGTTTAGGTTTTTGCATTCAGTCCGTTAATCATTTTCTTTTTCTCTCTATCTTTTGCTTGTTCTTCAAAAATTTTGGCTATTGTTATAGCGCTGTCATTAGCAATAGCATTATTTATTAATTTAGTCTTAGTTTGTTCAGAAAAAATTTGACGTGACATAAAATCGCTTGGATTATATTGTCCTTTAATTAATTTGATGTCAAAAGAAAATTGTTGTAAATTCAATAA
Organism: Amaurobius ferox; assembly: GCA_951213105.1. Classification (NCBI taxonomy): domain Eukaryota; kingdom Metazoa; phylum Arthropoda; class Arachnida; order Araneae; family Amaurobiidae; genus Amaurobius; species Amaurobius ferox. Next base: position 7,219,153 of record OX578134.1, on the reverse strand, counting down.
CCATCTTGCGATTAAATCAGAATTTGGATTTTATAAATGAATATAATGCGTTAATGCTTTATAATCTGTAAAAATTGTAAAGTGCGTATCATATAAAAAATCCTTGAAATGTATTATAGCATAATGAATTGCTAGCAATTCTAGCTCTTCATGCTCGGATATTTCTTTTCACTGTCGGAAAGTTTTCTGCTATAATACTCTATAGGATGCAAATTTCCATTCACTGATTGCAGCAAAATTCACAACTACTTTTGAACAGTCTGTTGACAAAAAAAAATGCTTTGCAATATCGGCTGCCCTGACAACCGGTTTTGACAAAATTGCATTTTGTAATTTTACAAACGCTTCTTCGCATTTCTCCGTCCATATGAATTTCTTATCTTTCTTTGTTAATTCAATTAATGGATTGCATAGTTCAGAAAAATTTGGTATTATACTTCTGAAATAGTTACATAAACCTAAAAATGATTTTATTTTTTCACTGACGTTGCACAGGGAAATTCGTTATTTTTTGTACATTATCATCTGAAGGTGTTATGCCTTCTTTACTTATTTTAAATACCAAATATTTCATTTTTCCTTTACACATTTGTAATTTTGAGGGGTCGATGGTTAAACCAAATTTACATAATCCTGCAAAGACAATTTTTATTCTATCCAAAATTTCCTGAAATGAATTTGCGGCAATTACAATATCATCTAAATAAAATTCAATTTTCTGTTCTTTTAAATCTCCTAAGCATTTCATCATTAATAATGAAAAATACGCGGATGAGTTTTTTGCACCAAATGGCATTCTAATAGGTTTCAGTAATCCTTCGTTCGTCACGAACGTTAATATTGAGCTATATTTAGGTTTGATTTTTATCTGAAAAAATGCCGATTTTAAATCAATGACAGTATACAATTTGTGGCCTGCGATGTTGTGCAGAATGTCTCTAATTTTACCAATATTTATGGGCAGTAATTCGGTAATTTGATTTAGGAGTCTATAATCTACAGCTAAACAATATTTTTGTTTTTTACTGCTGTTACTATTATTAATATTGGTTTTCTTTTTAATTATTAAACATGGGAAAGCATAATTACTGGTACTCTTTTCAATTATCCATCCCTGTTTCACACAATTGTTTTATTTCATTCTCGAGTACAGGTTTTAACAGGCAAGAGATAAGGTTTAAATTGTATTGGGTATTGGTGTAGTAAATTAAATTCAGGAACAATTTCCTCCGTCATTCCCAGCGTTTTATATGATTTTGAAAATACGTCATAATTTTGTAAAAACAGTTTAAGCAACATATGTTTTCATTGTCTTGTAAATGATCTAATTTAAAATCTGGCGGTGTTAATTCCTCTTTTCGTAAAGCTGAAATCTCAATTTTGTGTTGGTCATTTAAACTCTCTATGTTGTTGACCTGTAAAATTTTATCATTATTATGTTATTCTTCAAAAATTTCAAATTACTGTGTTACAACTCAGAAAATCATATTTTTATTTAGTTGAGTTTCTTCTTCTGTTTTATTTGTAATTAATGTAGAAATAATTTTTCTATTATTTACATAATGTAAAGAATACTCCGCATGTAAATCTTTCAATAGATTTGCAATGTTTTACATTACATCCTTATCTTCAAAGTAGTTTTCACTTAATTTTAATTTTATTGATTTTGTTTCTTGGGGAGTAATTTAATTTTGTGTGTTAAGCTTGCATTTAAGCATTGAATATGCTCCACTCTTGTATGTTTATTTTCTGGTTCCTGTGAGGTTTTTCGATTTTTGTTTTGAAATGGAATAGATATAGATTCTTTAACAAATTTTAATGTTAATTTATTTGTGTCAATTATGGCATGATGATTTCCGAGGAAGTCAAATCCTAAAATTATTTCATAGGGGGGTGTTGTTCAATTGTCTAGTAATAAAAAATGAATTTTTACATCTTTTGTTTTCGATTTTGACGATTTTATACATTTTGAGAACTGTATGTTTTCTTTAGTCATAGTTTATATTTTCACTTGTCTGGATAAATAGTTAATTTTGATTTTGTGTTTTATTTTTTGAAAAATTTGGTGTGAAAATAAACTCACAATAGCGCCACTGTCTATGAGAGCAACAGTTTTTATATTCTCTAAATTTATGTTGATCATCGGCAGTGCGTCACTCTGTCCATCAGTTGAATTTAGTAATTGTTCTTTGAAATTTTGTACATCCTTATTAATTTTGTTTGAAATTTTATGGGATCTCGAATCCTTGTTTAATGCACTATAATTTTCTATCTGTCTTTTATTTCGAGGTCTCTTTTTTAGTTTAAATATCCATTATTTTGATATTGACTATTATTGGTTTCATATTGTCCCCTATTATTTTGATATTGTCTCCTATTATTACTTTGAAATTGTCTATTGTTATTTCCTGTTCGACGTCGTATTCCCCGGTTATTTGTGTAACTACCTCTTCTAAAATTGGATCTACTATATTGTACATAATTTTTCTGATTTGTAGGTCTCTCTTGGTAATTGGCGCTTTCCTGGCTGTTGTTTTCATTCGTCAGAGCTTTTTTTAAATTATCTTGTACCTTTTGAAGCGTAAAGCATTCGGCCATCCAATGGTTGTTACGCCCGCAAGCTGTACAAATTTTCTGTGGCGGCTTTTCTGTAGTATTTTCAGTTTTGACATTGTTTATCTCCGCATTCTCAATTATTCTTTTTTTCTACTTCAATAGTATTTACAATATCATTTTCTTACGAAACGACTGAAAACGAACAAACTGTGTTCAGATATCAAAATGGTGGTTTCTTTTTAGATCCTTCTGGTTGGTCACTGCAATCGGCATCTATCGCTTCCCGCTGCCGTGGTGCTCCTTCTCCTCTAAGGAGTTGGGGTTTTGTTCAGCCTAGGCAACCTCATCTTAGAGAAGTCTCCCCGGGGTCGTCTGCGCTGTTTTTGCTGTTCTCCGGGTGGGGTGTGTGTGGTTAAGGGTTCTGGAGTTCCTCTTTAATTTCTGGCGTTTGTCTATTCTTGGTGCTTTGTCTGGTTTCAACCACATCGCCCTTTTCTAGGACCTCAGCCTGGTCGTCTATAGACGACCCTCAGTCGTGGGGGTAAAAACCTGTTAGCCAAGAGGTAGATCAGGTCCTCACGGCTCTCTCTCAATATCATTTTCTTCCTCTAATGCGGATTCGATAACCTCCGCTATTCTAACTGCTTCATTAACGGTTTTCGGGTCATTTTTCTTTACTTCCGTTCGTAAATCCTCTCTGAGTATTTGTAAAAATTTTGTAAGTTCTATTTTCTCTATAATTTTCTTTACTTTTGGGTCAATTGTTTCTTGTAGCTCTAAATATATGATCGCTTGGTTTTCAATCTCCTGTGCTAGCTCCTTTATGGTCATGTTTGGTAAATGTTTTAGGTTGTTGAAATTATTATGTTTTTGCACTAAGGTTTGCTTCCTTTCAAATTTGATTTTTAACATTTCCATAAATTTTTCATATGATTTTTCGTTTTGCAGAGCAATATTTTCTGCCAAAAAATTGTAGTGCTTTTCCTTTCAATCTGGATTTTACAATAATAATTAATGCTTGTTCTGACCATGATGTTAATTCTGCTATTTCATTAATTTGCATTGTAAAAAAATGCACATTGTTATCTTTTTGCCCATCATATGATGGCAACATTTGCATAATTGGCAAAGAGGAGTTTTGATGCGCTTGATTTGTCGCTGTTTGCACGCGAACCGTGCTATTTGTCAAAACCGAGTTATTTGTTACTATGTCATTTATATTGACCTCCTGCTGTATGTTATCGTCAATCGGAGGATCTTGCCCCGCGTTTTTATTTGTTTGCCTACTCTTTTTCGGCGCCATGATTTAATACACTGTTATACACTTACTATACTATATACTAAATATTTATGCTAGTACATACTTATATACACAATAATATAATACATATATTTCAAATTATCATTTTCATGCATATCCCTATCTTAATACTGAATTAACATCTCATTATTAAATTTAATATTAAATTCAATCTCATTATTAAATTCAATTTTGTCTTTTACTTATAATTATTTTCTTTTATTAAAACCATAATTCTCTCCGAGCTTGACTACATACGGCACCAATGAACGTGTCGGCATCATGTAATAAGGTAAAGTTCTCCTTATCAAAAATTACTATCTTAGAACTTACCTTGATGCCTTCACTAAAGGTGGAGCATGTAAACTCCTGGTTCTCAAGCCGGAGAGACAAATACACAAAATATAAATAAACACACTTATCTAAATTGACCAATTTATTTAATATTTAAGTTATAGATATCCATTTAAGTCTTGATGAATAATACTATTCATAAATTCATTATTCTAATATATCTAGCACTGATAATATATCATTAATAAACATATTTACACACATAATATAATTGACATATACTTTTAAACACTTTCTTTTAAGCTACAGAAACTCAAAATAGTTCTTTTAGTTCAAAATACAAGAACTCGTTATTACAACAGAGACTCGTACGAGATAATTGTTCATTATTAGATACCCGTTAAATGTGTGCCTTCCGTGCTAATTAGTGACAAGTGAAACATATAAATACCTCTTTTCTCTTGCATTCAACACTTATTCGCGCTTTCACTATGCTGTAAGATACTATTGCACATCACATATCTGAGCGTGCTCACTGTAGATATTTATTGCACAAAACCAAGAAACATGTTGTTAGTTCGTTCGAAAATTCAAGTCTTCTGAACTCTCTGGAACAAACTTTTGGGGCAATTTTTTATTTCCGCCTTTGTTTTCATACCACTTCTCCTATTTATCGTTGATGCAGAAGGGGATGCCCGCTGTTTATCTATGATTATGTTGCTATTGGTTCCCTCTGCTGCATTTAGATATCTCATTATCTTTCTTAGCATTTGTAATTGGGAGTGTAACATGTAGTACAAATATTGTATTACATTTGCCTTTCCCCATCTAAATTTGCTGGTATTTCACTATGATCCTTCAATGTTATGTCGACTTTTATTTCCGGTTTTCATTCCACATACTCACTTTCCCCGTCTGCTTTTGGGTACATACATCCCTTTTTAAACAATTGGCTTGCATCAAAATCGTCTTGCACTTCTGAACTCTTTTCCTTATCGGATGGCTCATTTACCTTGAACTCATATTGACTTTCCAATACTTGACTTAGTTCAGACGAACTTTTTAATTTTTGATCTACTTTCAAAACTTTAAATTCATGTATTTTCGAATTAGTTCGTCAGTCTATTTCCAATTCTTCACTGATCCTTTGACCAATTTGTGTTCATATTCTAATTTCTGATCTATTTCCTTTTCAAATGGCTGTTTCATTTACAAATTGCCTTTTAACTTTATTCAGCACCTTCGTTCAAACTCTTCTTTCAACTTTTGAGTCCTCTATTTTTGAAAGTATTTCCGTTTCAATTAAATGCGTCAAGTTGAATTGAACTTGCGTCAAATGAATTACCGCTTGTGCTATTAAATATCTTTTTGCCCTTTTATTTCTAATTTCTTTCAATCGAAACAATCGTCTTTTGGGACATCTTTCAGCGATCTTTGCTTCTCATCTAACTGGTTGAGGGAATCTTAACTTTTCAACATGTACATTCTCTACCTCTTATATCACGTGCTGTAGCTTAATATCGTTCACTTTCACAGTGTATATATCTATAGTAGAAGATTTTTCTTCGTTCTTGTCTTGCCCACTTCTATTCGAGTAGTTTAGATTCCTCATGCCTTCATCTCTTTCTTCAAAGCTATTTCTTTGAGTGTCCAGTACCTCATTATTCGCCATTGATTATAACTGATATTTGGACCTGATTGTCTATATTGTGTTCTTTGTTGCATTCTATACTCTTGATTTGAATTATATTTGTTTACTTTCCACCGTTCAATAGTATATCGTGCATCATAATTACTCGCTGAAAACGGTTTTTCTTTTAAAATTAATTTATAGCTGAAATAGTTTTTCCTACGTACAACGTATTTTTCGTACATAAAAAGGATTTATTTATCTTTCGCTATATTATAAAATTTTAAATTCAGTAGAAATACTTTTTTACAGAAAATAAAATCCCCTATTCAGTGAACTAATCTCCAATAATATCAAATGATGCAGAAAGATTTTATTATTTACTTTAAGGGAAACATATTTCTAAATAAGTGTTATTTTAAAAAATGGGTACTTGATTCCATTCGTACGTGGGATTATTAAAAACATACAAATGTATTAGAAGCAAAAAATACTGTTATGCTTCTAATTTCCCGTGGGGTAAGAAGATATTTTTCATGACAAGGACTTATCCAAATTGCTTTATTCAAACAATATTTTTTATTACATTCTCATTTAGATTATATTCCTTGTTATGGATATGCATTTTCTGGTGTTACACCAGTTTCACATTTTGAACTTGCATCTCTAATATAAATATATATATATATATATATATATATATTTTTTATAGAGGTTTCAGAGTTATTTTCATCTGAAAGTACTAAAAAATAAAATGTATAATTTTATTGAGATTTTCTTTAAAATTTTCTGTTTGGTGAGGGGTGGATGAAACCCCATATCATTTTTAAATACGCTCCTCATGATATGCTATGCAAACTAAAGCTATAAGTTTGTCCTTAACAAATGCATATCAAAAGTTAATCACACTGAATGTTGAGCGCCACTACTCTATCTAAGCCACAATATTTTAATTGACGAAATACTTTCTTTACAAGTGCTAAAAATATAATGATTCTAAAAATGTAAAATATTCTTAATTTAATTTCAATAACATGAGTAACATTTCAGCTCAGATGAATTTACATGAAGAATTCAGAAAAAGAATATAGTATTATAGGTAAAAATGGCAAATGAGAAACAAGACAGGAATGTGGGATAATAGGCGTTAACTTTACTGACATTGAAAAACTTGGATTTGTAGTAACATTAGTTATATATACCACTAGAAATAATTACCCATCATTATTTAGTTGACTTCAATAAACTTTCGCTACTTAAATTATGCATTTGCAGATTACGTCACTTATATTCCAAATCAATTTCAAACTTCCTCAGTTTACAAATCACGTCCTCCCTCCTTTGATTTCAATCCAAATCCCCATGCATGCGAAATTCTTAGATTAAGAGCATGCATTACCGCGTACACGAAATTCCACAGCTACACAAAAGTGAAAAGCAAACAAAGAAAATATAGTTTTTTTTATGTTTTTCCCCGATTTAGGGTGATATTTACATAAATTGATTCCTTAGCGAGATCACAGATATTCTATCTTGACACCATCAGAAAGTTCGAAAATATCACTTTAAAAAAATTTTTGATCGAAGTCCGAACGATGAACTGACGAATTTCACTGATTTTGTAAAAACTTATTTACTTTTCGTGTTAAAACGCACGAATTTAAATTTCTCTGCTTTTTATATTACGATACATGCAACGTTCAGCATCTGCTTAATCTGCATTATGCTGATCTTTCAGCATCTGCTTAAAATATCACAGACCATGCCAGAAAAATATTTTTATAAACCCATACTTTGATTAATTATACATTTTTAATCTAACGATGTCACCAAAGTTTGTAATCTTCCTAGCGGGTCTCCACTGATTTAAGGAACCTTCGACTACTAATGGCACTTGCATTATAATGCCAAAAATGTCATTAGTAGTCAGTTTTCCCGAGGTTTTCTAACTTTGCAAATTTGAAATATCTTGTCCTAATATATTTAATGTGATACTATACTATCATTATGATTATTGTGCTGAACTTTTACTGATTATGGATTTTGAGTATATGTGTGTCGCTAGAATGATTTAATTGGTAGATTTTAATGTAGAATTTAATGTCTCCGCATTGATGGGATGCGGTTTTGTGATTTGACGGTGGGGGGTGGCGGTTTTCACGCCCATTGCACCGATGTAAACGGATACTGCTTTAACTCTCGGGTAACGGCGGTTACATTTTTAAATGATATATTTTTTTAATAATATATTTAAATACCCTGCTATAACTCCCCCACAAAGCCAGTTACATCATTTTGGATTAAACTACCGGGCATTGCCCGACATTGGTCACTAATCTAGCAAACAGTTTTTGTAGCAATTTTTGATTTGGCACATCCTGTGACCGCTGCGCAGGCGTAAAAGTCGCAAAGGAACAAAACTGGTCAAATTCTAGCGTGAGAAGGTCAAGTGGGTCCATTGCAGAGTAGAACGTTAAACGATATTTGCGTTGCTCGCAGCTAGTGATCATCTATTCTAGCAATACTTTCTTCTAGAAATCACTTTTTTTAAATAAACAAAAGTGTTTGACACAAATAAACAAAAATGTATGACGCAAATAAACAGAAATGTATGACGCAAACGCAAGTTCGCTAAGCGACTAATCCCTGAATATTTGACCCGCTTTCTACGTGACACGTCCTAAATAAGAATGCAGAAACCTCCCTTCAAATCAGACATATGACAAATTATTTTCTCTAACGGACATAATTTAAATCGAAGCATGTCACTTTATGAGACTTTGTTCGTAATATGTTCTAACATTAAGTCCTAATATTTAGCTGAGGTTTAAACCAACTCAACGAGAGAGATATCGTCTAAAGTTGAGGAACATCTTTACACATGTACATTTCATGTACATTTCATGAACACATGTACATTTCATGTACATCCCTTTACGTGAGTGATGTCCAAGAATAACAGAAAAATGCCATGTTACAGTGGCTGACCTAGATCAAAACGCTTTTAAGGACGGAGTCGATTTTTACCCATTATTCTTTTTCGAACACATTTAAAAATCTATTGAATTTTTTTGAATTTTGGAAAGATTTTTGCAACTGTGTTGTTGTTGTTGTTTCTTATAACCTCTTGTTTCGGTCGAGTCGCAAACAGGACCAGTGATGCCAGAAGAAGGACAAAGAACGACACAAGAAGAGATCACAAAGTTTTTATTAACACAAACAAACATCACTGACGAAGGTCAGGGGGGTGGGTGTAGCTTCACATTTAGCGAGGAACCAGAAGGCGGAAGACTGACTTTATCATGAAAACATGCCCTGCTCGGGATTCGAACCCAAGCCCACTAGACAGCAGTTGGAGACGTTATCTACTTCACCGCCTGGGCGGCTCTTGCAACTGTTCGCATCGAATGTTAGAAAACACCTCGAGGCGCTAGGCCAATTATTGGCTTTGAAATAAGAGGGATATACAGACACACTAACAATCATGGGTTTTTGCATGTTAATAGTGAGATAACCCGTCGTGAGTTTGGCATGCGCAGTCAGTAGAAAAATCCACTAGACTTTATTTTCAGTGCGAGGAAAATCGAAAATCTCCATTTTTCTGTGCTTGTTTAGAAACATGACTGAAATTAAAATAGCGTATTAATTTAAATAATGGATTTTCGTTAGAATGCGAATATTGATTTTGCTAAATACGTACAACTTTTTCCTAAATTGAAGCATTGTGGTAATCTTACTTTGTTGGATGCGGCGAAATAAATATCAGATAACCAAAAAAAGGCAAATGCTGATATATTTAAAAAGTAAATATGAACAAATTGTTCCACGGATTCGATTAAAACATCGTTGGTAAGGACAGTCTTTGGTATTTCTTATGGTGTCAAAATGGATACTATATGATATGTTTGGTTGCTAAGGCTCCGATTTGTGTGAGAATCGGTCAAAATCGTGCTACAACATAAAATAACTAAAAAAAAAATTCAAAATTTAAAGAATATCACCGACACTTATCGACCTGGGTCCGGAAATATCACTGTATAAAATTTCATGGTCGTACGACGATTCTATTTTGCGCGACACGCCCACGTGCAGAAATCATCTTCATCTATCATGTAAGATAATTTTTACTTTCTGAGTTTTGTCAGAAGTTGAAATATTTAGTTTAATGTCAGGGAAATCATTTTGCATTTTTTTTTTGTCTCAGAAGAAACGTGTAGTAGCAGAGAATGCCAGGCCGCCACCAACCTAGGCAGTTCCAGCAGACAGACGATTTCACGAGAGATATGGCAATAGGACTCAAAAGGTCAGGTTGGTCCATACGTCAAATCTCAACAGACGTCAAATCTCAGCACGCGTTAACAGTGCACTGGCTGTGACAAAGATGGTTGGAACAAGATAATGTGGCACGTTTGACGTGTGCCAGTATAGACAGAGCAACCTCAGCACGCGTGAATCGACGCATACTCCGGGAACCGTTGGCGGCCAGGCAGGCCCTTTCCGTCGCCCTTTTGCAGCATGTGCATGACGCACTTGATAATCCCGTATCAACCAGGACCATTATCCGTCGATTGGTCGCCGGTGATCTGCATTCACGGCGCCTGTTAAGAAGACTTCCTTTGACCCAACAGCACAGACGCCTCCGTTTGCAATGGTGTCGGGATAGAGCCACGTGGACGGCGGAATGATACAGAGGCGTGTTCTTAGACGAGTCGCGCTTCTGTTTTAGCAATGATAGTCGCCGTGGTGTGCGAGCCTGACGCCGAAGTGGGTACAGGTCCAATCTGACCGCATCTGTGGAACGCCACACCGCGCGACGACGCGGCATCATGGTTTGGGGCGCCATCGCCTAGGATATCAGGTCACCTCTGGTCCGTATTGGGGCACTATGGCAGCCCAACGATATGTTGATGACGTGCTGCGGCCGATGACACTATCCTTTCTTCAGGGGGTGCCCAATGCTATTTACCAGCAGGATAACGCTCAGCCACAAACGACACGCATCAACCAACATGATCTGCAAAGTACCCAGGTGCATCCCTGACCACTAGCTTTCCCTGATCTATCCCCAATCGAACACGTCTTGGACGTGATTGGACATCGCTTGCGGGAGCTACCACCGCAGCCTTTAGAAGACGATCTCTTGCAAAGGGTTGACAGAAAATGGGCAGCCATCCCTCAGGACACCATTTGCACGATCATTGACTATATACCTAGATGTATTGCTGTCTGTATCGCCGCCCGCGATGGTCCAACAAACTACTGATCAGACGGTGTTATCGATCAGTGTATAGGTGTATCATGTTGCAATAAACTTCAATTATTGTTCGTTGCTGCCTCTCTCTATTTGCCGATTTTCAGCAATTTCTGCCACTTCTTCTTGGTGTCTGATTTTCACTGTCACGTAATGTATATGCCATTAAAATAACCTAATTTTTATAAGAATCATCGTTTCTACACCCAGACTCACATACACTTTTAAAAAAAAAGCTTCAAAGTTTGAAGAACCCTCAATACAAGTAAATTTATAAAAATGCAAAAGTTGTGGTTTTGATTCCAGTAAAATACCCACCCTTTACATATGTATTGTATAAAAATAATTGTTCAGTTAATTTATTTTTTAAATGAAAAACTCGTTATTTATTCATAACATACATGTGCTCCGAAGCAAAAGTTTTTATGGACTTTTTTCTTGTCAGAAAATAATTTCTTATGAGTTTTGATGAACTTGTAAGGAATAAAGTTGATTTAGGATTTGAAGAAAATGACTTTTTTTTTCTTCTTATTTTGCATTTGGGTTCGTAACTTCGAAAGAAATCATTTCTCCATTGAAAGATCGAAGAACATTTAATTTTAAATAGCAGCTGGGCAATTTTCCAAGTTGAAGCCCTTTATGACTATTAAATGACCTGCGAGGTTCATGATCATGAAAATTAATGATCGTTAAAGTTTTGGATATTCTAGTTTTTCTTTAAACTGTATGTAGAATTTCAGTTTTTTGCAAGAGGAGAAAAGTAATTTAAATACTTAATAAAACATGGTGGGGGTACAAATGTATCAAGCATTTTGTTATCTTTAAGTACATCTATATATACTATGATTATGTGTTTCTTCCTTTTAAAATTTAGTCGTCCATTTTGGTTCTGTAATTGTTTTCATATAAAAAAGTCGATTTCGATACTTTGATGTGAATACATATTTTAGGACCTCTTGAATACGTTTTAATATTTTCGCGTTGAGCCCATTCAATAGTAGCATTAAATATCGGTCCAACTTGTAAGGAATAATGACCAATATTTTATATCTTAGCATTACATTGGAAATACTTCCAATGTAATCCATATATTGGGGTTACAATGGCCTCCAATTTTGGCTAATATTTTCATTACAATTACGCCAATATTGGTGTTACATTTGGCAATAATGGCGTAATATTATTCCAATATTGTCTCAATATTTTATGCCGATATTAGGCCAATTTCATCAAAATATTTACTTTATCATATTGGTCGAATATTGGATCTAATAAAAAGAACATATTGCACCAAAATTTGATTGCTACTGAGGTTTGTTTGTTTGTATGTCTGTAATCGATTTCTTGTATACACGATAGCTGCTACAAATATTAAGGAATTTTCAAAAAACTTTCTTTTCGGCTTTGTTAACGAATCTTCTTAAATCTAGAAATGAAGTTTTAAAATTTGATCGAAAACTTCGAAATTTTATATTTTCTTAAAAGGGCATCATAAGACACAATTTAACACGATCATGCATAAAATGGGTTATTTATTGCTCAATGATAACAAAACTAAATATTTTCAATTATTGCAGTGATCAAACGTCATATTACGTTGACATAATAGTAATTTGAAAACAAATTCAAAATGAGACTGTTTCTACTAATACAATACAAATTATAATTATATATTAAAATCATTATATAAAATTCTGATATTAAAATAATTCTGAGAATATGTATTATGTTGAAATAAAATATTGAAAATAAAACCGTTTAGAACACGTTAGAATATCGCTTATAATATCATTTTAGAACTTTTAATATGTGGTTTCTCACTGAAAAAAACAAAAGAACAATTTATATACTATTCAGAAAACAAAAGATTTTTATAATATCTGAAATAAAAAAATTGTGTACATCACTTCAGAAAACAAACTTAAAATAAAACTGTTCAGAGTTATGAATGTCAATAACAAATCGTATGCATCGTGAAGAAGGTGACGCAATATTATTAAATAATTTAAGTATTTGAATAATCTGCTCGGTTAATTTTATTTAATTAATCAACGAATGGGTTGATGGAGTTTTCTTTGTTCTGGAGTAGTCTGCTATATTTTAAGAAGCTGTTGTTAAATATTAAACGCTGAATGCATTTGACGAAAATATCATTCAATTTTTACAAATGGTGCTATGCGAACAAAAATCACGCCATATTGTTGGAATATTATTAAAATATATTAATTTATGAACTATATTGCGTATTGGGGATGTTATAAATATTGGTAATTGCCAATTTAGAGTTTCGTGAAATGTAAGTTCATTGGATATATTGAAATAGTTTTATATGTTGTTATCCGGGAAAGAGAAAAATGCACAATTCGGCATTAAAATATTGTACCGAAAATTGTATACATCAATTTTCACGTGAAAGAAGTAAATTCATTGCATTATATAGGCAAAGTTATGTGCTGGATATATAATAGTTTTTCATCAATATATTTGGAGCAGTCAGGACACGCAACCCATTTGACAGCAATTGTTTGTCGTTAACAATTTTACTGCAAAACATTGCTTGTCAGTATTCTACTTTTAGAAAATAAAGTCATTTACAATAATCTGACCTAATATTGGGGTACCTAAAAATTTGAAATCTTCATGTTTTTTTGTTTTTTTGTTTTTTTTGTAAATTTTCCTATAAAGTATCTATATAACAAGGAGCATACCAGTTCTAACTGTTTAACTTAGGTATACGTCTTGTGAAATTTTGATAAATAATGGCACAACTTCGAGAAAATATTGTTTTTGACCAATGATTAAAGTTCTTTAAAATTTGAGAATTTTGAATTTTGTAACTTTGTTTTAACGATTGCTTCTGGACACACCCAGTATACCGAATTCCAAATGTGCATCTCAAATATATTTTCTGTAACATTTTGATTATAAGTCATCTTTTTCATGAGAAAACCTACGTAAAAAGTACGATATTTGATAGTCCATGACTAGTCAGTAAAATTCCTTTAAATTTGAAATTTTTAATTCAATATTTTTTACTTTATAGATAGCTATAGAATACTTATCATACCGAACTTGAACTGTGTAACTTACTCAAATTTTCTATAGAATATTAATTTAAGTCATCCTATTTGAGAGAAAAACGGAAAAATACCCCTAATAATATACTATACGACATTTTAGAAATTTCAAATAGTCATTTTGGTTATTTAAAATTTAATGAGTAACATATTTATGTGATTTTCCTTGAGAGTAGCAGTGTAATATCAACATGACGAATATAATGTTTATAACTTTATTTGTAGGCTTTAGAGTTTAGATGCAAATGTGGAAATTTCAGTTTAAAATAAAATGCAATACCTTTGACGCATCGATACAAAAAATTGCTAAAGCAAAATAAACCAAAATTAATAACATATTGTCTCATCTACCTGTCAGAAAATTTTAAAACAACATTTTACTCCTTTTAGTTTCTAAAATACATGAGGTGAAATACGAGTATCCACATTATGGCTCGTATATAATGTACTCATTAGAGCATCCAAGGCATCACATTAATTTTTTGAACAGAACTTGGTTGAGACTCTGCTTCGCGACTTAATAAATATTTAAACAAGAAAATAAAATAGTTTGAATGCGTTAAAACCCTGTGCTTTACAAATTATGATTTTATTGTCAGAACGTCCTATTCAGAACATTTATTTTAATATTTTTTTAAAACTATAATCAGATATATGCATTTTATGAGAATATTCAAATTATTTTCAATCAAGTTAATCGTACTACTCTATTTTTTTAACTTTAGAATTTATGGTACTTTATATGAATTACCATAATTGTATGAGTAATGTTTCCGTATCTAAAATCCATATCAATTCATATTTCCGCATTATTCTAATTATGCATGATTGATTTAATTATCATCTGGTTAATAAGAACCAAACCACATGCAGGTTATCTTCACTTATAGTGATTCCATAATGTAAAATGCATATCATGGTATAAATTGGCTTAACCCATACATTGTGCAGAATTAAGTAATATGTATTTGTGTTACTAATGCAGTTGCAGTTACAATATGATTACGAATATTTTGGATCATTCAATGTGCATTAGGTGGAATATTTAATAGAATGTATTAATTTTCTGAAGTTTGAATTATATATCTATCATATATAAGTTATCTAGAATATGATAAATAGTAAGCCATATATATTAGTTATAATAATTAATATGTTTTATATGGGCAAATTAAAAACTATTAATATGTGACTGTTTATTTATACTTCATTTTTCTTCGCATCGTCACCCTCATTTCGTATTTTTAAAATATTAGATTTTTCATTGACCTGGAATATGAGACAGATGGAATGAAACCAAAACGAAGATTCTGGCTTGAAAAGAATTGCTGGATCAGTCTGAAAAATTATTTTGAATTTATAAATTCTTCTTTGCATCGTCCCCCTTAATTCTATGTTTCAAAATAGTAGATTTTTTTCGTTGACATGGGAGTTGAGACGGATCGATTAAGAGTAAAACCGAGATTTTTGGTAGTGTGGGAATGATTGATAATTAAGCAAACTCGTTTTATGTTTTTAGACTATTCCTTTGCACTGTCACCCCTGTTGGAGCCCTTGAAATATGTATTTGAAAGACGCCAAGTGTTCTTATTTGGAGAGCGCCAAGCGGCGGGTTGCCGATTGTTAGAAAGCGAAATTGTAGAAATGGAATAAAAACTTGTAGCGTTAGGCGACACGAGAAAATTGCTCGTTGTTCTCATTGCTTCATGTAGATAGTTTTGTAATAAAGGTATGGATAAGGACTGCGGTACTCTTTTATTGACATACAATCCACTACGCATATAGAAAGACTCAATTTAGTTATGTTTGATTCATCCTTCAACCAGTAATTCAAATTTCTGAAATTTTTTAATTTTTTTTTAAGCTCAGACAGATTGAACGGCACCAAAATCAAGATTCTAACTATTGTAGAAGTGTGCGATGATTTAGCATTTATAATACGGCTCCAAGAATCCACATTTTAAACTCCAGACCGGCAAAATAACTGAAAAAGTACAGCAATTGAACCAGCGCCGCTCTAGGATAAGAGATTTTCAGTAGTACAACTGTTGTACCGTCGTAGTTAAAAGGTTAAATACACCATTATCTGAGTCAATCAGTCAGTCAGTTCAGTTCATATTCTATAGATTCATTCTTCATTCTGAGTTTAAGTTCATTTAGATATTATACGTTGCTTGTTTATGCCACTCAGGGAATAACGGTCGCGTTATATACCATTTAAAAATAATCGGTCAAAGGGATATTAATTCACTGTCCTTGACCGTTCTTTTAAATCTCGCTAATTCTGCATCAAAAATTAAAGTTATCTTTTCAATTAAATGAAGAGATTGTAGCTGAACACCGTAAAGTCGATTTCTAGAGCACGCTGTGTTCTTTTCTCAACACAATTTTGAGCTAGTTATTACTGTTGTTACAGTTTTATCAATTTAATACATCGTTTAAAGTTATTTTAAAACACATAAAGTTATTTGTTACACAAGTTATTTGTTTTCATATATCAAGTTATACAACATGTTTCATAGAATTTAAAAATGGGATAGATTGAAAGCATTTTTGTATTTAAACACCTTTTATATAGAGTGGAAATAAATAGTTTCCAAAATTTCTTTGAAAAATGTATTTTTGAATTAATGATGAACAGAAATATACAACTGAATTATCCTATAAAATAAATCTGTATAATGCAATAACAAACACATTTTACAGTTATATAATGAAAGAGGTTTGCAGATGGTGATTTTATAATTTTATAAGTGCTTATAAAAATATATTTATGAAGTCATAACAACTAATAAATAAACTAAAAAGGAATTACCACACGGGTGTTAAATGAATTTCATCTCAAATCAGTAATGCTATCATTCGCGTGCCATTCTTATCCGACATGATTAAAGTAATCGCTATTTCCCTCATGAGATTCAAATCATATGCAGATTACTTTCCATCATTGTAGTAATCAAATTCTACTAAATATCCGATGATAAATTTGCTTTCATCATTAGACACATTTAAATAACGCCTATGTAACAAAGCAGTCAGATTTAAAATAGGATGCATTATCTTATATTCTGATCCACATGATTATGTTATTCAAAAATCGTGTAATTAGGTGTCAACGAACATGCAATTTATATGGTTGCGTTGAAGTGTTTTTATTTCAAATGACCTGCCTCAAATTTTTGCCCAAATTTATATTTGCTCAACTTACCTTTATACATCATTCACAGTTCTTATATTTCAGAACTTTAAAATCACATTGATGAAATCAAAGATCGCACTGTACGTTTAAGAATGTAATAATATGTTTGACTAGATATACTACTTCTGAAATGGAATCGTTTGCTAGATTTACCTTACAGTATCCTCCTTTGAAACAGAAGCGTGGTATTGCCAATCCTATTCAGCCAATACCACACTATATTTTAACACGGTCTTTAACCCTAATATGCAAAATCAACACAAATAAAGAAACAAGGAACGAACATAAGGCGAGTGGATTATGAAAAGATTGATAATGTCTACACTGCGACACAAATTTCGGAATAAATTAAATTAAATTATGCATTGACTCTTCACAATGTATATGGACATTTTTGGTTTTTCTATACCTCTAAGTTGGCACAATTGTCGTAAGTATCAATTCATATCTCTCCTAAGAAGATTTTGCTATTATAACTATGGCGCAGTAAAACAAAATTAACTTAAAGTTATACTTTTAGAATTATTAATTTCTTGAGATTGTATAGATTGTTTAGGCGTTGATTACAATTTATACAGCACCTATGAAAATAAAACATTCAAGTTTATTTACTCTTTGTTGCGTTGATTAATTACTAATACCGCTTTAAACAACTTACGAGAATTAGACAAAAGCATAATATTACATTGATTTATCTAAATATGGCCGTAATTATCGAACATCGTAGAACATTATTACACATTGCGTTGTGTGCCGCTAATAACCCTCCAATTTTATTTTTAGCGCGAGTTCTGTAAAATAATATTAATTAACATACTTATAAATTGATTGCACCATTTTAACTTTAAAATAAAACTATTTATTAACAACACGGATCAACTAATAACTTAATTACAACAATGACTACCATTAACTGTGCCGGAGCAAGAAAGTGTGAGACCATTAAAATGTAGTTATCAAAAGGTTCAATGACCTGCATACAATAGTAGTCTGATTGTCTTTATACGTTAATATACAGCTCGTACAGTCATACGTGTTCTAGCGGTGTACTCCGTGCAATACCAACTCGGAATGTGGTATGTCGCCTCGTACAGTAGTCGCTCACTGCACACAATTCTACGTACTCTGGCTGCACTGCCATTCTTATACAACCCTAAATCTGTGACTTCGACTTGTCGAACTCTCTAAATACATATCTTACTTCATCTCTGCTATTCGATATTTTTTGTCTACTGAAGTTTATATCTTTTTATACTCCTTTGGTTATGGTACTTTTGCTTGAGGTCTGACACGCTTCTTTGGTTCTGATAGGGTGACCTAAGGGTACTGAGTCCAGACATCTTGCACATTGTTCAACATCTTTGACCACTCTAGTGGTCTCACCTTATCCTTAGAGTCCTTCTACCCACCTGTCTTGACGCCCTAAAATTTATCGTTTCAGATGACCTCTCGGTCAGCTGAATGTTACTCGACCAGGGTTTTGTAAAAACTGGCGTCATTGAGACTGAAGGTACTGTCTGACGTTTCAGACACAATAAATAACGCACATAAAACTGTGTTACAAAATCTGGTGTGAGACCTATTTCTGGTCTCACACATCTCCCTGCGGACAAAGAAACAAAAAATAAAAGAAAAACACAATCAACAAAGTTCGATTAAAGATCATGTCTTTGACAACTCTGTAATTGACATTTTTTCATGCTGACAGTTCGTCATAGAACTGAAGTTCAAACAAAGTATTGTGAACAGAAAAGTTTGTAAAGACATATTATACCCTATATATATATATATATATATATATATATATATAAGTTATGTACTCATCAACATTATTCAGGTCGCTTTAAAATCAAGTAAAATTTAAATTTTGACTAATTTATGACTTACTGAGATATGCACATTCACCTGGCAATGTTACACACTTATAAACATTACTGATACCTTAACAATAACAACTTTTTTACAAATTAAGCAGCAATATTATTCCCATATTATTATTTTAACACAATTCACTTTTCTTTGCTTTACAACAATTTTTTTATTATTGCTATTTTCCTGAAATCAACACATTGATTAGCATTTAACATCATCGTACACAATCATTAACATTTTTTTTAATTCAGGCATTTAAATTTCTTTTAAACATTGCAATGGGCTGGTCAATATCTTTCTCTCTGACAGTGTCTTCCAAACTCGACGAAATGTAAACAAACAACCATCTCCTCTCTCGTTGACAGGAGTGAATGATTGATCTGTTAAAGAACTGCTAATGACAATAGTGTTATTTTCTTCCCTTGAGCGGAAGTGTTCATAAACATGAAGTGTTCAAAATCACTGCCTTCTTGAAAGCAGGGTGACCAGTGCTAATGACTTACCCTACCAATCGATTCATTTTTAAATCGTTTTTTTGCTAATCGACGGATTTCGAGATAAGCATTCTCTCAACTCAACTCTCTTTGAAGAATTATCGGACAGTTTTTGAAAACGCGTTGTTCGCCTGCTCAATTCGATGGACGCGCTCAACAAAGGGTTCTACTTGAACAAGGATCGTAAAACTTTTAATGCCCATCGACCCATTCGTATAATCGTAACCCATTCGACGTGTATATAAACGTTAACTTAACATACTTTAAATATACATTTCCTACCCATTATTTTAACATTATGCTTTTATTTTGCCTATCATTTTTTCTATTGTTGCATGCTACACGTGCTAGTATTTATTGCCTTATTATTGCATTATTGTTCCTCACGAAATCTCTTATTTAAACTCTTATTAGTTGGGAGCCTATGGCTAACTTGTATTAAATATCAAATTTATCTTTAGGTGCCTCATCTATCAGTTAAAATTTGACCTGAAACATACATTTCATCCCTTTTATATAAATTTATCCAAAATTTTAAATCATTTTAATGCATTATGTTATATTTTAAATTTTAATTAGACTCTCAAATTTCTTATTGATACTCTATCATCATTTTTTAAAATACCTTCCTTATGTTTTGCATGAATTTATAATTTTTGAAATTTAATTTTTGCCTAAAAATATGTGTTTAACTTATTTAAAATGAATTCTATACATTATTTTACTTATTATCAAAAATTTTTTTAACCATTATCCTTGAATAAAATACCTCACTTTAAATTTATTGTCATCCTTTCGCTCTATGATTTGTTTACATTCTGAAAAGTGCTAAAGAGTTGAGTAGTCACTCTTCTGTATCTCATATTATTATTACTACTTCGTTTATCGAAGAGTTGAGTTGTATTGGGTGAGTCGTTCATTCATTTGGCAATTAGATTCACACTTTGTAAACAAACCTAGCGATTTATTTACCTATGTTATTTTTTTTTTAATATCCTACGATTTTAAAACATTTTTATTTTCTTAACCGCGGATTTATTTACACAACCTTACCTACGTTGTTTATAAGATTTATTTATGTATTTTTTTAGAACTTTGAATACTTAACATCTAAGTAACTGCGGCTAACATGCTTTTTAGCTGTTACAGTTTATCAATACATATTATTATTTTACTTATATTTTGCTACACATGATATTTTATTTATATATTTTATTTTTATTTATTTACATAACATTCCTCAAACTTATTCAGATACTTATCACAATATTTCGTCGTATTTACAAATACCTAATCTTCAATTTATATTACATTACTACCAAACATTTTAAGTAGTATTACTTTGTTTACAATTGCTCAATTGATATCGTTGACATTTTATATTCTTTTTATTTACATGCCTCACTGACATCTAAATTATTTATTATCCTTCCATATTTATTTATATTCATTTCATATTTATATCATATTTATATTTACTTTAGTACAATTTTCACACATGAATATTTACATTTTATTTTCCTATCCTTATTTATTTATACACATGATTTTCGTAATATTTCCTTGCGTTGTAAATCAACAACAAAAATGCTTTATTTAGCACTCATTATTCTTAATTAATTTTTTATTCCTAAATTTTTACACCTTTTATGAATTTATTCATTTATACATTTAAACAAAATTTTAACTAAATTTAATTTATTTATCCTGTCACTTTAGGATTAATTTATTTTTTTCATTTGTATACACAATTTATACTATTCCTGAAATATTTATTTACCTTAAAAATTTTCAATGCATATTTACATTTTACATTTCAACATTCTTGCACGAGATATCGTGTCCTCGATTACTTCCTTACAACTCATTCCTTAGCTCCTTCCTTAGCTCATTTACATTCCTTAGCTCATTTACAGCTATTTTAACTGTTTATATTTTAACATTTAAAATTCTAATTGATTTAAAATTTTCAATTATTTATGCAATTTATTTATTTTTTTAATGACATAAAATTTATACCATTAATGACTAATCCTTAACATTCTCATTTTCAGCTCATTTCTGTTTGCACTTTACTTAATCATGTCTTACAATTTTTAAGCCTCAATACTCTTTCTAAAAGTTCATCTAAGCTGAACCATATTTTGAGATCAAGATTTACCCTGAAAAATTAAGCAATTTGACTGGATAGGAAAGCAACAACAATTTCCTTGCATCGACTTGGCTACAGACTTTTCATCTACCTAATTAGGTAACATATTTGATTCAACTTTTTATTTTAGTATATCATTTGCATAAATATTTTTGCTGAATTTTTATCACGTGTAAAACATTTTGTACTTAACATTATTTATGTACATCATTTTATTTTTGAAAAAAAGATTGTACAACCATTATTAATTTTTTGAAATTCATACCATTATTCACTTTTTCAGAAATTCATTCATTACCAGATCATTTTTCCTGAAATTAATTGACTTTTTATTTTTATCTATCTCTCATTTTACAATTCTTTAAAAACCAATTATCCATAAAATTTGAATTCCTAAATATTTTTGATCTTATGAAAAAAATTTGAATCTAGCTTTCTTTCATTTTGTTCATGAATTTTTTCATTCTCGTTTGTGTTTTGAAACTGTATCTCATTTAGCAACTTTAATCTTTGAATAATATATTCCTTGCATTTGCTTTGATTTTTATTTACTTCTGAAGCTATTTTTTGAACTTCCGTAATTTCATTATCAATTTAATTATTATCCCTTATTATATTCTCATTTTCATTTTGAATATTTCCACTATCATTATTTGCATTTTGAATTTTTTGAAAATCAACACGTTCATTTTCATTTTCCATAACATTTATTAATTTATTCTCATTTGAATTTTGACAGTTTTCCACCTCATAATTTTTATTTTCAATTTGAATCGCTTCAAAAATTTTATTTTCATTTGCATTATGAACTTTCTGAAATTTAACATTTTCATTTTGCATACTTTCGTAATCATTAATTTCAAAATGCTTATTAATTTTTTGATGTTGCATTTTTTGGATACCCGTATCTTCACTTCTGTGTTGAATATTTTTATTCGCACTTTGAGCATTTTATAATTTATACAGTTTGTACGGTATAACATTTTTCGATTGAATCTCAAATATTTCACCGCTACCTTTATATTTATTTTCACTTTGTACGTTTTGTGCTATATGACATTTATTGGAATTATTTTCCTTTATTTCACTGTCTTTGTCATATTTTTCCGTCAATTCGCTTGCACATTGTACATTTTGTTCGATATAACATTGGGTGGCGTAAATTTCAATTGGTTCATCTTTCATACTATATTTATTTCTAATGATCAATTTAATTTTCTCTCCAAGTTTAATTACTTGAAAAGTTCCCTGAAACCTATCTTGAAGCACATTGGAATTAATTCCCTCTTTCAAAAATACGTATTTCCGATTTGCATTTCTTCGTTAGTAATTCTTTTGAAATTTTTAATCACTCCTACTTTCCACTCCATATTTCATATACATATTTACACTTGAGAACTGCTAAAGATATAACAAAGTGTTTCCATATTTACACTTGAGAACTGTTAAAGGTATAACAAGGTGTTTCTTCTTCTTTTGTACATAGATTATGAATATTTTCATAATGTTCAGTAATATGAATCACTTGAAAAAAGTCGTGTAAGAAGACAAGTTCGCCAAAATGAGGATTGTTCAAATTGTTTCTCATTAAGTGGTGCGCTCAGTGGAACCAATCCAATGCGTACAGTGCTTGCTGTCCATATACTCTGTATTTATGGAATTTGGTGAACGATATGCAGTCGTGACTCGTTGCATCGTCGTATCTAATTGTACAGGCGTAGCATTCAAAGAGTTCGAATATTTTCTCCACTAGACAGTTTTTTAAGTGGTTGCATAAAGCAGATTGGAGTTCATGAAATCCACGGGGATTATCTGGATCCTCATTAGAAACACTAGGGGGCACTGGATAGCTAATAAGTTCCCTTTTCACTAAAAATCCAAAGTATTGGAAATCACATTTTCTTGCACTTGAATGTTAATGACTACGATGTGATTACACAATTGCATGGTTTCAGGTAGGGTAAGAACCACATGCTCCGGAACAAACTGGAAAGATGAATCTTTTTTTCGAAACATGCGTTGGAATGTCAGTTTGGGCTCTCCTTGCACTGTGTGTCGGGATATGAGGAGATCCTTTTTTATGATGTGTAACATATTATCTTTCAGGAGATTTACCAGGTATGAAGAGCGAACCATATGGTTGCAGATAGGGAAACATCCTCTTTCGTTGGTTTCAGGATTCCATCAGCATCCGATACAAATTTACAAATATGTATCCGTGTTTGTCCGATAAAGTACACAACACTTACAAAAATGTCACCACCCAGATGAAACAGAGTAGGAGGTAATGAATCCAATGTGATATTCTCTGGTTCAGAGCATACTCCCTTTGCTGAGGCATCAGTAGCATTCGCCAAAGTGCATTTACAAGTAATTGTTAGCAACGATGATAGCAGAAAACAGACTTCTCTATGTGGGTATCAATCAGAATGTAAAGGGTACTCGTAAAAAAAATCGCCAGAAGATGTGTTCTAATCTCGCCAAAAAACTGATATAGCTTGTTTCAAATCGCCAAAAAGTGGTATAACTTGTTTAAAAATCGCCAATACATGGCATATTCTCTTCTAAAATCGCTAACCCGTGTGTGACGTATTCAGACAGTGACGTCACCCATTTCATGTCCATTCTAAAATGCGTGTGACGAATTCAGACAGTGACGTCACTCATTTCATGTCCATTCTTGAATGGCACTTGTATTGCAGGGGTAGCTTCCATATAGTTTGGTTCTATAGCGCTGTCCTAGGGTGCATGAAATATACGCTGTTGGTTTAGTAGATATTCATGCAGTCTGAATCCCATACTACATTCAGAACATGAGCTGGATTCTAAATGGATAGGCATATGTCTTTTAAGGCTACTAGATTCAGTGTACTTCTTTACACACTCTTTACAGTCATAGGTTTTAGTGGAAGGTGGGTCGTATTGGATTTTGTTAACATGCAGACTTACATTTGTAGATTTGCTGAACGCCTTGCCACATACTCCCCACTTATAATATATAAAGGAATCTACCTTAGAATGTTCCTTGATATGCAAGGTTGAATCTCTTACTCGACTGAAGCCCATGTAGCACTCTCCACAGCCGAAGGTTATCACATCCTCATGAACCATCAGATGGTAAGTAAGACACCACTTGTTCTTATATACTTTACCACAGATGTCACATCCCTATAAAAGATGAAAGAGAGAAACTCAGTATAATCGATATATAAATTCATTTTAACAATTTATTGCATAACACACCATTTATTATGAATCATATAAAATAATATACTTTCAACACATTCTAAAATAGCTCAGCTTAATGAAATTACTTAATAGGATTATGTTAAAAGCAAATACTTACATATTTATTCTCGTTTATGGTTAGATCATCATCATATACATTCTCGTATGGGGCTAGACCGTCATCGTATACATCCTCATCAGTATTATTAGGCAAAACATTCATAGCAGAAGCCATGGTAGCAATAGAGAAAATATAATAACTTGGTTGGATAGAATCTAACGAGCAAGTAACCTATCTTAAACACAATCCCCATGAACTAGCGTTTTCCCCCTCCCTCATGCTGACGTAACAAACCTGCTTTACCAATCCCATGCAATCCGCTTCACACGCATGCGCGATCCCCGCCCGACATGAACGGGCATATTCAGTAACGTCACTGAAGTCTGTTTCGTATAGGTAGTATACAATGAATGATAACAACACACGTTTAGATAAAAGAAAGGAAATAATACGCAGGTAATTATGAATCATCATCATTTTATTCATCATTATTAATAATCATCCC
Organism: Amaurobius ferox; assembly: GCA_951213105.1. Classification (NCBI taxonomy): domain Eukaryota; kingdom Metazoa; phylum Arthropoda; class Arachnida; order Araneae; family Amaurobiidae; genus Amaurobius; species Amaurobius ferox. Next base: position 7,193,534 of record OX578134.1, on the reverse strand, counting down.
ATTTTAAATAGCGAGATTTTACAGGTTCCACTTTGGGGGGAATAGGAGTATAAGGTTGATTATACAAATTCTTGTTTTTCACAAAGTGAGTAGGTATATTCAGTTCATCTAAAGCTGTTAAAATACTTGCTGTCTGTCACACTTCGTTTTCTTTGTCCAAATATCAGATTAAATAAATCTCCAATATTAGTCTTTGGAATCCGTTGTTGATGGTGTGAAATTTGTCCTTTTTCATTTCATGAAGGAATGTCGGAGTGGCATTTTATAGTATCCAATAAATTGTTGGCATAGTTTCACATGGTTTGGGGAACACTATTTAAAATAATATCTTCATATCTTGAGACTTTCTGCGACTGCAGCTTCGGTAGGGCATCTTCGGATATTTCCATCTCTGTATCCATCTCCATGTTCTCGAGAAGGTCCTTGTCAGATACTTGTGTGTTCACAAGAGGTTCCTTGTGAGAAACTCGTATGCGCGTGTTGAAAGTATCCATCTTCATTATCTTTTGTAAAAGTTCGTAATAAAGTTTCACTTTATCATCTTCACTCAGGGAACTGTTCAGAATACGAGCCATTTCCTTATCGAAATCACTTCTATACTTTTCTATAGCAACATGTTTAGACAAACGGTTTTCAGGAACCAAGGCATACTTTTTAGCGTGCTTCATTGAAAAGGGTTGTAATAACACTGAGGGCTGCTGGAATGAGTAAGTTCAAAAAACCATCTTTCTGAATAATAAGCTTGCGTTTCAGGTAGAGTGACTTACGCTTGTCTGCCAACTCTCGCAAAACAGTCTTGTGCTGTCGAAGTTTGCTGTTTTGATGTGTCGTGAGTGGAATATTACCCTTTAATGTATTCAGGCCACATTCACAGATGGCTTTTATACAGGAGGGGGGAATCTTTTTCAACAAGTTCTTTCGTAGTTTTGAGGGACAAGAGTGAAGCAGCCGGAATTTCTTCTACTGTTCCCTGCTGAGTTTCATCTTCGCAACTGAGTGAATACTGCGCATTCATATCCATTTATTCATTTCAAGCAATTAATGTCTCAGTTTATACAAATATTATGTCTGATCTGGTAAAATCGAGGCGCGCAAACACATCTCTTCTTGAGTCTCATTGCGCAGGTCTAAAAACAAATAAGAATAGGGCTTTCGAGTGGCCTCTTTCGTACACTTCATATGTGGTTCATATTTCGGTAGAGGCAACAAAATTCTTTACACTGATGCCGAACAAATTAACCCTACACTAATGTTGACGGTATCACTTTCTTTCAACCTAGACCGTTCGACCAAGTCGAAGGTGTAAGGTATCTTTTCGAATGGCCAGAACAGTGCAACTCAATTAAGACTGAAATCCAATGGGAGCGACATTCACAGGAAACGTACCATTCTTCCACTACAACCAACATCAAGAAAGGACTTAGAGACCCTTATGTTTAATGTGACCGTACTTCGCATAAACAAGGGTCAATTTCAGCAGAATCGGGTCCTCTAAATGCAATTCCCGTGCTCTAAGAATTGGGCTTTTCTGCCTGATGTTCGGGATATGAATATGACACTAGTACGATTAATACGGATTTAATTTACTCTGACATACTGGATGGCGATATCAAATCGAGAGGTCAACGAATGCGCAGGCGACCGGTGTAAAAAATAATAGTATTAGGGTGCTAATCGGGGGTAAAAATAGCGGAAGTGGTCAGTCAGATTGTCAAGTTGCACATCAATCTGACATTAGCAGGATGTGAAAACAGAGTTCACTTCGACACGGCAAGAGCTCGTAATTCTGTTACAGTAGCTTAACGGTAAGGCTACAATTCGGCAGTACGCAGACCCGTAATTCGATTCTTTTTTAGGGAAGCATGATATTTTACAACTTTTATGCAACCATATGTCTTTGTGCAAATAACCAAACTAAAATATTAAACACATCAAGATATATTACATAAAAAATTAAAGGTGATGCCGTAAACTGAAAAAAATGAGTGGTATTAGGGGAATAGTGTAAAACTAAACTGTACAAACAAGTATTTATGTAATTTATATAATATGAACTGCATAAATACATAGAAAAATGTAAAATGATAAAAAAAAATAGACTAACAATATGTTTTATTATTTTATCAAGATTCTACATAGTTTCAATTTTTATCTCGACATGAAGAACAGTATTAGTTATATCTTCATCATGCTATTTTTTCCCTTCTCTCTTGGGAAGTAGGTCGTAGTTTATTCTAAGCAGAATAAGAAGTCTCTACAAGCAAAGATATCCGTGAACAAGAAGCGTTTGTAATATGCGAAAATAAATTTCGTGAATTTCGTATCATCTGTGTATAACATAAAATATGTTGATCTACAAATAACATTTTATTGACGAGCAACTCAATTTAAAAAACTATGTAGGTGTTATGTAAAACCACGGGTTTAATAAGGATACTTCATCTGCTAAGTATATAAAAATAAGCAAAAATCTTACAAAAGTTCTGACGCTTGGAAAATAATATCAAGTCCAATTGTCTGAGAATAATGTTGAGTCAAAAACTGAGAAATAAATCTGCCGTGACACTTGATTTCACATTTAGATGTAGCGCAGCATATCGCCTCTAGTTAATATTATCATGCCAAAAGTTGTAGCTTTTCCTATATTATATTCTTCTCCTATTACTTTCTTCTCATTTATAGTTTATGTGAGAATAAGGAATTTCTAATTTCTAGTAATCTGTGGTACAGTGTGTGAATATAACCATTAAAAATGCAGTCTTTAGGAATGGAAATAACAGTTTTGTCTAAAGATGCAAAAAGAAACAGGGTAATACCAAGGCCCAGTTTTATTACCGCTTTTGAGACTTCAGTTTTTATGATGGGGCGTACAGTAAATTACTGTCCAAGCTATAAAATTATGATCTCGTAAAGCGTGCGTCTTATGATGTAAATAAGATACTTACGAAGTACATTACAATAACCTTGACTTTAATACGTCAATGTGTGCTCCTAGAACTAGTGTCAGAATGGCAGATGACTGGACAAAGAGTCCAGGTCAACAATGACATCAAGAATGAATCAGATAACCATTTACATAAACATGTTGAGGAAAGATTTTGAAGACTTAGTAGCCAGTGTACTAAATTAATGTATTCGAAGTGTACCACACCACGAAAGCAGCTCTAGTAACTAGTTTATTAATAATTGATAGTGTTAATAATTGATTAACAGTTAATTGATTGATTAATAGTTAATTAATAATTGATAATGTTATTAATCAATTTGCCTTTCAGAAGAAACACAGGGCAACATACCAATATAATTATGGTTAGTTATCACATCGGTGATGTTCTGAAATTTACAATTAGTGGCCAATTCTCATCTTATAAATTAAGCCCATAATATTATTCTATTTAATATTTGTTCAACACATAATCCATTAAAAATTTCCAGCTAGGATTGAAATAAAAATCACAAATACAAACATGCTGTACATTTCTGTCTAATTAGAATATTTCAACAGCGTCAGGATTACTGATGCACATCGCTTTCTTCTGTAAGAGTCAAAGTGAGTAATAACTCTGAATGATTTTGAAACTACAACCAAGATCAGTTGTTCAAAACTTTTTGAACTGCAACCCGTTGTTTCGGAATAAAACTTTTCGCAGTCCATCTCAACAGAGAGAAATGTCTTCGCATCTTAGTTATTTCATTTTTCATGTTCCTGCAATAATCCGTCATTTTTTAAAATATGCTTAAACAAAGACATTTTGACAACGCCTTGGCTGATGGTAAACACTTTATCATCATTTCACTGGTTTGGGCAACTTTTACAACAAAATTATATATATTTTAATTTAGAAGTGGTCTTTATATACATATGCATGTTTATTTTGAAATTTCAAATTCCAAAATCTAGAACCACTCGACCAATTTTAATTCACCTATAATAAAAAAACTTGTTTTACAATTTCCGTGCCCACGTTATTACTTTCCTTATATACATAATGTATAAGGAAAATATTGTGACGGGGTCGAAAATTCGAAATCGAGTTTTCCTAATTCGAAATCGAGTTTTCGACGGAGGAGCACGTTTCAAGCATCCCTGATCACGAATCAAACATTTTTGAAGTGATGTCTGTGTGTGTGTGTGTGTGTGTCAGTGAGTCTTTGGAGACAATAACTGACGAACGAATGGATCGATCTGAACCAAATTTGGTACAAGAATCACAATCCGTAAACACTGGAAGCCTATTGTTTTTATACGTAATCGAATGTTCAGAACCCCCTTAAATTTTCGAATAAAATTTTGAAAAAATCGTCAAAAAATCAAAACCACTAATAAAGTTACGAAAATAGACATTTCTTATGTAATTTTTCATTAGAAAACGATTGACATAAATTTAAGAATGCTAACATGAGCCGTTCTCGAGATATTGCACATTTTTTAAAAAAATTAATAAAAAGTCATATAAAATGAAAAAAAAAATATTTCCTCTTGAGAAACATGTTCACTTTTCATATGTAATACCATGCGATAAATTGGGTAACATAATTCTCGTGGATCTAGCTCGTTCCATTCATGAAAAAAGATACTTTGAGTAATACTTTTGTATTTGAACGCCAATAGTCATTTATCTGCTGTAAGAACAACTTATTTCTTCGTCCATAACGCTTGGCGAGATTTCGGCGACGAATTTGGCGGAATGTCGCCAACTTGGCGAATTTTTGAAATGTTGCCAAATTAACGAAAATCTCGCCAAATGGATAAAAATGACGCTAAATCAATGAAAATGACGACTAATTGGCGAAAATTCAATATCTTGGAAATAATATTAGTATCTACTATAAGAAAAACCTATTTTTTTACTGTAAAAGTAGTAAATTCATTACATTATATAAGGAAAGTCATGTGTTGCCCACATCAGATTTTTTTACATAACTTCCAGTATATCCAGTTTTTCATATCTGCTAGAAAAGTATTTTGACACACTGTGGCGCACAGTTACTTCATTATTTTTAGAAACAGTATAATGCAGAATTGACCTTGAATATTCGTAAGTCAGTTCCTGTTTGGGAAGTAAACATATTTTCAAACTAAGAAAGATTTTAAAAATACGTCCTAGAGTCACAAAAGTAGACATTTTATTTGTATCGGGTTTTTCATGAACTTTAAGATCCATCTGATGTTGACAGCATATTTTTTTCGGACGGAATTTAGGTCTTCATGTAAGTTTGGCAATGTAAAGTACCCATACTACATGTAGACATGAACATAGTTTTAGATTCCTGGTTCTTATACAGTCTGTATCGTCCGATTCCCTGCGAATCCATGGCCATCGTGTGCTATTCTGCGTCTATCGAAAGCATTATTGTAATTCAGGTCTTGTAGGACTGTCCTTTAGTGAGTGCAATTTAAAATCGCATGGCTAAAGCATTATTGTTTGTAAATATATATTTATTTTAATCATATTCTAATAATGACTGTTAAAAAGACTCAAGAAAGGCTGCCCTTTGTGTGTTACATATGTAACTATTAGAATATAGAATCATCTGTTACTTTCGTTGACGTAGCTGGTCTGTCCTTTTGTCATGACGTTAATGCAGCAAATGTTAAAGATGTTTCGAAAGATGCTTTCGTCGCCAATCCAAAAGCCTTGCTACGGTGCAAATCTCAATCAGTCGACTGCCTGCTGGCGGCGAATTTGTTATCTGCTGATGTCAAATTAAATATAAAGTTTTACTTACAAATCGGTGATCAGGCCATATTCAACACAAAACAGAAATTACCAACAAACATTCCAAGAATATCCTTGATAACTCAGAACTGACATATGGTCGCTTTCTTCAAGGACATTTTGTAAGATATTTTCAGAGAAAATACCTGAACTGAAAGGAGGCGTGTCCAAAACTTCGTTCATTTACAACTTTTCTGACAGCAGTATTTCTTTTCTTTTTGCAAAAATTTACAATGATCATAGCAACAGTATTTTCTTCACATAGAAAACACTTCCTGTGGCGATAATTCTGTATTGGCAGACGCACGAATGGATGCAAAATGGAATTCTTCTGGAATTAGTGAGATCAGAAAAAAGCGTATATGCGAATACGGTTGAAATTTTCCCGTAAGAAAAAAAAGGTGAAAAGGCTCAATCTATGTAAAAGTAGAAGCAGACGGATTTTTTGTTTATACAACTGTATGTACCGATCCATTCACTGAACAGTGTTAATTTTCACATATGTCAATTTATGTAATTATGCAATATTGATAAATTGAAAAAAAAATTAAATATTAATTTACATGTCATTGAGTGATAATAATTTTTTGTGTTTAATTTTAAATATGTGGTCAATATTTTTCTATAAATTTCTATTTTAATGTCCATATTTTACTTTTTTCTTGATTTATTACACATATCTTAATTCTAACTATCCAAGGTACTCTTATCTCACACATGCCTTTTACAAGACATTTTGGAAGCCTATACTATTAACAGTAAAATGAAAATATGTTCGAATTGTATCTTATGAGATAATGATTTCAATATGAAATTAGGAAATAATATTAGATAACGGATGTTTTCATTTTATCAGTATACAGCCAATTTATAAATATTTTTTTCTATTCATTGAATCTAAAAATTATGTTTAATTTGATTTAGGAAGGAGCACTAATGTATGATTCAGCAAATTAAGTTTGTTTGATTTTAGTAACTTAATAAAATCTCCGTTAGAACATTTTTTGTAAACAATCTAATTTGTCTTCCTGAAAGATTTCCAAAAGATTCTAAGACATTGAAGATACCAGAAAGAATTGAATTACAAAAATTGCATCCGTCTTCTTCCTTTAGTGGCCTTTTCCGTCACGGTAACGATCGATGTTATATGAAGTGAGAGTTTCTACAAATAAGATAAGACATTGCAGAAATAAAATTTTAGAATATTTGAAATTTTAAGCGTTTCTTTAATCAGATAGTCAAGGGAATATCTGCTAAAATATGACGTAATCTGTTGTGACAAATGATACGTCGTTATTCTAATTAGTTTTTGGGTGTCTTAATGATGTATCTAAATATTATCATTTGAAATTTCAATTCCATTTTATTTCAAACGTATTTTATTATTTACGAACATATATAGTATTTATCAAACGTATTTAATAAACGCATATTATTAGTAATTTGCGTAAAATATTATAAAACTGTTTGTTGATTATTTGAAACTTAGTTTTCCTTACTCCTATATCAAGAACAGTTTTGCCGATAAAGTATTTTAAATAGTGAATTCAATATTTCAAAAGCTATAAAATATAATTTTCTAGATTGTATTTTATATGTTCCAAATTATAACTTTATGGGCAATTCGAATACGTTTACTGTTTTGCTGCAAATATTTCTCAGAATGTCTATATCTTTATTCATTTATAAAAGGTGTGCTTCTCATAATAGTGGCAAGTTCCGTACATAGACATTAGAGTTATTACAACTTATCTATGTCCAGTACTTCAGAATTCAGTAAATGCAAACGTCAATTTGTGCATTTAAAATTTGTTAAACTAGTGCATAACTTCTAAATCAGCCACATGTAAAATATAAAATGCGGAAGTAATATGCATAACAATTATATTGGACTCTCTAATGACACGTATGCTTATATAAGTGTATTTTATTTTCCATTGACGGGTGGTACAGTTAAGAGAATCAACACCATTAAAAATCGCCACGTTGTGTATGTTTATATTTATATATGCACCTATGTCCCGAAAATAAAAAAAAGTATGAAGTTGGTTTATTTTCTTTCAAAATCACGTTGCACTTTTCAAATGACGTATGTTAGTAGTTCTACACAGCATACAACGCAATGGCATATTTTAATCGCAAATTATTTCTCCAAATGCTTTTATTTTTTTTCTATTAATTCCACTGGTCAGTTCCGATGCAGATCGGTCTAATACTAACTGAAATACTTGACCCGTGATCCAAGGAAATAATAGATTTGACAAAGATCTCAGTGCTGGACATAAATGCCACCTAAAAACCACCCGTCTGAGTCTCTTTCCACATACTGCATCGAACTCCAACATACCGCAATGATACCATAATTCTCTTTATTTTTCTCTTTTTATCGATAAGTTACCTGCTAATAATTCCAATGTTTATATGTTGTATATATCTGTAGTTACCTAGGTTCAAAAATTATCTTAACATCTATGCCAGATTTGGGTTGTTAGTCGTAACTGTTGTTGATGCATAGGGTGACAGTTCAAAGAGGTAATCAAGGCATTCAAAATCTCAGTGTTTATCTCATTCGTTTCGACTTAGCTTCCAGGACAACGAAATACATTGTTTTTGAAAGTTCGAATTAGAGTTGATGACACAAATTGATTTTCATAAAACTTACATCACTTTGCCTGACAAAAATAATAAATACATAATTTGCTGTCCTTGTGCTTCCAGCAATTACAACTTGAAAAGATAAATAACTTAAAATAACTTGAAAAGATAAATAACTTGAAAAGATAAATAACTATAAAGTGATATAATTTTGTAAATTATTATACATCATTTCACAGCTTAAATATATTTGTCGCTTGTAAATGATATTAAAGATACTCACAAACCAGAAGTAATAAGAACGCAATTTCATATCTTTTCGTTGTCAATTGAACAATTAAACAATTAAATCTTTCTTTTCGAATTTGAAAATAAGATTTAATATATTTTTCCATTTAAGAAGTTAAAAAAAATATACGTGCGCCATTTTATGTTTCAATTTGAAAGAGTTTAGGATATTCATACAAACGTTGTCAAGAACTTTGATTAATGTTTAGATGCCACATTTAATAACTAATAAACATTTCGTACTCACGAAGGACGAGTGACATTGCTAGTATAAGAATATCATTTTATAAAATTAGAAACAATTAAATCATTAGTGCATAACTAATTATATGAAGTTTAAAATATTACTTGGGACCAACAAGTATTTTTTGATGCATATGCATTTAAATTCTGAGAACATCGTACTATCCTAATCTTCAAATAATTTTTGATCTACAGTCCCTAAAACGGCTAGTTTCAAACTTTGATTCTCTGTGTATTGTCCAAACGTCTGCACTTAATTAGATACAATGTAGATCGTCTTGTCTGAGTGTCGGATCTTTTGTTCAGGTCACGTATGTTTAATGAATCTTCTCTCAATGGGATGCATTTATGCAAGTCATGTCTAGTATAAAGGATAGTGGATTTCAAAATCATTCATCAGCAGTACTCGGAGTGAGATAAGATGTTAGAAGGGAAATGCTGTGTTTAGTTGTGAATCTGTTTATTATCATTTCCAGATAAAGATGCTCGAAGTTTTAGTAATCAATTTGTTAAAATGCATATGACATTATCCTCACATTTTATATTTATTTCAAATGTGGAATCGTACTAATGGTAATATTATTAAAATAATATATCAGTAGATATCTCTGAATATTAACATATAATAATTTTATTTAATAATGCATGATACTATGCATAGCATTAAATGCACAAGGAGTGATGTTTTACTAGCTTCAAAATAACTATATAGGTTGGGTAGACATTTATTCCCGTTTAAATGAAAAAGTCCGTTATCTGACCAAAATTCTACTTAGAAGGCGGATTTGGAGAATGACGATAATATTTTAAGAACCATGCTGAAATGCTTAACACATATAGTCCCCAATAAAAATTATATTACATGCACAATTAAGAATAAGAATTTGTTGCATATACGTAAAGTTTCCAATATATAATTGCTATATATATAAAAGATACAGAAGACTTATAATGATTGAAGTAGATTACCTCTATTATTTAACTACGCTAAGATTCAAAATGTAAACATACCATGTAATTTTATATGCATAGTTATATATACTTAAATATTGTCTAAAATAATATATTGCAAAACACTAAATCTACCGTACCTAGAAAATAACATATAGTACAACCGTTATAAATTCATTAGTCCATCAAAAAATGCAATTAACAGAAAATTAAACGTAATATATAGGAATGGAAAATTGGAATGAGGTAACTAAAGCCACATAAACTAATTTTCTTTACTCAGACCAAACTAAATAGAATCACATTATTCTGTAATAGTCTATAATAAAAGCCTGGCACAAGAAATGTTCCTTCTTGGAAATAGTTTAAATTTTCACTGCTGGATTCAAGCAAATTTATGTACATAATGCAATATTTTGTATTAAATAAGCTTACTGCTGAAACAACAATCACAGCGTTAAAATACGATATACCACGTAGCCTACTTCAAACTTATAAAAAATAAATCTTCGGCTACAATAAATTACAATGACCAGGATCATAATAACAAAACCCCAATGACAGGATACGTTTCTAAATATTTTAATAAGTGTTTTTGTTTCCTTGCTACCAATGCAGTTATCAGTTGTTTGATGATGAAAAATGCTAACAAACACGTAACAAGTGCACCGTTGTTGGTTGGTAAATGCACTGAGAACGTCATTCAATACTTTGTATGAAACTGGATTGGTACTAAATGGATTCCCAACAGTATCCATCTTTCCCTTCAGACAGTCTTATTGCTCCCAGAATACTGTTAATAAAGAATTGTGAGCAACTGACGATGAAAAGCAGTGCTATTTCATCTTAGAAGCCTGCCGCATAATTACCTTTCAAAGTTAACAGATTAATTAAATTCCCGTGACGGGAACAAAAGATTCAACTCCCACACAAGACAAGCTGTATTGAGTCTAATTAAGAGGATGCGTTTGGTACTTTACATATCAGTAGTCTTTTGAAATGCACTCTATACAAGCTTCAAGAAATCCCAAACTTGTAAAATAAGAGTTACAATGGTGAAACTTAGATAAAATCATTTACTTAAATTAGAGAAACAAACTCAGAATCTTTGTCATTATTGTTTTGGTTTAAGCGAAACTATTCATTAAGGGATGGTTCTGAAAATTCGGTGAAAATATATTTCGTCATATGCAAACGGCACAATTTGCACGTAGATTATAATATGCGATACATTTATGATAAATTAACACAATTATATGAATTTATAATATACATTTTAATTTAATATATCATTATATAAAATACATATATATTCGGCTGAAAATAGAATGTATTTGCACTTCAGTAATAAATCATTAAAAATTCATAACTTACCATTATAATGTTTTATTTACTACTATAAGGCAACAAATACAGTTTTGCGAGATATACTGCTTAATGAAATAAAATGTATAGGTTACAAACCACGTTTATTTAGAATAATAATAGAACTCTATACATATTTGAATATTGAAGATACGAATAATATATTTTTTAAACTAAAAAGAACTTTGTTAGTACACTAAATAGTTCATTTAAGATGTCAACCAGTTTTGAAGGGGGAAAAGTCTGCTGCTTCAAAAGAAAGGAAGAGATAAGTCAACAGAACTGAATTATTGGAGGCTTATGTCACCATAAAAATACACACGCAATACAGGATGGATTTGAATGTTGAACACAAAAAACAAGAAAACGTGGAAGAAAAATCTGGGGATAATTTCTATCAATACAGGTATCCAGTATTAAAATGAAGCGTACATCATTATTGTTTCTTTCTAGTATTAATTTTCAGTATGGTCAAGCAAACATCTCGAAAGATAGCTAGTGACCTTCATCTGATAAGGTTGACTTTTCAATTTGCCCTGTATAAGGTGGTTGCTTTTTACCTTCATAATTATGCGATAACTTTATTCAACTATACGTATTACAAATGAATAATTTAATTCAGTAATTTTAGAGAATATTTTTATAACATAATTGTGTTTCAGTGGTTTGAGCGGAATAACTTACATACTAAAATAATGTTTTAAAAAAATCTTGTTTTGGTTCATATAGCAGAAAATATAATTAGGCACACAAACTTAATCATCGTCTATATCCTATATTATAATGAAACTAGAGATTGATCTCACTGTTGTGTTGCTTAAAATATTTATTTAACTATTTCCGTCTGTTAATGTGAGTATGTGTATGGGTTTATGAGGAGATATATAGGTTCCAGGAAAAACCCACTTATCGGAATTGTTTCATGCGGACATTACACATAAGTTGTGAGGTTTATATAACCTTCAGCTATATTTACCATCTTTGTCATCTTTTGAATTATGCATTATTTTGCACTAACACTTGTTTTCATTGGTTTAGTTAACTAAACCAATCAGCGAACCACGTTTTTGTAAATCTGTGAATATGACAGAATACTATAAAATACTAATTGCTATAAAATATTAATTGCAAATTTATGTTATAATCTTTGAGTGCTACCTAAATAAATATTATAATTTGAAAGCTAAATACTATAGTCAATGATTAATGATTTACTTTTTAGATTAAGTAAGTTGACTCTAACAGCAGAGATGCATTTGTAGGGTTGTACTAGGAAAACATAGCAGTGTAGGCAATTTTAACTATACTCACGAAGAAAGTTAAGTTGAGTAATAAAATATACCTGTTTTGGACTATTTCGTGCACGTGACCATTTAACAGTTATTTAACGTCACAATTGTATTTTTAATTACCTATTTCATTTTAGTTTAAAATCAGTTACATATTTCATTCATACCGTAATAAACAAAAAAAAACGTTTATTTAACCATTATTTATTTATAAATACCGTTTATTTAACATAAACATGTTTAACGTACCTGCCTTATATTTTAAACACGGATTAATATCATTCACTTATTTTATTATCTAAAGATGTAATCGCACATTTCGTGGGAACCCATGAAAGTGTGCTTCATCGCTACTCAGGTGTAATACTCTCTAAATAAGGTACAAAACGATTTCGCCTGCTAATACGACAGCATAAAAAAGCACTTAAATTTTAAATAAGAATGATACATATTAAAACATATTTTGCAATTTCAAATATTTTGATGTTCTGTTGTTTTCACATCAAGAAAAAAAAATTATAAAATTAAAAAATATATTCTACATTTTAACAGAAATAAACAAGCAATTTGCAAGCACAAATTGAGAAACGTATTTTTTCTCAAAAACTCAGGAGTTTAAGATGTAAACCTTCGAATTCATACAATTCTCAAAAAGCTAAAAACGCTGTATTAAACAATTATATATGCGTCAAAATGTGACGTCACGGTTGTTTACATCTCTTTAATTCCATAACAGACGGAATAAACGCCGATGTGGTAATGAATATAACTATGATACCATTACCATAAATAGGGACGTACGCCTTCTGAAAAGATAATTGTGAATGTATGCAGTATATCATTAGCATTGTGTCTTCCAACAATTTACATCTATTGTATTCTTGAAAAAAGGACACATTTGTACCAGGAAACATTCGAGCAGTAAGTAAGGGGGGATAACCTGGTGGACAGAGCACGGAAATTGTACCCGTGTAAGATTCCTGGTTCTGCACAAACTGTCCCCGTATATACGCGGAGTACGGGCACGATGAATATGCAAGTCCGTAAGTCCCTCTAGCATGTTGGTGGTCGGGAAGGAGGGTATGGTCCATGTGGTTGTTTCCCCCAATGTGATGCGGTCTAAATTGTGTGACACTGATTCGCCTGTCCAAACAGATACATTACATCTTCGGGTACGTCAGATGGAATGAATCGAACGAACGAAGAGTTAGAGAAGTATATTCTAATATGAAATTGCAAAACGAGATCTCTGTCCAATAACGTTGACTTGAAGCGAATTTAGCACTTATGACGTTACATGCAAATAGTAGAAACAGTTAACAAATAGTAGAAATATTAGTTTAGAACAAAAATAAAAATCATATAGAAACGTCACAATTGCCGAGAGTTTAGAGTCTTTATGAAACCAGGAGCAACGGAGATACTCCGTGATACATTGTATAATCTGGTTCAATACGCATATTCTGAATTACAGTTATTAAAAGTAAAGTACTCATTTTTAAAATACATCGAGGAGTTAAACAGATTTGAGTTAACAAGAAAGATCAATTAGACATAAAGCAATTCTTATGAAACACTTTCCTACTGCAATGCAATTTTATTTAAACATCTCTAAATAGCTATACATTGAGCAATGATATTTTTAAAATTATCACAATACGACAATAAATAATTACATTTTACAACTTCATCGGAAACAAATGAACTTTATTCAAAAAATGTCATCGAAATATAAATTACCTGGTTCTCTATATAAAAGCAGTGAGTATTTCATTCATAAACGTTTTCACATTTCTTTCATTCAGCGAAAATATTTTAAAAACTATCACAAAACTACAATAATTTATTTTACTTAAAAGCTTAAAACCACGGAGGTAAAAGTACTTTCTAACTCCATGCTTAAAACTTCATCGGAAAAGGCAATACTATATAATTGTCTGCTTCTCTATGCAAAATCAACGAATGTTTCATTCATATCAGCTATATTGCAGATTCCAGAGAAAAATAATTTTGAGTTAAAGAAATTTAGCAATTCTTATACAACTTATCTTACAGCTTGATGTGCTTACATTCTCCAAAAGTGAGAATTAGGCTTTGTTGTAGAAATAATCTTCGTTGTAATAAATAGTTTCATGAACATTTAAACTAATAAATATTGCAATTGTTTAGGAGCAGAATATATATGCACAGAAAAAAATAAAAAATAAAGTGGTTTTAGGATGGATGCAACACTAAATATAAATTAAAAAGTGCATTAAAAAGCACGATTTTGACACAAAATGAACGTCATATTTTATTTTGAAGTTGGTGACGTGATTTCTTATATTATGGGCATAATTAGTATTTTAATTTTTATTTAAAAAAGCTACCGAATATAACCTGCTGAATTTGTTTTCATATTTCTTATGGAATAATATGAATATTTCCTAAAACATTCGAAGCAAAGTGTGAATTCTAAATTTGCTTTTCATATAATATTGGTGCAATTTCCATTTTAATTTTTATTTAAAAAAATTCCAAGCACATTTTTCTGATTTTTTTTTTATATATTTTATGGGATAACTTAAATATTTCCGAACATTTTTGAAGCAATTTGTGAATTTTTAATTCGCCAAAATATTGTTTGAAAAATTGGGTTCCATAGGGTTCAAAGTATTTCACTTTTTCATCCCGGATTCAATCCCAAATTAACTGGGTGATATTATTCATTTACATTCCCATATGTCCCACAGACCGTCTCAACAACATAATAAAACTTCATTTTGATAATATAATTTTTAAGGCAGTTATCGTACAAACGGATAGACAGACAGACAGAATAAACAAAGTCATAAACACTTTTCAACTATTCAACTTTCAAACATAATTTTTGTTTCGGAGCTACCTGTATATCTAAAATTCAGTGTAGAATCTTGTTAAATTATGAAAATATGATTTTTAGACAATTTTTATACATCAGGATTTTAAAATCGATAACGTTTTCAAAGCATGAAACATATATATATATATATATATATATAAATATATATATATATATATATATATATATATATATATATATATATATATATATATATTAACAACAAGAAAGTTCAAGCATGCATAAAACATTGATTATAAAACACTTTTTAACTGCAATGCAATTTTTTTCAAATATCTCTAAAATGCGATACATTCAACGGTAATATTTTTAAAATTATCACAACACTACACTAATTTATGATATTTGAAAACGTAAAACTTCATCGAAAAAATGAACCTTATTCCAATGACGTCATTGAATTATAAATCATCTGGCTCTCTACGTAAAATCAATAAATATTTCATTCATACACTTTAATTCCATGCCTTCATTCATCTCAATACTACAATAATATAATTTACTTAAAACTTAAAACCATGGAGGTTAAAGTAATTTACCTCTATGCTAAAAATTTCATCGAAAAAGTCTACTGCAGAATCGTCTGCTTCTCTGTGAAAAATCAATGAAGGTTTCATTCATATCAGCTATATTGTAGACTCCAGAGCTACATAATTTCGCGTTTAAGAAATTCAGCAATTCTTATAAGTCTCATCTTACACCTTGATGTGTTTACATTCTCCATAAATGAAAATTGGGCTTCGTTATAGAAATAACCAAAGTTTGATGATCATTTAAAAACAAATATATGGTAACTGCATTGTTTCATAATATTGATGCACAGGACTTAAGTAAAAATAAAGCAGATTTAGGACGAAAACAAAACTAAATATAAATTAAAAATAACTTTAAAAATCACGATTTTGACACAAGATGAATGCCAAATTTTATTTTGAAGTGGATGATGATGTGATACATGATCTCTTATAATATGGGTATAATTTGTATTTTAAATTTTATTTAAAAAACCTGCCGAATATAATTTGCTGATTTTTTTTCATGTTTTTTATGGGATAACGTGAATATTTTGATAAACATTCGAATCAATGTGTGAATTCTAAATTTGCTTAAAATACTTGAAAAATTATGTCCCATAGGGTTCAAAGTATTTTATTTTTCTCAATGCGGGTTTTATCCAGAACTAATTGGGTGATATTATTCATTTATATTCCCATATGTCCACAGACCTTCTGAATAACATACTAAATGTTATTTTGATAGAATCATTTTTACGGCAGTTCTCGTGCGAACATACTGATAGACAGAATGAACCAAGTCATAAACACTTTACAACTACGTTGTAAAGTGTTAAAAAGCACAGAAGTTCGGCTCTTAATTTTACGAATCTTGTTTAAATATTTTCTGAATGTGAATTTTTCGGTCTTTCCAATGGGTTTTGAAATGAAAATGAAAGCGACAGTATTTTTGATCGCTAAAGAATGGATTTGTAAAAAATTAACCAACATGCATTTTAATACTATGTAACTATAAACCAATTCAAATTAAGCAAGAAAGATCAATCATGCATCAATCATGCATTGATTACAATGCAATTTTATATAAGCATCTCTAAAGTGCGATACATTTCTCGGTAATATTTTTAATATCATCACAATATTATTAATTTATTATATTTGAAAACTTAAAATTTCATCGAAAAAAATGAACTTCATTCAAATGACGGCTTTGGAATATAAATTGCCTGAATTAAACATCTCTCAAATATGATACATACCTCGGTAATATCTTTTAAGTTATCATAATACTACAATAATTTATTTTCATTGAAAACTTCATCGAAAACAAATGAACTTTAATCAAATGACGTCATCGAAATATAAATCGCTTGGCTCGCTCTATAAAAGCAGCATTTCATCCATAACGTTTTTCCATTCCTTTCATTCATCATAATAGTATAATAATTTATTTTATTTAAAACTTTAAAAACATGGAGGTACATGTTACTTAACTCTATGCTTAAAACTTCATCAAAAATGTGGTTCTCTATGTAAAATCAATGAATGTTTCATTCATATCAGCTATATTGCAGACTCCATGAGCTAAATAAATTTGTGTTAAAGAACTGCAGCAATTCTTATATAACTAATTCTACATCTTTTTATGTTTACGTTCTCCATAAGTGAAAATTAGGCTCCGTTGTAGAAATAATCAAAACTGGATGATCATTTTAACTCAAATAAATTGTAATTGCGTTGTTTCAGTATGTAGATGCACAGAATTTAAACAAAATAAAGCGGTTTTAGAACGGATATAACACTAAATATATCACTGAACGAAATTTAATAGTCGTTGGTTGCTTGGGTTATCCACTACATAGCCAACAGATAGCCAGAGATCTTCTGATATTAAAATATATTCTGTCTCATAAACATAGACGATAAATATTTTAAAATTTTGGAGGCCATGCTAGATTTTAACGGACATAAAATTGCGTATTTAGCGAAAAGCCGACTTTTAACAAAAATATTCTTACTGCATATATTTAATGTTAAAATTATGTAACTTTTAATATTAATCTATATTTTAGTGTAAGTGACATTAAAGTTGAAGCACTGTGTTAAAGCTTTTATTCTATAATTTGAAATTTTAACTTTATTGAAAGTGGTGCTCAACTTAATTACGGCGGAAATCATCTTTTCATCTTAGAATCATATCTCTTTCAGAATACTGTTGATAAAGGATTGAGGAATCTATAATCTTATCTTTTGGCATAGCTCACATCCTATTGAGAGTAGATTCATTAAACTTTCGTGACCTTATCTAAATATACACCTCTGAGAAATGACAAACTGTGGGGTATCTAATTATACGGTTATTCAGAAATTACACAAAACACAATGTACGTATGGCTATGTACACATAATACCGAGACTGACAGTATTGGTTATTAAATATTTAAATGAATGGAAATAATATGTATAAGCGTTAATGCAATTTTGAAAATATAAAAATGGCATGTTTAAGAATTGTGCATAGGTATAATATGTCTATATGGGTTGCTATATCGGATAGAATTGGCTTTATGAGACTTTCATTATTTAACCTTTTCCTTACGGCGGTACAACAGCGCTGGTTCAACTGCTGTACCAGTCTTTTTCACCCCCTTTTTTTCTGGGAAATGAGGGGGACGCCTATTGTACTTGCCTGAAGCCCTTACTCCAAGTTTCTCCTGACAGAAGGGGAAGTGAGTTACGAAAAAAAAACAAGTCCTTGAAGGTGTTTATTTACAGAGGTGGAATTTTCAGTTATTTTGTCGTTCTGGAGTTGAAAAAGTGGATTCTCGGAGTCCGTAACGTAAAGGCTAATGCATAAATTTGTTACATTATCATTTAAAATCCATACATTTGAATATAATTTTAAATTTGAAAATCAACTAGCACTCTATAATTTAGTGGTTACCAAACTTTTTCAGTAAATATTCACTTTTCGCCTGTCCATGTATCTACGATGCCGCCTATGCTCCTTTTGTTTCTAAAAGTTGCAAAATTTGCTTTTTAAAGAAATGTTCCGGATCATATTCATAATTCATATTAAATAAAATCTAATGCAATGTTAAAATTTGAAAACAATAAATCTTGACCTCACTCCCCGGTTAAAGCATGCTTAAGATCCGCGGCAACACTCCTGGTAAGCCGGTGCTACTCACAGAAGATACCAGACCATACTCTGATTACCAGACCATACTCTGATTAGACCATACATTACTCTCCAGACCATACATTATTTACCAGACCATACTCTGATGTTCAGAGATGAAAATCGGTCGGAAGATAAATAAATAAAGGCTCGGATAACATTTCTCCTGACATGTAATATGACTGGAACAGTAAAGAAAAGACCATTCGTTATAGGAACGAGCAAGAACCCACGTTGCTTAAAAAGTGTAAAACAGCTTCCCGTAGAATACACAAGCAATTCAAGGGCATGAATGACGAGCGAGATTTTCACAAAATACATGAGGAAATGGGACACAGGGCTTGGAACGGAAAAAACTTGCAGTTTTGCTCGACAACTGCACTGCTCATCCGGAGTTGAAGTTAAACAACAAAGAACTGTTTTATTTTACACCAAATACCACATCAGGTATTCAACCATTGGATCAAGGAATCATAAAAACTTTTAAAACCTATTATCGCAAGGATATAAGAAAGAAAATTTTTCAGGCAATAGACGATCCAACGAAGCCTACTGCTAGTGATAGTACAGTGAAATCAGTCAGTCTTCTTGACGCCTTACACATGATAATAAATGTATGGGAAAATGTTACTCCAATAACAATTTTCAATTGTTTAAAAAAATCGGGAGTCGTAGTTGAAGTAGCGAACAACATTCTACAGGAGCAAGGAGACCCACGCAATGACGAGGAGCTTACAGAAGAATATTGGAACTGGGTCAATATCGATGGAAACGTACCGATATAAGCTGTAAAAACGGAAGAAGGCATTGTTTTAACAATTCAACAATCCGAAGAAACAACTGGAGAAGCAGATGAGGAAGAAGTAGAAAACAAGGAACTGCTACCACCAACTGCTAGGGAATCGCGTCAGGCTCTTCAAATTCTTAGAAGGCCATTAGAACAAGTAGATACATCTTGCGATGACTATAATTTTTTTTACGATATTGAAAAGAGAGTATCAAAGCTAATTAGTGTCACTACGAAGCAATCTACAATTCAAATGTTTTTCCAATAAAGTACAGTAAGTACATAAAGTGTTTCTTCTTATATAGTGTATTTATTGCTATATGTACTGTATATAACATATCCTCAGGGGAGGATTGCCTTATTTTACTTAATTTTCTTTTACTTAATTTTCTACCTGGTGTGGCTGACACTCGGGCCCGGGGAAAATTGCCCCCTCTGCTCCCCCCCCTCAACGCTCCTATGTATGTATTACTATGCTGAGTAAAAAAACGAAACTGCATCGCCACCGCGTTTTCAAATCAGCCGCTTTATTGGATCAAACATTGATGACACGAACGGGATCCAATTAAGCGGCGGCCAGTGTAAAACATCTGCTTATACATTACGGGACAGTGAAAATGAGACACTAAGAAGGAGCGGGCAGAAAAATATGCAAATTGCAGGGTAGACGCAGCTCACCGAGTTATGTAAATGATGCGAAATGCGCAGCTGTCCCGCGCACGTTTAGTGAGATATAAGGGAAGGAACATGCAAAATCGGTAATAGTAGCGCCGCTCTGTATAACAGGGAAATCAATTTGTAATTATTTTTCTTGTCTCAAAGAAAACGTGTAGTAAGAGATAATGCCAGGTCTGATGGAACCGAGGCCGCTCCATCAGACAGACGATTTCACGATGGGTATGATGATGATCGGATTCAGAAAGGCAGGTTGATTTATACGTCAAATCTCAGCGGACAGCAACCAACACCCGTCCACGGTTCAACGGCTGTGGCAAAGATGGTTGATACATGGGAATGTGGTACGTTTGAAGGGTGCTGTTTCGGCCAGAGCAACGTCAGAACGCGTAGACCAATGCATCCGCTGGCAAGCGTTAGCGGCTCTACAGACCACTTCCTCTCCATTCATGCTGCAAGACAATTGAGTGTATTATCAAAATGT
Source organism: Amaurobius ferox (assembly GCA_951213105.1). Classification (NCBI taxonomy): domain Eukaryota; kingdom Metazoa; phylum Arthropoda; class Arachnida; order Araneae; family Amaurobiidae; genus Amaurobius; species Amaurobius ferox. The sequence goes on along the minus strand of OX578134.1, from coordinate 7,172,560 downwards.
AAAATATGCCAACCCTTGAAACAAATACCTTTTTCAAAGAAAATTATAATATCCCTGATGATTATTAACAATAAAAGACGATTATCTCAGAATACATAACAATATTTAAAAATAATAATGTGATTATCTTTAACCTTTCTCGTATATTTAATTTTCATTATAAGTGTCTCGTTATTTTAGCACTAAACATATATATCTCTACACCTTCACATTTTATTCATATATTTAGAAAATAGTACATAGAAAGTTTCAGTTTTTGTGCTAAAATCAATAAAAAGGGAGAAACGCTGGGATACAATACTTTGGAAGTATAAAGATCTTTTTTCTGATGCAAGAACTGACATATCTGATATTATTGATTGCAAGTGCTAGAACGTAGAGAGCCCCTAATGTAAAGAGACAGTGAAAGCTTTTACAAGGAAATATGTCTGAGGTAACTTGACTATTTAGGTAAAAGTTTTTCGGAAAAGAGAGATAATACTATATTTTCCATCCCAAGATGATAGATGAAAGATAAAAGGTTCGATATTCTCGGAATATATTCGAACTTTTCCTTTGGTGTATATTTTTGTATACATTTACTCTGCAAACTCTGCAAGATCATGGATAGTGGCGTTCCTTGTAAAATCAGAAATTATGGAAAATTATTGAATGATATCAGATGAATAGTTCAAAAGTACAAATGTTTAAGTGTTTCAGCAGTACAAAAGCATAAATGTTTAATTTAAATCTACATTTTTATATTAAGAGTTTGCTATGTATTATAAAAAATACGAATATTGTTACACAGAACAGATAATACTACAATAGCTGTGATTAACATTGCGTAATGCAGAACATGTTTTAATGAATGTTTCGATTTCAATGGTAAATATTTGGTATAATATTTATGAAACTCCAATATGTAAAATTCCGACAATAGTACATACAGAAAAAAGGAGAACATTTACAAGTTCTTATTTTTCATATATCTAAATACTATTTATTTTTACATCTAACAAATCCAATTTTTATACATGAAGAGGATTCCAATGTTACATAAAAAATTATAAACATTATTTCAGATTATTAATTTTCATGATAATGAACATTTTATCAAAAAATGAGTATATTGATTTGTTTCCAAATTGTTAGACATAAAATATTTACATCGTTCAATACTTCCTTGACAAAAGCATGCATAGGTCAAGGAAAGCAATACGCCTGATTTCTCCAGTGAAATATTGCAATTTGTTCTCAGCAGCTGTTTTATTTAATGAGAAAATAGCTCCCCTCTAAAAAATAAGCACGAAATGCAAACTCTCAGATCACGAGCGAACGAATGAATTTTCTTGGACAAAACTTGTTGTATACTTTGAGTACAAGATGAAAATATACAAACACGTGCATAATAGCAATTGGCTCAGTACCAAATACGTAAATCAGCGTCTTGGTAAAAGTAGGTGTTTCTTTTGTGTGTCCTTACTTCAACTACGGTCTTTAGGGGTAAAAATCCGAAACAGCCATTTCATTTTATATGTCCCAAAGAAGGCGTTCAGATAATGGTCCGCGACAGATAGCTTTGGAAAGGTTAGAATCCGGCCAATCTTTTGAAGAATTTGCTGAATTCTTCAGAGTCAACCGTTCTGTGATTTCAAGATTATGGGCCCAATTCCAAAACAGCCGAACAAGATGCAGAAGGTCAGGCGCAACAGGCAAGCGACAACCCCTGCTTTACATTTTAGCTTCGCTGCAGCTACAGGCAGGTTTATATCCATTACAACTGTAAGAAAGATATTGCATTTATATTGCTTTTGTGTCCGGATGTCAACTATTTGTGTTCAATTGTCTGCGAGGCACAGAGCAGTGCCAGAAATACCTCAGTTAGACCATAGACGATTGGAGGATTGTCATATTCACTGATGAGTCCAGATTTCATTTGCAGTCGAACGATCGATGGATATTTTTAGAGAGGCTGGTACACGGTACCAAACGATTTGCATCGTCCAGCGTCACTTATTTTCTGGTGGTAGTATTCTTGTATGGGCTGGGATTCCCTTCGGGGTACGTATTGGCCTCCATTTCTTCCTCAACGGTGCTATAACTGTCCAAAGATATCGTGACGAAATCTTTGATCCCTAAGTTCGCCTTGATGCGGGTGCAATAACTTCGGAGTTTGTTCTTATAGGCGACAATGTAGATAGAGCTCGTATCGTAAAAGATTATCTGATGACAGGGGGAATGGAGTGAATGGAGTGGCCAGCGTTTTCCCCAGACCTAAACTCAATAGAGCATGTATGGGGTGGTCTTGGGAGAGCTGTAGTTTTCCAACAAACCCTTCCAAACATTACCCAAGAACTACAACATCTTCTCATACAAGACTGGAGACTACTGCATTCTGACGTCATTGAGCAGTTAATTAGTGACATGATTCGTCGTTGCCAAGTCTATCACCTGTCTTTTTCTCCATTTTTGATTTCTTTTTAATGTGTGAGTATACATTCAAAACTCTTTTCTTTATGCAAATAATAGGCAGAATCTTATTCTATGTTACTGTTAATTTTGGAATAAATTGTTGCAATCGTTTCTGATTTGAGTCTGATTTTCACTTTCGTGCTTGTTTAAGGAGGGGAGTGTATATATTTTAACCTTTATAAGTGGTTTAATATTTATAAATAGTGAACCAACCATTCAGCCCGGTGTAAACATTTAATTTAATTTTCTTTTCTTTTTTGTTATTCAATATGGCTTGTTTTCAATCTACTTGTAAAATATGCAAAATGTGAATGATCAGCCTTTTCCTTATATTTAATAAAATCATACATGTTCATAATTATCTGACATCGGAAGACATTGATAAAAGAAATACCTATAACTAAGTTTTTGAATGCATAAAGCATGAACACTATAAAACACATGCAACCAATATCAGGTATTACTGATGTTATATAACTGAATCGGTATAACAGGATTAAATATGCAAAATGACAGACTTGGTAGAATGGTAGACCATATAGTGATTGTGGACAATCAAATTAGTGGTTTAATCATTATCTATACGGCGTCACCTGTGAATTTTTCAAAAGTGGTAGCTTTTAAAATGGACCAAGAGACCAAACCATAGGTCTGGGAGTAAGGAGTACGGCTTTCAACGGCCCCTAGATGCTCAATCTCAGCAGAGAGTTGACAGACATTTTCAATCTATATTCTCCAGTTCATCTATTCATAAATTATCTGTATCAGGGATCAAGTCAAATGATTTCTCAACCTACAGTTTTTCATACGTTACATTGCATGAGTTACAAAAACACAAATACTAGGCACATGATTATAAAACTTCTACACCTCATTGTATTAAGTTTAATTTCTGTTATTGCAGTTAACATTTACTCAGTTATGACTTTTACACAAAGTCCAACCCTAGATGTATCGTTTACATACCCAAAATAAACTGCACGTATCTATCGTCGCACATATACTTGAGCGTGTAGGTAGGAAACCTGCAGACATTTGGGGGAGTGGCTTGAGCAGTAAGGAACGATTTGACTTTTCTGCTTCCGTCTGTGCAAATTCAGCTGCACAACCACAACACGTGTAGGTAGAGTTTGTACAGTATTCACTCAGTGCAGTTTACAAACTATGTTTCAATATGAGAGCCTGTCAATGTATGGAGGATTTTATAGAAATGTGATGGGGTGAGCCTTGCTTATAAATTGGCCACAGTAAGGTATACCACGACAGAAAATTTCAGCAAGTATCCTAATAAAAATAAATAGAGAAATTGAAGCTTATCAATCCATCAACTGACGAAAATGGTGATGAAGCAAAGTTACCAATTTGCAAACTAACTATTAAAAATAATTGAAGAAAGTGACTGTTTCGGCAAAATGTGATTCTAAGCTTGAAGATATATAAACCTGCGGAGGTTTCCTACCTGCACGCTGAAATATATGTGCGACGATAGGCACGTGCAGTTACAGAATAATGGGTAGGTAAATGTTGCTTCTTGGGTTGGACTTTTATTGTTTGGATTTTTTTAGTGTAATGCTTTTCTTAATTTTATTCGATGAAGTAACCGATGACGATTGCTTTAAACAAGCTTCCTCGATCGTACATAAGACTTTATACAAAATTCAACTACCGCCGCAAATGCAACGTCCTTTCATTCCAACCACATGAATCATACATAAAATTTCCCAACTGAGCTAAGCATGCTCTAATATGTTTATATAGTCTATGGAATCCTTTCCGCAAGTCTTGAATCTGAGAAGCAGACATTGACAGTTTATAGTGCGTAGTTAAACATTACTTCTAGAGCTGACCTTCCTGTTCTTAAAATATCCTGTCCTTAAAATATCCTTTCCTGTTCTTAAAATATCGAAATTTAAAACCGCCCAATCAATTATTGATGCTACAATATGACCACGATTACAAAAAAAAATACTTACAAATGATGCCATTTTTTTCTTTTGTGATGCATAATTTATCTATAGTGAAAACATTGCAACGAACTCGTAAATTAAAAGTGTTTATATCCGCAACTTTACACCTTCTATATTTCCTTTAATAGAAATAAATCCGAACTAAAAAGTAACACACCTCTAAAAGCAAAGCAGAAGGTGCAAATTCGTTTGAAATTTTAAACATAAATTACATTTATATTTTATTTTGCTCGAAACAGCAACTCTGTCTTATTTTACTAAAGATAAAATAGAACAGACATATTTATATGTGTAGCGACATTCATTACTTTCATTACGTTGTTCATAAAATTTGAAGACATACATATTATTAAATTATCATGCACTTAAGGATAAACGCCTGCAAGTTAATAATTAAATTTATACTTACCAATGGAAATTATATATTTCATGCCTCACTTCTTGAAATATTATATCTTATTACATCTTGAAAGAGCGCTTCCATCGCTTACAGCTATGTTATTAATCACATTCATGTCTCCTTATAATACAGTCTTTGAATGTTTGATGCGCTAGTTCTGCAGTAATTAGTTTACAAGGAAATGATAGAAAATGTAATAGGTGTTACGGTAATCCTCGAAGATGCTTCTTAATAATTTAGAAACATTGTTTGTTCTTTGTTTTAATTACAAGTAAGACTGATGCTCTTCATGCTTTTGTGTGCAAATTATTCATTATCTGGAATGAATCCAGATTTACAGATAACATTTGATCAGAAGTGCCATTAATCAGAGTCGGGTATTTCATATTTCCTCTTATACACTTTCTCGTATACTATATTTTTGATGCAGCTATTAAACATTATATACGATTTTATACCCTTATTTCGTGCAATCATATGATTGTTTAGAAAACCAGAAGTTACATCACCAGAACTCGAAGTATCAATCCTCAGTAAACATCTCTCAGCTCATGGGAATTTGATGTTGAGTCAATATCAGTTATTATCTAAGATACGACTATAGCTAGTCTTGCAAAATGCTTGCTTCAACGAAATTATTTTAACAATAAAATACTGGAATTGAAAATTATTAGGGAACCCTTAATTCCTTAGAAAATCGATACTGAATGCATAATCATCATATAATGTCTATCTATAGCTGATAATAATAAATAGATGCTGCAAGGAAAATGTAAACTTGTAAATTTACGTCTGCAGAACTGAAAGTAAAAATCCTTAATGAACATTGTATCTCCCTCTAGAATTTGAAATTTATATCAGTCCTTGTCTAAGATCTATCTATAACCAAATCTGCTAGATGTTTCATAGAAAAATTTTGAATCGGAAGAAGTTAATATTCTTAATTAATTACCCTACCTTCTTCCGAATTTCATGCTGAATCCATATCAGTAATCATATAACTTCTATTTATAGCCAATCTTTAGAAAAATATGCTGCAAAAAACATACTAAACCGGACGAGGAAATAATATGAATATGGAAATCCTTACACAATCACTCTACTGCTCCCTACATTTGATGTTAAAATATATCAATTACCATCTGATCTCTCTCTATATCCACTCTTGAGAAATAAATGTTTCAAGTAAAATGGAAATTTTTGAATCAGTAATGGAAAAAGTACCAGAAGTGGATATACTTACTGAACCCTTTATATCCCCTGAAATGTGATGCTGAATCTATATCAGTCATCATTTAATCTCCACTTATAGAAGATTTTGAAAAATAATTGGTTAAAAATTTTAGTAAAACCAATAGTATGGCAAAATATTCGCCACTAGTTACTGAATCAGTGTTTTTGTATATTGATATATTTTTTTAAATCTGAGGTGGGGAGCATATGACTTGCCCTACCAAATGCAATGAATTTACTTCATTTGCAGTGAAAAAATGATGCATACATTTACGGGGCAATTATTTTAACGTTGAATTGTATATTTGACACTTTTCCGGATGACAAAATGTCAGTCATGACAACATGTCAACTATTTCTATTTCACGCAATTCCAAATTGACAATTAACAATATTGATTTCAATATTGCGAGAACGGTTCATCCTAGCATTCTAAAATTCACGTCAGTTCCGATACGGTTAATCTAGGTCTTAAATTGATATGATTCAATGACATGATTCAATTGATATGTTATGTGTAATGGCACAAAATAAAGCAGGTAATGATTTGACATTACCCTAAATTTGCAGTTTTGATTCACGTATCATTTTGTTTGGCGAATGGTCGCATCAATGTTGTAAAAAAGTAAAAAAATAAAAAAAAATGAAAAGAAAATGAATTATCTTGAGAACGATTAACTTTAGAGCAATGGAGTTTGTCGTATAATTTTGTTGTTACAATTTACATATGAAACAAGCATTTAATTGATATATTTGTTCATATGTAGTCCTTAATTTTAGATTTTGAGGGCGATTTTTTGAGGGCCATTTTGCAAAATAAGATAGACGTTATTTTTCTGCGAATCTTGCCAAAATCTAATGAGCATAAGGGTCAACCGCAAGTGTCTTAGATGCAAATTTTTATGAAATATTTAAAAAAGCTTTTGAGTTCTTATACTATTCAATGAATACATACATTACATTGAAAGACATAAATACAGAGAGACAGATGCACACACATACGGTAGGTTTTTTGCTCTAAATAGCTCGAAACGTATAAATGCTTTGAAATCTCGAGTTTCAATTTTCGTCATGATTCGAATACATTCTCCATGCATTACCATAGTTCCATGTAATGCATAGAGAATAAAGAAATTTGTAATGTGATGTGTAATGAAGTAATAATATGTAATGATGTAAAGATGCAATAATATGTAATAGTGTAATGATGCAATAATATGTAATAGTGTACTGATGCAATAATATGTACTGATGTAATAATGATGTGTAATGATGTACTAATATGAAATGGTGTAATAATGATGTGTAATGATGTAATAATATGTAATGATGAATGTAATGTGTGTAAAGAAAAGAGTATTTGGGTGTTCACCCATAGTAAAGTAAGTTATAATGTTAGAGCTTTACGTCAAAGTATCATTTAGAAAATACATAAGGAAATCAAATGATATTTTCCCCAAAAATTGCCTCTAAGAAACATTGCTTGCATGACCAAGATATAAAATATTTTATATCATCCATCTCTTTTCATCTCGTTCCTCTGCGATTTTTGATATATGTCTTCACATTTAACCGCCATTAAGTATTTTCTAACATTCAATTTCCTTCATCGACTCGTAATCTAGGCACGTAGCAAGAAGATGAGAAAAAGGAAACGTAACGGTTTCTTCTAAGTGGTTTCGTCCTCTTCAGATCTTTTGATATTATTGTCCCGTCACGTTCCATTGCAGTCGTCCTCCGTTAAATCAATATCGAAAATCCGTACAGTTCTATTGTTTGATCGCAGTTCTCGGATATTTCAGAGGTTGAACTGCAGTAAAGATTACAACTTGAGCACTCGTAAACCATCCTATATAAGAAAAGTTTAGTATAGCTGTTTTTGAAATTTTTACTGCGAATCCTCATTTTCAATGTTAAAATGTTGTTTGGATATATAGAGTTCCTAGGAAGGATCTTAAACACCCCAATAACTTTGCAAAAAATAACTTTGTAACATACACTTAAATCAATCTATAGTAACGTGACCATGGTCGATCGTAGAAAAGGAATTACGGTTCACCTAGACGATACATTAAATAAAAAAACAAGCTTTTAAATATAGTAATCATGATACTTAAATATAAGAACAGGCATATATATGAACATACTACTTAAATATAAGAACAGGCAAATATAAGAAAATAATACCTAAATATAAGAACAGGCAGCAAAGCGAAATATACATTAACTTATTGCAAAGCTGTTAAGAAATGTCTAATCAGTAGGAATATGCACTTTAGATCAATCCATGGTAAAGTGACCATGTCAGATTATATTGATTGTATAAAATTAATTGCGACTCATCTAAAGAGGACTTTACACATATAAAATATGATCTTGGCAGCAATGCGAAATATATATTAAACAATTGCAAAGATTTTCAGAATTGTTTAATTAGTAGGAAATGATACCAAGAACGCGGCAAACGCGTATATGACGGGCCATAAGTATATATCAAAATTGGAACATTGGATATGACAAGGTAACACCTTTAACTTTGCGGTAATTTTCTTTATGTAATGCAAATGTACATTGTCTCCGACTGAGGGTATTTCAAATAGGCTATACACTAGATTTTTATTCATGCAGGTGTTATGCATTCTAACATTTCTGAATGGGACAGTAATTCAGCAATACCTATATTGCGTTAAATAAATTATTGTCTGATAGTTTTAAAGCTCCTAATTATTATATAAAGTTCTACAACTTTATAATCATCCTTTTCCGTCGATTGTCCTTTGTCTAAATTTTATTTACCTACTTTCTTTAACTTTCTGTTTCCTAATATGTTTAATTTATTCGCTATGGCAACACTAATAATTTATGCACGATTAACAGTACTACGAATAGATATAAAGAGTATAGATATAAAGAGTACTAGCATGGAATATTCCTTACAAAGTTATTGGGGTACTTATGGAACTTCATTAGGAATCCTGTATAACCAGAAACAAATATATAACTATTTTTAGTCGAAGTCGTTTTGGAATTCTGTATTTCACCTTTTCGCATTTAACCTGATTTCTTTCGAGGTAATTAAACAAGAACTTCTATATGCTTTTTCTACCCTGTCACAATAAATTACTTCTGTCAGATATTACAAAGCTTAAATTTGTCTTTTATTATCCGTAATATCTAAATTTATTGATATGTAAGTAAATTTGTATCCTGGTCATATCATATTGCATTTTGTCTAACTCAAAGTGAATAAAAGACATATTTATTAGTTAGAATGAATATATATTTTTATAGTGCAAATGTGTATACATTGAAAAATAAATATTAAATTTGTATAAAGTTCTAAATTTGAACATTTTGAAACGGCATTACAATTTCTACACTCTCCCAGTACAGCCATAAAAAAACAGGTATAAGCAAATAAGGTGGAATATATTGCATTCTTTACATAGACATATGCACCTGGAAAAAAATAGTCGTTTGTACTCGGATATTCAACAAGCAAAATTAGTCCAAAATACCCTCTTGATTTATCACATTTCATAAACACAAATAATCCGCATTGAAATGGGTTTTATGTAGAAAAACTTGGGAAAAACATGGCAACTATTTTTCCCAAGTAAGTGTTTCCATGAAATAATTCTTGATTGGCCAATATAAAAATATTCTGTATTATTCAACTCTCGTCTGCAATTTTTATATATGAGGAAAATATTAACTTATGGGGCAAAACGACGATTTTACCAAACACAGAGAACATTTTTATGTAACTTTTAGAAAGTTGTATTCTCACAAGCAGCAGTTCGATTTAATGTGATTACAATTCATACATTGGCAAACCGAATGGCATTTAATACTATTGCGTATGACATCTAACAACTTTTGATACAAACTAAAACTACTGTCATATTTTATTTTATCCAATTTTTATCCATTATATTTCTTTATTTCTTTTAAGTTACTTCTCTCAGTTTAAAGGGTGTGTGTGTGTGTGGGGGGGGTATCTTCAGTTGGACACTTTTCCTACTCCGTCTTTATGATATTGAAATTATTTATATTGTATCACACAAAATTATTATGAAATATACATTTGTTGTAAAATGGCTTTAAATTTGAATGTAATGATTTCATTCTTTATTTGGCGTCTTAGAGCATTTTAAATGTCCAAGTCCTCAGTATTTCAGATAAATTAAATATCTGGATAAATGGTATTCCTATTTATTCCTAATAATTGCATTCAGAATTACGTATACACATATTTATTAACTGTCTATATATTTTTACTCGTTCTATTTTGTCGAATTTATGGTTCATTTGTCATCTTTCTTTTTTATGATCGTACTAAAATCTTACCAGTGAATGATTAACCCATAAGAAATGTAACTAACCAATTTGATGAAACTTGATAGAATAAATTTTGAGCTAGAGTGAATATATACATTACCCAGACAGATATACACAAATTCCACTCAAGAAGTAGATGGCGTGTGCTGGAATACTGAAAATGTGTAAATAGTAAATCGAAAACGGGAACTTTTATTTTCGATATTATTCTTATACTTCCCTTATCAGTTAGTATGCATGGTTGAAAAAGTACGTAATAACAGATGTGGTGACGGATTGCTTCAAAATAACACGAAAATTATGCAACTCAGATGTTAATTTATAAAAGTATTGGAAATTGTGGGGACCCACGAGCCTGTACATCCTAAACATTGAAACCCATCAAATTGTTTAATAACTAATAATGTTGAAAACTAACTTGAGTTTAGAAGGAAAAGAAGCCCATAGTGACAGTCCTCTTCTGAAGAAGATAAATACGAGAGGGGAAAAGCCAAAGACGAGAGAACTCTTTGAAAAATCCGTCAAGGATGGATGATTAAAATACCTAACAGTATTTCATACTTGATAGCGTTTGGAGTCTCACTGGCTGAAGGATTAAAGAAAGTGATTCTAGTTTTAGCATACCAGTTGTGTTTAAAATAACGAAGCATTTATTTTTAAGTGTTAATGGCATTTCGCAGATAGTGCATATAATAGTGAATTATGATTGTGAGCGTGTTTTATTAGTTAAATACCATTCAAAATGTCCAAAGTAAACATCATATATGTCTCCTCTATTTACGTCCAGTATCTACGTCAAATAGAAGATAAAGTTATACAATTTAAAATGCAGGATAAGAAAAAAATGATTAGGATCTGCAGTCATAAGAACATAATGGATTTTAAGTTAGATTGATCATATCATCTACTCCCAAACCTTAATGTTAATAGGTATTTTTAATTGGTGTTTTGAAAGATATGATTTCTTAACTGAACAGCAATTTTAAAGATATTTATTGCTATATTGATTTAATATCTTACGCGAAAGAACTCTCTACTTTTCAACAAATATTATGTGAAGTCGTTAAAATCAATTAGATATTTAAGGTTGGGTTATATGTTCTTAGTTAGCAACATAAAATTGAATCATAACTTCATTCAGGTAATTTGATGATATTGCTAAGACATTAACTCCACAAAAATTAATCAAATGAAAATATTACGGTTTAAAAAATGTTCTATTTTTGACATATTGTATTTCTAAAGGTAATTATAACTATAATGTACTGTTAAATGATTTTATTTATAAATATACACAATGAATTGCACATTACACAACACACAATTCACTCTTAAATAGAAAGTAAACTCTTAGGTAATAAAGTCTTTCATACTTGTATAAAAAATTTCTTCTTTAACCTAACTAAATAAAATATCTGAAAGTTATCAGACGTTAACAAAATGAACAATATGACCTCCTTTCAATGAGTGCTATAAAACCTTCATTCACCTTCGTTCTATGAGATACCAATTCATTCATTTTATCTTTCCTCCCACTTAAAAAACTTTATAAAGAAACAGTTCTTTGGAAAAAGGCCAGAGTCGACTGTTTAATATTTATCTGCGGTATCAGTAAGAAATGTATTGCCACATAAATTAAATGATACACGTCAAAAAAAGAAAATAGGAATGAACTTCCTTTTAGATATCCAGAATTATCCCATGTAAAATGTCAGAATGCCAAAAAATTTCATAAAGTATAAAATTGTTTGCATTTGATAATTTTTATCATAGTGCTGTAATAAATATAATTGTGTTCAAAAATAAACATGTAAATTTTCAATTAATTTACATGGACTGTAAACTTTGAAATAGGAATAAACTAGTTTAGTATAATACACTATATTATTGGACGTATATGCCTGTGCATGACTCTGTCACCTTTTCTTTTGAATTATCTCTTATACTTTTATAAAATTTAGTAGTCAGGAAGGCGTGCAATATGGAGCTGAACAAATCTGTTACAAATCTGAACAATATTTATAAATAAAAAGAAAACAAGAAAGTTATGCAAGAGCCTTCATATGGCGGCAATTAAAGTGTTGTGCCAATTAAACTGAAATCATAGGAGTTTTGAAATCCCATAGTAACAAGTGGAATTTCAAAACTTATATGATTTCAGTTAGTTTTCTATGATCTACAAATGTTTAGTATTTTTTAAAAATTTGCAATGATTTTTCTTTGGTGTTTTACACAAGCAAGAGTATGGATTTTTATGAGTTATAAAGGATCTCTATTTACCTGAATTACTATTAACGCTTCGATATTTGCGTGACATACTGATTAAGTTATTTGAAGTTTGAACTCCAGGGTCTTACACAATAATGACGTATATTTACCAAGGCGCCAATTAACTTCTCTTCAGATAAAGGGTAACGTGATTTACACGTCACGATAGAGTACTTCTATGGTACCACAAAATTATAGTGTGTCTGTAATATGAAAAGAACATTCTTTGACATAGAGTGACAATATTGCCACACTCTGTGGTACCATGAATTATTGTGTGTCTATAATATGAAAATACATTCCTTGACATAGGGTGGCCACGAATTATTGTGTGTCTGTAATATGAAAAGACATTCCTTGACATAGTGTGACAATATTGTCACATCCTGTGGTACCATGGAATTATGGTGTGTCTGTAATATAAAAAGATCATTTTTTTTGACATAGCGTGACAATATTGTCACACTCTGTGGTACCCATGGGCGCGGTAGCCCATTGGTTAGCGCGCTGGAGTTGCACTCGGTAGGCCCGGGTTCGATTCCAGCCACTGCCAAAACTGCCGCCGTGTTCATGCGGAGTACGATCACGTTAAACATGTGGGTCCGAAAGTCCTTCCGAGAGGTTGGTGGTAGGGGAAGGAGGGTACGGTCCCTGTGGATGCCTCCCCCACTGGGTTCCGGTCTAAATTGGGTGGCACTTTCCGACCGTCCAAACAGTTACCTTACACCTTTCTGGTAGGTCGGACGGTCTGGGTTTCAACAACAACAACAACACTCTGTGGTACCCGGGGCGCGGTAGCCCATTGGTTAGCGCGCTGGAGTTGCACTCGGTAGGCCCGGGTTCGATTCCAGCCACTGCCAAAACTGCCGCCGTGTTCATGCGGAGTACGATCACGTTAAACATGTGGGTCCGAAAGTCCTTCCGAGAGGTTGGTGGTAGGGGAAGGAGGGTACGGTCCCTGTGGATGCCTCCCCCACTGGGTTCCGGTCTAAATTGGGTGGCACTTTCCGACCGTCCAAACAGTTACCTTACACCTTTCTGGTAGGTCGGACGGTCTGGGTTTCAACAACAACAACACTCTGTGGTACCCCGGCCGTCCAAACTGTTACCTTACACCTTTCTGGTAGGTCGAACGGTCTGGGTCTCAACAACAACACTCTGTGGTACAGCCAATGGCCCAACCGTGCTGAAAACACCGGTTCTCGTTAGATCACCGAAGTCAAGCAGCATCGGGCGCGGTTAGTATTTGGGTGGGTGATCACCTGGGAACACAGCGTGCTGTTGGCACATGGGCGCGGTAGCCCGGTGGTTTGCGCACTAGATTTGCAAGCTGCCACAACTGCCGCCGTGTTCATCACGTTAAGCACGTGGGTCCGTAAGTCCTTTAGAGAGGTTAGTGGTTGAGGAAGGAGGGTACGGTCCCTGCGGATGGCTCCCCCACTGGGTTTCGGTCTAAATTGGGTGGCACTTCCCGGCCGTCCAAACGGTTACCTTACACCTTTTTGGTAAGTCGGACGGTCTGGATCTCAACGACAACAACAACTCTGTGATACCACAAAATTATGGTGTGTCTATAATATGAAAATACCATTAATTGACATAGACTGACAACATTGCCACACTCTGTGGTACCACGAAATTATGATGTGTCTGTAATATGAAAAGACCAGACTTTGGCATAGCGTGACAATATTGTCTCACTCTGTATAAGTAAAAAAAAATAATGAATTACTTAAAATGTAAATGCTTCCAATAAAATAGCATCCTGAGAATATATATGTCAAAATAACATTAGAATCCCTGTACAATCGAAACAGGTTAAAAAAATTACATACTTTCACGGGTTAAATGAATAACACAAATGTTCAATCATGTATAAGGCATTGATTATTAATCACTTTCCAAATGAAATGCAATTTTATTTACATTTTAAGTAGCTTCAAAAATTTTCATCGACAGAATTAATCTTAAATCTCCATCTGAAAAGACAATGCCAGTTGCACAAAATGATTTTTATTCAAATGACGTCACTAAAAGGATAATTTGCAAAGTATTTACGATGCTTTTGGAATTAATATTAAGTCACAATTATAATATGCCATTATTACATTATTATAAGAACTACAGAGGGTGTTCAAACATTTTTGTAATGATTGTGAAAAAAATATATATATAAACAAAGATAAGAATTTTATTTTTTAATATACTCATTCTAATAGCCATTTTGTTGAACTATTATATAACATCTTGATTTGGAAGATAAAAAAATCTGATGTGGGCAACACATGACTTTTCTTATATAATGAAATGAATTTACTACTTTTAGAGTAAAATAAATAGGTTTTTCTTCTAGTAGATACTAATATCCTTTCCAAGATATTGAATTTTCGACAATTAGTCGTCATTTTCATTGATCTAGCGTCATTTTTATCCATTTGGTGAGATTTTCGTTAATCTGGCAACATTTCAAAAAGTCGCCAAGTTGGCGACATTCCGCCAATTTCGTCGCCAAAATCTCGCCAAGCGTTATGGACGAAGAAATAAGTTGCTCTTACAGCAGATAAATTGGCGTTCAAATGCAAAAGTATTACTCAAAGTATCTTTTTTCATGAATGGAACGAGCTAGATCCACGAGAATGATGTCACCCAATTTATCGAAGATATTAGATATGAAAAGTGAACATGTTCCTCAATAGGAAATATTTTTTTTCTATTTTATATGACTTTTAGATAATTTTTTTGAAAAATGTGCAATATCTCGAGAACGGTTCATGTTAGCGTTCTAAAATTTATGTCAATCGTTTTCTAATGAAAAATTACATAAGAAATGTCTATTTGCGTAACTTTAATATTGGTTTTGATTTTTTGACGATTTTTTCAAAATTTCATTCGAAAATTTACGGGGGTTCTGAACATTCGATTGCGTATAAAAACAATAGGCATCCAGTGTTTATAGATTGTGATTTTTGTACCAAATTTGGTTCGAATCGGTCCATTCGTTCGTCAGTTATCGTCTCCACAGACCCACTGACACACACACACACATACTTTCACACACACACACATACTTTCACACACACACACACACACACAGACATCGCTTCAAAAATGTTTGATTCGTGATCAGGGATGCTTGAAACGTGCTCTCCCGTCGAACACTCGAATTCGAATTTTCGACCCCGTCACAATACTTTCCTTATACATTATGTATATAAGGAATAGCTTTTCTTAAAATATCAAGTTTGATTTTGTCCCAGTCCTCCACCACAAGCTTCCAGAGTCCATCCGATGTTTTGGGATCCCGCTTACAAAGAACTTGCTTTAAAAGTCCAAATGCACATTAATCCAAAGGGGACAGGTCGGGGGATTTGGTTGAGATGCATTTAAATAGAATAGCCTCAATTCCGGTTTCATTTCTCATTTTTTCAAAAAATATAGCAGAGATTTAGAGGTATGGCAGGTAGCCTTATCCTGATGGAACTTAACACAGTGAAGATTGTTTGGGTAAAGTGATGGAATGCCTTTTTTGAAAACAGGTGTTAAAATATATTTCTGATAGTAATCCGAGTTAATTTTGACATTATTTCTACTTTCCGTATTTTAAGTTTTTCGTTATAAGAGAAACCAGCAATAACTATAAAACTTTTAGCAAAACGTTCCTTGTTTTCTCTAAACCAACCTTTGTTGGGTATGCCTTTTTTACTTTTTTCCCAGTCAAATGTAAACTTTGACGTTTCTTTCCTTTTTTACTTTCCTTATATACATAATGTATAAGGTAATTATTGTACATATTATTGAAATTATTGTACATTGTATACATAATGTATAAGGTAAGTATTGTGACGGGGTCGAAAATTCGAATTCGAGTTTTCGACGGGAGAGCACGTTTCAAGCATCCCTTATCACGAATCAAACATTTTTGAAGTGATGTCTGTGTGTGTGTGTGTGTGTGTGTGTGTGTGTGTGTGTGTGAAAGTATGTGTGTGTGTGTGTCAGTGAGCCTGTGGAGACGATAACTGACGAACGAATGGACTGATTGGAACCAAATTTGGTACAAAAATCACAATCCGTAAACACTGGAAGCCTATTGTTTTTATACGCAATCGAATGTACAGAACTACCCTAAATTTTCGAATGAAATTTTGAAAAAATCGTCAAAAAATCAAAACCACTAATAAAGTTACGCAAATAGACATTTCTTATGTAATTTTTCATTAGAAAACGATTGACATAAATTTTAGAAAGCTAACATGAGCCGTTATCGAGATATTGCACATTTAAAAAAAAATTATCAAAAAGTCATATAAAATAAAAAAAAATATTTCCTATTGAGAAACATGTTCACTTTTCACATGTAATACCATGCGATAAATTGGGTGACATCATTCTCGTGGATCTAGCTTGTTCCATTCATGAAAAAAATATACTTTGAGTAATACTTTTGTTTTTGAACGCCAATAGTCATTTATCTGCTGTAAGAATAACTTATTTCTTAGTGCATAACGCTTGGCGAGATTTTGGCGACGAATTTGGCGGAATGTCGCCAACTTGGCGACTTTTTGAAATGTTGCCAAATTAACGAAAATCTCGCCAAATGGATAAAAATGACGCTAAATCAATGAAAATGACGACTAATTGTCGAAAATTCAATATCATGGAAAGGATATTAGTATCTACTATAAGAAAAACCTATTTTTTACTGTAAAAGTAGTAAATTCATTACATTATATAAGGAAAGTCATGTGTTGCCCACATCAGATTTTTATCAATTATATCACTTAATTTATGTGTAGAAATATTAAAACCATGCATATAACATATTTTTTAATAGTCGAATAAGAGTATTATAATGTAATAAGAGTATTTCTCTTCCGAAAGCACAAAAATATAACCTTCTATCCATTGTTTATTTTCTAGCGACATTTCAAAGATTTTAAAGAATATTTTTAATGATGCAGACAATCATTAAAACCTATTCCGACTTGATGACAGTCAGGTTTTCTCGTTTTAACACCTTACAACGTCGTTGAAAAGTGTTAATGACTTTGTTCATTCTGTCTGTCTGCCTGTCCGTTAGCACGATAACTGCCGTAAAAATGACTTAATCAAAATGAAATTTTAGTATGTTGTTCAGACGGTCTGTGGGACCTATGGGAATATAAATAAATAATATCACCCAATTAGTTTTTTATTGATCCCGGATTGAAAAAATGAAATACATTGAACCCTATGGGACCTAATTTTTCAAACATTTTTTAAGCAAATTTAAAATTCATAAGGTGCTTCGAAATTTTTAGGAAATATTCACATTATCCCATAAAATATATAAAAAAAATTCAGTAAAATATATTAAGTAGTTTTTTAATTGAAAATTGTTTAATATAGGGAAAAAATAAATTCGATTAAATTCTGACTTTTGGGATATCCTCCAGAAAGAAAACAGTGATATATTATATAATAAATATCTTTCCAAGAGTTTAATCATTTTGTATGAGAGAGGCCTCACATTTTAAAATAAATTTGGTAGACAACAACTTTTTAATTTTTATTTTTAATTTTATATAACTCTTCATGATATACTTATTTGATGGCATTTTTAATGCACTTTCCTACGTCCTAGAGAGTTCAAATTTGGTACACAGCTTAAATTTGTTGAACATTTTATTCTACAAAAATTTGGTGGATCTTTAAATATAGATCGTACATTTTTTTCGAAATGGCCTGCAAATAATCCCCGTTCACTTCTATAAATCATTGTTGCAATATTGTTAAAAATTCTGATGTGGACAGCACATGCCTTTCCCTGCAGACTCATATTCACGTTCTCTTTATTTCTTCAATAATAATTTGAGTTTATCTGCACAAAATAACAGCCATAAGTATTTTAAATGACATTGAATTTGCACGTTAAACTTAAATTTGGTTCTCATTTGATAGCTGGACACAAATGTGGCGTAGCGAAAACGCGAAAAAACTAGAATATTTCAAGAACGGCTAGTCCTAGAGTAATGGGGTTAGTCTTATTCTTTTTGTTGTCAAAAATCAAGTATAAAATAGGAATTAAATTGATATAATTGAGCACACGTAGTCTTATTTTTATATTTAACGATTTTGGGGGCCATTTCGCAAAAATAGCCCGTTCCTTTTTCTCGAATCGTACAAGAATAACCTACAAATGATTTATATACCAAATTTTGTTAAATTTTGTATATAAATCACTTGTAGGTTATTGAAACATTATACACCAAATTTTGTTAAATTTGTCCCATTAGTTTTTAGCTAGAGTGGATAAAGGCGATTTCTGCCGGCCATTTCGCAAAGAAGGCAGATTCTTTTATTACGAATCGTACTATAATCTGATGAACATCAGGATATCCCAGAAAAAACATACCTACCAAATTTTATGAAATGCAGTCCATTAGTTTTTCAATTAGAGTGGATTTAATATCCTCACAGACACACAGAAATACAGTATTGTGGCAATTAATTGAGAAATGCAGTTTTTTTTATAAAATTCAGTTTTATTCAAGTTTTCTATGTATACATTTAAAACTAATAAGTGATATGATCTCCCCGAGACTTTATAACATCACAGACACGTTTCGGCTTGGAATGTACTAGACTAGCACATGTAGTTTTAACTTCAACGTCTCTGAACCATATGTCAATAACGGCCGAAATTAGCGTTTCCATCGTCGTACAGTCAAATTTGTGAAGCCGTTTTTTGACAATAGCCCACAAATTTTCTATGGGATACAAGTCTGGTGAATTCCCGGGCCAATCCAGTATGGTAATATTTTTTTTGAGCAGAAATTTTTGATTCGCTTCGAAGTGTGACATGGCGCGCTGTCTTGTTGGAAAACGCAATCTCCGTTCGGCCACAGTTTAGCCATGGTTGGAAGCACTTTTCGGGTCAATATGACTTCGTAACTGGCACTGTTCATCATTCCCTCTACGGGAACAAGAGATTCTGTCCCCAAAACGCTGAAACAACCCCAAAACATCTTTTTGGGCGGATGCTTGGGTGCTTAATTGTTGTGGTGCTGATTGAGAGGTTCTCCTTGGCTCCTTCTCACGAACATAGATCTAAATCCCTGAATCACGAAATGTGTTTCGTCAGAAAAGAGAACTTTCTCCCAGTCCTTCTCAGTCCATGTTTTGTATTTTCGTGCCCATTCCAACCTTTTTTTCTTCATGCGAAGCGTCAGAAGCTGCTTCTTGTACGGTCGACGTGCTCTCCGTCCGCGTTCTAACAGCCTGTATCGCACTGTTGAAGGTGCAATATCAACACCAGCTGCCACAATGGACTTAGACAGATCAAAACTGGTTAATCGAGGATTTTTAACACTCATTCGATGTAGAGTTTTGTCGTCACGAGTCGAAGTTGATCTTTTTCGGCCGCATCGTCCAGAAAGGTTGGTACCGGCATTTCCTGTTTCCTGAAACCGCTTCCAGATCCTCCCGACACTTGCTGTACTCACTCCACATATTTTACCTATTTCCTCGAACGTCTTAGAAGTGTATTCTCTAAGCGCAATCACTTTAGCACGTGTTTCCGCGCTGATATCCATGACGCTAATGAGCCCCGCAACAACTGAGAAACTACCACTGCGGAACACCTGCCACCTGGCGGAGGAATTTGAACACCTGCTACTTACCAAGTGCATACGAACACCTGCTACTTTGATAATAACTGCAATTTGAACTCTGAGCTAATTTGGAGTGCTTCTTCCTAAGCTTACGTGTGATAAAACAAAAAAAATGACATTTCTCAATTAATTGCCACAATACTGTATACACAGATACACTCTTACACACACAGACGTCTTCCTAAAAATAGTTTTTTGTGTTCCAGAAGTGCCAAAACGTATAGATCCTTCGAAAATTCGAGTTCCGATCTTCGGCACGATTCCAATACTTTGAATACATACACACGCACAGATATATATTATCTGTGTATTATCTGTGTATCTAAAGTCCGTGCCTACGCAATTACAATAGTTGTGATTTTAAATGATCCCTAAACTTTTATTATTTCTTCAACGAAGCGTAATTTTAACTTATGCCGAATGCTAATATCTCAAGCGATTAAAAGGTGAGTTACATAAGAATTGCTAAATTTTTTTCACACAAAATTATTTAGCTCTGGAGTCTGGAATACAAGTTATATGAATGAAATATTCATTGATTTTGCATAGAGGATCAGATGATTTATATTTCGATACAGTTTTAAATATTTAAGTATAATAAATTACTGTAGTACTGTGATAATGTAAAAGATATCACCACTGAATGTATTACATTTTAGAGATTTTTAAATGAAATTGCATTTCAGTTGGAAAGTGTTTCATAATCAATTCTTATGCATGATTGATCTTTCTTGTTTTAATTTAAATGTAATTCATGGAAAAAGTCAAAATCGTTACAAAAATGTGTGAACATCCTCTGTATATCGCTTGCTTATCTCATGTTAAATTAGTTCTTCAAAATTTTTGTAAACCATTTAATTTTATAAATCGTCTGCTTCTTTATATAAAGACAATAAATATTTCATTCTTATCATTTATATTCCAGACTCCAGAGCTAAATAATTTTGTGTGGGAAAAAATCAGCAATTCTTATACTCGTTTGATTTGCTTACATTCTGCATACTATAGTTTTGCGTTAAAATTAGGCTTCGTTGCAGGAATAAAGAAATTTTAGTGATCATTTAAAATAAAAATTAACTTAATTGCGTTGGCACATAATTAGATACATAGGTAATACACAAAAATAAAGCGGTTTATGACGTATACCGAACAAATATAAACGATCTTAGTTCGGTAAGATCGTTTATATTTATTATTTTTTAAACATCTATGGAAAAAAATGGAAACCATATATTTTTTGCGATGATTTATGTGAACACTTCATATAATATGTGTGTAATTAATATTTCAATATTTATTTATAATGCCTAACTTATTTTGCTGATTTTTTTTTTTTACAGATTTATGTGATAATTTGAATATTTCCTAAAATTTTCGCAGCAAAGTGGTAATTTTAACTCCGCTTAAAAATATTTGACAAATTAAATCCAATAGGGTTCAAAGTATTTTATTTTTTCAACCCGGGTCAAATGCTAAGCTATTTGGGTGATATCATTCATTTTCATTCCCAAATATCCCATAGATCGTATCAACAACATTTTAAAATGCAATTTGGATTAAGTTAATTTTACGTTTTACGGCAGTTATAGTGCGAACGAACAGACAGATAGACAGAATGACCAAAATCAGAAACACTTTTCAACTGTATTGGAAAATGTTAAAATATTGTCAATATTTAATATTGATATTGAATATATGTCGTAATAAATAAGTACCTAAACTTCAAAGGAGAGTTAAAATAATGTCAATAAGTAAAAATGTGTACAAATCGGAAAAATAAAGAATCTGGATAGAAAGCATTCATTGGTGTACAGAGTATGTCCTGCTTGCAACAGATAACTACCCGACTGTCAAAAGGTTAAATATACAGCACATATTAAGCAAATATTTTAGAATCTGCATCACCACATTATACTTTAATGCCTTTAACTACGCTTCAAGCAGCACAAAATATATTATTCATTACAAAGTACTACCAAGGAATGATTTATTTTCTTGTATCTGTTTGTGGAAAATATATATTGAAGTTATTACTGTATAATAAACTAAATACAAAATGACCTCATTTTATTCGGTGCTCTAAAAGAAGCCTTTCGCCACCATGCTGTGAGACACTAATTTATTAATTCTTTTCCCCGATTTGAAAAGTTGGTCATGAAAGAACTGATTGGAACATGGCCAATAAAACTGTTCGACATGGGTCGGTGTTTTCACAAGGAATTTGGTAGGTCGACACAAAAAGTAAATAATGTCCGATAATAAAAAGTAAGAAAAGTAAACATCTATTGTACTCGAAATGGCTTACAACTATTGAGATTTAATTTCAAACCGTAGATAATGTAATAATGTACATTGCCCATAAATGAAATCACAACATCAAAAAATTGTAGGTGTTGTATTATGTAAATCAGGCAATGTAAGCAGCAAGGCGAGATATGTAAATGATCACAGTTACGTTACGCTTAGTGACGTAACACCTTGTCTATAGCAGGGTGGGATGATTTAACACAATATGATTTTATTTTTTGGAATATTAATACTATCCTGCATACGGTAAATAACAGTACAGTACCTGAAGAGATTTTTCACACCTGATAAGTTACACACTTGACTTAGTTTCAACACATGTTCATTAGGGTTCCATTGGATGAGTCGGACGGTCTGGGTTTTCAACATGTTCAATTTAGGGTGGAGTGAAATGGGGCGAAATTTTTTTTTCTTTAAAAACTAATGGAATAGGATTAAAAAGTTGCCTTTTATGTCCCTCAATGTAAGTTTAAAATTTGGATGCTTTCAAAGTATGTCTTCCGCCCTCTACCGGGCGATGTTGTATAATATGTATATATCACCCATTTAACATTAGAAGTAAAATTGGAAAGTGATTTATTTAGTACTAAGAAACCATAAAGTGAAGAGACGAACATTATATATGAGTTGTTAATATACAGGCACACAGTAACTACAATATAAGTAACAATATTTCACTAGATAAGAAACCTTAATAGTTATTAGTCAATTATAGCCATAAGGAATAGCAACCATTCTGTCATTAAACCACTTGGAAACATTTTTTCGATTCGGACGATGACATGATGCTTTGAGAGTTAATTTTTTATCGTATGACGCCATCCCTAGCCGATTGGCAAATCACGGACAAAGAAGCCTCGGTCACCATCTTAACACAACGTTCCACCGCCTGAATATGACACAAGAACTGAATGAACTCCAACTCCGCTTCGGTACTTTTGATCGATTGTTGGAGACTTTCTTTCGATACGACAGCTAGAATGGGGGGTGCAGTTACTTCACATGCATGCCAGTTATGCCAACGGCCCTACCGTGCTGAAAACTCCGGTTCTCGTTAGATCACCGAAGTCAAGCAGCATTGTGCGCTGTTAGTACTTAGGTGGGTGACCACCTGGGAACACCGTGTGCTGTTGGCACATTTCGAGCGCGGTAGCCCGGTGGTTTGCGCGCTGGATATGCATGCTGCCACAACTGCCGCCGTGGTCATGCGGGGTACGATCACGTTAAACATGTGGATCCGTAAGTCCTTCCGAGAGGTTGGTGGTAGGAGGGTACGGTCCCTGTGGATGCCTCCCCCACTGGGTTCCGGTCTAAATTGGGTGGCACTTCCCGGCCGTCCAAACGGTTACCTTACAACTTTCTGGTAGGTCGGACGGTCTAGGTCTCAACAACAACAACACGCATGCTAGTTGATAACATCAATGTAGTTTGAGGCACTGAAGTTCAGCTTTGGAATACGAAATTGTCTTACCTCTGTGGGAAAAGAGACCACTTCTCTAGTCTTCAAAATTCTCGGTAAAGCGAGTTCTTTGATGTGCCTTCGTTCATCAGTTAGCATTGCTAACAGAATGTTTTCCGCGTAGCAAAAATATGTATTCCGTTGAATGTCAGAATCAATATTTTTTTTGAGATCGTCACTTAGATAACAAGATGATGTTATTGACTTAAATACGTACCTTGCTCCATTCGAGCAAGAGGGTTGTTTCTTTATCTGTAACCAAACTGGAGCATAAACATTTACTATGTACTCGGTCTGAATTTTCAAATTTGAAGGTGGACTCTCACTTGCAATGTAAAACTTCAGCATTCTGTTTGCGGCTGTAATCCATTTCGAATGCGACAGTTTTCCTGGATTACGGCTACTCAGATTCAGGGAGCATTGGCCAGACGAAACCTCTTGACTCATTTCATACATGAATTTCTGGTCGGTACTGAGATCGCTATGGTCTATTTCTGGCAAGATGCAAGTAATTGCTTTAAATTGGGCAGGTGACATTTGCTCGCAAATGTATAGCAATTTACCTATTGGTCCCGAATATTCATGGGGACCGTTAGTTGCACCATCAAAGAATGCGAATATGTGACGCAGAGGCAGTTAGTTCTCATGCAGTTGGCAGATTAACCATTGCAAAGGGCGTCCCTCTTTATTCTGTAAGACCGCAATAGCACCGCTCTTTCTTCCGGTATTTTTGACCGTGCCGTCGCAACCAACAGCTAAAAGGTCCGTTGAGGCTTAACCCATTTTCAATGCAAAAATCACATATTGCTATCGCTACTTGTTTCCTCGTTCCAGAAGCCAGCGTCAAATGTCCCAAATAATGAGAATTTGGTTCTTGTGTCATAGATACATGTTCTTCGCTTATAGTTCTTCTATGGTATCTCTTTCTAACCATTTCCTGTGGCAGAGTTTTATCTTTTCTGCTATCGAAAAAGATACTTTTCAAGCCTTTTCCACTTTCAGCTTGCAGGTTTTAAAGTGAAGCACGTGCTTCCTGTCGCTCTCTTCGAATCTTACTCCTATCAACGATTTTAGAGCAATAATCCTTTGTCACAATACCGACGTCTTGTAACGTTTCTGAATCAATTGCTGCAGCGCATCTTTCAAAAATGCCGCACTGGTTATAATACTTACAAATCATTTGAAGGATGCGTTTCTGTGAGACTGTGCGAATCGAAGCTCGTTGCCAAATTTCTTCTATTTGCTGTCCGATCTTTTTGGATATTTCCGAAATGCTTAATTCTTGGCTGGATCATTCACGTTTTAATTCATGCCTAACATACAAATAACCTTTTATAGTGTCTTCAATAGTTGGCAAAACTGTATTTTTAAGTTCTGATGGGGCACCAAAAATGGGACATTCACCGTTTTGGAAAATAAATCAATAGTAACCTATTTACTTAATGCTACAGTGCATGTTAATATTTTAATTTTTGAATAATGAAATCAATGAATATAAATTAATTAATTAATGACTAATTAAAATATTAGCATGCAATGCTAATAAAAATTATTAGCATGCAATGAAATAAAGAATAAATTATTAATTTTGTGTTTGATTCAAAAGGTACAATTAAAGTAAATAAAGCTACAATTTTTGGAGAAAAACAAACCTCGGTAGAGGGCCCAAGGAGTTGTTTAAACTTGATAATATTTTACACGTGTATTGTACTTTCAAATACGCAACTTTTGGCGGGTATTCCAAAACAAGATTTCAACTTTCATTTTTTCGCTCCACCCTAAGTTCATATATATATATATATATATATATATATATATATATATATATATATATATATAGTGTATAAATGATTCATCAAACTATCAAAAGATTATATTTCCAAAAGCCCATAGGTATGCAAAGGCGCTATGCTGCTTTTCATTATAAGCTTATAAAGTATATACAAAAAAATAAAGCAGGAACAAAAAGAAAAGAAAGATAAAAAAGAGATGAGGTTGTACTTACAGGTAAAATATGAAACGGCCAAAGGGGATTATAGGTCAACATAACTCCCCCATCTCTTATGTATCTTTCTTTTCTTTTTGTATCTGCTTTATTAATTTGTATATATATATATATATATATATATATATATCAAGGCGAGCGTTTTCACAGCAATCGCTCGACCGCCGCGTTGTGGCCACGTAAGGCATGGACGTTTGTGTTGTGGGAGTAGTGTGTTCCCCCCCCCTCCCCCCTGGTGCGCCTGGGGCAACGTCTTAGGACGGCTAAATGGTTCACGTTCTGGCGGCCGCTGACGAAAGACGAATGACGAAAGTCAAGTGCCTGGCCATTACATATATATATATATATATATATATATATATATATATATTTTTTTTCCAGAAATTTCTGGTCATTTTTAACTACTTCCTGATACGTAGACTTGACGCCATCACTCGGATCCTCGTAATCCGCTTACATTAAAGCTCTTGGGAATCTATAATTTGGCTGGCGCCTCTATTGATTCGACTAATTTCCCGTGCTAGATTAATTAATTTATGTTTTTAGATTTCTGGCATTATATAAAGAAAGGACGACAATAAAGAAATCAAACAAATTATTTATAGGTTTGATTTTAATAAATAGTAAGAGTTCTATAGGGAACGTAAAGAAGTGTAAATTTAGTTATAATGTGTACACAGTTTAGGGACTATCATTAAAACCCATTGAATGATCTTAGGTCCGGTTCATCATGTACGGTTGTTAGCAAAACCTATTTATCCAATTTGCATTTAACTTATTAACCACTATTATAATATTTTGATACTTATACAAAAAATAGAAATGTAGTTTTAAAGATTTACCGGGCTATTTTATGTAAGCACACTAAACTTCTTTAATGACATAAACAATTTAAGTAACTGTACTAAACGACACTTTAAGATTTATCATCTACATTGGATTTAAATTTGTGCAATAATTCCATACGCAGAATATGCGAAGGTAAGTTAAAATGACTACATATGTAACACCTAATTAATTAATTTAACTAACAAATATATCATAGTTTATAGAAATAATTTTTTATTCCTTTAACTTAGATGATAATCCTATAACGAGAATCCTTTGAAACGATGTTTATACTACAATCAACTCCTTCTGTGAAGTGTATAATATTTCAAAAGAAAATCAGATGCTGCAGAATCATTTATTTTGGGATTCTCGACGTGCAGTTTGAACTAATTTTACTCTAGACGCTTATGATACATATTCCTCTCATTAAGGTTTAAACCGCAGATTGTCTCTAAGGAATAATACGAGTTCGAGATTACTTTTGATTTATGGCTCTTTGAAATCCCCCCGTACGCCACTTAGTTCCGGTCACGAATTTCGATGCAGAAGTTGTTATCATGAGTTTCTATTTTAAGAGTTCCTTAATTTTCAGTAAGAAATAATATAATAGTAGTGTAAATATTCTTTCAACTCCTTTAATAAATTAAAATATAAATAGCTCTTAGAAGAAATTCCTAAAAAAATACTTCTGTAATATTAAATGTCTGATCTCATACTCTAAAGTAAATAAAATAAAGACATATGCACTTTATCTACATATGTAAAGACAGAAAAGTTACATAATATATCATAAAAAAGCTATATAAATAGCTCTTAGAAGAAATTCTTCAGCAAAAAGAAATACTTCTGGAATATTAAATGTCTGACCTCATAAACTAAGGCAAATAAAGACATATGTACTTTATCTACATATGTAAAGACAGAAAAGTTACATAATCTATATATATATATAGAAGAAAAGTGTGTATGTATGATCCACCATAACTGGAGAGCGGCTGAACCAAATTTCATGAAGTTTATCTTGGTAGTCTTGAAATCGCTCCACGAAAAACATAGACTATGTTTCGAGTTTCTACAACTAGTGGTTCTCGAGATATTAGTGAAAAACGACACTTTTCCTAGGAGTTCTACTCTGTAACTCCATGATTCACACCGAAAAAGGTTGGACATTGTTGGTTTGAAACGTGAAAGTCAATTAAATCTGAGTTTTGTGGGAGTTTATTGAACATATTAGACACTTTTGAAAATCGCAGGTTTGATATATGAATTTAAATAGAAACTTTCACCATGGTTTATTTCTCACAGGCTTATTCAACACTGAGTGTTGTGGGAGTTTATTGAACGTATTAGACACTTTTGAAAATCGCAGGTTTGAGATATGAATTCAAATGTAAACTTTCACCATGGTTTATTTCTCACAGGCTTACTCAACACTGAGTTTTGTGGGAGTTTATTGGACGTATTAGACACTCTTTTAAAAATAGTAGGTTTGAGATATGAATTTAAATAGAAACTTTCACCATGGTTTATTTCTCACAGGCTTACTCAATACTGAGTTTTGTGGAAGTTTATTGAACGTATTAGACACTCTTTCGAAAATCGCAGGTTTGAGATATGAATTTAAATGGAAACTATCATCATGGTTAATTTCTCACAGACTTTCTCAAGAATGAAAAGTATTAAGAAATCACAAGAACGATCAATCATTCCTAAAGTATTGTTTATTAAACACTTTCCAACTTTAATTTTATTTAAACATCTCTAAAATGCGATATATTCAGCAGTAATATATCACAATCGGCCCTATTTGTTCCGGTGTAATTTTTATCATAGTTTTGCATGGTGAATCCCGAGCAACGCCGGGTAATCGATGCTAGTATATCATGAAAAAGTTATTATATCTATAGACAGTAACGTAACTCACACGTGATATTTTGTTATAGCTAGGTAATTGTTAAATAAAAATAGCGGTGTTACCTGCAGCGGTTACTTTTCTAACAAAATAGGTCTGCGTTTACTACTTACTCTAATTTCTATTTCTTCTATTTTTTGTAGTTTTTAATTTGCATTTTCTTATATTCAATGTTCCCATTTATTTTCAATACTTTATATAAATTCAAATTAAATGTTCTATACACATAAATTTATTGGGTGTACATTATTAATGTATTAGTTTACGACATCTGATCAAATATCTGAAGATAAGAAACTAATAAAAAGCATTATCCGTTTCTTAATCAGAAGAGTAGGTTCTCTCCAAATAGAGTGTATATAGATAACAAAATAACATATTTTAAATTAAATACTGAATATTTTATTTTCCAGCTGACTTGATTAAAATTCACATCTTAATAATCTCGTAATATTTCTGCTGTTGTTGTTATTGTTACTTTTCCCAATTGTTCGGACAAAGCCTAAACTAGCTTAAAAATAAGAACGCCATTCCACAAGGGAGATAATGCAACTTATTGGTCGAAAAATCCATGGTAGAAGTCTGATTATGGCTCTTACAATATAATTTAGCCTAAAACCCAGTGGGGAAGGTATCCAGTAGGACCATACTCTTAACTCTTAACCGTACATCTAATTATAAGAAACTGTAAAATCATAAACAACCAAAAAATATGTTTAAGAGTCATTTATTAAAAATCTCCTTATTTGGACGTACACAATTACACACTGTCAAAGCGCCTCTTCCCGGCCGTCCAACTAGTTACTCTAAGTCCTCTGGACGAGTCGGACGGTCTGGGTCTTCAACACTGTCAAAGCGCCCGACCGTCCAAACAGTTACCTTACACCTTTCTGGTAGGTCGGACGGTCTGGGTTTCAACACTGTCAAAGCGCTTTCGGACATCATCGTGCCCTTCATCAGTGGCGAAGTAAAAATAAGTTGCGAACAAATGCTTAAATATAGGCCATAACCTTCAGGCAAAATTTACAAACCACCAATTCACATTTTTGCATTTTTAAAAAAAAAATCTGATGTGGGCAACACATGACTTTCCTTATATAATGTAATGAATTTACTACTGTTACAGTAAAAATAAAAAAAATAGGTTTTTCTTATAGTAGATACTAATATTCTTTCCAAGATATTGAATTTTCGACAATTAGTGGTCATTTTCATTGATTTAGCGTCATTTTTATCCATTTGGCGAGATTTTCGTTAATTTGGCAACATTTCAAAAAGTCGCCAAGTTGGCGACATTCCGCCAATTTTGTCGCCAAAATCTCGCCAAGCGTTATGGACGAAGAAATAAGTTATTCTTACAGCAGATAAATGATTATTGGCGTTCAAATACAAAAGTATTACTCAAAGTATCTTTTTTCATGAATGGAACAAGCTAGATCTACGAGAATGATGCCACCCAATTTATCGCATGGTATTACATATGAAAAGTGAACATGTTTCTCAACAAGATTTTTTTTCAATTTTATATGACTTTTTGATATTTTTTTTGAAAAATTTGCAATATCTCGAGAACGGTTCATGTTAGCGTTCTAAAATTTATGTCAATCGTTTTCTAATGAAAAATTACATAAGAAATGTCTATTTGCGTAACTTATTAGTGGTTTTGATTTTTTGACGATTTTTTCAAATTTTCATTCGAAACTTTAGGGGGGTTCTGAACATTCGATTGCGTATAAAAACAATAGGCTTCCAGTGTTTACGGATTGTGATTTTTGTACCAAATTTGGTTCGAATCGGTCCATTCGTTCGTCAGTTATCGTCTCCACAGACCCACTGACACACACACACACACACACACACACACACACACATACTTTCACACACACACACACACACACAGACATCACTTCAAAAATGTTTGATTCGTGATCAGGGATGCTTGAAACGTGCTCTCCCGTCGAAAACTCGAATTCGAATTTTCGACCCCGTCACAATACTTTCCTTATACATTATGTATATAAGGAAAGTAAAAATCTGATGTGGGCAACACATGACTTTCCTTATATAATGTAATGAATTTACTACTTTTACAATAAAAATATAGGTTTTTCTTATAGTAGATACTAATATTCTTTCCAAGATATTGAATTTTCGACAATAAGTCGTCATTTTCATTGATTTAGCATCATTTTTATCCATTTGGCGAGATTTTCATTAATTTGGCAACATTTCAAAAAGTCGCCAAGTTGGCGACATTCCGCCAAATTCGTCGCCAAAATCTCGCCAAGCGTTATGCACTAAGAAAAAAGTTATTCTTACAGCAGATAAATGACTATTGGCGTTTAAATACAAAAGTATTATTCAAAGTATATTTTTTCATGAATGGAACGAGCTAGATCCACGAGAATGATGTCACTCAATTTATCGCATGGTATTACATATGAAAAGTGAAAATGTTTCTCAATAGGAATTTTTTTTTATGTGACTTTTTCATAATTTTTTTGAAAAATGTACAATATCTCGAGAACGGTTCATGTTAGCGTTCTAAAATTTATGCCAATCGTTTTCTAATGAAAAATTACATAAGAAATGTCTATTTGCGTAACTTTATTAGCGGTTTTCATTTTTTGACGATTTTTTCAAAATTTTATTCGAAAATTTAGGGGGGTTCTGAACATGCGATTACATATAAAAACAATAGACTTCCAGTGTTTACGGATTGTGATTTTTGTACCAAATTTAGTTCGAATCGGTCCATTCGTTCGTCAGTTATCGTCTCCACAGACTCACTGACACACACACACACACACACATACTTTCACACACACACACACACACACACACACACACACACACACACAGACAGACAGACAGACATCACTTCAAAAATGTTCGTGATCAGGGATGCTTGAAACGTGCTCTCCCGTCGAAAACTCGAATTCGAATTTTCGACCCCGTCACAATACTTTCCTTATACATTATGTATATAAGGAAAGTAAAAAATTGAAAATCATGACTGCATTCAATTATAGAAGATGAGTATCATTTAGTATATACCTACAAGATTTTATTGTGAATAGAGGGACATTTGTCGAGTTTATAGCCACGCCCACTTTTGACTACTCACATTTTTAACAAAGCGAGTTTTTTAGGACATTGCAATAGTTTCATTCGCAAAAATCTGATGTGGGCAACACATGACTTTCCTTATATAACGTAATGAATTTACCACTTTTACAGTAAAATAAATAGGTTTTTCTTATAGTAGATACTAATATTCTTTCCAAGATATTGAATTTTCGCCAATTAGTCGTCATTTCATTGATTTAGCGTCATTTTTATCCATTTGGCGAGATTTTCGTTAATTTGTCAACATTTCAAAAAGTCGCCTAGTTGGCGACATTCCGCCAAAATTCGTCGCCAAATCTCGCCAAGCATAATGGACAAAGAAATAAGTTATTCTTACAGCAGATAAATGAATATTGGCGTTCAAATACAAAAGTATTACTCAAAGTATCTTTTTTCATGAATGGAACGAGCTAGATCCACGAGAATGATGTCATCCAATATATCGCATGGTATTACTGAAAAGTGAACATGTCTCTCAAATGAAAATATTTTTCTTTTTATTTTATATGACTTTCTGATAATTTTTTTGAAAAATGTGCAATATCTCGAGAACGGTTCATGTTAGCGTTCTAAAATTTATGTCAATCGTTTTCTAATGAAAAATTACATAAGAAATATCTATATGCGTAACTTTATTAGTGGTTTTGATTTTTTGACTATTTTTTCCTAATTTCATTTGAAAATTTAGGGGTGTTTTTAACATTCGATTGTGTATAAAAATAATAGGCTTCCAGTGTTTACGGATTGTGATTTTTGTACCAAATTTGGATCGAATCGGTCCATTCGTTTGTCAGTTATCGTCTTCACAGACTCTCACACACACACACATACTTTCACACACACACACAGACATCACTTCAAAAATGTTTGATTCGTGATCAGGCATGCTTGAAACGTGCTCTCCCGTCGAAAACTCGATTTCGAATTTTCGACCCCGTCACAATACTTTCCTTATGCATTATGTATATAAGGAAAGTAATAGGATTTTCTTATAGTAGATACTAATATTCTTTCCAAGATATTGAATTTTCGACAATTAGTCGTCATTTTCATTGATTTAGCATCATTTTTATCCATTTGGCGAGATTTTCATGAATTTGGCAACATTTCAAAAAAGTCGCCAAGTTGGCGACATTCCGCCAAATTCGTCGCCAAGATCTCGCCAAGAGTTATGCACTAAGAAAAAAGTTATTCTTACAGGAGATAAATGACTATTGGCGTTCTAATACAAAAGTATTATTCAAAGTATATTTTTTCATGAATGGAACGAGCTAGATCCACGAGAATGATGTCACTCTATTTATCGCATGATATTACATGTGAAAAATGAACATGTTTCTCAATAGGAATTTTTTTTTTTTTTATGTGACTTTTTCATAATTTTTTTGAAAAATGTACAATATCTCAAGAACGGTTCATGTTAGCGTTCTAAAATTTATGCCAATCGTTTTCTAATGAAAAATTACATAAGAAATGTCTATTTGCGTAACTTTATTAGCGGTTTTGATTTTTTAACGATTTTTTCAAAATTTCATTCGAAAATTTAGGGGGGTTCTGAACATTCGATCACGTATAAAAACAATAGGCTTCCAGTGTTTACGGATTGTGATTTTTGTACCAAATTTGGTTCGAATCGGTCCATTCGTTCGTCAGTTATCGTCTCCACAGACTCACTGACACACACACACACACACATACTTTCACACACACACACACACACACACACACACACACACACACATACACACACACAGACATCACTTCAAAAATGTTTGATTCGTGATCAGGGATGCTTGAAACGTGCTCTCCCGTCGAAAACTCGAATTCGAATTTTCGACCCCGTCACAATACTTTCCTTATACATTATGTATATAAGGAAAGTAAAAGGGATTTAAAATATAAATAATTATAAAATTATAAAATACAATACAAGGTAAAGGTTCATAAGCAATAAGTTTGTCTTCCAAAAGGAAATAAAGCAAATACTAAATTTTCAGAAAATCATATAAAAGTTTAATGAGTCGAGATCGAGTCGCCAATCATAAATAAGGGTCTGAACGGGATCAAAATTAAAATTTGACTGACGGTAAAGATAAATAAAAAATAATTTGAAAAAGTAAAATATTACGGGGTTATTGCAGCTGATTAAAAGAACAGTTTTGTCAAAAATTGGTAGAAAATTATGGTTAAAAACATACTGGGCAAGAGCCGTGGACAGTTTACCATTTTTAACATCTCGAGCATATTCAGCTAAACGAATACAATCAATATGTTTAGTTTTGCCACTATAGAATTTAAAGTTATTTACGGGAGATAATAGGGGGACAAAATACACCCTAGCCTAGCGCTTAAAGTTATTTTTATCCTTACATTTATCCGAACGGATACGATTAAATAACTTAGTAACGGTCGAATGAGCGGCCTTAAACCTAAATTCATGGCAGAAATGAATGAAACGAAGAAAAATCGCTGGGTGATACGGAAGACTGGATTTATACAGCATAAGATAAAAATCAGGAACAAGATTAGTATTTGAAAGAATAAAATTATAGAGAATATGGGAAAATATTTTATAAATAAACCCGAAAATATAAGCGGAGGCGTGATCAAGTTTAAAGATAAAGTCGATTGCAGTAACTAAAGCTAACGAAATAGATGAATAAACGTTAAAGCAACGATTAAAATAAGCATTAAAAGAAGATTTTTTAGAAGAAATTGGGAAGAGAATTGGGAAGAAATTGGGAATACATGAATTAGTGAAAGTATGTTTACCAAAAATAGAAGTATGAAAACAAAGAGAGTTACGGGAAACAATAACATCCAGAAACGGTAAAGAAAAATTAGACTCATGTACAACGGTAAAATTAATAGAGAGATAAAAATCAATGACGTTATCCAAAAGATCAAGAAGGTCAATTAAACTATGGTTCCAAATAATAAACACATCATCCACATAACGACACTAAAGATTAGGTTTGAGTGATAAAAATAGCAAAATTTCGTTCTCGAGCTCCTGTAACACAGCCTCATCTAAAATGCCAGTTAAGGGGCTACCCATAATGGCACCCGTAGTTTGCAAAAAAATATTATCACGAAGCCCAAAGTAATTTGCCTCTGCTACAATGTCCAATGCAGAAGTTATTGAGATCGATACTACAATTCGTACATCGATACTACAATTTTAACTTTGAAGTTGTTTGGTAATAATATTAATAGCAGTAGTAACGGGAACATTAGGAAACCGAGACCAACATCAAAACTACGAAAAGTGCAATTTGGAACAAAATTAGTATTAAAGAGATGCTTAATGAAATTTTCAGTAGAAGTAATCAAATAAATATGGTCATGAAAAAAAGGTTTAAGAAAATTAACTAAATCTTTCTCTAAAAAATAAGTAGGCCCATTACATTTAGACCCAAGAGGACGTACGCATGGGATGGTTATCTTTATTAAGTTTAATTTGTTCAAAAATTTGGGGTAATTGATGAAAAGTACAGAAAACAGCAAATTTAATTGTGGGGGAAGATTTTTTAAGTTTAGTCATCCTAGAGTTAATCACATCAACCTGGAATATTTTAACCTAATCGCAAGTCATATCGGCAATGCACCCCTGTACGGAATCGACATAATAATCGCCATTGGCGAAAACAAGCTGTTTAGTCTTATTGGCAGATAAAACAATACCTAAACTTCACATTCATAAATTTACATCTGGCATATTATATTTAGATTACTATACTGAATACTTAA
Source organism: Amaurobius ferox (assembly GCA_951213105.1). Classification (NCBI taxonomy): domain Eukaryota; kingdom Metazoa; phylum Arthropoda; class Arachnida; order Araneae; family Amaurobiidae; genus Amaurobius; species Amaurobius ferox. The sequence continues at coordinate 7,136,855 of OX578134.1, read as the reverse complement.
TAGCAAAGCACACTATAGTTTAATGCCTAACAAGTTTTCATATTAATATTTTTATAGGTTATCCAATTTGTATTAACTCTAGTATAAATTAAGTCAAAATAATAACGCTATATTTCGTGATAAATTTAGTTATCTGTATGACTTGGCTCAAAATAGGATTCGTGGATGCAATTACCAACTCCAGGTGATGGAACTGTAGTTACGATATTCACAAGACTGAATCTAATAATTAAAAGAAGCATAAATGACAAATATGAAATTCCGTATATCTGTGAAACGTCTTAACTAAAGTTTTTTTGTCTATTTTTACACTACGTTAACCCCATCTTACAGCTAAAGTATTCAAAGAAGGAGGGTAATAGAAATGAAGGCCATTTAGCATCGTTGAGGGCCACTTAAACTACTGAGATTCGAAGATTTCCGTGTTTCCATATGTCTCTAGCGACAAATCACATTCTCCCTCACTGTTAGTACTGACAGTAAGTTATTGTAAGATGCGATATTTACTCCCATTCATCTGATGGTAGCAAATCGATGATTTTTTATTTATATGTTTCTTCTTGCTTTAAATCCATGATATAATTTCAATCTGACTACTAAAATAACCTTTATCTTCTAAACAATAATTGATCTGGTATATAGTTAATCATATCAATTTCCTTACGTTGATCAAAACAGTCATTGGCAGCAAGCTAACACAATTACTTATGGTCAAAGAACATGGGTAAAATCATGTTTTATTGAATTCTCGGGCATTTGCGCCAATGTTGGTATGTACGGACGTTTGAGGTTCTTTCGATATTAAAAGTTATTATCATCATCACTGCATGATTGTATTATCTTCTTTATTTATAATCAAATATAGCTGTTCTTTGCGTATTTATATATTTATTTGTTTATATTTGTAGTGTTTATTGTGAAGGGAGAACATTGAAATATATTAAAATTATTCAAACTCATAGGCCCATACTATAGAAGATGTTGTTAAAACTAGGATTTCATTGCATATCAGGATATTCATTGATTTGTTTCGTACTTTTATGCGCTCTTCCGCAATGAGTATCTGATACTTACAATGCAGCAAGAAAAACTACTGTGCACCACAGTGGTACCAGTCCCGTTGGTCACAGACGAAATACATCTTACTCTTCAGTCAGCATCAAGTTTCATACAAATTTAGTTCCAATGCTATGAGTCTGCAATGCTCATGTTCATACGCAAGGAAACTTCCTAAAGAGGACATGTCCTAAGAAGATCATAGCAGATAACATCATAATAAAAATAAAAAAATTAACACTTTCTGAGTGTACAGAAATGCATTATTTGCAGCAAAAGTACAATCCTTGCTAGGTATATGACAAAATATCTCATCTCCTTTTGTTCCGCAGTTTCCTTGAATTTCTCTTTTGCTGCCCATAACCATTGATCTGTTAACCTCACCACTAAAGTTGAAAGTGATTTGGAATATGGAAAGTTATGAAATATGAATATTGTAATTTATTGAGATGCTAATAAAAATTTAATGCTTTTAAACTATTCCAATATTGTTTCGTACATTGGAGTAGTTCCATACCTCTTACGTTAAAAATATGTCTCTGTGTATGAGTGTGTAGCGGAGATTTAGACAGCCACGAAATTCGGCACTGTAAGTAAGACAAAACATCTTCGATATTTTAAAAATTCGAAATAACATTTAGTTATTTTACGTTGATGTTTAATTTTGAGAATTTTTCACACCAATTTCTTAGTAATTGAAGGAATTCTATATCCGGTAGTAGTAGACGTATCAAATTGTAGTACGCGATTACACGTGCTTTGAAACTACAGGAATTGGATTGAAACTAATAGGTGGAATGATTTTAGTTTAAAACAGGCAATTTGGAATTCGAGTAGTGCTATATGAATCAGCGTTATTTAAGCAACGGTTGATTATTTACGACTCACGCAACGCCAATCAATTCGTTCTAATAAGAAGAAACCTTTAAAATAGTCTGCTAATAATGAACTAAGAATATTTTCTACTTTCTTGACAAATTAGGAATAAAATATTTGAGTTTTATAAAGACATTCAAATGAATTTAAGTAGACATCTCAGCGTAGAAAAAGAATCATTAATAATAAACAAAACTGCTTCATGTAAGAATATGGTTTTATAATATTCCGTGGAAGAACCCAGACACAGAAGAATTGGGTACAGTGGTTTGAATAAGGTTTTTAGCCTTCATCCTCGGTGCTCTTAATAGGTACTACGCATGACAAGAACACGCTATTTTATACTTTAACGAGTACAGATACTAATACGAGGGTTCATAGTAGTTCATAGAGACTTAGTAGTAAGACGAGAGTTGAGAACTACCTTCAAACATTTCTAGTCACCTAATTTTGCTATTCTGGCTTTCTTCAAGGAAGTATTAGAATGTGGTGAATCATCAAATTGACCTTATAAATGTAACCGAACTTTCACTTATAAAACATTTATATTTACTGCAAACAAAGTCCATGTTACGAATCTATAAACGTCAACTTCAAAACGTAATGATTGTTTGTTTCCAGGATACATAATTAAATGCAAATAAAATATATATTTTAGTTATGCAAGTCAATTTTGTGAATTATTGTAAAATTTAAAACTGTCATCTTATTCTCATTTCAATGACTGGCATTTTTGATAAATAATTTTGCTTTGAGATCTCCAAACGATGCTTATTTGAATACCGACTCATTTCGTTTTCCACTTATGACTGTATGATATTCTCAAAAGAAAATAAGGCGAACCCTTTATTTATGATGGCTCGACATTGGGTTTGAATTAATGTTACTCCGGGCGCTCATGATACATACTCGGCGCATTAGCGGGCAAACTGCTGATGTTCCCTGAGGAATAATATGATTTTGTGATAACTTTTGATTTACAACGCTTTGAAATTCATCAAGAAAAATGAATCTCAGTGCACCATTTAGTTCCAGCGATGATCTCCCATGTAGTAGTTATTATCATTGGTTACAATCTAAAAATAATTATGTTTATGATGTGAACCGAAATACGAGCTTGTGCGATTCACCTGTAAAATGGTTTTCAAACGCTATATTTAATATGTAACACGAATATTTCAAACGGTATTTAGTGAGATATGGAAGAGTTCTGCTCTGTAGTGCTTGATGGCTTTAGGTAATATGATTAAGAATTCAACAAAATTAAAACTAGAAAAATACTAATCGTCTGTATTATTCCGATAAAGAACACAAGATAAAACAGAGATTATTCTAAAGAAATTATTGTTTATGACAATTGTTTCAAAGCTTTTAAAAATATTCATATATTTAATTAACTGGACGAATGAAACTAAATGCCATAATAATAACTAAACATCAAAATAACAATTAACGATGTGCACGTTGATAAATAAAACACAGTACCTATCAATGACGAATATTCATATTTATTTTGCAATGTCAACATTATCAGCTACAACATACGAAATGCAGTAATAGTATAAGGCGGAATATCATACAAATTATTTAAATTGAGCAACATTGTTTTATACATGAAACATTGAAATTTTTACGCAAAAGAGTAACATTAATGTAGATAAAATCTTGCTCAATATTCTTAAAATCTTGCTTAAAATCTTGCTTATAAATGAAAAGAAATAGATACCGTGTGGTGAGCAGTAATTAATGAAAAAATGTATATATATTATGCATTGTATGATTACAAATTTATTTATATTGAACATTTAGTAAGAGACTTGATATTTGAAGCTACCACAACTCTGTATTATATATATAATGGTGATCATTGTATTGCAACACGACCAGCCATGTTAAAATATAAAACCAGCAACCACCAATAAAGGGTTACAAGTTATTGATAATTATATTATAGATGATAATTTTGATATTTTCATGATAATTCCTGGTACACGTGTTTGCGAGACTAAAAGGAATAACCGCAATAAACCAGGAATCGAGTGCTCGAAAAATGTGCAATCATCACTGGCTGGAATTGAAACAGCAATCTTCAGGATAGCACCTTGATGTTAGGAGGTAGTTAGGTACAAATGAATGGCACGAATACCTCAGTTGGGTCCAATGTTAGTGACATCAAAACACCAAACCGAAGGTTCAACCAAAGTTCAACCAAAGAAGGTTGTATTTCTTTGAAACATTACATTTCTTTGAAGCATTTGCATTTATAGTTCCAACTATAATTTCCGACACAAGCATCAAATAAGGGCTAAGAATCATACCGAAAATGATGTCCTCACTTCTATACATGGATTTTATCCTCAAAAATGTGCAATTATTGGCTGGAATTAAAAAAAGAAATCTCCGTTTTATCATCCTGATGTTTGGAGGTGTTTAGATACAAATTATTGATACTTTTTTAATTTAAATCATATATTTTAATTTTATACTGTTATAGAGACTTTAAATCAAAAATTAATTTAAGGTGTATTTTTTCTGAAGTGAGAAAAAATTAAAAATGTTGTCTAATATATAAATAATTTCATTGTACGTAAATATTTTAATTCGGTATTTTTCAACTAAAACTAATATAAGATGGTAAATATTAAAAGTAAATTAACACTATTAATAAACTTATTAATATCGTTAATTTACTTCATTGTTAAATATTACTACTTATTACTACATATTGTTAATTATTGTAAATTAACAAATCAACATATAAACTGTATCATCCGCCTTGTAGAACATGGAATTGCATTCAGTTAAGTTAGTACGCACAAACACATTAATTTACCATATGATATTCCCCAGAGTATGTTTATTACAACGCAACCCAGAAAATCAGCTTATCATTTAATACTCATTATAGGAATAATGATTGCTAATATTATGGGTGATAAGGCCTTCATGAATATTGAATGAAATGAAGGAATGATATATGAATGAAATGTATATGTGATAGCGTAAGTTCTCTGATGTGCTGTATGCCTAATCTATGTGACTTATAATGTATCATTATAAGCCCCAAGCCAAACGAGTATTAAGGTAAATAACTAAACATTTACATACAACATTGTTTCATATATAATAAGCACGCGCAACAATATTAATTAGAATATCAAATAGAAAATAAATGACGTATTCTCTATTTATGAAAATATGTATAAATTAAAAAGTATATCCGATTAAAATTAGAAAGATATACATACAAAAGACTTGAAAAAATACCGAAAAATTCAAAATTTAATGATTTCAATTTTTTTGTTGATCACATTTCTTTTTCACTTATTTGCTTTAGAGACACAGGATCTCTGGCATTTTCGATCGCTTAAAGGGGTAAGACATGAAATAATTTGAAATTAAATGATCTGAAAAGATTACGATTCTCAAACTTATTTTGGGAAATTACATCTTGGAATTTGCCTAAAGCAGATTGCGTTTCGTTTAATCCGGTTTAAAACATCAACATCAGAAATAGAAATAATAAGAAAGATCAATCATGCATAAAGCATTGATTATGAAACACTTTCCAACTATAATTTTATTTAAACATATTTAAATTGAGATACATTCAGTGGTAATATTTTTAAAATTATCACAATACTGCAATAATTTATTATATTTGAAAACTTCAGCGAAAAATGAACTTCATTCAAATGACGTCATTTCAATTGAAATTACCTAGATCTCTATGAAAAATCAGTAAAAATTCCATTCATAAACATGTATTCTATTCCTTTCATTCATCACGATACTACAATAATTTAGTTTTTTTAAAAACTTAAACCCATGGAGGTAAAAGTAATTTACCTTTGTACTTAAAACTTCTACGAAAAAGTCTGCTATAAAATCGTCTGTTCTCTATGTAAAATTAATGACTGTTACATTCATGTTAATTATATTGCAGACTCCAGTGCTAAATAACTTTGCATTAAAGTAATTCAGGAATTTTTATACAACGCATCTTACAGCTTGATGTGTTTATAATCTCCATAAGTGAAATTGAGGCTTAGTTGTAGAAATAATACAAGTTTGATGATCACTTAAACTCAAATACATTGTAATGGCGTTGTTTCAGAACATTGATGCACAGAAATTTGGTAAAAGTAAAGCGGTTTTAGGACGGACACAACACCAAAATATATAAGTTAAAAAGAACTTTCAAAATCACGATTTTGACACGAGATGGATGCCATATTTTATTTTGAAGTGGGTCACGGGATTTCTTCATATAATTGTCACGTGATCTCTTCATATAATTGGTGTAATTATTATTTTAATTTTTATTTAAAAAACTACTGAATATATTTTTTTCAAATGTTGCTTATATATTTTATGTAGTAATTTGAATATGTCCTAAAACTTTCGAAGCAATTTGTAAATTTTAATTTCGCTTAAAAATGTTAGAACAATTTGTTCCCATAGGGTCCAATGTATTTCATTTTTTCAACCCGGATTCATTCCGAAACTCAGTGGGTGATATTATTCATTTATATCCGCATAGGTCCCACAGACCGCTTGAACAACAATCTAAAATTTCATTTTGATAAAGTCCTTTTTACGGCAGTTATCGTGCTAACGGAAAGAGAGACAGGCAGACGGACAAACAGACAGAATGGACAAACTCATAAACACATTTCAATTATGTTGTAAAGTGTTAAAAATGACAATATAAAGCTCTTCTATGGAAACTGAATAATTTTAGGAGTAATTTTGTCTTAGTAAATGGGTGTAAAAACAAGCATTATTATTATTTTATAAATCTCTCTCTCTCTATATATATATTTTTATTTATCAAATGCCAGTCGGTTGACTATTAAAAGTTATATAAAACATGAAAGATCAATCATGTTTAAGGCATTGATTATGAAGCACTTTCCAACTTTAATGCAATTTTTTTAAACAAGTCTAAAATGGAATACATTCCTCGGTAATATTTTAAAACTTATCACAATACTACATTAATTTATTATATTTGAAAACTTAAACCTTCATCGAAAAAAATTAACTTCATTCAAATGACGGCATTGAAATAAAAATATTCTGCTTATAACATTTCTAAAATGCGATACATTCCTCGGTAATATTTTTTAATCTATCATAATACTAGGATAATTTATTATATTTGAAAACTTCATCGAAAACAACTGAAATTCATTCAAATGACGTCATAGAAAAAAACACGCCTGGATCTCTCTATAAAAACAGCATTTAATTCATAACATTTTCCCATTTATTTCATTCATCACAATACTATAATCATTTATTTTATTTAAAAATAAAGACCATGGAGCTACAAGTAATTAAACTCAATGCTTTAAACTTCATCGAAAAAAATCGTCCTTCTCCTTGAATATTTCATGAATATATCAGTGAATTTTTCATTCATATCCGCTATGCAGACTCCATGGGCTAATTATATTTGTGTTAAAGAAATACAGCAATTCTAATACAACTCATTCTACATATTTTACTGTTTACATTTTACATAAGTGAAAAATAGGCGTTGTTGTAGAAATAATCAAATTTGGATGATAATTTAAATTCAAAGATATTGTAATTGCGTTGTTTCAGTATGTAGATGCACAGCATTTAAGCAAAAATAAAGTGGTTTCAGGATAGATATAACACTCAACATGAACAAATAAGAGCTTAAAAAAACACGATTTTGAGACAAGATGGATGTCATATATCATTTTGAAATGGGTCATGTGATCTTTGCATATCATGTTCACGTGATTGCTTCATATAAGAGGTGTAATTATTATTTTATTTTTTATTTAAAAAACTACTGAATATATTTCGCTGAATTTTGTTTTATATATTTTATGGAACAATTTGAAGATTACCTAAAATTTTCGAAGCAATTTTAAATTTTAAATCCGCTTAAAAAATGTTTGAAAAATTAGATCCCATGGGCCTCAATGTATTTCATTTTTTCAACCCGGGTTCAATCCAAAACTAATTGGGTGATATTATTCATTTATATTCCCACAGGTTCTACAGACCGTCTGAACAACATACTAAAATTTCATTTTGATTAAGCCATATTTACGACAGTTATCGTGGTAACGGGCGGACAGACAGATAGACAGACAGACAGAATGAACAAAGTCATAAACACTTTTCAACTTTGTTGTAAAGTGTTAAAAAGAGAAATGAGAATTGACTAATGTGGTAACTAAAAGACTGTGCAACAGGCTGTTGTATTTGGAAAACAATAAAAGTAATTATGATAATATTATATACTTTAATATTTAGATTATATTATAAACTTTATATTAATATTATATACTTTATATTAATATTATATACTTTATTATATTAATATTATATACTTTAATATTTAGTTTGCGATGGTCAATTGTACAGCGAGGATTGGATTGAATTTAGTTAGATTTTCAAAGTGATATCCACAGAGAAATCGGAAGACAGGGAGATAAGGCGTAAATATTTGTCAACCCCTCAACAAGAGTTAAAAAACTGTTGAATTTGAAAATATGAATGAAGTCTGTATATAATATTAGAGACTGGCAAATATATTCAAATACGAATATATGCCCGGTGACACAATAGTAGGGTGTTTGTGTTATCGACATACCGTTACCCTAGTCTCTAATAGTAAAGCATATCGATGAGAAGATATTTCAAATCTGTAACAGTTGACCATGATCAGACTGTGACAAAAATAAAAAATGTAAATATTGATTTATATCCAGACAAGATCCCAAATGGGTAAAATGATTTTTTTAACATTCATAATTATCACCACCAGCATATGAAGAATATTAAATTTCGCAAATGCCAATCTAAAAGATGCAAACTGTGTCCAGTGGCTAATCCACAACAAATTTCTACAGACAACGAAAGTAGAAAATTTTTTTGCAAGAGCTATAATGTGGTTTATTGTATTGAATGTTTAAAATGTCAAGCTAAATATATAGGCCAAACGCAGAATCCTTTAAACATTCGAATAAATCTGCACCGAAGCCAGGTAGGAAAGGTACAACAGGAAATGCCCACAGCTAATTTGGAACTGAGACATTTTCAAGCCCATGGGTTCACCAACATCATGGTAACTATAATAGATATAGTACCAAATAAATCGGAAAGATTATGGTGGGAGAGCAACCATATTAAACAATTCAATAAGGCTTATCCATATGGCCTTAATACATTAATATTTAACGAAAACTGTAATAAAGAAAGATGCAGAAATAGTTCTTCATACCCTCTATCTGAAAATCTTATAAATAAAAAATCCCACCGATGGCAAAGAGGAAGTAAAAAACAACACAATAATTATATTAAAACAGAAGAAAAAAAATATTGAAATTTTTAAAAACTGAAAACACGATGAAAATTGGATGGATTAAGAACATGGCCTATAGTATCAAGCTTAAATATCTACAGAAAATATGGAATTACATAATACATTTCAACTTAAAAGAAAGCAATTGCCAAAATGAAGAAGCAAATACTAATATTGATATCCTATTGGATTTAATCAAACTCAGAGCCAGAATTTTTAATTTAACACTTACAAAAAGTGAAATTATAAAACAATCTAAAGAATTTTTTATTACAACTTTCAAGAACAAACTGTATGAGAACATTCCATTCCATTCTATTTTAAATCATATTAATGTATATCTTCCTTTGTCCAATATAAAAATCATGATCAATTATAGATTCGTCAAAACCAACGGAAGGAAATTTTTCAATTATAACAAAATTTGTCAAGATGTTGCATCAAATAATGTAGATTCTTGTAATTGTCATGAGAATATTCATAGTGACACTCATCATAAGCATATAATCTCCGGAAATCTAGATTTTATCAAAGACAAAAGACTTAAAAACCTTCTTCAACTCGGTACAAAGTACCGTATACAAGAATTTAAAAAGTATACGAAGAATTTTATAATGATCTCGACATCTTCATTTATAGATTGGCGGTAAAACATAGTTTACCAGTACAAGCATTTAATGAGTGGAGATATAAATTTTACAAAGCGTTTTGTCACTACTACCCGCAGCACTGCAAAAACAATAGAGAAATTAAAGTTCCATCCTCGTTCAAGCAAATTAAAGAAGAATATGTATTAACATATACCGACAAAATTGTATCAAATTATGCCTTCACTTGTAAAAAGTTCTACGTGGATACACTAAACCAAAGTTACAGGGACAGTGAAATGTATGCTTTAATACCCAGTAACGCATTGATACTGACTAAAAGAATAGAGGCACTTTACAAAAGAATAGGAATTGATATTAAAACAATAAAATATCCATATTTGGTCCTGATCCCCAAATTACACAAAATACCTGTCATGTTTCGAACTGTGACGGTGGGATGTGGTTCATATTTGGAAATAGCAAACAAAAAACTTTTGGATTTACTCATAATAGTTATGCATGATATTAAAAGACATAACTCTATTATGATAAAAAACGGACAGGAACTGATAAACCGACTAAAGTTTTGTCATAACGATATCAACTTTAAGAGTTACGACTTTCGAGATCTTTTTAACAATATTGATTTGGATAATTTACAATTGATTATGAAAGATCTACATGAAGAATACGATCTAAAGCAATTTATAACTTATAGAAGATACATGGACTTGTTGGAATTGGTATTGAAGGAAAACATACTACACGACGGAAGCAATTTTTACAAACAAATTAAGGGCATACCTATGGGAGGGAGTTGCTCGTCAATACTAGCAGATATCTATCTATCTAAATACGAAAGAGGCACTCATATCCTATCGGAAATGCCCTACTTCCGTTATGTCGATGATGTGATAATTGGGGGCTATGAAAACACCCCATTTTTGACTTTTCATTCTACCCAAGCGAATTGGACCTTATTGAAAATCCAGCGTGTGAGGACGGATCGGTAAAATTCTTGGATTTAGCTATCAAAAAACACAAGAAATATGGAATATACACAGAGTTACACGACAAAAGAGATTCATACAGGATCAAGGTAAATCATATAATCGATTGGAATTCAAACCTTGCAAAGTATGTCTTCAGAAATATAATAATTGGACATTTTAGAAGAAACCAAAATTATAATACTTTTAGGAAAGACTGCATTTGCAAATGTAAAAAATTTGCAGATGAAGCTATAAAAAGAAATTATCCAGTCAATTTTGTACAACATTATTACAAATCGTTTTTTAAAGAAAATTTGTAATCTGATTGTTGATATAGAGATTTAATATTCATGACTGCGAAACTATTATCCTGATATTTCTCTGCGCATGAGCAACTTTACTTATATAAGGAGACGTTCATTCGGGTTGGACTAGCGGATGTTTCTCCTTCATGGATTCGTTTACTTCTTTGGTTCTGAGTCTGTTCTGGTGCTTTTATTTTCGCACATTTGGGAGGCTGACCAGGGAATTATGTTGGTTCCGTGAGCGTTACCCGGGTTGTAAAAGCTGCTTTAAGCGGGAAAGGGGTGTCGCAATCCACCCCTACCATTCTTATGTAATTCATATGGTCACTCCCGTTCTTTTCTACTTTCATTCATGCATTCTACTAGAGAATTTGAGCAGCATTTGCGCCTCCTCCTTTGTAGTGAATAGTTCTTTTAATTTCAGGCTTATTTGGGATATATCCTATTTTAGTCTCACTTTATCGTAATAGTATATATATATATATATATATATATATATATATATATATATATATATATATATATATATATATATATATATATATATATATATATATATATATATATATATATATATACATATATATATATATATATATATATATATATATATATATATATATATATATATATATATTATATATATATATATATATATGTATATATAAACTCATAGTACAACATCTTTGGACTCAACATAATGCCTGCCCTACTTAGTAAATTACTATATTAATTACGTATTATATTACGTATATTATGATACATGTTAATTTTCGTATGTCATGGTATTCGATTAATTATTAATTTTCAATAATTTCCGTATTTAATACTATTTACTTCCTCTCGGTTGGCAATACAATGTCTGTAGAAATAAACTATCGTCATATTTAGAAACAGCGCCTTTATTTGCGGTCTATTTTAATTGACTACCAGTCTTGAAAATGATATAATTTAAATTTACCTCCTTCAAAAATGTGGGCCATTTCATTCGTCGTGTGATATTTATTTATTTATTTATTTGTGTTTTGATTAGAATACTTTGTATCCTAACTATCTTGAACATGTTATTTTGGTTTCTAAATCTAATATTTAAATTTTACTTTTTCATACAGGCGTAAAGAATTGATATCAACATTATTTTCTTTTGGAACGTATGAAGTTAAAAAAAAATTCAAACATAATATTATTTATTGTATATCATTATTTCAATGCGATACATTTTAAATATGATAAATTTAGTTTTAATATGTAAATTATCAAACATTAATCAACATCAAAAAGAACTTTTAGTTTATATTATCCCTCTTTCAAGCTTTAGATTACCTCATACCCCAAAATGATAATTTGCTAAGGACTGTATTCAGTTAAGCTAATGCACAAATACACGATAATTTATCACACGATGTTTCCCAGAATGAGGTTATTACACTGCAACCGAGATAATCTGCATATCATTTAATCCTCATTACAGGCATAATGATTGCTTAAAGTATGGGTGATAAGGCCTTCGGATGAATATTGAATGAGGTGTATATGTGATATTAGAAGTTCCCTGCTGTGTTTTCAGCATAATCTGTTTAAAGCATAAAGTATCATTGTAAGCCCCAAACAAAATGAGGATTACGGTAAATAACTAAAGTCCTATATTTAAAACTTGGCTTCAAATATAATTAGCACACATAATATTATTGATTAATATTCTAAATAGAACAGAAGCGACAACTTTGCTATTTTCAAGAATGGGTGAAATTTTTGAGATATACATGCGAGTAAGAATAGAAAGTTGCTGATAGATATAATTGATTCGAATAAAATTGGAAAACGTAAAATATTAATGATTTGCGCTTTTTTATCGCAGAAAAACTAAACTTTTTTTTAGTTTTTGCTTTAGAGGACTATAATGCTTGAAACTTTACTTCTTTTTATCTTAAATAAACATAAGCTATAAGGACTCGAAATTAAATATTCTGAATACATTTCGATTTTCAAACTAAACTTGAATAATTAAATCTTAACGTAACGCATTTGTTACTTTCTAATGTTATTGGATATCGAGAGAACAAATAAAAGGTATTATGTACTTTGGATTTTTTTGCCTAATGTAGTTTACAACAAGTTTAATCTTATTTGCATAAATAACTTTAGGAATAAAAGAAAAAATAACAATATAATATGATGTTTTGTTTTTAATTTTCTTGCACTATTCTATTATGCGAAGGATTCAGAATGAAAAAATTTAGATTTATTTATCTTATTAAATTTGTGCAATAAGTTTTGTACTAATTTACAGCATCACATTACCATTGTAAGTAACAGCAGCCATAGATCGGTTCCCCCCTCATTATATACTCATAAACGTGGAATAGTTGATACCTGCAATGACAGAAAGAAAACTTGCTTTGCGCCACAATTTTTCAAATGTATGGGAATCCCGACAATGTATTAAATATTTTATATCGAATGTAACTTATAATATTTATTTCAATTCCAAGTGCGCAGATTGTACTTTCCGGTTATTAAAAAATATATGTGTATATCGAGGGCATATAAAAGAAGAGTAATTCCAAAGCTAACATCACAACTGGCATCATAGTGTTTGGAGTGTTGTATATTGAAATCTCAATGTATTGTCTTAAATGCATTATCTTTTATGAATTGTCTTAGTGTATTGTCTTTATTGTCAATATGTTGTCTCAATGTATTGTCTCGATGTATTGTAGAAAACAAAAGGTAAATGAAACCAATTCAGTTTCAATTTGTTGAATTCAGTTCTTAATTAATATTTATACACAAAACTAAATTAAAGTAAATACTTTTTGTTAAATGTTTAGTGTTTTTGGATGTATAACATTGTTGCATTCATAAAAATCACATTCTTACAATTCGAAATATCACCAGAAAATACAATTAAACACAAATATGCAGATTACTGTGATAAAATCCTACATCAAAATAAAGTAAAAAATGTATATGATGACCTCTAGTGAGACTTCCAAAATGTATGTAATGTGACGTTATACACAGTGTATGCACTGAAATGACTGAATGACTACGTTAGAATTCTATGAAATATCTTTATTTAAGGTAAAGTAATATAATACAATCCTTTGTATAATTTAAGGATCGAATATCACAACTATTCTCATATTTATTCTTCTAACATATCTATTTTTTCAAATCTGTTGTTCACAAATCATCTAAATATTCATGTTTTTAAATTTATTTGGAAATATAGTATATGTGCTGTACATTTAAAAACAGGAAACTTTATGTTGGATTTTAGAATTATTAAATTACTCATACTTAACGTGGTCGTAACTCGTGTAGTCGTATAAAAGTGCATTCTGCTGCTTTAAAACCCACCATACAATCTCTAGTACGAGTTCCTGAGATAAAGTATATTAGCATAACGCTATTCAACATTACCTGCATCCATTTTAATTTTAAAATAACATTATTTATTAAGAACAGTCAATTCATTACTAAATTAATTACAACAATCACCACATATAATTAAGGAGGATATTGGGCATGTGAGACCAGGTAAGTTATTATTATCAAAATGGTTATACCCTTTTACAATGTTTGCAGGCACATATTTCCAATTGTGTCTATGGACATAGACACACAGCTGGTAATTTCAATGAATGTTTCAATGGGCGCCTTAGCTGTTTCATCTTTTTTATGCATCCCTCACTACATTACTCTGAATGATATCCGTTTCACATCTGCATCTGTTGTCTCAATGATCTCTGATTCACATCTCTTACTGATCTCATCTAAATCTGTTCTGATCTGCTACTGATCTCTGAATGTAACTCCTCATATTTGCTTCATTGTTTTCTCTGTTCTAGTAGTCATCTATTACACTGAATACAACTGATCTCATCTCATCTGAATCTAATCTCCTCTAATACCTTAATCTGTTCTAGTGCCCTACATGAATTTGTTGTCAACTGAATCTGATGAACTTTCTTTCGGCTGCCAACTCTGTTTGCCTGAGATCTGAAACGCCTCTTCGCTTACCATTGGTTGACCTCAGAGCGGGCGACGCGTCAACACTCCTTTCATATTGGTTTAACTTTGAACCAATCCCGTGATTATCCTTTTAGCCTCGAGTAACTGCTCTGGCTCGACGCAACCTGTACTTGACGCACCCTTATTTATTTCACTTTCTGACACTTGACAGGGTTCTGATTTATTTCACTTGATTTCACTTGAAAGGCCTGCAAGACATTGGCGTCTTGCAGTCTGATACCATTGTCTGGCTTTCTAGATATCATAAATCTACATACAAAACTGTCTACGTGATTTCTGGTTTCACAGTATGTACACTGGATATAATACTTAACACCTTTGCTTTTACTTTATTTTAACTAAGAAGACAATTGTGTATCTGTAGGGAATATTGATAATTGTGAAAACGTTTTAAATTATTATCTGAAGCTATTCCGGGCACAAGAGAAAGAAAGAGATCTTATATAAATTTTAAAATTTTTTTTCAAGTGTTACATTTCAATTAATTGTACATTTAATGAAAATATTCCAATATTCTTACTAATCATTGATAAATACAAGCATACTATTGAACAGTCATACATGTGAAATTGTAGCGTATAGCTGTGGTGCCGCTAAAGATAGAAAAATTCTACACTAAGAATATTAGAGACACTAGACAGTGAACGTGAAAGAACTGTAAGCCCTAGATAACATACGCAAGCCAGATCGCACGGCTTCCTAAATAGGTATCGAGCATCTTATTGTGCGGCTGGGAAAAGCAATGACTCCTTAACATGGAGGATGACCAACAGACTACCAAGATCCGCCGAACAGAGAGACGACCTCAACATGCAACGGATACATCATCAGTGACACCAAGAGAATACCGGAGTCTCACATAGTCGAGTAGTGCCAAGCGCCACCAGTTACACCGAAAAATGCCGGTGGAGACTGATGAAACATCCACCCAACAGGCCAGAGGCCCTCCCGCACCAGGACCAAGCAGATAACCCGCACGAGAACAGAACTGTCAATCTTCGCCACAGAGCGGCGACATAGGACTCTATTAATTTCCAGTAATAAAATAATACAAAACGTGCGGCTCGCACTACAAAATGGACCAAAACCAATGGCTCAAACCTGTGGGCCGGAGAAATAGAGTGAGGCTGTGCTCACTAGGAAGTAAATTCTACTTTTTCGACATGCGTTTGCAAATTGTAGCGGAACCGCGAGGTTCCACGGAACTCTAGTAGGGGACCATTTCACTAATGTATAGAGGCAAGTTGGCCTTAAAAATAAATAAATTCTCATATGATATGTTATGTTCTCTATTCAATCATTCTGAAAATTTTTGCAAAACTTATTTTTTCGGGAAGTTACAATAGGTTATAATATAGAATATTAAAATTAGTATATATAGTATTTATAGTATATATTGTATTTATAGTATATATAGTATATTAGTATTATAATATACAGTAATTATAGTATGCAGTATTTTTAGTATTTACAATATTTTAAATAAACAAAATATTCAACAATATTTTTATCACTTTTTGCTGGATAAATGATCAGTGAGAGATTTGAAAATTAGCTTTAGCAGGTTGTTGCATGTGACTGAAATAATTAACACTATACATTATATGATAAATGTGTGTGCCACAAAAAATGGATGTTTAACATTATTATATTAAATGTGCCTGAAACCCTTATATAATCTAGCATTGGACAGATATGAATTCAAGAAATGTTTTCTCTCCAAGTCTGTTGACAATAAGTCATTTATGTAAGGCTGTATTGACTTTTCTGCAAATCGCTGTTTATTTTGATCAACTTGGTGGGATTTGATCTGGTGGACTTAATATCATGTCAAATATTGCTCAGAAGATCAGGACTTATTGCAATTATTTTTCTTCCTAATTGCAATGCGTGTTAACATAGAAAAACACTCAAGAACAAAGGTAACAGTTTACGCGTTGCGACTGAAACTGAACACAGCAACATGTAAAAACTTACTCCCAAGAAAACAGGGAGGGGGAGGGGGAGGGGTAGTGTTGCTAAAGGATTTTGGAAATAGGATATTCTTTGAATTCTTAGTGTTTTTGTTGTTAAACATTAGAAATACAAGCGCGAAACTATTTCTGAATTTAGGTGGTCTGTTAGATATACTTTACTGTATATTTATAATATGTAATTATTTTTTCCCATATACATATCTAAACTCTATAAGATTCTACTTCGAACGATTTCCATATATTATTCCTAACTGTCATCTGTTTGAAATTCATCTTCGAAATTTATAATATGCATAATTTAAAAGTGTACCGCATTTAATTATGTAAAGTATTGCTCATATACAAAATATTAACCTCACATATCAGTTTTAATGTTTGAATAACAACCTGAGATATATTCCACGTTTCTTGTTTAGAGAAAATGTAATTATCTAACCAACATTAATGAGCCTTTTCAAGAGACGAAGACTGTAAACATCTTGGTTTCATTCCAAGAAACATTCTGTAATTCATTTGCGCAATTAGTTCCATCTTTTAAAGGAGGATTATTTAGAATGTATTAATCTCTTGAGGAAGAGTTCATTGTAGATTCATTTAGTCATCTTCTTCGCAAGTAGAAAATATAATTGAAACTATGTTAATTAATATATTATATTTTCGTAGTAAGAATCTGATGCAACCTTTGGGGAAAAGTTCATTTAATTCACTAGTTTGAATTCTACAGTTTGTTTAAATAGAAAAATATTAGCAACATAATTCATATAATTGTTTTATTATTAGTTTGTGAGGTTTCTGAAAGGTCTACACTCAAAATAAGCACGTAAGTGGAACAACTGGATATGCGACAGAGTTCATGTGCAGATAGTGATTGATTTCCATACGTTTCATTTATGCACCACCGTTACGTTTGCCGAATCTATACTTCGACGAAAGCCGATTTTTGTGATGCATTGCAAACAAAAAGCTAAATTTTTCCTGAACTATAACACCGATATGGTTTATTGTTGGCTCATTCAAAATCTGGTGAGTGAAAAGGAGTTTGGTAAATTTGACAGATTCTAGCTAGAAGAGTTTTTGTGATATAGCCGGTTACAGAATTTGGCAACATTACGATTTTGCATTTTGAAAATGTTTCAGCGTTGGTAGCTCATCGTTAAATCCAGATATCCTAATGGAAATGGTGTCATCTTATAGTATTTTTTCTGCTCATTTCAATTATGTGCTTAATTTGCGTGTCGATCTTTCAGACACCTCACGAGTTTGGGTTTCTTCAGACTTGACGCTCTTACCTTCTATCCACCATATCTCGGAAACGGTTAGAGGTAGGGCAGTGTTGTTATGGTGTTTTATGCCGCACAAGGACTCTTTAATCACACACTTTCGTTTAGCAGATTAGGTGCAAATCACTCTGTATATATATATATACAGGTTGTCCCAAAAACATTGACCTCGGCTTTCACTCCTTAAATATTGATCTTAGACATATCTAATATATTATAAAATTGCCTAAAAAAGGCACAGAATTTTATAGAATCGATAAAAATTTTCAGGGGATAAAATTTGAAGAAATACAAAAGTTTTTTACTGCCCCCGTACAAAAACAATTCCAATGAATAAAATGTACCCTATGTACTTATGAGGTGATGTAATATTTTTCAGCATTTTGGCATAAAAAGTCCCAGAGATATGTTTAAACAAAATTTGTGAGGGATTAATCACAAATTAAAATGTAAAAGTTTACAGTAAGAGGGCAAATGACGCAATCACAAGCAAATAGTATATGCCTCTTATCTTTAATGGATCTTTGGCATGGATGGAAAACATTTTGAACAAGCTTTGTAATATTTGTGTAATATTATTTTTTCTACACAGTGTAGATACTTCTGTACCAATAAATAGCAAAATTATTATTTATTTATGTAAACATTGTATTCTTTCGTAATTTGTGTATGACCCCTGAAATACGATCTGCCGACATAATTTTTTCCCTCTGAGACTTTTCCCCTCTGGTTTAAGTCAGCATTTTTGTCTTTTCCTATCTCTGGGACTTTTTATAACAAAATGCTGAATTTTTGTACATCACCTTATTGGTGAATAGAGCACATTTTACTCATTGAAAATGATTTTGAATGCGGGGCGTAAAAAAATTTAAATTTTGTATTTCTTATAATTTAATTCACTTGACAATTTTAATCGATTTCATAAAATTCTGTACCTTTATTTACGCAACATTGCAATTTATTATATATGTCTCAGATCTATATTTAAGGAATAAAAGCCGAGGTCAATGTTTTTGGGACACTCTGTATATATATATATAATATATAAACTTTAAAATTAAACCACTCAATCTACTGTAAAAGTAACTATAAATCATAACATTTGTGGAAAACATAGCATATATCGTATTAGTAATAGATACATCAGTACTGAAGGCCAGAAACAGCCTCTTTTTTCAGGTTTAAAACTAGAAGATTGGATCATTTCCTAGACTTTTCATTCTTAGTAAGTGGGCGTTTCGAATCTCTAAACCATATATGCGGCAATGGGGGATGTTGCTGTGGAAATTGGAATGCCGTCGTCGTACCAAATTTCTTGATAAAATACCTAGTTACAATATACAACACAATAGCAGTAAAATTATTAATTATTACTGCTGTTACCGCCATGAACACCATTGAGTATTGTGGTGTGATTTATAACACAAGAAATGGGGTGTAATATGCTTTTCCTCATGACCGACTTTCTCGACTAGGATGCTATTGGTATATGACATTTATACAAGATAGGTCGGCATCTATTGGTCGGCATCTATTGGTCGGCATATTTGGACAGTAGGTCGACGCCCTGTACTACTGAGTTTCTTGATGGCGTTTAGAATGTTACTTAGACGACTACATTTTTTACTATATTTTAAGCAGATTCAACTATGTTACGTCTACAAAATTAAGACTCAAAAATACACTACACAGTCACGTTGTACAATGAACAATACTGCACAACGTACAATGTTGTACAATGAATGTTCAAACAATTATATTGAAATTTATGTCTGATAAAATATGCAATTTGGTTCAGATCATTTTTTCTGTGAATGTGACTGTTTTATTAATTTATATATATTACGAATTTACTTTTTAAATTTCAACGAAAAAGTGCAAGCTTTGTTCAAAGCTTTCTTGATATTGATATTTCTTAAATATTTTTTCCCTATTTAATTATACTTTTAAGAAACACCTTGACCATTATTTATTATACGTGTATTTTTTAAACAGTTATTTTTATCAATTAGAAATAAAAGTTCATCTATGGATGTCCCTTATACATTTTGTCATTATTAAATATTTTATTTGTTGGAGTCTTGACTGTGTTTTTATAAACATATCCGGTCGTCCAGTGATAACTAGTTATGTATCCTAACCTGATGCCTTGTTTTTTCAATTGCAATACATGCTAGCAGAGACCCATACATCTTATTTTCAGCAAAATACACTAGCAGATCTAAATTCCGGGTTCCCTGTCAGGTGACGAGATATGTGTGAATTAACGCCTCACAGTCTCTGTTTTTAGTGAACATAATTGTCAGTCAAACATGATGATTGTCTGAAACATGGTTTTGTCTGTCTCTGTTCTGAGTTAATTCAGTGATTGGTTAAAAATTGACGATCTAATATCTTGACCAGTGCGTTCCCCTTATACGGTTTTTATTTGTTTAAAAAAACACATGTGGGGTCAGGTGTGGGGTATTTTATATTATTATCTTGCCTGCTGTGGAATATTTATTTAACAGGTACTCCTAGGATGTAAGTTTGATTCCCGGTCCAGCTCAAATAGTCCCCATGTTCAAGACTCTTTGACGTTTTGATTACAGTGTTATGAGTATGGCTTCGAGATTTTGAGTATGGTGTTATCCGTATTTCTATTATTTAAGTAGTGGAGACTTATTTTGCTGTGGCCAATAAATAAAATGACTTAATTATTTTGAAATTGTTGAAATAAGGATTTCAATTGTGGCATACCATTTTCATTAATATTTATCCGAATGTATTTTTCTGTTATTTCATATAACTATACTGTAACTCCGGAGCCATGTCGGATATATTTTCTAGTTACAAATTAAATAAAAAATAATCTTGCAATTATGCTACAATTAGCTCGGTGCTGAACATTGTGTGAGAGAATCGTGTATATTTTATCAATAAGTAAGTTATATACTTATTATAAATATATTAAATGCAGAAGTACGAACTGATTAAAACAGTTTCTAGATATGCATCAATTTATTTTATTACATTGAACATATGGATAAAGAATAACCAGAAGATCTATTTCAAACACATGCAAATTTTTTGTCAAAAACATGGTTATATTTTCTGTTAGAAATATAACTTTGTAACAATCTAATGAATTTCCAAAGTTTCAATTCTCTAGATACTATTTCTAAACATATTTATGCCTTTAGAAAACTAAAATTAAGGAAACAAATACTATTAAAATAATAATACATGGTATTTTAGAAACAGATATGGTTATAAGCTGTTTTATTACAATCGAGGTAGATGATCGATGCAAAATTCAATGACGTTAATTATTGATAAAGTTTTATTTACGGTAATAATTTTCTTGTTGAAGGTCCTTACATTTGCTTTCAATACATAAGTACTCTCCGTAAAAGTGTATATCGGTAAAAAATAATCAGCACTGAATTAGGATGGCAGTAAACATCTGGAGAAGAGGTTTTTGTGCAACTCAAAAGAAATAGATTCCAAGCATAATTCTTAACTGAATTCATAACCTGACCTACTTTTAGATGAAATCTTTGATGTATCATTTATCCTTCTTCCAACTTCATACCTTCATATTAATTTTTAACCCTTCGAAACACTTATGCAGAAAATCAAACTTGGAAAAGAGCCAAACTAGTTGGCTCTAATATCAGTGCCTTCCAAATGGGTAGGTAGCAAAGCAAAAAAAATAACGCAGCACAAGGGAAAAATGCATGTTTCTCATAATTCAATTTGAAATATGGAATTTGTTAAACTATACAAATTCTGCATGAAACTATATTTATTTATCTGTTCACTTGTATGAAATGCATAACTGCCTATCATACGTTCTGTTTTCATGTATACAATACGATTAAACTTACTTCATTAACTATATTCCCTGACATTATGATAATTTGTTGTATGGATATATTACAAACGCATTCCTTGATACTTCTATATGTATAACTTAAAAAAACTGTTTCTTTTTCCATGTTTAAAATATGAACCTTATTTTAATTTATTGAATTTGCGGCAATAACAGTATTCAAAACTTCAATAAGATAAATTATTTTGTGCAAAGCATAAATATAGCGACATACTTGCGAAAAAATATTATACAATAAAGTTTTCAGATTGTTTTCTGTTCCTATAGTTGGCGCTAAACAGACGAAAAAAACCTAAAGTAAAAATTCGAAATGTACACAAATAGAAATAACAGATAGTTATAATAACTCAGAGATAGTGCATTTCATCTCCAGTACTACATTTCCTTCCCTAGGTGGCCAGACAAAGTTATCATATTTTTACAAATGCTCAATATGTGAGTATTTAATTGACTTTTGGAGATTTTATGTAACGTTTGTATCGATCTACTTTCAGTTTGTTGGGTTTTATCTGGTGTTATTGGAGCATTAACGTTGTGCTTTGAGATAGCATTAATGTCCCAACATAAAGTAACATCTCACTTTTACATTTAGGAGTTTAGGATGTTCTTCATTCAATTTTCTGATAGATACTTTCAGATAGACCAAATCTTTTATTGGTTTTCTGATTTCTAATAAGTGGAACTAGGAATTTATCATATTCGACATATATGTCTCTGTTGTTTCCATTTTTGAACAAACAATGACCTTCATACAGGTCTTCATACTGAACTCGATATAATCCAGAGTGAGAAAATCGAAATAATTCCTGGAATCTGCAACGTGCCCTAACCCTTCCATGAAAATGTTATTTGATTCTACATGGGATTGGAATGCATTCTTGTGTGTGTGTGTGGTGATATCGAAGAACTTGCATATCATGAATCTCATTTCACACATCAAAATCTAACCCAAGATATCTTCAATAAATTACACTCGATTCTTAATCAAGTAATATTCCTGCGCATGACAATGATGTTCTAGAGCGCAGTAAACGTCTAATATCAGTCAATATTTGTTAGTAAATTGTTAGTCATAGTTTTAAATCGAAATTTTACGATCAATTGCGACATCAAAACATGAAATGTATATATATTTTTAAATTCCATATGCATTCGGCTATTTGGATAGTACGGATGCTGTTAGAAGTTTATTTGAAAGAAAATCCTTAGCTCTTTTTCTGATGGTGTTAAAATAAAAACCCTGCAAAAATATATACAATCATTAAGAAACTGATAATTGCAAAATTCTTTCAAAATGGTTTTTTAATATTTAAGAACCGTCGACGCGGTGGTCAAGCGGTCAACGGCAGGTGTTTCCTTATGATCGCTCGGTTGCAGAGTTGTGGGTTCGAGTCCCACCTGCGGACATGGATGTTGTGATGTTGGACGCGGTGTGTTCCGACCCCCACTGGTGCGCTGGGGCAACGTCATGTGGCGGCTAACAGGTTCACGGCTCTGGCCTTTGTTCAGGAGACATTGCCTGTTCATATTATATGTTCGGGATATTTATTCTGTTTGTATATCATGTATGTCTTATTCTCTGCCATTTAAAGAAAAAAAAACATTTAAGAACCATAAACTCATTCGGTTACAAAAAAAAACCTTGACGAGGTGTTTGTTTTTGGATGTCGAGGTAGCCTTATACTTAAATTATTGGCTGTGGACACTTAGATTTTGATTTTTTTCATTGCAGATCTAAAATATGCAATATTTCAATAGCGGAGCATGTTGACCTTCTATAAATGATGACCATTCGATATTAAATAAAAAGGAATATAAGAAATGATTAATTTTGTAACATATGTAAAAAAATTAATTACTGTAAGTGCCTAAACTTCCATTTGTATAAAAATTAAAACATTGTTATGTACAAAGATAATAAATTAAAAGAGTAGAGATGTGAACAAAATAAGATTATGATATATATCGGCGCTTTTTCTTTTGGACAAGCTAGAAATTCTTTTATGATCCGTATCTTCATCATTATTTATCATTTTAATGTTTTCTTGCTCCACGGCTGACATCTGTCATGATACATTCTATTAGACGTGTATAAATAATTCATGGTCAATCGTATAGTTCTGTAGTAAATTACTCTAACATGTAACAGGAAAATGTGGTATCGTATGAGAAAGAAATATAGGCCAAAGATTTGTAGGACACGCATTTCTGGCATAACAGGGATTGATTATGATGGGAAGTTTGAAAAGTAACAAATACTGTCTAAATTATATACTTTATGAAATTTTCTAAATTAGCTTATTCTTCACTGTGTTTTGCAATTAACACAAGTTAGAATTGGCTACTATATTACTATATTTATTGCTCTCTAAATTTTTTGGAGGCACTGCTATGATAAAAAAAATTAGAGAAATAATTTAAGAAGCAAGCACGTAGATTTGTGGTATCCATAAAGTGTTCTGTATTTAAGGGGCTATAGAACCTTTAAACAGTTGGAAATAAATGAAAATAATGTTATCTTTACAATTTTTTAATGATGATGCGGGGTATTCGATGAATATTGCATCCTAAATAGATAGAAAATCTTTCTTACTACATATATTTTTTTAAAATCATATAATTAAGTGTAAATTTTATATTGTTTTTTCAAGTTTATACAATTTCGATAGATATAACGGTGTATTCAGTGGTTCCCAAACTTTCCGGTCCGCGGACCCCCTCAGAGAAAAAAAAAATTTCGCGGACCCCTTAAAACCATATTGCAAGGGGAGAGGCGGGAAACATTCGCTACGTCCCCCTCTATTCAAAGCTGACGTCATCCGGTATCTAGTAGTCCGGTCTCTAGTAGTATTCTCTAGTAGTCCGGTCTCTAGTAGTATTCTCTAGTAGTCCGGTCTCTAGTAGTAATGTTCGAAGTTACAAGTGCTTTGACGTCCGAGCTACATCAGAGTATCATCACCGTTAATCATGACATTGTGGCAAAACGAAACCTACTCCCAAATAATTTAATTCTGTTTGAAGATATTACCTATCAGTTTGAAATTAATTTCATGAATGTATTTAATTCAAAGTTATTTAGAAAAAAGTTCATTATTATCTAATTTAAAAAAATAAAATTTAAATAAGATTGGAGAAAAATAATGAATTTTATTTTTTAAAGCTAACTATTGATTAGTTAAATATTGCGTGTTGTTCGCGGACCCCCTAAAACCTCGTCGCGGACCCCCAGGGGTCCGGGGACCCCAGTTTGGGAACCACTGGTGTATGTAATAGACGCGCTCAAGATATTTCAAATAATATTATATTTGTGGGCTGCAATTTGATAATAAGGTGTTTATAACCATTACATCTTTAATTTATGGACACTTTTTCAAACTTGAACTTAATGCAAAAAACATGAAATAAACCACTTCAAAATATTTTTTCTATTTAATGTACATGCTACTCAACCAGATTCGGGCACCTCGAAATGTTGCAGATCTGGAGCAACTATTGAGGAATGCCTGGCAGAATGTATCGCAAGATGACATTAGAAAACTTTATCGCCTCTTACCTAAACGTATACAGCATGCATTGTCCCCAAGGGGGTTTCTCCTATTACTGATTTGAAAATTTCACGTGCAATTGCTAACCATTAATGGGTCCTGCAGCCTTGATTTTGTAATAATTTCATTACCTGAATACGCATATTTAATTTCAATAAAAACAGTCACTTTCTTCATGGTACTTCGCTTTTTTGCAAGAGAGTGTATGAAACGTAGACACCTTTTGCAACTATATGAAGGTTATTTTATGAATTTCTTATATACATTGTGTTTACTTTGATTGCTGTTTAAAGAACTTGTTAGTTTTATATGTTTAATTATGCATGAGTTAATTTTTATAATATATAGGAAATGGGGTTTGTATATGGAGTTGCATAATACAAAAATAAATAATTTTGCATTGATAACTATTATTTATTTAAATATCTAAGGTATTTATTTTTTTAAGATATGTTTAAATATGTTGATTATATATTGAAACACACTAAAGTTAAAAGCATTATGATGAGTTTCAACCCTCTCCCTTCGAGCGTATTATAAAAACCTTAAACATATAACGAGGAATATAAAACCAAATAGGGTTAAGATCCTGTCAAGGGACACAGTCGAAGCTATTGTATATCCTTTACTAGAAACTAATATCGAAAACTCCAGCAAGCGAAGTTTCCTCCTGGTGAAATACTTTTAAACAACAAAGCAATATAAGATTTCAAATGAAAATATATGAACAAAAAACAAATGAAAACGGGAACAAAATCAGGGTTGTTTACGGGGAAGTAGAAAGACCGAGAGGGATTGTGACCTCTCATTCCTGGTTGAAGCATGCTTTGAGAACCGGGAAACACTCCCAGAACCACTACATGTCCGAAGCAAATACCCTTCCGTACGAATAGGATAATCAGAATCCATACACGGAAACAATACCAAAAGTGGAAGAGAACAAGATTCCGTGATCAAATATTACCAAGATCGTCAAAACAAAACAATCTGCCAATGCTACATAATACAGCGTACCACGATACGATTCATGCCCGTCAATGATAGTACGCATGATTTACGGGATTAAGGTTACAGTGAGATCCCTTGTGTAATTCTGTTTACGGCAACAAATCATAGAAATCTGCACAATTTTCTTTATCAAAGTTGCTGTATGAAGTTTCATAATAATGCTTCAGGAATCGAATTGGAAACCATTGTTCTACTGCTACTTTTATCAAATGCTTTTCACACTTAATTCGTTCCTATTTGGATGTATTTAAACGTTTATATCTTGTTAGGTCGTTAATCACTAAGTTTCGTTTTACACCTACACTCAAGTTAGTGAGTTCACCAGATTGTTGTGTTTTGACGATCTTGGTAATATTTGATGACGGAATCTTGTTCTCTTCCACTTATGGTATTGTTTCCGTGTATGGGGTCTGCTTTTCCAACTCGTACGGAAGGTATTTGTTTCGGGCATGTAGTGGTTCTGGGAGTGTTTCCCGGGTCTCAAAGCATGCTTCAACCAGGAGTGAGGGATCACAATCCCCCTCGGCCTTTCTACTTCCCCGTAAGTAAACCTGATTTTGTTCCCTTTTTCCCTTTTTCATTTGTTATTGTTCTTATGTTTTCATTTGAAATTATATATATATATATATATATATATATATATATATATATATATGCCATGTCGTAATTGTACAACGTTATATTTATACAAACATTATTTTTATAATATAAAATTTAAAATTGTATAACACTGACATATGTAATTTTGAATTAATGGATACATTTAAAAATTATTGCATTTCAAAATTCCTGAAAAATTTCCTTTTCTTTCAAATATTTTCTTCCACATAGATTACATTTTAAAATAAAAGACAAGTTAAATAACTATGATGAGCTTCAACGATCCCCTTCACTTCGGGCGCATTATCTAAACCTTAAACCTGTAACGTAGCATATGGGACGAAAGAAAATGGGCTTAAGAACCTGTCAAAAGACGCATCAGAAGCTATTGTGTGTTTGTCGTGCACTAGAAGCTAATATTTAACGCTCCGGGGTTCGAGGTTTCCTGATGGAAATGCATTTATATACCAAAGAGTCCATTGTTCAATTTTGTATAAAATTTTGTCTGCGATGCTGAATAACTATTTGAAACCAAAAAAAGTAAAAGAGAACAAAGAGTATTATGGTGATAGGCAGCTATGAAACGGAAGACAGATTGCGAATGGAATATATTTATCTTGAAAAATATATTTATATACTTTTTTAAAACTAGCAACAGTAGTCGTCTTGCATAATTGAACAATAGTCGTATTGAATACTATTTAATTTTATGAAATCTGTGGAAAAGGAAACAGTGAGGTCCGTGGTCGTTTTGAGATGTATAATTCTCGAAAAAAAAATGAATAATAAAAAGTTTAATTATTATTAAGATTTATATAGGTTATATTATTACGTATAATTTTTATGGAAATATATATTATATGTATGTATAATGTATTACATATACACGTTTTTAATAAAAACGTAAATGCTATCTTACATAGTAAAATAACTTGTCTGTATGTATATATAAGTGTGTCTTCTGTAGCGGAAAATCTATTTTTGGATAGTTACGAAATTCAACACGGGGTTCCACTGAATAACGACACATTGGCCAGAGTTTTTTAAATTCGAATATTTTTTTTATTATTTATGTTGAAGCATAAGTTTGACTAAATGTGCTCATAGAAGACATGCACATTTTGAAATAACTTTCAACGCAAAGTTTTGAATGAAATCTGCACCGACTTGCCCATATTTTGGTTTACAAATGAGGATCAATTATTTTATTTCCTGATGACAGTGGGAACTACTCCACAATGGATTTACAAAGTAATTTGATAAATTTCAGTATTATTTTGAAGAAAAATGCATTTTAAAGCAAATCGCTAATTTAGAAGTCCTGTAAATGCTTAGACTTCATTTTTTTAAAATTTGCATGGCATTGTGTCATTACCACATTCACGCCACTCCCATAGCTTCAAATATAATTTTATTAATAAGTAAAAGCTTTTAGTAGTTATTGGAAAACTATATTTTATTTAAAATAAGTATTTATAAATTGAATATTTATAATGGAAAGAACTGCTATAGGTACAAGCATTTCTATTCTAAAACATCATTGGTTCCAACTTACTTTGTACCGCTAAGATTACACGGATTCATATATCTAAAAGTGTTCCATATATGTCGTTATTTGCAATTTAACCAAATCATATCATTAAGAATGCTTGTAGGTGTATTTTGATAAATTTCTGAATTATTTTGAGGAAAAATGCATTTTAAACAGATTGGAGTCAGTTTTTTATGTTTTTTAATTTGCATGTCATTGTGTCATTACCATGTTCACGACACTCCCATAGCTTCATATATCATTTTATTAATAAGTAAAAATTTTTGTAGTTATTGGAATATTATATTTTATTTAAAATTAATATTTTTAATTGGAATATTTATAAGGGAGTAAATTGAAATAGGAACAGACATTTCAGTTCTACCACATCATTGGTTCCAAATTATTTAATACCGCTAAGATTACACGGATTCATATATCTAAAAGTGTTACATATAAACCGTTATTTGCAATGCGACCAAATAATATCATTAAGAATGCTTGTAGGTGTGTTTTGTGAGTTCGAAATTTATTTGTATAAGCAAATTGAAATCTTCCTAAGCGTTGGAATTTTTCGCCTATTGAATATGAAAGATGCAGTATTTTTCTTCGATTAAATCACACAGAACATAAACTATATTCGGCAAAAATAAAACTTATATTCGGCAATTTTTTCAGTAGCCCATCTACTGCAAAATAGGGACTTAAGATGGTTTTGAATGTATTTTACTAGACATCTTTTAGTTTTTCCACTGAGGTAATGAAACACGATTTAAAGTATTAAATTTTTGCTGAAATATTTATATCGTAAAAAAAATATAGATAAAAAGTTTAAAACGTTGCGATATTTCAAAACTGGTGAAGACATTTTATTTCTTCTGGATTAAAATATAACATTTAACGCTAGAATGATTTAGCGGTCTTTCAACACAAAGGAGCATGACTATTATTCTTGACATCTCAGACATTGTAGAGTGAATCGACACTGTATTTCACGTGGCATCCTGTGAATAGAGTTTTGCTAACGTACATTGAACTTTTATATTAAGACGATACTTTCTGGACAAGCACTTGTAAATTTTTAAAAAACGTAATTTGTAATTTTTTATTGCACTATGTAAAGTTGCATTCTTAAAATACATCTGTAATTACGACGATATTTCTTTTAAATATCTTCTGATTTCCGATTTGAAGCTATTTGGTGAACTATGTGCACTTTGAAATCGTAATCAGGCGTATTTTGAAGTCGGAGTGGCCAGTAGCATTTGAGGTTTCTCGGATATAAATGTTTTTTTCAAACTTGTTCAAAACCTTTGAAAATAATCAAGAATGTAAAGTAGTATGATAATTTGATTTAGAATTACATCTATATATATTTTAGAGACCTCTATTATGCTGTAATCAAACATACATGTTCTTTCTAACAACATCAGAATGTGATTTCATAGTCGAAATGAAAATCATTCAAATATATCCCATCAAAACTAAACTTTTGAAAAACAGCACAGTTGTTCAACTTTACAAAAGTGTCAGCTATAAAAGTTCCGTCTTTCTTTCTTCTTTCGACCAAAATTTCGTCTATAATTAAATAATATATCATGGTTTACCATGGGTGATTGTTTGTGATTGTTGATCTTTGTAGCACTCTTCTGCGCAAAGCCTTGCTATAAGGCAGATATCGCTTCATATTTTTTGTTGTTTACAAAAACATATAGCTCGATCCAAAATCCTATTATGTTTACTTATAGGGCTTTTAAAGTCCAATAAATTCTTGCTTATTATTCAAAAATAACTCTTGTAATTTTGAGATATGAGCATTCCAAACTTAAAATGCGGAAAATGGTCCATCTTTTCCAACTCTACAAGACGATTATTCAAAAACTATAAGAGTTTTCTAAAATAATAAATATAGATTTCAATACTAAAATTTTTAAAACACATTTTTGTCATTTATTATTTATCCCTATATTTTATAATTTTTTATATATTTCGAGTGAAAGCCAAAAAAATGAAAAAAGAAACACTCACTCAGATAGCTACTTTATAAGATTTTTTTTAGAGAAAATTCAAAATATTAAAATATTGAAACTATTTTTATATACTCATAATCTGGGTCCTATTTTAGACAAAACCAGAAAAATTATTCATATTTTTATCTATTTGATTCGGGGGTATAGAGCTCAAAATTGTTTATAATTTACGTACATCCACAATTCCAGAGAATACGTCGTAACAGTATTCGCAATCCTAGCACTTTCGTTACAAACTTACGTTTCATTCCCGTCACATTTCATGATTTACTCCTTCACCTTGCCCTAATATGTTTCACACGAACAATTCTCAGTTGTCAATTGATTATTACTTTATACTTTTTTTCTAAACTAATATTGCTGGTGAATCTTTTATTTGACATAGATTGTTTAAATTTGTTTAAAATTGAAATTTAATCGGAAAAACTAAACTTAACTTTAACTAACAATATATATTTGTGGGTGTGTCTTCATTGTGAATGTTGAGGTACAGGATACAAAGGCTATTGTTAAGGAAAATTAGTAGAGTGAAACAATTCTGTGAAAAGAAACGAAGTAATTGCATGTTTTGGAGAGATTAGAGCTTTCAAGTCATTTCTTGACATTTCTCTATGCACATCCAATTTCTCAATCTCTATTACAATTATTTATATGTAATTTAAAACTTTCCACAAATTACCATTTCAATTTAAATCCAAATACAGGAGTATTACTTTCATTATATATATATAATGTATAAGGAAAGTATTGTGACGAGGTTGAAAAATCGAATTGGAGTTTTCGACGGAAGAGCACGTTTCAAGCATCCCTGATCACGAATCAGACATTTTTGAGATGATGTCTGTTTGTGTGTGTGTGAAAGTATGTGTGTGTGTGAAAGTATGTGTGTGTGTGAAAGTATGTGTGTGTGTGTGTGTGTGTGTGTATGTGTGAGAGAGAGCTTGTGGAGACGACAACTGACGACGAATGGATCGATTTGAACAAAATTTGGTACAAAAATTACAATCCATGAATATTGGAAGCCTATTGTTTTTATACGCAACCGAATGTTCAGAATCCCCTTATATTTTCGAGTGGAATTTTGAAAAATCATCAAAAAATTAAAACCTTTAACAAAGTTACGTAAATAGTCATTTCTTATGTAATTCGTCATTAAAAAACGATTAAAATAAATTTTAGTTCTTGCATGAACCGTTCTCGAGATATTGTACATTTTGCATAAAAAATTCTCAAAAAATCATATAAATTAAAGAAAAATATTACCTATTGTGAAATATGTTGACTTTTCATAAGTAATATCATGCCATAAATTGGGTAACATGATTATCGTGGATCTAGCTAGTTTCATTCATGAGAAAATATACTTTAGCTAACACTTTTGTAGTTGGACTCCAATAGTCAGTTATCTGCTACAAAAATAACGTATTTCTACGTCCATAACGTTTGGCGAGATTTTGGAGGAATGTCGCCAACTTGGTGACTTTTTTAATGATGCCAAATTAACGAAAATATCGCCAAATTGATAAAAATGGCGCTAAATCAGAGAACATGACGACTAGATGATTAAGTAATTGTTAAAGTATTTTAATATGTGGACTATATCGCCTATTGAGGATGCTATCATTATTGATGTTTGTTTAGTTGCGCGAAGTATAAGTTAATTGAGTATTTTGAAATAGTTTTACTTGTTGTCATCCTGAAAATAGTCCAATGTACAATTCAACGATAAAAACACAGAGACGTAGATCTTATACATCTTTTTTTTATTGCGAAGCTAGTAAGTCCATTCCATTATATCGTCATGTGCTGCCAACATCAGATTTTATTATCATAAAATCGAAAAGTATTTTAAAAGAATTATTTTAGCATATTGTAAATACTTTGGAATTTTGTGTATTTTGATTTGTTATTTTTTAAATTAATAATTATCTCTATAAGAGATTGCATATTTTTTTTAATTTTTATTAACCAGCATTATTCATACACAAAAAATATGTCTGTACTATATTTTATATTCTAACCACTGTATTTTATGTTATTCTCTCTGCGTTACTTTTTGCCCAGAATGAGAGAATTCAGATGAATTATGTATGAACGTAAGTATATAATAGAACACATCATCACAGATGTCAGCCGCTGGAAAATAAAAACGTTAAAAAGAGAAAGTGAGGATGGTGTCATTACTTGTAACATCTTGAGTTACAGTAGAAAAATGAAGAAGAAATACCAGTATATATATTTTGTCTGAAATAGTTATTTTTTTAGATAATTTTTCACTAGATAATACTTAGTATTAGAGTCTAAATTGTAAATGTATTTGATGGTAAACATTGGCTTAAACTTTTAATATAAAATTGAACAACCCCCTTATATTTCCATAATATATTATTGTTTTATGACACTGCATAGTGTAGTGATTATTCATAAAGCTTGAATTGGCTCTTTGCTAAGTTTTTAGCAAGGAATAGTCGATATCTGCTAGGCAGTATAGCAAGTATCAATTTTCAATCGTTTCAATAGTACACGATTTCATCGCAACTATTTTATAGAGAAGGACGCGTAAAAAGCACCAAACAGGTCCATGGATGCTGTTATCTGCAGCAGGAGTGCGCTATAATTATTTTTAAAAATATCATTGTAACCGGTATTTATGAATACGAATAAGCATTCAAAGTCCTCAGAAAATATAATAGTTTTCATTTGTAATATTTATTTATTTATTACCCAGGCCGCACAGCTCATTCAAACAGTGTAGATCAGTTACAAGGGAGAAAAGTATATTTGTAACTTGAATATTTATAATAATAAAATCACAAAATATTAAGAGTGATGATGTCCGTTGATTGGTTTTCGTCTTGATAAATATTTGTAAGATATCACGTCAGAATAAAATTGACACACACATGCTATTGTCTCAGCTTTCCTTCCGCTGGGTAATACCTGGTACAATTTCATGCTGCTATTCCACTTTCAATTTTTCGGTTATTTGTCTTTCTATTACCATATTTTAGTTATTCTGCCTCAATTTTATTTGACGAGGTTAACTTATATGACACCCAAAATCGGTCGGTATCTATATATTAGTTTCACATTTTTATTTATAATTCTCACAGTTTTCTTTTTCAAACATATTCTACATATTTCCCTGTTTATTTATTTATTACTCAGATCGTTTATCTCATCCAAAAGGTGTTGAGCAGTTACAAAGAACGATCAGAAAAAAAAAACAGAAATACAGTACACATGGACATACACAGGTATGCATAGACATGAATAGAAAAGAACTGGAACATCCAATACATAGTATTGTGAGAAAAGTAAAGATTAATATTAAAACTGAAATCATTTCAAATCATTTACAATCCACATTGCAATACAAAATAGATTTAAATTTAAAATAATATAAAATTTAAAACCATTTTTAAATTATGAATTACGTTCAAATTAGAAAAACCAATAAACTCTTAAACAAATTTAGAAAAAGCATAACATATTATAATATAAAAATTTACAGAAACAGCTCGTAACTAGAAAACAAAAAAAGTTAAATAATTGGTTATCCTTTTTGCCATGGTTAAAATGATTTCTTTTTTGTATTCGCGTTCGTTTAGATTATGTTTTTGTATTTGTAATCGTGTTCGTTTGGGTTATGTTTTCGTGTTTGTATTTTTTACAGCTGGTTTAAACGTTTTGTGTTCTTCCATTACCTTTTTATTATATTTACTCGCTATGTATTTGTTGCTATTTCCTCTGCTATACGTTCTCTTAACTTCCTTGTTTCATTCCATACATTCTTCTTTTCCTATTATCCTTTATTTCCTCTGTTTTCACCGTTCCTTTTAAGTGTCCTGCCTCTTGTTTTCTCTCTACTTAACTTTACTTGTTTCTTTTATTCTTGCATCGAAAGTAGCTCTTCTTCTACATTGAGCACCGTGTGTCATTCTACCTCCGATGCCTAATTTGATTGAATTAGTAAAATTGTGTGTATTTTTTGTCCTAAAGAAGATTCCATTTTTTATGTTTAAAATTTAATGTCTGATGTATATATGTTAATAATTTTTTAAAATATGCAATTATAAAATATATTAGAATTTGGTGAACTATTTTACAGTAAATAAATAAGTATGACATTCAACCATCAAGAACTTAATATAGCAATATAAGTTGAAATAAATATTTTGATCACTGTCAAATTTGTAAAATGCATAATTGAGTCAAAAGTGAGCGAACAACGTTGATTCTCGAATTTTACCTATTCGATTATAAACCGACATACTTTGTATTGCACTGTTTTGAAATTCCTAATAGTTCCGTTCGTAACAATCAAATTATTAACTGACACATAAAAGGTTCCTTTGTGTAAATACCGATAGCGCTATTAGATTGCACTAATACAATTTAAATGTACGAGAGAATGTTTCCGACAAAATTAATTATCCATAGATATTAGCATTATCCGTGAAACAGAAAACTTCTGTATTTCCCGCTGCCATAAATTCATATAGAATGTATAAACTATGTTTTCATACTAAAGTAGCATATATGAATCTTTGAGAAGAATATTTCTTAAGGGTGTTTCCATTTGTATCAGCATTTATTATTTTTGATGCAAAATATTTTATCCTGCAGAAGTTTCCAGTCAGCTAATCTGGTTTCAGTTTGTTATTAATGAAACACAGCAAGGGTATGTATGCATTTTTATGATAAAATTCGTAATTAATTAGATAGAACTGAAGCAATTTATATACAAGTTTCGTATACATATTATCGGCTGCACATTTTTTATGGAAAATATATTTGAATATATGTAATGATATAACTACTATGTGAAAAATAGGTAAACTAACATTAAAAAATATGTTGAAACATTTTTACAGAGTTACATTTCTTTAACAATGTATGTAGCTTATCGTCGAAAATAATTATTATAATCGTCGTTTTAGTTCTGTTAGGTCCTGTCTAATGGTCAATTATAGGGTGATTATGAAATATTTGGAATTACTTTTTGGAAACGAAACCTGTTTTCTCTATTCATCGAAAGGAAATCAAAAATTCGGCTGCGTTAGGTTCTATCTCAAAAGCGATACTAATATTGTGAAAATGATCCTTTTTTGAAAGTCATGAGAAAATTTCTGGAGGGCCAAAAAATACTTTTCGATATTAGCCCATTTTTATGGCTAACACAGGCAGTGAATCAAAAATCTCGCTCTGTTAGACTCTGTCTCAAAGTCGATACTATAAGGGGCAGTCAAAGGAAAACGAGACAGATGGAAAAAAAGTACGTATCCTGTTTAATCTTTCAAAAGTAATCGCCATAACTATTAAAGCATTTGTCCCACTGCGAGACAAGACTGTCAATGCCTTCATGGAAGAATGTTTTTGGTTGCCTACGGAACCATGATTGTACCCAGGTATGCACCTCTTCGACCGAGGCAAATCGACGGCCACAAATGTCTTTCTTACGACAATACGGGACAGGAAACGATATTCTTCATCGTGATACCATTCCAAGTGCTGCAGTGATGTCAACATTCTGTTCAACTTCTGATCGTCCGTCAGGCTGTGGGGGAACTCACTGCGCACAGATTTTTCGAAACTTCAGGTGCTCTGTCAAGATGGCGTGAGCGGTACCACGACTAATGCCCAACATGAGCCGAATGTCTTCCACCGTCCACCGTTGGTCATTTCTAACGGCATCATCCACTGCAGAAATGAATGAAGGGGTAATGACAGGATGTGCCTGTCCTGGCTGACTGTTGTCTTTCAATGACACTCGACTGTCTCGATATATTTTATTCCACTAAGACACACGCGCACATGACATACTGTATTCGCCATACACAGCAGACATTCGGGCATGAATTTCACTTCCTGACATTTCTTCTGCAGTCCTTGACATTCCTTCCGCAGCACGCTGTCCCTCTTTCCCGGCCTTCATAGTGATGTCGGATACATACATGACTCGCTGACCTCACTTAGAGCACGTCTAACAGTCGAATGGCATGGCGCTTAATGTTCGCGCTGTTCCTTCCTGATACCCAATACAGGGCGCTTTTATACACAACCCTACCTGCGTTACCAACTTCCGTGCCAAGTCCTTTATATAGTCTGTCTCGTTTTCATTTGACTGCCCCTTATATAAATGCGTAATTTTACACCTTCTAGGTCACAGAGAAGATTCTGGAGTACCGGGAAATACATTTCGATACCACTCATTTCTGCAGCTCGCCCACGCGATAAATCAAAAATTCAGTTCTGTACCGAAGTCAGTACTGAAAATGTACAAATATCCAAACTCCTAGGTCACAGGGAAGGCCCTGTAGAGTCGGGAAATGCTTTTCGATACCAACTTTTTTTACACCTCCTCCAGATGGTAATCTTATTTAGGAGATTTTGTCTATACATAGGTTTAACTAGTCCACAGCCCCAGCCAAACTGCAGATATTGGCGAATGTCTGTTCTATTTGGAATTAAAAAAAAATAAAACAATATATTTATGTCCAGAAATCTAATGCAATTCTCTGTTAAAAATACCATCCAATGCATAGTATGTTAAAAATACCATCCTATGCACATTTAAAGCAAATCACAATTAAATTCGAAAACCAATATTATAGCGTACGACAGCCATCGCAGGTGTCACTTTATTCAGGCCTTAAGGATACGAATTTCTGATATATTTTTTGCCTTTCACGCATTTGTCGCCTTATATATACGCATATAATATATTCCTTGTGTTGATTAACGCTAATCAGATTATTCACTACAACTTTGCAATTGGTTATTTCCGTTTATCCTGTTGTGCTACCCAGTTCGAAATCCCAAATTTTTGTAAAATATACACCAGGGTCGCCGCAATGACTTTTATTTGGTCAGGCACGGTCACTGTACTATGCATAGATTTAACGTGGAATGTGTCTTTACAAAGTTATTAGTGTGCTTAAGAACATTCCTGAGAACAGTGTATTTAGTAATCAATATATATATATAGGCAGCAAAAGTGTAAATGTGCATAATTTCTAAAATGCATAATTAAATTTAGCAAAGGAACACATCGTCGATCTTAAAATTTCACTCACTTGATTGCAATCCCACATATATATACGTGTCTTGCTTTGAAATGCGGAATAGGTACATGTGAAGTAATCAAATTACCAACAGACACGAACAAGATTCATTTATGCAAATCCTGATCACGGCTTAAGGCTGCACTAATATAATATAAATATGGTGCAATAGAGCGCTTCAATAAATTAATTATCTACAAATATTCGAATTGGAAGATGGAAGGGAAAATTTTGATACTAAGTGATAAAATTAATTGAAATGAAATAAGGATAATTTTACATACGTAATATAAGGGACATTTTCAGTAAAATATGTGCTAGGTAATTTAGATAGTATATGCATAATTATCATTTACGGTGTCTTATATTTTGAACAAAAATATTCCATTTGTTGTTTGAAGTAAATTAATCGAACTATGGAAAATAGTTATTGTGACAACAAATTTTGAGTAAGAGACAGTTTTATGGAGACATTTTTATGTTGAATATTTACGACGTCTGTGATGTTTAACAATATCTGCAGACGTGACGACGTCAGTTTTTGAAACACTTTGACCCGAGAGGTCAATTAGACCATAAACCTAAGAGGCTACATATAGCCACGAGAATTGGTTAAAAACGTTGACCAATTCTGGAAGATGTCTGATCGCATTTTACTAAGGTCGGCCAATTACGGCGACAAGGTGGGTTACAGACCTCAGGAAAAGGAGGCGGAAACATAAGGTGATATTCAGAACGACTACTACGACAGATTCCCCAATGACTTTGACGGCAATAACGATTTTTATAGAGAGATGCAGTAGAGAAGTATTCCGCAAATTTTGCAAACAGAGTGTTCCGTAGAGATTCTACAGAAATGTCCAATGTCCTGATATGCAGAACGTCAACGGCAGATGCCGTATCAACTGCAGTGCAATTAGCAGTATCACACTCTGTGTTGGTACCATTACAAAATACTCTGATGTAAGAGTTGAGATCAATGTTCAAAAACAGACGTGAAGGTATGTATTCCTCAATTATTGTTGAAGATCATCAATTCATTTTAGATAATTTTAATTAACTGGTCTCACATTTGCTCTCTCCGTCGCAATTAAGATGAACAATAGTTGTAATTAATTTAATAAGTAATCTATGTTGTTAATAAATCATTTTTTTAAAGTTAAAATAGTGCAATTAATTGTTGTATTATGTTAATAAATATTATATTTCAGAACTCGTACTAAATACTAATAAGGTGGATTTAAGCGGCACACAACACAATGTGTTTAATTTCTAATGTTTAGTGTTTTAAGGTTTACGATGTTCGATTTTACGGCCATGGTTAAAGCAGTATTGTTAAGTAATCAACGAAACTAAGAATAAATAAACTTTAAAGTTTTATTTTCAAATCTACGGTATTACTAAGTAATCAACGCAAATAATAAGCTTTAAAGTCATAATCTTTAATATTAAATTTATTGTGCACTACATTTGGTTTCCGTGACTCTTTGGTGTGAGTTCAAAATTTAAATGAAAAATTTGATAATTAAAACTAAGTTTGATAAAATAATTTAAATAAAGAGATGGCTAATTTTAGTGTAGGAACATATGATGACCAGATTTAAACTTTGTTTAAATTAACAGATGCACATTCACTAAAAGAAATGAAGTAGTTTAAATTTAAAAAAGAAGGTGAAAATAATTTTTTTGAAAAATTGATTATGATTAAGAAATTTGCATTTAAAAGAGTCTAATTTGTATTTTTGTGAAATGTATGTTTTATGCTATTTGTTAGGATTTTAGAAGGGAAACATTTTGTTTTAAATACCACCTAGAAGTAATAGACGACAGAAATCACCGCAAGGATAGTAATTTGGGATTATTGAAAATCCAAGGGATAAATGGTGATTTTGGATTGATAAATTTATTTATAGTTTCATGGACGTTTCAGACGAGGATATCGAATTTTTTAGTAATCAATTTGAGAATGCTCAAAGATGGTTGAATGGTCGTCGGAAAATAAAGCGGTAATTTTGAAAACTCGTAAAAAGGAAAAAGCGCCTGAGTTTTTGTCAAAAAATTGAGCTGCAAAATGCAGATTATGTTGAAGATATCAAAAAGGTAATGTTAAAACAATTTAAAACATATCTTACAGTGCTGCAAAAGCAGACAATTTTAAATAAAACAAGATAGATCAATCATGCATAAAGCATTGATTATGAAACACTTTACAACTGCAATGCAATTTTATTTAACATCTGTAAAATTCGGTATATTCAGCGGTAATATTTTTAAAATTATCACAATAATACAATAATTCATTATATTTGAAAACTTCATCGAAAAATGAATGTTATTCAAATGACGTCATTGAAATATAAATTGGCCGTCTCGCAATGAAAACGCAGTAAAAATTTCGTTCATCAATATTTATTCTATTCCTTTCATACATCACAATACTGCAATAATTTAATTTACTTAAAAACTTAAAACAATGGAAGTAAAAGGAATTTAACTCTGTGCTTAAAATTTCACCGAAGGAGTCTGCTACAAAATCGTCTATTCTATGGAAAATCAATGACTGTTTCATTCATATCGACTATACTGCAGGCTCCGCTAAATACTTTTGCGTTAAAGAAATTTAAGAATTCTTATACAACTCATCTTACAGCTGATGTGTTTACAATCTCCATAAGTGAAAATTTTGCTTCGTTGTAGAAATAATCAAAGTTTAAAAATTTAAACTCAAGTTTATTGTAATTGCGTTGTTTCTGAACATTGATGCACAGAAATTGAGCAAATATAAAGAGGTTTTAGGATGGATAGAACACCAAATATATATTACAAAGAACTTTAAAAATTACCATTTTGACATAAGATCGATGTCATATTTTATTTTGAAATGGGTCACGTGATCTCTTCATATAATGGTCACGTGTTCTGTTCATATAATAGGTGTTATTATTATTTCAATTTTTATTAAAAACCTGCTGAATATATTTTTCTGAATTTTTGTTTTTATATTTTATGTGATAATTTGAAAATTTCCTAAAACATTGGAAGCAATTTGTGAATTTTAAATTCGCTTAGAAAATGTTTGAAAAATTAGGTCCCATAGGGTTCAATGTATTTCCTTTTTTTCAACACTGGTTCAATCCCTAATTGGATGATATTATTTATTTATATTCCCATGGGTGCCACATACCGTCTGAATAACATACTAAAATTTAATTTTAATAAAGTCATTTTTACGGCAGTTATCGTGCTTACGGATAGACAGAGAGAGTGACAGACAGAATGAAGAAAGTCATAAAAAACTTTTCAACTATGTTGTAAAGTGTTAAAAACTAAAATTCAGCAAATATGAGATGGTAAGCGGATCTTGACGTACAAGACATTTTACATTATCCCTAGATACAATATACAACACAATAACAGTAAAATTATTATTTATCACTGCTGTTATCGCCATTAATGCCATTGTGTATTGTGGTGTGATTTATAACACATGGAATGGGATATAATATGCTTTTCCTTAAGACCGACTTCATCCACTACGATGCTATTCGTATGCGACATTTATGCAAGATAGTACAATTGGTCATTCGACATATTTGGACAGTCGGTCGACGCCCTGCACTACTGAGCTTCGTAATGGCGTTTACAATGTTACTTAGACGACTGCATTTTTTACTATATTCTACAATGTTATGTCTACGAAATTAAGAAAAAAAATACACTACACATTCATGTTGTACAATGAACAATATTGTACAATGTACAATGTTGTACAATGAATGTTCAAACAATTATATTAACATTTATTTCTGCTAAAACATGCAATTTAGTTCAGATCATTTTTCCTGTGAATATGACTCTTCTCTTAATTTATATATATTACGTATTTACTTTAGAAATTTCAACGAAAAAGTGCAAATTTTGTTCAACTCTTTCACGATATTGAGATTCCTTAGACATCTGTTCCCCATGCAATTATAATTTTCAGAAACACCTTGACCATTATTTTTATACGTGTATTTTTTAAACAGCTATTTTTATCAATCTTAAATAATAAAAGGCAATGTCTGTCTGTCTGTCTGTCTGTTCGTCTTATACACTATACGTTCATCGACCGCGCGTCAGAGAGCTACAAAATTTAATAATCGGAGATCCGAGGGAGTGGGAAGGGGACACGTGAAAACCGATTTTTAAAATTTTAATTATTTCTTTATTTATTTAATGTTTTATGCGATTTCGACCGTTTTTTGCCCTTATTACCCTTTTTCTCCACGATTCAGACGTCGTAGAAGAAACAAATCACACCAGAGGAAAGAGCAGACAATTGCGAGTCAAAATATATCAATTTCAAATTTCAATTTCGATTTCTAATATTTTTTAAAGATTTTAAAACAAAAGTCACTTTCGATTCAAAAAAACTAACTTTCGTATTTAAATTCTTCCATCGTAAAAACTACTCATAATTTCGACTAATAATTTACATTTTTAGAAAGATTAAAGATCTGGC
The DNA here is from genome assembly GCA_951213105.1 of Amaurobius ferox. Taxonomy (NCBI): domain Eukaryota; kingdom Metazoa; phylum Arthropoda; class Arachnida; order Araneae; family Amaurobiidae; genus Amaurobius; species Amaurobius ferox. The sequence continues at coordinate 7,094,232 of OX578134.1, read as the reverse complement.
ATTCTTACACGTTTAATCTGGTAAAGAAATAGTGAAAATTGTCCGCAGGATCGCAATTTCAATGACGTCATGATTTTATATTTCTTGCCCAATCCTCGGTTAAGAACCGATTTTTCCCCGACATTTCTCCTCCCGCAGTAGTTTTTCCCCCGTCTCCATGGAGACGCGCTTCGGGTTTTAAATGTATTAAGAGCTTAGCATATGCATTGGATACGCGAACGGCCGGAATGTATACCAAGCCAATCCCCTCTGCTCACATTACACGCGATATTGGCTGGCTTTCGAAGCGATCACCAAATGTATCACGTGACGAGCGGAGAGACTTTCCTTCTCAAGGTTATTTCGGAGTAAGACACGTGATATTTCTCCTCTTCTATAACGTGGAGGAGGGTGCAGGTGCAAAAAAATCTGAATAAATGATGGAGAGGCGTCAAATACGATTTTTACTTTCATATATATAGGCGAAAATTTGAATTCCAGTTTTTGTCGGGAGAGCACGTTTCAAGCAACCTTGACCACGAATCAGACGTTTTTAAAGTCATGCATGTATGTGTTTGATGTGTGTGCGTGAGAGTGTGTGTGTGTGTGTGCATGCGAGTGTGTGTGCATATGTGAGTGTGCATGTGTGAGCGCGTGAGTGCGTGAGTGTGCATGTGTGAGCGCGTGTGTGTGTCAGTGAATCTGTGGAGACGATATCCCACGAACGAATGAAGCGATTCGAACGAAATTTAGTACAAAATTACAATTAGGGAAAACCGGAAACCTGTTGCTTAATGTTAGAACATGTATTACAAAATAAGATTTCTTTTAGCAAAATGCTAAAAAAGACTAACATAGTTTAAACCTTTATTTGGAACTTGCATCTCCTTCAAGGAAAAAATAAAAATTTATAGTTTGCGATTATGAAGACTTCCTGACTCGTTAGAAATTAAAGTTCGTCTAAGGATGTCCCTTATACATTTTGTCATTATTAAATAATTTATTTGTTGAAGTTCTGACTGTGTTTTTATAAGCATATCAGGTCGTCCACTGATAACTATTTATGTACATTAACCTGATGACATGTCTTTTCAACTGCAATACATGCTAGCAGAGAACTAACTACCCATACATCTTATTTTGAGCAAAATACGTTAGCAGATCTAAATTCCGGGATCCCTGTCAGGTTATGAGATTAGTGTGATTTAACGCCTCACAGTCTCTGTTTTCATAGAACATAATTGTCAGTCTAACATGACTATTGTCTGAAATATGATTTTGTCTGTCTCTGTTCTGAGTTAATACAGTGACTGGTTAAAATTTGACGATCGAATATCTTGACTAGTGTGTTCCTCTTATACGGTTTATATTTGTTTAAAAAAAACACCTGCGTTTGTTTAAAAAAAAAACAATCTCTGGTGTCACGTTTAGGGTATTTAATACTATTATCTTGTCTGCTGTGGAATATTTATTTAACAGGCACTCCTAGGATACAAGTTGGATTCCCGGTCCAGCTCAAATAGTCCACATGTTCACCTGGAGTTCGAGCACGTTAATTATGTGGGTATTGCCTTTCTGAAGGGTTGGTGGTAGGAGAATGTGGTCCCTTCGGGTGCTGCCCCCACTGAGGTCGTATAAATTATTTGGTACTGTTCCGGACATTCAAATAGAGAACTGATACCTTCGGATAGGTCTGATGGTCTGGATCGAAATGAAGAAGGAATAATGGAGTGTTAACCTTCTCCTTTCTGATTTCAGGAGATACCATTTTCAAGATTCTTGGACGTTTTGATTACGGTGTTATTAGAATGGTTTCAAGATGTGGAGTATGGTGTTATCCGCATTTCTATTATTTAAGTAGTGGACACTTATTTTGCTGTGGCCAATAAATAAAATGGCTTAATTATATTGAAATTGTTGAAATTAAGATTTAAATTGAGGCATACCATTTTCATTAATATTTATCAGAATATATTTTTCTGCTAATTCATATAACTACACTGCTGTAAGTAACTCCGGGGCAATGTCGGGTACATTTTCTAGCTACAAATTAAATAAAAAATAATATTTCAATTATGCTACAATTAGCTCGGTGCTGAACATTGAGAATCGTGTATTTTTTATCAATAGGTAAGTTATTTACTTATTATAAACATATTAAATGCAGAACGAACTGATTAAAACAGTTTCTAGATATGCATGAATTTATTTTTTTGCATTAAAAATATGGATAAAGAATAACCGTAAGATCTATCACTAATGCATGGCAATATTTTGTCCAAAAATGGTTAGGTTTTCTGTTAGAAATATAACTTTGTAACAATCTAATGAATTTTCAAAGTTTCAATTCTCTAGATACCATTTCTCAACTTATTTATGCCTTTATAAAACTAAAATTAAAGAAACAAATACTATTAAAATAATAATACATGGTATTTTATAAACAGATATGGTTATAAGCTACATTATTATAAGCGAGGTAGATGATCGATTCAAAATTCAAAGACGTAAATTATTGATAAACTTTTATCTACGATAATAATTTTCTTGTTGAAGGTCAATACATATGCCTTCAATACATAAGTACGCTCCATAAAAGTGTATATCGGTAAAAAATAATCAGTACTGAATTCGGATGGCACTAAACATCTGGAGAAGATTGGTTTATGTGCAACTCCAAAGAAATAGATTTCATGCATAATTCTTAACTGAACTCATACCCTGACCTACATTTAGATGAAATCTTTGATGTATCATTTATCCTTCTTCCAACTTCATACCTTCTTATTAATTTTTAACCCTTCGAAACATTTATGCAAAAAATCAAACTTGGAAAAGAGCCAGACCAGTTGGCTCTAATATCAGTGCCTTCCAAAAGGGTAGGTGGCAAAGCAAATTAAATAACGCAGCACAAGGAAAAAATGCATGTTTCTCATAATTCAATTTAAAATATGGAATTTGTTAAACTATATAAATTCTGCGTGAAACTATATTTATCTATTTGTTTACCTGTATGAAATATATAACTGCATACTATAACTCTCATAAGTTTTGTTTTCATGTATACAATACGATTAATCTGACTTCCTTAAGTATATTCCCTGATATTATGACAATTTGTTGTATGGATATATTACAAAAGTGTTCCTTGATACTTCTATATGTATAACTCAAAAAACGGTTTCTTTTTCCACGTATACAATTTGAACCTTATTGTAATTTATTTGATTTGCGGCAACAACAGTATTCAAAACGTCAATAAGATAAATTATTTTGTGCAAAACATAAAAACATAAAGCGACATAATTTCGAACAAACGAATAAACCTAAAGTCAAAAATTCGAAATGTACACAATTAGAAATAACAGATAGTTATAATAACTCAGAAATAGTGCATTTCATCTCCAGTACTACATTTCCTTCCCTAGGTGGCCAGGCAAAGTTATCATATTTTTACAAATGCTCAATATGTGAATATTTAATTGACTTTTGGAGATTTTATGTAACGTTTGTATCGATCTACTTTCATTTTGTTGGGTTTTATCTGGTGTTATTGGAGCATTAACGTTGTGCTTTGAGATAGCATTAATGTCCCAACATAAAGTAACATCTCAATTTTACATTTAGGAGTTTAGGATGTTCTTCATTCAATTTTCTGATAGATACTTTCAGATAGACCAAATCATTTATTGGTCTTCTGATTTCTAATCAGTGGGACTAGGAATTTATCATATTTGACATATATGTCTCTGTTGTTTCAATTTTTGAACAAACAATGACCTTCATATAGGTCTTCATACTGAAGTCGATATAATCCAGTGTGAGAAAATCGAAATAATCCCTAGAATCTGCAACGTGCCCATACAAATCCATTAAAATATTATATGATTCTACATGGGATTGGAATGCATGCATTCTTGATATCGAAGAACTTGCATATCAAGAATCTCGTTTCACACATCAAAATCTAACCCAAGACTTCTTCAAAAAATCTGATGTGGGCAACACATGACTTTCCTTATATAATGTAATGAATTTACTACTTTTACAGTAAAAAAATAGGTTTTTCTTATAGTAGATACTAATATTCTTTCCAAGATATTGAATTTTCGATAATTAGTCGTCATTTTCATTGATTTAGCATCATTTTTATCCATTTGGCGAGATTTTCATTAATTTGGCAATATTTCAAAAAAGTCGCCAAGTTGGCGACATTCCGCCAAATTCGTCTCCAAAATCTCGCCAAGCGTTATGCACTAAGAAAAAAGTTATTCTTACAGCAGATAAATGACTATTGGCGTTTAAATACAAAAGTACTATTCAAAGTATATTTTTTCATGAATGGAACGAGCTAGATCCACGAGAATGATGTCACTCAATTTATCGCATGGTATTACATATGAAAAGTGAACATGTTTCTCAATAGGAATTTTTTTTTTTATGTGACTTTTTCATAATTTTTTTGAAAAATGTACAATATCTCGAGAACGGTTCATGTTAGCGTTCTAAAATTTATGCCAATCGTTTTCTAATGAAAAATTACATAAGAAATGTCTATTTGCGTAACTTTATTAGCGGTTTTGATTTTTTGACGATTTTTTCAAAATTTCATTCGAAAATTTAGGGGGGGTTCTGAACATTCGATTACGTATAAAAACAATAGGCTTCCAGTGTTTACGGATTGTGATTTTTGTACCAAATTTGGTTCGAATCGGTCCATTTGTTCGTCAGCTATCGTCTCCACAGTCTCACTGACACACACACACACACACATACTTTCACACACACATACACACACACATACACACACACAGACATCACTTCAAAAATGTTTGATTCGTGATCAGGGATGCTTGAAACGTGCTCTCCCGTCGAAAACTCGAATTCGAATTTTCGACCCCGTCACAATACTTTCCTTATACATTATGTATATAAGGAAAGTAAAAATTACTTTTGATTCTTAATCAAGTAATATTCTTGCTGCATGGTAATGATCTTCTAGAGCGCAGTAAACGTCTAATATCAATCAATGCTTTTCAGTAAATTGTTGTAGTTTTAAATCGAAATTTTACGATCGATTGCGACTTCAAAACATGAGATATATATATAATTTTAAATTCCATATCCATTCGGCTACTGATGGTACGGATACTGTTTTAAGTTTATTTGAAAGAAAATCCATAACTCCTTTTTTGACGGTGTTAAAATAAAAAACCCGCAATAATATGTATATAATCGTTAAGAAACTGATTATTGCAAAATTCATTCAAAATACTGATTTAACATTCAAGAACTATAAACTCATTCGGATAAAAAAATCCCCTTGACGAGGTATTTCCTTTTTGGATGTCGAGGAAGCCTTATATTCAAATTTCTGGCTTTGGACACTTATATTTTTATTTTTTTCATAGCAGATCAAAAATATGCAATATTTCAATAGCGGAGCATGTTGACCTTCTATAAATGATGACCATTCGATATTAAATAAAAAGGAATATAAGAAAAAATTAATTTTGTAACATATGTAGAAAAATTAATTACTGTAAATGCCTAAACTGTCATTTGTATTCAAATTTTAACATTTTTATGTACCAAAATAATAAATTAAACGAGTATAGATGAAAACAAAATAAGATAATATATGATATATATCGGCGCTTTTTCTTTTGGACAAGCTGGAAATTCTTTTATGATCCGTATCTTCATCATTATTTATCATTTTAATATTTTCTTGCTCCACGGCTGACATCTGACATCATACATTCTATTATACGTGTATAAGTAATTCATGGTCAATCGTATTGTTAGCTCTGTAGTAAATTACTCTAACACGTAACAGGAAAATGTGGTATCGTATGAAAAAGAAATATAGGCCGAAGATTTGTAAGACGCGCATTTCTGGCATGACAGGGATTGATTATGTTGGGAAATTTGAAAAGAGATAAATACTGTTTAAATTATATACTTTATAAAATTTTCTAAATTAGCTTATTCTCCATTGTGTTTTACAATAAACACAAGTTAGAATTAGCTACTAAATTATTATATTTATTGCTCTTTAAATTTTTTAGGGTCACTGCTAAGATAAAAAAATGGAGAAATAATTTAAGAAGTAAGCACGTAGATTTTTGTTAGCCATCAAGTGTTCTGTATTTAAGGGACTATAGAACCTTCAAACAATCGGAAATAATTGAAAGTAGTGTGTTATCTTTACAATGTTTTAATGCTGATGAGGGACATTCCATGAATATTTTATCCTAAATAGATAGAAAATATTTCTTACTACATCTATTTTATTAAATTCATATAATTAAATGTAAATTTTATATTGTTTTTTTAAGTTTATACAATTTCGATAGACATAACGTTGTATGTAACAGCCGAGCGCAATATATTTCAAATAATATTATACTGGTGGGCTGCAATTTGGTAATAATGTGTTCATAACCATTACATCTTTAATTTATAGACACGTTTTCAAACTTGAACTTAATGCAAAAAATATGAAATAAACCACTTCAAACACTTGTGTATATGGATGAAACAAGTAAGAGCAAAAAATTTGAAAGCAATTGGTGAAATATATTACTTTCCTTATATACAATAATGTATAAGGAAAGTATTGTGACGGGGTCGAAAATTCGAATAAGTTTTCGATGAGAGAGCACGTTTCAAGCATCCCTGATCAGGAATCGAACATTTTCAGGTGATGTCTGTGTGTGTGTGTGTCAATGAGTCTATGGAAACAATATCTCACGAACGAATGGAGCGATTCGAATAAAATTTGGTACAAAAATTACAATCCATGACTACTGGGTGCCTATTGTTTTTAAACACAATCGAATGTTCAGAACCCCTAAATTTTCGAGTGAAATTTTAAAAAAATCATCAAAAATTAAAACCTTAAATAAAGTTACGCAAATACACATTTCTTCTGTAATTTTTCCTTAGAAAACTACTGATATAAACTTTAGAACGCTAGCATGAACCGTGCGCGAGATATTGCCCATTTTTCAAATAAATTTATCAAAACATCCCATAAATTAAAAATAAATATCAACTGTTGAAAAACATGCTTATTTTCATATATAATACCATGCCATAAATTTGGTGACATCATTCTCGTGGATTTAGCTCGTTCCATTCATGAGAAAAGGTACTTTGAGTAATACTTTAGCATTTGAACGCCAATAATCAATTATATGCTATAAGAATAACTTATTTCTCCGTCCATAACGCTTGGCGAGATTTTGGCGACGAATTTAGCGAAATGTCGCTAACTTGGCCACTTTTTATAATGTTTTCAAATTAACGAAATTCTCGCCAAATGGTTAAAAATAACGCTAAATCAATGAAAATGACAACTGATTGACGAAAATTCGATATCCTGGAAATAATATAAGTATCTACTAGAAGAAAAACCTATTTTTTTTTACTGTAAAAGTAGTAAATTCATTGCATTATACAAGAAAAGTCATGTGTTTCCCACATCAGATTTTCTTTTTTATTCCTAGTCAAATACATCTGTCCTTTGTTTATATATATTTGTTTGTTTATTTTTGTTGTATTTATTGTGAAGGATGAACATTGAAATATGTTAAATTTATTCAAACTCATAGACCCAAATTATAAAAGATGTTTTTAAAACTAGGATTCCATTGCATATCAGGACATTCATTGGTCTGTTTAGTATTTTTATGTGCTCTTCCGCAATGAGTATCTGATACTTTCAATGCCGCAATAAAAACTACTATGTACCACAGTTGTACGAATACAGTTGGTCACAGACGAATTAAATCTTACTCTTTAGTCAGCATCAAATTTCATACAAATGTAGTTCCAGTGGAATGAGGCTGCATTGCTTATGTTCTTATGCAAGGAAACTTCCTGAAGAGGGCGTGTCCTAAGCACAGATCATAGCAGATAACATCATAATAAAAAGAAAAAAATAGCAATTTCCGCGTGTCCAGGAATGCATTATTTGCAACAAAAGTACGATCCTTGCAAGGTATATGACAAAATATCTCAAATCCTTTTGTTCCGAAATTTCCTTGGATTTCTATTTTGCTGCCCGTAACCATTGACCTGTTAACCTCAAGAAAATATTGTTTGTAATTTATCAAATCTTCTTAGAATTGATTTTTATTTCTGTCACGTGCCTCTATTCCTAACGTGCCTCTTCATGTGCCTCTTTCACGTGCCTCTATTCCACACTCGATATTTCACGGATTCTAAAGTTGAAACCACTAAAGTTGAAAGTGATTTAGAATATGGAAAATTATAAAATGCGAATATTGTAATTTATTCATAAATGTTAATAAAAATTTAATGATTTTAAAATACTCCAATATTGTTTCATACATTACATTGTTCCATACCTCTTACGTAAAAAATATGTCTCTGTGTATGTGTGTGTAGCGGAGATTTGGACAGCCACGAAATTCGGTACTGGAAGTAAGACGAAACATATTCGATATTTTAAAAATTCGAATTAACTTTTAGTTATTTTATATTGACGTTTGATTTTGAGAAATTTTCACATCAATTTATTAGCAATCGAATGGGTTCTATATCCAGTAGTAGTGGACGTATGAAATTGTACTGCGCGACTACACATGCCTTGAAACTACATGAATTGGATTGAAACGAAGAGGTAGAATTATTTTGGTTTAAAACAGGCGATTTGGAATTCGAGTGGTGCTAGTAAGAAGTAACCTATAAAATATTCTCGTAATATTGAACTAAGAATATTTTCTACACAAACATCAAATAACGACTAAGAATGATACCTAAAATGATGTCCTCACTTCTTTCCCCTGATTTTCTCCTCAAAAATGTGCAGTCATTGGCTGGAATTAAAAAAAGGAAAAAAGGAATCTCCGTTCTATCATCCTGATGTTTGGAGATGTTTAGATACAAATTAGTGATATTTTTTTATGTTAAATCATATATTTTAATTTTATACTATTATAGGGACTTTAAATCAATAATTAATTTAAGGTGTATTTTTTTGAAGTGAGAAAAAATTAAAAATGTTGTCTAATATATAAATAATTTTACGTAAATAATAGTATGTAAATATTTTAATTCGGTATTTTTCAAGTAAAACTAATATAAGATGGTAAATATTAAAAATAAATTATTAATGAAATCAATATTTAATCTGCATAATCCGCCTTGTAGAACATAGAATTGCATTCAGTGGAGTTAATACGCACATACACTCTAATTTACCATGTGATATTCCCCAGAGTAAGTTTATTACAACGCAACCCAGAAAATCAGCTTATCATTTAATACTCATTATAGAAATAAAATAATATTATGGGTGATAAGGCCTTCATGAATATTGAACGAAATGAAGAAATGATATATGAATGAAATGTATATGTGATAGTGTAAGTTCTCTGATGTGCTGTATGCCTGATCTATGTGATTTATAATGTATCTTTGTAAGCCCCAAAGCAAAACGAGTATTAGGGTAAATAACTAAACATTTAAATACAACATTGTTTCATATATAATTAGCAAGCACAACAATATTAATTCGAATTTCAAATAGAAAATAAATAACGTATTCTCTATTTATGAAAATATGTATAAGTTAAAAAGTGCATGCGATTAAAATTTGAAAGATATACATACAAAAGACTTGAAAAAAGACCGAAAAAATAAAAATTTAATGATTTCAATTTTTTTGTTGATCACATTACTTTTTCACTTGTTTGCTATAGAGACACAACATCTCTGGCCTTTTCGACCGCTAAAAGGAGTAAGAGATGAAATAATTCGAAATTAAGTGATACGAAAAGATTATGAGTCTCAAACTTATTTTGGGTAATTATATCTTGGAATTTGCCTAATGCATATTGCGTTTCGTTTAATCCTGTTTGAAACATCAAAATCAGAAATAGAAATAACAAGAAAGATCAATCATGATAAAGCGCTGATTATGAAACTCTTTGCAACTGCAATGCAATTTTATTTAAACATCTTTAAAATGCGATACATTCAGCGGCAATATTTTTAAAATTATCACAATACTGCAATAATTTATAAATATTTGAAAACTTCATCGAAAAACTGAACTTTATGCCAATGACGTCAATGGAATTTAAATTGCCTTGCTCTCTATGAAAAAGCAGCAACAATTCCATTCATAAATATTGTTAATCCATTCCTTTCATTCATCACAGTACAACAATAATTTAGTTTACTTAATTTAAAACCATGGATGTAAAAGTAATTTAAATCTGTACTTAAAACTTCTTCGAAAAAGTCTGCTATAAAATCGTCTGTTCTCTATGTAAAATCAATGACTGTTACATTCATATTAATTATATTGGAGACACCAGTACTAAATGACTTTGCGTTAAAGAAATTCAGGAATTCTTATACAACTCATCTTACAGCTTGATGTGTTTACAATCTCCATAAGTGCAAATTAAGCTCAGTTGTAGACATAATCCAAGTTCTATGATCATTTAAACTCACATATATTGTAATTGCGTTGTTTCAGAACATTGATGCACAAAAATTAAGCAAAAATAAAGTGGTTTTAGGACGGACACAACACCAAATCGTAATTAAAAAGAACTTTAAAAATCACGATTTGACACAATGGATGCCATATTTTATTTTGAAGTGGGTCACGTGATTTCTTCATATAATGATCACGTGATCTCTTCATATAATGGGTGTAATTATTATTTTAATTTTTATTAAAAAAACTGCTGAATATATTTTTCTGAAATTTTGTTTATATATTTTATATAATAATTTGAGTATTTCCTAAAACTTTCGAAACAGTTTGTGAATTTTAAATTCGCTTAAAAATGTTAGAAAAATTAGGTCCCATAGGGTTCAATGTATTTCATTTTTTCAACCCAGGTTCAATACGAAACTAATTGGGTGATATTATTCATTTATATTCCCATAGACCGTCTGAACAACATACTAAAATTTCATTTTGATAAAGTCATTTTTACGGCAGTTATCGTACTAATGAACAGAGAGACAAACAGACAAACAGAAAGACATACAGACAGAATGAACAAAGTCGAAAACACTTTTCAACTACGCTGTAAAATGTTTAAAATGACAATATAAATCTCTCCTATGGAAACTGAATAATTTTAGGTGTAATTTTATCTTAGTAAATGGGTGTACAAACAAACATTATTATTATTATATAAATCTCAATCTCTCTCTCTCTCTCTCTCTCTATATATATATATATATATATATATATATATATATATATATATATATATATATATATTTATTTATTTATCAAATGCCAGTCGGTTGACTATTAAGTCATAAGGTTTCGTGCAATCCAATATTTTTTCACAATACAATTACAATGAGATAATGCAAGGCATTCGTCAATGTGCGCAGTGGTCATGTCTTGTCCATTTGAACACAAAACACACACAGGTGAATTGACAATATTAAAACGAAAGAGATGGGAACGAAGACAATCGTGCCCAGACAAAAGTCTAAAAGCGGCAGTCGCAGCTGCAGGAGGAGCATAAGTAACACAATATGGGCTGATGCTGAGAACACTTTTTAGCACGAGAAGAGCAAACAACGGCAGTACGGGAGGAATGTCTAAAGACTCTATTTATTTCAAGTTTTATGAATGAAAGGGCATATTTCTGTTCGATTTTTGGATTATATTGCACCCCTTCTTCGCCAAAAGGTCTGCTTTCTCATTACCTACGACACCGCAGTGGGAGGGCACCCACTGGAAAGACACCTTGCGTTGTATTTTCCCGAGAAGAGATTTACACTGCTGCACGCGAGGGCTGTTGCTCGCTTGATTAAATGATAGAGCCTGAAGGGCAGATGTTGAATCGGAGAGGAGCACATCCCTCTCAAAGGAATTCTGCCGAATTAAAAGCTGTTGATGTGTCACAAATTTTGATACCAGTCTTCCATCAGAATGAGTTGGGAAGTTTCCAACCGGCAGAAAAACCGGCAAAAATGTTCACAGAAAATGCTAGCACCAGCTTCCTGAGAAAAGTCCAAAAGGGAGCCATCCGTGTAGATATGTAGCCATTCACAAGGAGGATAGCGATTATGGGTAGTGTCAAAAGGGACCGCACGAAGTGCCTCAGGGCAAAAGTCTGATCTTTTAATTTTCTGATTTAAGTCCAGTCTTACAACAAAGTCCATGTAGTTCAAGGGGTTAGCAAAAAAGAATAGTTCAATGGGGTCTTATTAATAAGATAGCAGTCAATATCTTGGCAGCAGTCAATATCTTGGCAGTAGTCAATATCTTGGACACATTTGATGAGACCCCTTTGGGACTTCAGAATACGTACTTGATTGTGATTATAGTCTCCCCAAAAATAATTGTTTGGGAGCCTAATTAATTTATTGAAAAGAACAGTTGATTTTTTCTTAATCACATTAGTCATTGGTTGGTTATCTGTCAGTAATTGCATCGGCAAGACGGGGGTAGTCTTGACACCTCCAGTGACAATTCATAAAACTTGGTTTTGGAAAGTCTCGAGGTGTTTTACCACTTTATCAGAGGCTGAGATCAACACCTCATTACAGTAATTTAGGACCGGTTGGATAAATATTTTATAAGTAATGTTGAGAGTTTCCCTGTTAACTCCAGCTAGTCTTTTAAGAATAGGGAGCATATTCTTTTGCTTTTGATATATATATATATATGTGTGTGTATGTATATATATATATATATATATATATATATATATGTGTGTGTGTGTGTGTGTATGTGTGAAAATGCATATATATATGTATATATATATATATATATATATAATTATTAATTTTCAAAAATTTTCGTATTTAATTTCATTTATTCCCTCTCGGTTGGCAATACAATGTCTGTAGAAATAATCTATCATCATATTTAGAAACATGGCATTTTTTTGCAGTCTATTCTAATTAACTACCAGTCTTGAAAATGATATTATTTTAAATTGAGCGTGTGATATTTATTTATTTATTTATTTGTGTTTTGCTTAGGATACTTTGTGTCCTAACTATCTTGAACATTTTATTTTGGTTTCTAAATCTAATATTTAAATTTTACATTTTCATACAGGCGTAAATAATTGATTTCAACTTTTTTTTTTGGAACGTATAAATATAAAAAAAATTAAACATATAAATATTATTTATTTTATATCATTATTTTAAAACGATACATTTTAAATATGATAAATTTAGTTTTAATGTGTAAATTATCAAACTTGAATCAACATCTAAAAGAACTTTCAGTTTATATTATCCCTCTTTCAAACTTTAGATTACCTCATACCCCAAAATGATAATTTGCTAAGGACTGTATTCAGTTAAGCTAATGCATAGATATACGCTAATTTATCACACGATGTTTCCCAGAATGAGGTTATTACACTGCAACCGAGATAATCTGCATATCATTTAATCCTCATTACAGGCATAATGATTGCTTAAAGTATGGGTGATAAGGCTTTCGGATGAATATTGAATGAGGTGTATATGTGATATTATAAGTTCCCTGCTGTGTTTTCTGCATAATCTGCCTAAAGCATAATGAATGTTTGTAAGCCTCATACAAAATGAGAATTATGGGAAATAACTAACGTCCTATTTAAAATCTAGCTTTAAATATAATTAGCACACATAATACTATTGATTAATGTTCTAGATAGAACAAAATGACAACTTTGCTATTTTCAAGGCTGGGTAGAATTTTAAAGATATATCTGCGAGTAAGAATAGAAAGTTGCTGATGGAATTAATTGATTCAAATAAAATCGGAAAACGTAAAATATTAATGATTTGCGCTTTTTTGTCGTTGAATTTTTTTTTTTGCTTTAGAGGACTATAATGCTGGAAACTGAACTTTTTTTATCTTAAACAAACATAACAGCTATAAGGATTTGAAATTAAATATTCTGAATACATTGCGATTTTCAAACTGAACTTTGATAATTAAATCTTAAGGGAACGCATTTGTTACTTTCTAATGTTATTGGATATAGAGAGAACAAAGAAAAAGTCTTATGTACTTTGGATTTTGTATAATGTAGTTTACAACACGTTTAATCTTATTTGCATAAATAACTATAGGAATTAAAGGAAAAATATATAATATTATGCTGCTTTTTAAAATTTCATATCACCATTCTATTATGCGAAGGATTCAGAATGAATCAATTTAGATTTATTTTATCTTAATAAATTTGTGCAATATGGTATGCACTAATTTACAACATCACATTATCATTGTAGGTATTAGCAACCATCGATCGGTTTCCCTCTCATTATATACTCATCAACGTGCGATAGTTAATATCTGCAATGGCAGAAAGAAAACTTGCTATGCTCCACAATTTTTCAAATGTATGTGGGTCCCGACAATGTATTAAATATTTTTAAATCGAATGTAACTTATAATATTTATTTCTATTCCAATTTCGCAGATTGTACTTTCCGTTTATTAAAAAATATATATGTATATGTCGAGGGCATATAAAAGTACAGTAATTCAAAATCTAACATTATAACTGTCATCATATTGTTTGGGTGTTATACATTGAAATCTCAATGTATAGTCTTAAATGCATTGTCTTGGCGTATTGTCATTATTGTCAATGTGTTTGCTCAATGTATTATCTCGATGTATTGTAGAAAACAAAAAGTAATTGAGACCAATTCTGTTTCAATTTGTTGAATCAAATTCATTATTAATATTTATACTCAAATAAATAATTATTGTAAATACTCTTTGTGAAATGTTTAGTGTTTTCGTATGTATTTTGCATTGTGACATTCATAAGAATCACAGTCTTACAGATCGAAATATCACCATAAAATACATTTAAACATATATATACAGATTTCTGTGATAAAATTGTACATCAAAATAAAATGAAAAATGCTACTCCTAATTGAACTTTCAAAATGTGTATAATGTGACGTTATATACAATCAATATAATTTGCACTGAAATGATTGACTGACTACGCTATAATTCTATGAAATATCTTGTTTTAAGGTAAAGTAATACAATACAATCTTTTGTATAATTTAAGGATAGTATATCACAACTCTTCTCATATCTATCCATCTAACATTTCTATTTTTTCTCAAATATGTTGTTCACAAATCATCTAAGTATTGAAATTTATTTGAAAAGATAGCCTGTGTGGTGTACATTTAAAAATAGGAAACATTATGTTGGATTTTAGAATTATTAAATTACTCATACTTAACGTGGCCGTAACTCGTGTAGTCGTTTAAAAGTGCATTCTGCTGCATTAAAATCCACCATACAATCTCTAGTACGAGTTCCTGAAATAAAGTATATTAGCATAATGCTATTTGAAATTTACTGCATCCATTTTAATTTTAAAATAACATTATTTATTAAGAACAGTCAATTTATTACTAAATTAATCACAACAATCAGCACATATAATTAAGGAGGATATTGTGCATGTGAGACCAGGTAAGTTATTATTTTCAAAATGGTTATGCCCTTTTACAATGTTTGCATGCATATATTTCCAATTGTGTCTATGGACATAGACACACAGCTGGTAACTTCAAAGAATATTTCAATGGGCGCCTTAGCTGTTTCATCTTTTTTTTGCATCTCTCACTTCATTACTCTGAATGATATCCGTTTCACATCTGCATCTGTTCTCTCAATGATCTCTTATTCACATCTCTTACTGATCTCATCTAAATCGGTTCTGATCTGCTACTTATCTCTGAATCTAACTCCTCATATCTGCTTTATTTCATTCTCGGTTTTACTTCTCATCTATTACACTGAATGCAACTGATCTGATCTCATCTGAATCTAATCTCCTCATATCTCAAATTCTTCTAGTACCTTATATGAATTTGTAGTCAACTGAATCCGTAGAACCTTCTTTCGGTTGTTAACTCTTTTTGCCTGAGTTCTGAAGCGCCTCTTCGGCTACCATTGGCTGACCTCAGGGCGGGCGACGTTGTAACACTCCTTCCATATTGGTTTAACTTTGAACCAATCCCATGCTTTTTCCTTTAGCTTCGAGTAACTGCTCTGGCTCGAAGTAACCTGTACTTGATATCCCCTTATCTATGGCACTTGCTGACCTCTTTTGACAGGGCTGCAATACATTGACGTCTTGCAGTCTGATACCATTGTCTGGCCTTCTAGATATCATAAATCTACATACAAAACTGTCTACGTGATTTCTGGTTTCACAGTATGTACACTGGTTACAATACTTACTCCCCTTTGTTTTTACTTTATTTTAACTAGGTAGACAATTATGTATCTATAGGGAATATCAATAATTGTGGAAGGGTTTTAAATTATTATCTCAAGCTATTTCGGGCACAAGAGAAATTCAGATAACTTATAATTTTAAACATTTATTTTCAAATGTTACATTTTAATTAATTGTGCATTAAATGAAAACATTGCAATATTCTTACTAATCATTGATAAATACATGCATACTATTGAACAGTCATACATGTAACAATGTGAAATTATAGCGTATTGTTGTGGTATCGCTAAAGATAGAAAAATTCTAGAGTAAGAATATTAGAGAAACTAGACAGTGAGCGTGAAAGAACTGTAAGCACTAGATAACTTACGCAAACCAGATCGCACGGCTTTCTAAATAGGCTTAGATCATCTTATCGTGCGACTGTGGAAAAGCAATGGCTCCCTAACATGGAGGATGGTTAACAGACTACCAAGACCCGCCAAAGAGAGAGACGAGCCCGACATGCAACGGATACATCATCAGTGACACCAAGAGAACACCACTCTCACATAGTCGAGTAGTGCCAAGCGCCACCAGTTATACTGAAGCACGCCGGCGGAGACTGATGAAACACCCACCGAACAGGCCAGAGGCCCTCCCGCACCAGGGCAAAGCAAACAACCCCCGCCGGGATAGAGCTAGCAATCTTCGCCACAGAGAGGCGACACAGGACCACCCACAGGACTCTATTAATTTCAAGAAATAGAATAATACTAAATGTTCGACTCGCACTACAAAATGGTCCAAAACTAATGGCGCAGACCTATGGACCGGAGAAATAGAGGGAGGTTGTGCTCACCTTGAAGTAAATTCTATTTTTTGCTAATTGTCGCGGAACCGCGAGGTTCCACGGAGTTCTAGTAGGGGACCAATTCGCTAATGTATAGAAACAAATTGACTATAGAAACAAATAAATTCTCATTTGATATCTTATGTTCTCTACCCAATCATTCTGAAAATTTTTGCAAAACCTATATTTTCGGGTTGTTAATACAGGTTATTATATAGAATATTAAAATTAGTATATATGGAATTTATGGTATATATAGTATTTATAGTATATGTAGTATTTTTAGTATTTATAGTATTTTTAAATAAGCAAAATATTCAATAATATTTTTATCACTTTTTGCTGGATAAATGATCAGTGAGAGTTTTGAAAATTAGTTTCAGCAGGTTGTTGCATGTGACTGAAATAATTAACACTATGCATTGTATGATAAATGTGTGTGCCCCAAAAAATGGATGTTTAACGCTATTATACTAAAGATGCCCGTAACCCTTATACAATCTAATATTGGATAGACATGAATTCACGAAACGTTTTCTCTCCAAGTCTGTTGACAATAAGTCATTTATTTAGGGCTGTATTGGCTTTGCTGCAAATCACTGTTTATTTTGAGAAACTTGGAGGGATTTATTCTGATGGACTTAATATCAAGTCAAATATTGCTCAGAAGATCAGGGTTTATTGCAATTATTTTGCTTCCTAGTTGCAATGCGTGTTAATATAGAAAAACACTCCAGTACAAAGGTATCAGTTTAGGCGTTGCGACTGAAACTAAACACAGCAACATGTAAAAACTTATTGCCAAGACTAGCAGGGAGACGGAGGGGCAGTGTTGCTAAAGGCTTATGTAAATTGAATTCTTAGTGCTTTCGTTGATGAACATTAGAAATGCAAACGCCAAACTATTTCTGAATTTAGGTGGTCTGTTAGATATATTTCACTGTATATTTATAATATGTAATTATTTTTCCCCATATACATATCTAAATTCTATAAGATTCTACTTCAAACGATTTCCATTTATTGCTCTTATACTGTCATGTCTTTGAGATTTATCTTCGAAATATATAATAGGCATAATTCAAAAGTATACCGCATTTAATTATGTAAAGTATTGCTCATTAGCAAAATATTAACCTCAGATATCAGTTTTAATGTTTGAATAACAAACTGAAATATATTCCACGTTTCTTGTTTAGAGAAAATGGAATTATCTAGCCAACATTAATGAGCCTTTACAAGAGACGAATACTGTAAACATCTTGGTTTCATTCCACACACAAGAAACATTCTGTAATTCATTTGAGCAATTAGTTCCATCTTTTAAAGGAGGATTATTTAGAATGTATTAATCTCTTGAGGAAGAGTTCATTGTAGATTCATTTAGTCATCTTCTTCGCAAGTAGAAAATTTAATTGGAACTATGTTAATTAATATATATTTTCGTAATAAGAATCCGATGCAACATTGGGGGGAAAGTTCATTTAATTCACTAGTTTGAATTCTACAGTTTTTTTAAATAGAAAAATATTTGCAATATATTTCATATAATTACGTTATTTTTAGTTGTACAACAAACCTTTTATTTTTCAATATTTTATGCTGTAATATTATTTTGTAATATTATTCCAATCTTCCTTCTAGTTATATTAACTGGCATATATATATATATATATATATATATATATATATATATATATGTATATATATGTATATAATATATATATATATATATATATATATGTATATAATATATATATATATATATATACACACATATATATATATATATATATATATATATATATATATATACATACATATATATATATATATATATATATACATATATATATATATATATATATATATATATATATATATATATATATATATATATATATATATATATATATATATATATATATATATATATATATATATATATATATATACTGCAGGCCGACCTCGGACCGCAACAGGGGCAGAAAATGTGGCCTCTGTCAGAGCCTCGATTTCTCGGTAGGATGATATTTTCGATGAATATGGAGAAGAAAATGTGTAGTTTCAACAAGATGGGGCAACAGCCCACACATCTCGTCGTTCACTCGGAATTCTGAGAGAAATGTTTCCTGGCCATGTCATCTCCTTGCGTGGTGACATTGTGTGGCCGCCGTGCTCGCCAGATTTGAACTCGTACGATTTTTTTCTCTGGGGCCACCTTAAAGCCAAGGTATACCAACATTGTCCCCAAACTTTGGAAGCTCTCAAGGCGGCAATCACTCAGGAAATTGCTGCCATTCCGCCTGAAATGACTCGCAGGGCCATGGAAAGCTACCGGGAAAGGCTCAATCAATGTATCGCCAAGGGAGGACGCCACTTAAGTGATGTAATTTTTAAAACTTGTTGATTTCAACCTGCATTATGTGTACTACTCAGGTATAAAAAGGTTTTTTTTCTACCTTGTTTCATTTAGTTTCTATTAGCTTCCCAAATCGGGGAGTTCATTCTGACGTATCCTGTATATACAGGGTGTCACAAAAACGTTAACCTCGGCATTTATTCCTTAAATATTGATCTTAGACATATATAATGAATTACAAAGTTGCGTTAAAAGAGGAACAGAATTTTATAGAATCGATAAAATTTTTCAGAGTATTAAAATTTGAAGAAATACAAAATTTAAATTTTTATATAACGCCCGTGCAAAAATATTTTCAATGAGCAAAATGTGTCCCATACACAAATAAGTTGATGTACAAAATTTCAGTGTCTTATCCTAAAAGGTCCCAGATATATGTTTAAATAAATTTGGTGAGGGAGTAATCCCAAGTTAAAGTGCAAATGTTTACAGCAAAAATGCAAATGACGTAACTCAAAATTGCATCACAGGCAAATTGTATATAACTCTTATCTTTAATGGATCTTTGGCATGGATGGAAAACATTTTGAACAAGCTTTGAAATACTTGTGTAATATTATTATTTCTACACAGTGTAGATACTTCTGTAACAATAAATAGCAAAAATATTATTTATTTATGTAAACATTGTTTTCTTTCGTCATTTGCATATGACCCCTGAAACGGTATCTGACGACATGATTTTTTCCCCTCTGAGAACCCATACGATGCATCGAAAAGTGGTTTAAGTCAGCATTTTTTGTTTCTTCTTATCTCTGAGACATTTTATGATAAAATGCTGAAATTTTGTACATCACCTTATTAGTGTATGGGGCACATTTTACTCATTGGAAATGTTTTTGAATGGGGGCCGTATAAAAATTTAAATTTTGTATTTCTTAAAATTTAATTCACTTGAAAATTTTAATCGATTTCATAAAATTCTGTACCTTTATTTACGCAACATTGCAATTTATTATATATATCTCAGATCAATATTTAAGGAATAGAAGTCGAGGTCAATGTTTTAGGGACACTGTATATATATATATATATATATATATATATATATATATATATATATATATATATATATATATATATATATATATTATATATATATATATATATATATGTCTCAATTTTAAATTAAACCATTCAATCTACTGTAAAAGTAACTATAAATTATAACCTTTGTATAAAACATAGCATATATCGTATTAGTAATATATACCTCAGTACTGAAGGCAAGAAACAGCCTCCTTTTTCAGGTTTAAAACTAGAAGATTGGATCATTTCCTAGACTTTTCATCCTTAGTAAGTGGGCGTTTCGAACCTCTA
The DNA here is from genome assembly GCA_951213105.1 of Amaurobius ferox. Lineage (NCBI taxonomy): Eukaryota > Metazoa > Arthropoda > Arachnida > Araneae > Amaurobiidae > Amaurobius > Amaurobius ferox. Next base: position 7,073,426 of record OX578134.1, on the reverse strand, counting down.
AACCATATATGCGACAATGGGGGATGTTGCTGTGGAAATTGGAATGCCGTCGCTATACCAAATTTCTTGACAAAATACCTTCCCTAGTTACAATATACAACACAATAGCAGTAAAATTATTAATTATCACTGCTGTTATCGCCATGAACAACACCATTGAGTATTGTGGTGTGATTTATAACACAAGGGAAGGGGTGTAATATGCTTTTCCTCATAACCGACTTTCTCGACTAGGATGCTATTGGTATATGACAGTTATGCAAGATAGGACAATTGGTGTTATCTATTGGTCGGCATATTTGGACAGTAGGTCGAAGCCCTGTACTACTGAGCTTCTTGATGGCGTTTAGAATGTTACTTAGACGACTACATTTTTTACTATATTTTAAGAAGATTCTACTATGATACGTCTACGAAATTAAGACATAAAAATACACTACACTGTCATGTTGTACAATGAACAATATTGTACAATGTACAATGTTGTGCAATGAATGTTCAAACAATTATATTAAAATTAATTTCTGATAAAACATGCAATTTATTTCAGATCATTTTTTCTGTGAATGTGACTCTTTTCTTAATTTATATATATTACGAATTTACTTTTTAAATTTCAAAGGAAAAGTACAAACTTTGTTCAACTCTTTAATGATATTGACATTTTTTAAACATTTGTTCCCCATTTAATTATAATTTTAAGAAAGACCTTGACCATTATTTATTATACTTGTATTTTTTAAACAGTTATTTTTATCAATCAGAAATAAAAGTTCATCTATGGATGTCCCTTATACATTTTGTCATTATTAAATATTTTATTTGTTGGAGTCTTGACTGTGTTTTTATAAACATATCCCGTCGTTCACTGATAACTAGTTATGTACCCTAACCTGATGCCTTGTCTGTTCAATTGTAATACATGCTATCAGAGAACTACCCATACTTCTTATTTTGAGCAAAATACACTAGCAGATCTAAATTCCGGGATCCCTATCAGGTGTGATTTAACGCCTCACAGTCTCTGTTTTCAGTGAACATGATTGTCAGTCAAATATGATGATTGTCTGAAACATGGTTTTGTCTGTCTCTGTTCTTAGTTAATTCAGTGACTGCTTAAAATATGACGATCTAATATCTTGACCAGTGCTTTCCCCTTATACGGTTTTTATTTGTTTAAAAAAACACATGTGGGGTCAGGTGTGGGGTATTTTATATTATTATCTTGCCTGCTGTGGAATATTTATTTAACAGGTACTCCTAGGATACAAGTTTGATTCCCGGTCCAGCTCAAATAGTCCCCATGTTCACCTGGATTTCGAGCATGTTAATTATGTGGGTCTTGTCCTTCTGAAGGGTTGGTGGTAGAAGAATGTGGTCCCTTCGGATGCTGCCCCCTGAGTTCCGGTCTAAATTATTTGATACTGTTCCGGACATTCAAATAGATATCTTACACTTTCGAATAGGTCTGATGGTCTGGATCGAAATAAAGAAGAGATAATGGGGGTGTTATCCTTCTCCCTTCTAAATTCAGGAAATACCAAGTTCAAGATTCATTTTGTTGGGTATTATCTGGTGTTATTGAAGTATTAACACTGTGCTTTGAGAAAGCATTAATGCCCCAACTTAAAGTGACATATCAATTATACATTTAGGAGTTTGGGATGTTCTTCATTCAATTTTCTGATAGATACTTTCAGATAGACTCAAATCATTTATTGGTTTTCTGATTTCTAATTAGTGGGACTAGGAATTTATCATATTCGACATATATGTCTCTATTGTTTGCATTTTTGAACAAACAATGACCTCATACAGGTCTTCATACTGAACTCGAAATAATCCAGAGTGAGAAAATCGAAATAATTCCTGGAATCTGCAACGTGCCCTAACACTTCCATGAAAATGTTATTTGATTCTACATGGGATTGGAATGCATTCTTGATATCGAAGAACTTGCATATCATGAATCTCATTTCACACATCAAAATCTATCCAAGATTTCTTCAATAAATTACACTCGATTCTTAATCAAGTAATATTCCTGCGCATGACAATGATCTTCTAGAGCGCAGTAAACGTCTAATATCAGTCAATGGTTGTTAGTAAATTGTTAGTCACAGTTTTAAATCGAAATTTTACGATCAATTGCGACATCAAAACATGAAATGTATATATATTTTTAAATTCCATGTGCATTTGGCTTGGATAGTACGGATACTGTTAGAAGTTTATTTGAAAGAAAATCCTTAGCTCTTTTTCTGGTGGTGTTAAAACCCCTGCAATACCCTGCAATAATATATACAAGAAACGTTACGAAACTGATCATTGCAAAATTCATTCAAAATGCTGATTTAACATTTAAGAACCGTCGAAGCGGTGGTCAAGAGCTCACGGGCAGCGTTTCCTTGTGATCGCTCGATTGCCGGGTTATGGGTTCGAGTCCCACCTGCGGACATGGATGTTGTGATGTTTGGCTCGATGTGTTCCGACCCCCACTGGTGCGCTGGGGCAACGTCATGTGACGGCTAACAGGCTCACGGCTCTGGCCTTTGTTTAGGAAACATTGACTGTTCATGTTATACGTTCGGGATATTCATTCTCTTTGTATATAATGTATGTCTTATTCTCTGCCATTTAATAAAAAAAATTAAGAACCATTACCTCATTCGTATAAAGAAATCCCCTTGACGAGGTGTTTGTTTTTGGATGTCGATGTAGCCTTATACCTAAATTATTGACTGTGGACACTTAGATTTTGATTTTTTTCATTGCAGATCAAAAATATGCAATATTTTAATAGCGGCGCATGTTTACCTTTTATAAATGATGACCATTCGATATTCAATAAAAAGGAATTTAGGAAATGATTAATTTTGTAACATATGTAAAAAAAAATTAATTACTGTAAGTGCCTAAACTTTCATTTGTATAAAAATTTGAACATTGTTTATTTACAAAAATAATGAATTAAACGAGTATAAATGAGAACAAAATAAGATTATGATATATATCGGCGCTTTTTCTTTTGGACAAGCTAGAAATTCTTTTATGATCTGTATCTTCATCATTATTTATCATTTTAATGTTTTCTTGCTCAACGGCTGACACCTGTCATGATACATTCTATTAGACGTGTATAAATAATTCATGGTCAATCGTATAGTTCTGTAGTAAATTACTCTAACATGTAACAGGAAAATGTGGTATCGTATGAGAAAGAAATATAGGCCAAAGATTTGTAGGATACGCATTTCCGGCATAGCAGGGATTGATTATGATGGGAAGTTTGAAAAGAGATAAATACAGTCTAAATTATATACTTTATTAAATTTTCTAAATTAACTTATTCTTCACTGTGTTTTACAATTTACAAAAGTTAGAATTAGCTATTAAATTATAATATTTATTTGTCTTTAAATTTTTTATAGTCACTGTTAAGATGAAAGAAATGAAGAAATAATTTAGTAAGCACATAGATTTGTGATATCCATCAAGTGTTCTGTATTTAAGGGGCTATAGAACCTTCAAACAGTCGGAAATAATTCGAAATAGTGTTATCTTTACAATTTTTTAATGCTGATGTGGGGTATTCCATGAATATTTTATCCTAAATAGATAAAAAATCTTGCTTATTACATATATGTTATTAAAATCATATAATTAAGTGTAAATTTTATATTGTTTTTTTAAGTTTATACAATTTCGATAGACATAATGGTGTATGTTACAGACGCGCACAAGATATTTCAAATAATATTATATTTGTGGGCTGCAATTTGATAATAATGTATTTTTAACCATTACATCTTTAATTTATAGAAACTTTTTCAAACTTGAACTTAATACAAAAAACATGAAATAAACCACTTCAAAATATTTTTTTATTTAATTATGAAGAATGCTTTATCTCTAAATTGTGTATGTGTAAAACAAGTAAGTGCAATAAATTTGGAAGCAATTAGTTGAATATATTACTTTTCTTATATCCAATAATGTATAAGGAAAGTATTGTGACGGGGTCGAACATTGGAATACGAGTTTTCGACGAGAGGGCGCGTTTCAAGCATCGCTGATCACAAATCGAACACTTTTAGGTGATGTCTCTGTGTGTGTGTGTGTGTGTGTGTGTGTGTGTTTGTGTGTGTGTGTGTGTATGTGAGAGTGTGTGTGTGTGTGTGCGTGCGTGTATGTGTGTGTGTGTGTGTCAATGAGTATAATGAGACAATATTTTACGAACGAATGGAGAGATGGGAATGAAATTTGGTAAAAAAATTTCAATCCATAAATACTGGGAGCTTATTGTTTTTAAACACAATCGAATGCTCAGAACCCACTAAATTTTCGAGTGACATTTTGAAAAAAACCATCAACAAATCAAAACATTTAATGAAGTTACGCAAATAGACATTTCTTATGAAATTTTTCCTTAGAAAATGATTGATATAAACTTTAGAACGTTAGCATGAACCGTGCTCGAAATATCGCCCATTTTTCAAATAAATTTATCAAAAAATCCCATAATATAAAAACAAATATTAACTGTTGAAAAACATGTTTATTTTCATATGTAATATCATGCCATAAATTTGGGGACATCATACTCGTGGATCTAGCTCGTTCCATTCATGAGAAAAGATACTTTGAGTAATCCTTTTTCATTTGAACGCCAATAGTCATTTATCTGCTATAAGACTAACTTATTTCTCCATCTATAACGCTGGGTGAGATTTTGGTGATGAATTTAGCGGAATGTCGCCAACTTGGCGACTTTTTTATATGTTGACTAATTAACAAAAATCTCGTTAAAAGGATAAAAATGACACTAAATCAATGAAAAGGACGACTAATGGATGAAAATTCAATATTTTTGAAATAATATAAGTATCTACTATAAGGATAACTTTTTTTTTTACTGTAAAAGTAGTAAATCCATAGCATTATATAAGGGAAGCCATTTGCTGTCCACATGATGTTTTTTTTAAATATGTTACACGCAAGTGCTAAAATCACATATCTGAAAAGAATAAAGAGCTTTAAATTTAAAAATGCATTTAGTGTTTCTCAATACCTTATGTTGCCCCCAATTGCTTATTGTTCTCAATACCTAAAAATGCCCCTGGTGCATAAATAATACCTTACTCTTGCTGTTGTTGCATTTTAAAATAAAAAGTTTTCTGGCTTTAAGGACTTCTTGAGCTCTACTTATTGTTTCAAAAGCTCGGATTTCAATTTCATGCACATAATTCTTATAACTCAGATGAGGAACGTTTGCAACACTTTTATTTATTTATGAAGAATTTTTTATCTATAAATGGTGCATATGATGAAATAAGTAAAGACAAAAATTTGAAGATGATTGCATAAATATATTTTAAAATATGTCGCGATAAGTGCTAAAGTTACATAATTGAGAAAAATAGCTATAGCGGAACTTCAATGAACTGAAACTATAGGAAAAGGGAAAAAATTGAGTTACAAGGTACATACGAAACATTCCATCACATTCCACACATTATTTTATATTTTTCCTACTTTTCATACCGAGGGCCCATTTTCAAACCTTTATAGCTGTTGCAAACTTTACAAAACTAAAAAAATCTGATGTGGGCAACACATGGCTTTCCTTATATAATGCAATGAATTTACTACATTTACAGTTAAAAAAATGGTATTCTTATAGTAGACACTAATATTCTTTCCAAGATATTGAATTTTCTTCAATTAGTCGTTATTTCCATTGATGTAGCGTCATTTTTGTTCATTTGGCGAAATTTTTGTTAATTTGGCAACATTCAAATAAGTTGCCAAGTTGGCGACATTCCGCCAAATTCGTCGCCAAAATCTCGACAAGCGTTATGGACGGAGAAATAAGTTATTCTCACAGCAGTTAAATGACTATTGGCGTTCAAATACAAAAGTATTACTCAAAGTATCCTTTTTTATGAATGGAACGAACTAGATCCACGATAATGATGTCACCATATTTATCGTATGGTATTACATATGAAAAGTGAACATGTTTCTCAATAGGAAATATTTTTTTTTATTTTATACGACTTTTTGATAATTTTTTAATAATCAGCAACGTCTCGAGAACGGTTCATGTTAGCATTCTAAAATTTATGTCAATCGTTTTCTAATAAAAAATTACATAAGAAATGTCTATTTGCGTAACTTTATTAAAGATTTCGAATTTTTGTCGATTTTTTCAGAATTTCACTCGAAAATTTAGGGGGGGTTCTGGATATTCGATTGCGTATAAAAACAATAAGCTTCCAGTGTTTACGGATTGTGATTTTTGTACCAATTTTCGTTCGAATTGGTCCATTCGTTCGTCAGTTATCGTCTCCAAAGGCTTACTGACACACACACACGCGCGCACACACACACACACACACACACACACACACACACAGTTTCACACACACACACACACACGCGCACACACATACACACACGCACACACACTCATACACACACGCACACACACACAGACATAATTTCAAAAATGTTTGATTCTTGATCAGGGATGCTTGAAATGTGCTCTTCCGTCGAAAACTCGAATTTTCGACCCCGTCATAATACTTTCCTTATACATATGTATATAAGGAAAATAACAATACTTAGGTTTTAGTTACCTTACCGTTTCCTGCTCCAATAAGGTGTATCAGCCTAGTAGTTAATGCACAGAGATTGCACGCAGTTGACCCGAGTTCGACTACCGGCTTTGCTCACTTTGTCCCCGTGTTCACGCGGAGTACAGGCACGTTAAATATGTGAGTCCGTAAGTCCTTCCGACAGGTTGGTGATAAGTGAAGGGGGTATGGTCCCTGTGGGAGCCACCCCCATTGGGTTTCGGCCTAAATTGTGCGGCACTTCCCGGCCGACCAAACAGAAACCTTACACTTTCGGGTAGGTCGAACAGTTTGGGACGAAGGACAAGTATAAGTGTACACGTTATGGGATAGTGCAATGGTTAAGCAACGTGGATTGCATTCGGGCAACACGATTTCGATTACAAGCTCTACCTAAACTGTCCCCGTGTTCAGGTGTGTACGGGCGATCCGTAATGTGGATCCATAAGTGCTTCAGAGAGGTTGGTAGTAATAGGATGAGTTTACGGTCCCTGTGGATGTTCTCCCTTACTGAGTTTCAGTGTGTATTGTTTAGCACAGGTAGTGGAAGACCCATTGTAGCACAAAAAGTAGATAAAACCGATAAACTCTGATCTATACATTCGGGTAAAAACACTTCCCTTTTGCCGCCCAGACGGTGAGGTGGATACCGTCTTCGGATTCTGTCTGATGGGCTCGGGTTCGAATCCCGAGTAAGGCATGGATGTTTATTGAGGCAAATCAGTCTTCCGCCTTCTGGGTCATTATCAACAACAACAACACTGCTATTTTGTTTATTTCTGCAATATCTTTCTTGTTGCCAACTATTTCTATTTTTCACTGATCAGTTCACCAGAGCTATCGCAACATACAAGAAATGTAGATGTCGCAACATATAAGAAATGTAAGTCTATTGAAGATTTTTCTCTTATATTTATTTTTCCATGACCCATTTTGCAGCACAAGACAGTTTGAAGCTTATTGTAAAGTACAGATATATCAACAATTATGTGTTCATGATCTTCAGATTAAATATACAAAGTATCAAATGAAAAGTTCCCTTTTTGACCAGCACATATTTTTTAGCGCATAGCTTAGAATCAACACATCGTTTTAGATTCCGCTTTAAGAGGGTGATGAAAATTGTTAGTATGATAAGACATTCCAGAAGCCAAGTGTGACGTAGACGACTGAAACGTTGCACATTTTAGCATGTTGTTATAATCAGTTTGATACCATTTTCCTCATTTCCCTTTCATTGTATGATTTGTCTGTTATTAACAACCTATTATAACTTAAGGTTTGAGTGACCAATCATAAGGCAAACCAGGCAAATCGTCGATTCTATTGGGATAGAATTTGGACAGATTAGAACAGAATCAAATTTCGATTAGATGGGTTTTTGACGTGTTTCCAAGAGGTTGTGCGCCTTTGGAAGTAGTAAGCGAGAACTTGACGGAACCTACCTAGACTTCTATGGTCAAAATTCGTAATGCATGAAACTGTAGAAGAGTCCATTCGCGTTGGTGCCAGTAGTATCTTATTGAAAAGTAATGTTCTGAATTATTTATGGGTTTATCGGTGTATTGCCACTTATGCTTATAGAGTAACTTATATGTATTTTTATTGGTTGTATCGTGATATAAAACATACCAACTTTATCTGATTATGTCAAACGCGAAGTTGAAGATTGGTGTTAATAAATGGGTGTGTTGGCCTCAAAACATACCCGTTTGTGCTTCTTTAGTCGTTAGGATTTTGACCACTATTTTTTTTTTTAGACTCGCGTTTGATTTATAACACTTTAGGTTCATAATTAGTATACTGAAGTAAAACTTTTGCAACTAATAGTATTAGCCATGTGACAAAATGTAAAGAAGCCGAAATTTGTCTCACCCCCAGGGACAAAAGAAAAATGGGAAATTGAATAAAAATCAAGTCCCTTCAACAGCCAACCTTTGACCTAGCAGGTTGAAACTTTCAACATTTATAGAATCCACAACAGAACAGATCTTAACTGCACAAATTTTCGATTAAGACGACTATCTTACCACTATACATTGTTAAACAAAATATAAAGTTTATTACAAATTGCAAATTAATATTTCAAGAGTGTTAATTTATCTGCATTTGAGTGGCTTACATGCTTGTATTATATAAGCATCTAAAATTTGAGATTATTAAAGAGCTGCTGAAAAATATTTCAAAAGGATTTAGGTCAAATCAGTGACTTAAATTTAGAGAGCTATTATTGGAATATTTAAGGTATGAGTTTATCATATGGAATTGACTAATCTGCATGCGATTTAATCCTGATACGTGGATTGCTTTAATGATCAGTGATAACTGAATGAGAAAGTATCTAGTTGAATAATAAACAGCGTATAATTCCTTACGCGGTATATGACGTGAGGTGATTTAGAAGAGATTATTCTGTATATTAACAATGAAATTATCAAAATCTCAGGCAATGTTTGAGCAGTAGCATACTTTAAAACAAAATTTCAGTTTCTAAATTTTTAAATAATTACTTTCCTTAATACATGAGAGCACGTTTCAAGCAACGTTGAAAACGAATGAAACGTTATGAGATGATGCCTGCGTGTGTGCAGGGCGACGATATCTCACGAACGAATGAAGCAATTTTAACGAAATATGGCACAAAAATTACAATCAGCAAACACTGGAAGCTTATTGCTTCTAAACGCAATCGAATGTCTAGAATCACATTAAATTTTTAAATGAAATTTTGAATATCATCAAAAATCAAAATCATAAATAAAATTACTTAAATAGTTAGTTCTTTTGTAATTTTTCAATAGAAAACGAATAACATAAACTGTAGAACGTAAGTATATATATATATATATATATATATATATATATATATATATATATATATATATATATATATATATATATATATATATATATATATATATATATATATATATATATATATATATATATATATATATATATATATATATATATATATATAAAGGGAAATATAACATTGGCTGGTTTTGCCAAATGTAGATAAATTCCCCCCCAAGCATCTCTTAGTTGATTAAATCACCTTTTACTACTTCCTTTTTCCTGTCTCTTTTCCTTTTCGTCTGGAGTTTAAAGGGAGGAACCCTTCCTTTCCTGGGCACTCCACTAACCCCTTCCTTGAGATCCTTGAGAAATGTAGGTAAATTGACGAAAATATCGACGAATTGACACAAATGTCGCCAAATTGGTAAAAATTGTCGCGAAATTGACAACATTCAGCCCCAAACGAATTGATAAATCAATGAAAATGAAGACAAATGAATGAAAATTCAATATTCTGAAAAAAATATAAGAATCTACTTCAAGAGAAGATACTTCGGAAAATTGTTTTGTATTTGGACATCATTAGTCGTTTATCTACTATAAGAATGCCTTTCATCTCCATCCATAACGTTTGTTGAAATTTTGGAGTCAAATTTAGCGGAATACCGCTAAGTTGGCAAGTTTTTTAAATTTCCCCCAAACTGACGAAAATGTCGCCAAATTTTTAAAATGTTGCTAATTGTTAAAAATGTCGCCTAATTGATAAAAATTACGCAAAATTAATGAAAATGATGACTAATTGATGAAAATTTAATATCGTGGAAAGACCATAACGAACAACTATAAGAACAACCCATTTCTCTTGCCGTCAGTAATGCGTAGCGAAAAATTCGAAGAATTATCTCGAATTTAGCGACTTTTTAAATATTGCCAGATTGACGAACATGCCGCCAAATTGATAAATATGACGCCTATAGAAGGCAATGCTTTGCAAATTTTTAATTCCGTCATATGGCGGGCATACCTTTTGGTAGACAAAAAATGATCTTCTCTCCGTTTGTTTATAACACTTAATGATGCGTATGGTGAGTTTAGCGAATGATTCAGCGAAATATCGCCAACTTGGTAATGTGTGTGTGTGTGTGACTTTGGAGACGATATCTCACGAACTAATAAAGTGATTCGAACAAAATTTGGTACAAAAACCTCAATCAGTGAAAACTGGAAACTTACTGTTTTTCAGGTAATCAGATGTTCAGAATCCGCCTAAATATTGAAAAAATATTTTTAAAAAATTACCAAAAATTTAAAAAATCAATAAAGTTGCGTAAATAATCATTCCTTATGTAATTTTGAATTAGAAAACGATTGGCATAAAGTGTAGAACGCTAGCATGAACCTTTATTGAGATATTGCAGGTTTTTCAAATACATGTATCAAAAAATAACATAAAATAAAAAAAAGGTATTAACTATTGTGAAATATGTTCACTATTCATATGTAATATTATGCGATAAAATTATTATCATCATTCTCGTAGATGTAGCTAGTTCCTTTCATGAGATAACACATTTTGTGTAATAGCTTTGTGTCTTGACGTCATTAGTCATTTATTTGCCTAAGAATAACCTATTTCTCCATCAACAATTCTTAGCGAAATGTTGGCGACGAATTTGGCGGAATATCGCCAATTTGACAAGTTTTTTAAATGTTGTCAAATTAAGGAAAATATCGCGAAATTGATAAAATTGTCATGGAATTGGTAAAAATAACGCCGAATTAATGAAAAGGAAGATTAATTGATGAAACTTTAATATATTGGAAAGGATATAAAAATCTACTATAAGAGAAGATACTTTGGGTAGGTAATAATTTTGTATTTGGACGCCGTTAGTCGTTCATCTACTGTAAGAATAACCTATTTCTCCTACCATAATACTTGACGAAATTATAGCGAAATATTTTGCGGAATATCGCCAATTTGGCGAGTTTTTAAATGTCATCAACTTAATGAAAATGTCGCCAAATTGATAAACATGTCGCCAAATTGATAAGACTGCATATCGTCAAATTGGCGAGTTTTTTAGGTGTTGCCAAATTGACGAATATGTTGCTATATTAATAAAATATTTTTCAAATTGATATAAATGACGACACATGGGATGCAATATTTTGCAAATTTTTAATTACGTTATATGATGGACATATCTTTTATTATATAAGAAATGCACTTTTGAATAACTACAACTTGGGAGTATTTAGCTCCACATTGACGAAATTATCGTCAAATTTGCAAAATTGACGCCAAGTTAATAAAAATGACGCCTAATTGATGAATTTATTATAAAAATATTTTAATATAAGGACTATATTGCTTATTGAGGATGTCGTCCTCCCTCATTCGTCCTCCTCCGATACTGATAATATAGAGTTGTGAAAAAAAATTTAATTGGGTAATACATAATTGAGTAAAAAATAAGTTAATTAAGTAATACATAATTTCGTAAAAAATAAGTTAATTGGTAAATAGTTTTACATATTGTCATCCGGATAAACCCCAAATATACAAGTTAACGTTACAGTCACTGTGCCGTGGATCTTTTCCACACTTTGTCACCGTTGACGAAGTAAATCCATTGCATTATATAAGGAAAGTCACATGCTGCCTACATCAGATTTTCATTTTACGGGAGGTATACATCTGAACAATAAGATCATATGAACTGCAATCTACAAAGATTTGGCAATCTGGTTTGGAAGAAAGCAAATAAGAATCAATGACAGTAACTTTCAGAATGATATCCAGCTGGTCCCTCTTTTCGGAGTCTATATCCTCATCTAATTCGTCCTCCAGTCGGGAGAAGATGATTTCATAAATTTTCAGGAGGTTCCATACCTTAAATTTAAGACATGCAGGAAAGATATTGTCTTGAGTGAAGCCCTTCTTTTTCTGCTAGCTTTCGGCGAAATTTGCGAGAGTGAGGGGGGAGGTGTGCCTTCTTTACAACCTCTTTCCCACCAAGTGCATGACACTTCTTCCTTTTCCATGGCCTCGCCCTAATCTATACGTTTATGCGCTTTAGCTGTTTCAATTCCTGTCTTTACATCTTGTCAATCATATCCTTGGTCTGAAAAATGGCTTTAATTCCCTCCGACATGGTGTACTTACAAATGTACAAGCAATCACAAACAAGTAAACACATCAGCTCCGTAAATGTGACCTTATCTGACCACTGCGAGTCTCCAAATGAGAATAGATGAACTAAATGACTTATTGAGGACGCTGTCAATATTGATAATAATCAAAGTAAAGTTGCTCAAAATATAAGTGAATTGGGTACTTCGAAATAATTTTGCATCCAGTAAAGCGCCCAATGTAGAATTCAACGTTAAAATCACTGGGCCTTGGAGCTTATACATCAGTTTTTCATTGTAAAATATATGTAAATTCACTATAAAAGAAAAATGATATCATGTACACATCATAATTTTATCTATTAGGTTTGGATGTATAAGCGTATGGATGGGTAAGCAATTTATTCAAATGCTTTTTTATGTACAGTTAATTAGATTTTTTATTTCAAAATGTTTAAAAAACGCTGCTATACATTATTTTTTGTAATTACACGTTATAATACGTCGTTTCATCGCTGTTGGTTTTGCTTGTTAGTGAAAAGCAGTGTGGAAAGAACTATGTTTGCTTCTTATTTAGAAGAAGTGCAAGGTGTAATGACATTAGGTAAAGTCGCGAAAGATAAACTGCCATCAACCATCCATAAAGTTGAAAAATATTTGCACCTATATTCCCGCCTGTAGTTCTTTCTCTACTAATATCCGCAGACATATGTGATTCATACACTTTTCTTATTTGATATTACTGTTTCTTATGCGACACCTTATTAAATCATACATAGTATGTCATCCCCTAATATAATGTAAAAATTAAACTTCCCTAAATATCCTAACAAACCGTAACTGTTCTAAGAACAGTGAAAATCTTCATATTTTGATGAAATAATATTATACAATCTTCTGCAAAGAAGAAAAAAATACACACTCATAAAAATTGATTTATAGCTGCGAAACTCGGCATGCAAATATAGTTTCAGAGTAAAGCACATGATCAAAATGTCAACATCACTCATGCTATAGGGCTCATGCAAGCCGTATAAGAACGAGACATTGTGCAGCTTTTAAAATGACCGGTGTTCTCACCACGAGCAATTGGAACTGAGTTTTGTGCTTTGATACCAAGTTTTGTACCAAGATGCCATTAAGACGTAGTCGACGGCGTTACGAACAATTGGTGAATTTAGAGAGGCCGCATCATCGGCCTCAATGAAACTGTTTGGTCTATCAGACGTTTAAGTCGCCATATTTGTCGTTAGATTAGATGGTAACTGATATGGATTTAAATTACTGAAGAGTTGGGGTGGTTCGATAAGAATTTTTACTTATGGTAAGCATTCCACTTCCAGTTCAAATATTTTACTCAAAATACCCATATCTCAGTATAGGCTCTAGATATAGATAATCACTGATATGGATTCCACATAAAATTCTAGATGTGTTGGGGGCTTCATTAAAGATTAGCACTCCGTGTTCTGGAAATATTATTCTAGATTTTACGGACAATTTTCATAACTGTATAAAATAATGAAAGGAGTGTTTGAAGCAGAATTAGTACATTTAATACATTTAATTAACACATTTAAAAAAACCAAGCACCCCGAAAAGTTAATCCGATCATCTCGAAATTTCGCATGCAAATTTCTTTATACCAAGTATGCAAATGATTAAATTTGCAAGGTCAATGAGTGTTAACTTCGGTCATAGTGCGAGTTTCTACTTCTGAAATAGCATTCTATGAAACAGGTTAAAAATGTGGACGGTTTAACTTTGCTCGTTATCGGCGTTGCAGTTCCGAGGAGACACAACCAATAGTGCCGTTACGACATTGCCGAAGTCCTTATAAGCAATTAGACGAGTTAGAACGTGGTCGTACAGGTTCAGGTTCAGTCTCCAAGACGAGGCGACCGCTAGGTTTACGCCCATTATTCGCCAGGGAGCAAGGCTAAATCCACTTCCGGCAAAGCCGCAGCTGAGGGCCAAGTTCTCGACGGGATCATTCACATGGCAGGGGCCCGAAGAACACCCGCCAAACCCGACTCCAGGCTGGTTTGTCATACCAGGATGCTGGCTGGTCATACCGAGCAATAGGCTGCCATCTGCACCGAACGGACACTGCTGCGCAAAGGTGCTGGCAGCAATGGTTGCTGAAAGGAACTCAGCTGTGGAATGAAGACTCTAGAAGACCAAGGTGCACAAATACGAGGCATGATCGGATGATTGTGCGACTTGCCAGAACCGGACCAACGGCATCATTGTCCGCCATCCATTTTGCTACAGTCGCTTCAATACCACATGGGGTACTTTCCATCATCTCACGGCGCTTGGCTGAGGCGGGGTTACGCTCACGACTATCTTTAAGATATCTGCCCATAACCGCACAATATTGACAGAGTCGTTTGGAGTGGTGTCGTAGCCGAGCATCATGGCTGCCAGCAGACTGGCAGTAGTGCTCAGCGATCAATCACGCTTCTGTCTTTCAGCGGATGACCATCGGGTACGTGTGTGGAGGCGCCAGGGCCAGCGGTACCAATCAGCCTTTGCTGTACACAGGCATACAGTCATTCTTCCTGGTGTGATGGTGTGGTGTGCTATCTCTTACGGCAGTAGGTCTCCCATAGTCATCCTGCGTACAACTTTGACAGATCAACGATTAGTTGATGAAATTCTGCAATTCTGCGGACGATTGCGCTACCCTTCGTAACACGTCATTCTGGGGCAATTTTCCAACAAGATAATGCCACGCCACATACGGCTCGCATATCTGTAGACTCTTTAAGTGATGTTGATAATGTTCCTTTGCCAGGAAGATCACCAGATCTTTCGCCAATGGAGCATGTATGGGGCATTCTACTCCACCAGATTCGGGCGCCCCGAAATGTAGCAGATCTGGAGCAACTATTGAGTAATGCCTGGCATAATGTATCGCACGATGACATTATGAAACGTTGTCACCCCTTTACTAGACGTATAAAGCATGTATTATCGCCAAGGGTGGCTTCACCAATTACTGATTTCAAAATTCAATGTGCAATTGCTAACCATTTATGGGTCCTGCGGCCTTGTTTTTGTAATAAGTTCATTACCTGTGTATGAGTTGTACGCATATTTAATTTCAATAATAACAGTCACTTTCATCATGGTGCTTCGTTTTCCTGCAAAAGATTGTATGAAACGTAGACATCTTTTGCCTCTATATGAAGGTTCTTTTATAAATTTCTTGTATACATTGTGTTTACATTGATTGCTGTTTAAATAACTTGTTAGTTTTATATGTTTGATTATGCAAAGTTAATTATTATAAATTAGGAAATGGAGTTTGTATATTGAGTTGCAGAATACAAAAATAAATGTTTTTTTATTATACAACTCAACTGTTATTTATTTAAATATCTAAGGTATTTATTTTTTAAAACAGGTTCAAATATGTTGGTATATATGTTGGTTGAAACACACAAAAGTTAAAAGCATTATGATGAGTTTCAACCCTTTCCCTTCAGGCGTATTATAAAAACGTTAAACATGAAAAGAAGAATATAAAACAAAATAGGGTTAAGGTCCTGTCAAGGGACAGAACCAAAGCTCTTGTATGTCCTTTACTAGAAACTAATATCGAAAACTCCAGAAATCGAAGTTTCCTGGTGACATACTTTTAACAACAAAACGTCCATTGCTCGGTTTTATACAAATTTGTGATGCAATACTGAAATATGTATATATATATATATATATATATATATATATATATATATATATATATATATATATATATATATATAGTATATTAGAAAGAAGTAATATTAAAAATATTTATTCAATTAATCGTGAAATATTGACATCACCATAGAAGCAAAACCACGGCCATAATGCCGATAATAGAAAAGATCAGCACTGGCCCAAATTCGAAGATTAAAAAGAATTAAATTCATCTTCAAGTCTGAGTTTTTTATTCTAATTAACGCAAACAAATGCCTGTTTCAGATTGGACAATAGTATATTACTATAAATGTCCAAACTCAAACTACAGACACCAAAAGATGAAGAAATGAACATAAGAAACATTAGGAAAATTTGTATTACCATGTGGCAGGAACCCTTTTTCTTTTACCACGTGTATTCACCACATATATATATTTCCAATGTCATAATTGTACAAAGTTATATTTATACCCAAATTATTTTTATAATATGAAATTTAAAATTGTTTAATACTGACATAAGAAATTTTGAAATTATGGCTATAATTAAAAATTATTACATTTCAAAATTCCTGAAAAATTTCCTTCTCTTTCAAATATCTTCTTCCACATAGATTATATTTTAAAATAAAAGACAAGTTAAAAAACTATGATGAGCTTCAACGATCCCTTTCACTTCGGGCGCATTATCTGAACCTTAAACCTGGAACGTAGCATATGGGACGAAAGAAAATGGGCTTAAGAACCTGTCAAAAGACGCATCAGAAGCTATTGTGTGTCTGTCGTACACTAGAAGCTAATATTGAACGCTCCAGGGTTCGAGGTTTCCTGATGGAAATGCATTTAAACACCAAAGAGTCTATTGTTCAATTTTGTATAAAATTTTGTCTGCGATGCTGAATAACTATTTGAAACCAAAAAGAAAGGAAAAGAGAACAATGGGTATTATGGTGATAGGCAACTATGAAGCGCAAGAAAGATTGCGAATGGAATATATTTATCTTGAGAAGTATATTTATATACTTTTTTGAATCTAGCAACAGTAGTCGTCTTGCTTAATTGAACAATAGTCGTATTGGATACTATTTAATTTCATGAAATATGTGGCAAAGGAAACGGTGAGGTCAGTGGTCGTTTTGTGATATATAATTCTCGAAAAAAATCAATAATAAAAAGTATAATAATTATTAAGATATTAGGATATAGGTTATAATTATTAAGATATAGGTTATATTATTATGTATAATTTTTATGGAAAAATATATTATATGTATATATAATGTATTATATATACATGTTTTTAATAAAAACATAAATGATATCTTACATAGTAAAATAATATGTCTGTATGTATATCTAAGTGTGTCTTCTGTAGCGGAAAATCCATTTTCAGGCAGTCACGAAAGTCGACACATGGTTCAACTGAACAAAGACACTTTGGCGAGATTTTTTAAAATTCGAATTAGTTTTTTGTTATTTTATATTGAAGCATAATTTTGACTAAATGTGATTATAGAAGACATGCATATTTTGAAATAACTTTCAACGCAAAGTTTTGAATGAAGTCTGCACCGACTTGTCCATATTTTGGTTTACAAATGAGGATCAATTGTTTTATTTCCTGATGACAGTAGGAACTAAGCTCTCCCAGGGTTTTACAAAGTATTTTGATAAATTTTAGTATTATTTTGAGGAAAAGTGCATTTTAAAGCAGATCGCTAATTTTCAAGTTCTGCAAATGCTTAGACTTCAGTTTTTTTTAATTTGCATATCATTGTGTCATTACCATGGTCACGACACTCCCATAGCTTCAAATATAATTTTATTAATAAGTAAAAGATTTTAGTAATTATTGGAAAATTATATTTTATTTAAAATTAATATTTATAAATGGAACATTTATAATGGGGAAAACTGTTATAGGAACAAACATTTCAGTTCTACCATATCATTGGTTCCAACTTACTTAGTTCCGCTAAGGTTACACGTATTCATATATCTAAAAGTGTTCCATATATGTCGTTATTTGCAATGAGACCAAATCATATCATTAAGAATGCTTGAAAATGTATTTTGATAAATGTCAGAATTATTTTGAGGAAAAATGCATTTTAAAGCATATCGCTAAATTTGAAGTTCTGCAAATGCTTAGACTTCAGTTTTTTTTAAATTTGCATGTCATTGTGTCATTTTACCATGTTCACGACACTCCCATAGCTTCAAATACAATTTTATTAATACGTAAAAACTTTTAGTAGTTATTTGAAAGTTATATTTTATTTAAAATGAATATTTAAATGGAATATGTATAATGGAGTAAACTGAAATAAGAACAAACATTTCTGTTCTACCACATCGTTGGTTCCAAATTAATTAGTACCGCTAAGATTACACAGATTCATATATCTAAAAGTGTTCCATATATACTGTTATTTGCAATGCGTCCAAACAATATAATTAAGAATGCTTGTAGGTGTGTTTTGTGAGTTCGCAATTTGTTTGTGTAAGAAAATTGGAATCTTCCTAAACGTTGGCATTTTTCGCCTATTCAATATGAAAGATGCAGTATTTTTTATTCTATTAAGATTATTCACAGTGTAATCCTGGTTTGAACTACTCGTAGCTTTTTAATAAATTTCAGTTAAATGCGTTTATTGTTTAGCAACGCATAATACATATTCATTATTATTTAATTCACCTCCATTTAATCCAACTGACAAAACAACATCGGCAAACATAAAAAAAAAAGAAAACTTATATTCGGCAATTATTTCAGTAGCCCATCTACTGCAAAATAGGGACTTAAGATGGTTTTGAATGTATTTTGCTAGAAATCTTGTAGTTTTTCTAGTTAGGTAATGAAACACTATTTAAAATATTAAAATTTTGCAGAATTGTTTATATCGTAAAAAAAAAAATATAGATAAAAAGTTTAAAACTTTGCGATATTTCAAAACTGGTGAAGACATTTTGTGTCTTCTAGATTAAAATATAACATTTATCGCTAGAATGATTTAGCGGTCTTTCTACACAAAGGAACATGACTATTATTCGTGACATCTCAGGCGTTGTAGAGTGAATCGAAACGGTATTTCACGTAGCATCCTGTGAATAGAGTTTTGCTCACGTACATTGAACTTTTATATTAAGACGATACTTTCTGGACAAACACTTGTAAATTTAAAAAAACGTAATTTTTAATTTTTTATTGAGTCAAATTATTATTACTATGTCAAAGTTGCATTCTTAAAATACATCTGTAATTGAGACGAGATTTCTTTTAAATATCTTCTGATTTCCGATTTGAAGCTATTTGGTTAACTATGTGCACTCGGAAATCGTAATCAGGTGCATTTTCAAGCCGGAGTGACCAGTAGCATTTGAGGTTTTTTGGACATAAATGATTTTTTCAAATTGTTCAAAAATTGTTCAAATTTTGTTCAAAACCTTTGAAAATAGTCAAGAATGCAAAGCAGTATGATAATTTGATTTAGAATTACATCTATATATATTTTACAGACCTCTATTATGTTGTAATCAAACGTACATGTTCTTTCTAACAACATAAGAATGTGATTTCATGGTCGAAATGAAAATCATTCAAATATATCCCATCAAAACTAAACTTTTGAAAAACAGCACAGTTGTTCAACTTTACAAAAGTGTCAGCTATAAAAGTTTCGTCTTTCTTTCTTCTTTCGGACAAAATTTCGTCTATAATTAAATAATATATCATGGTTTACCATGGGTGATTGTTTGTGATTGTTGATCTTTGTAGCACTTTTCTGCGCAAAGCCTTGCTATAAGGCAGATGTCGCTTCATATTTTTTTTTACAAAACATATAACTCGATCCAAAATCCTATTATATACATTAATAGGACTTTTAAAGTCCTATAAATTCTTGCTTATTATTAAAAAATATCTATTATAATTTTGAGATATAAACATTCCAAACTTAAAATACGGAAAATGGTCCATCTTTTCCAACTCTACAAGACGATTATTCCAAAACTATAAGAGTTTTTTAAAATAATAAATACATATTTCAATACTAAAATTTGTAATACACATTTTTGTCGTTTAATATTTATACCTATATTTTATAGTTTTTTATATTTCGAGTGAAAGTAAAAAAAAAAGAAAAAATAAATACTCACTCAGATAGATACTTTATAAGATTTTTTTAAAGAAAATTCAAAATATTAAAATATTGAAACTATTTTTATATACTCATAACCTGGGTCCTCTTTTAGACAAAATCAAAAAAATTATTCATATTTTTATCTATTTGATTCAAGGGGTATAGAGCTCAAAATTGTTTATAATTTTCGTAACGATCTGTTTATACGCTAGATAAACACCAATTATAGATATTAGTCACATTACAAGTGTTTGTTATCCAGAAATGTGGACACATTCCTGTATTCTGAAAGTACGTCCACAAATCCAGAGTATACGTCGTAACAGTATTCACAATCCTAGCACTTTCGTTACATACTTACGTTTCATTCCCGTCACATTTCATGATTTACTCCTTAACCTTGCCCTAATATGTTTCACACCAAAAATTCCCAGTTGTCAAATGATTATTACTTTATATTTTTTTTCAAACCTAATATTGCGGGTGAATCGTTTATTTGACACAGCTTGCTTAACTTTGTTTAAAATTAAATTTGAATCGGAAAAACTAAACTTAACTTTAACTAACAATATATCTATTTGCGGTGTATCTTCATAGAGAATGTTGAGGTACAGGATATTAAGGCTATTTTTAAGGACAATTAGCAGAGTGAAACAACTCTGTGAAACGAAACGAAGTAATTGCATGTTTTGGAGAGCTTCAAGTACGCTTTCAAGTAATTTGTTGACATTTCTCTATGCACATCCAATTACTCAATCTCTATTACAATTATTTTTGTGTAATTTAAAATTTTTCACAAATTACCATTTCAATTCATATAATTCAGCATTTCATTCAGCTGATTTCAATAGAGTATGTTGTTTTATTAAACATTCTAAGAACACTATGCAAGTTACTTGCATACTATATTGACGTATTAACGTTTAAAACGATATATATATATATATATATATATATATATATATATATATATATATATATATATATATATATATATATGTATATATATATATATATATATATGTATATATATACATATATATATATACATATATATATACATATATATATATATATATATATATATATATATATATATATATATATGATATATATATATATATATGTTTACCAGTTACCAGTTTAAATATTGATTACTGCGTTGATTGCTATTAATACGGCACATTTGAAGATAAAACATTAAAGTTTATTTATTCTTAGTTGCGTTGATTACTTAATAATACCGCTTTAACCATCATATGAGAATTATGCAAAGCATAATATTAAAATGCATTTTCTTAAAAATGGCCGTAATATCGTACATCTTGGAACATTATTACACATTTCGTTGTGACATGAAATACCGCGTTAACTTACCTTATTTATCTTCAGCGCGAGTTCCTGTAATACTTATTAGCATAATACTACTCAATTGCACCAATGTTAACTTTACATATAAAATCATTTATTCAGAACATTATCTTAATTATTAAATTCCTTACAACAATTAGTATATATTATTTGCGGAGGAGAGTAAACGTGTGAGACTAGTTACGTAAAAAATGCCTAAACTGCATTAATGATCGTCTATAATACTTGACTCGCACATACTTGTTGGTTACCTTTAGACCACAGCTCATACTTTGTTTCTGTTGCATCTCGGACTCTGCCGTTGAAGTTCTCTTTGGGCATGGCCATTTCGTTTCTGTCTCACTCGTCGAAGTGTATCTCAGGGAATTTCTGTGAAGTATCTACGCAATCATCATGGCATTCTGCTTTCTTGCTGGAACATTGACTCTGCGGCTCTTTTGCTCTCCAGCTCTTAATTCAATCTCGTTCACTGCCCTCTCATTGCATTCTCTCTCATATCTCTAGAACTTTCCATATGTTGCCACCTCTTTTCACCTGGGGTCTGACACGCTTCTTTGGCTTTGATTGGCTGACCTTGGGCAATGCGCCCAGACATCTTGCCATTGGTAACATCTTTAACCACTCTCGTGGCTTCACCTCAGCATCTCATATTTTATGGTCTAGCTGACCTTTCGGGTCAAGATACAAAATAAAGAACATAAAAGTGTCTTGCCTAAATCAGATGTGAACTCAATTCCTGGCCTCACACATTCAAACAATCTCTGACGTAGCTGGGTTAAAAAAATTATAATTAGTAAATGTATGAATTTAAGAAATCATTTTTTCTGGAGCAATATGTGATAAATTTAAAAGTTGCTATTAGAATATAAAGGTTTGACGACACGCTACTTTTACTTTTCTTATATACATAGTATATAATATATAAGGAAATTATTATGACGGGGTCGAAAATTCGAATTCGAGTTTTCAACGAGAGTACCTTTCAAACATCCCTGGGCGCAAATCAAACGTTTTTGAGATGATCTCTCTCTCTCTCTCTCTCTCTCTCTGTGTGTGTGTGTGTGTGTGTGTGGAGACGATATCTAACAAAAAAATGGAGCAATTCGAATGGAATTTGGTACAAAAATTACAATCCCTGAATATTTGAAGTGTATTGTTTTTAAACGCAATCGAATGATCAGAACCTCAATAATTTTTCGAGTGAATTTTGAAAAAAAACATAAAAAAATAAAAACATTTAATAAAATTACACAAATAGTCTTTTCTTATGTATTTTTTTTATTAGAAAACGATTTACATGAATTTTAGAACGCTAGCATAAACAGTTAGTTCTCGATATATTGCAAAATGTTTACATAATTTTTTCAAAAAAGCATATAAAATTAAAAAAAATATTAGCTATTGTTGAAATATGTGTTCACTTTTCATATATAATATCACTCAATAAATTTGGTGACATCATTCTTCTGAATCTAGCTTATTCCATTCATGAGAAAAGTTACTTTGTGTAATAGTTTTGCAGTTGGATGTCAAGTCATTTATCTGCTATAAGAATAACATATTTTCCCGCCCATAACGCTTGGGATATTTTGGCGAAGATTTCAGCGGAATGTCGCCAATTTGGAGAGTTTTTAAATATTGTTAAATTAACGAAAATGTCGCCAAATTGATAAAAAAGACACTAAATCAAAGAAAATGACGACTAATGCACGAAAATTTATTATCTTGGAAAGAATATAAGAGTCAACGAGTTCTATAAAAATAACTTATTTTGCGGTCCGTAATGTTTGGTTAATATTTTGGTAACGGATTTTTTGGAATATTGTCAACCTAGTGAGTTTTTAAATGTAGCCAAATTGACGAAAATGTCACCAAGTTGATACAAATTTGCTAAATTAATGAAATTGCCGTTGAATCAATGAAATGACAACTAACTGATAAAAGTTTAATATCTTGGAAAGAACATAAGAATAGACAATAAAAATATAGACAATATACAATAAGAAATATCTCAAATCGATAAAAATTACGTTGAATGAAAAGTAATGTATCACAAATTCTGATTTCCTTCGTATGACGAACGTGCCTTTTAGTATATAAGAAATGTTCTTCACTCCGTTTATCTGTAACACTTAACGATACATTTGGCGAACTTGGAGGATAATCTAGCGAGATATCGCCATCTTGGCAAGATTTCTGACGAAAATTATGGAAATATCGTCGAAGTTAATGAAAATGATGCCTAATTTATGAATTAAAAATTAATATATTTTAATATATGGACTATATTGCTCATTGAGGATGCAATCAATATTGATAAATGTTAATTTAAAGTTGTGTGAAATATAAGTTAATTGGGTACTTTGAAATAGTAATTTTTTTATCCGGGAAATCGCAAAATGTACACTTCAATATGTACCGTGGATCTTATGCATTACTTTTTAACTGTAAAAGGGATACATTCATTGAATTATGTACGGAAAGTCATGTGTTGCCCACATCAGCTGTTTTTTTTCTTTTTTTGTATTGTAAGTCAACTAAAAATAAACAGGCCACGGGGATTAAAGCAAATTTAATACGTAACTTTTGGAACTCTACTTAAATCTCGCCACACCTGCTACATTATCCAGAACAATCCAGGACAGTCACGAGTACCTTCTTAATATGCAGTTGCTTTACATTCTATTCAATGTAATCCTTCTAATCAATACCTTGTACCTTCCATGATATTTGTATGCGATCACTTATAGTAACTGTAATTTTGCACTACTAGTGTGTATGTAGTGACGTATCTTTATTTGGATATAAAAATACTTAAAAGTTGTGATAAATGAATTAATACCGATTTTCATTTTATGAAATTATTATTACAAAACTATGAACAATATTTAATTTATTATAAATTATAAATGAGAATTTTTCCAAATTCATAAAATGACAAATACATATAAAATTAAAATATAATGACTTTTCCATAATTTGTAAAATGATCGCATATTATTTTATTTTTCAACAGACTTATCTAAACATATATTTTTCTTTGTTGGAGGTGGTATGCACTACGCAACACTTCAAGAGAAATCAGAAATTGAAAAACTTGGAAACTGTCGTTTAATATTTATATCGAAACTTTCATCGTTTTG